>BCJK01000004.1:58045-722219 GCA_039545395.1 Filobasidium uniguttulatum | reverse complement strand
CACACACACACACACACACACACACACACACACACACACACACACAAACGCGCAACCCGGTCAAGTGATATACTTTGGTCAGCCTAGCTCATGTCACGAAGCACATTCCCTAATGACCATCACTTACTCCTGGAAGATCTGAGGAATCGAGCTCGAGCTGGGTCCCCATGACTTGTCAGAGTTTTCGTTGATTTGGGGCAGCTGGAACGACATGCTTGTAATGACAAAACTGGTTCTGTCAATGTCGTTGTACAAATGACAATAGAGCAGGCCTCGTTGGAATTTTCAAAACGACCGCTGGACACGTTATGCATTTTCAGATTCGTTTTGTCTTATGCGTTGTGAGATTTGTGACGCATGCGCGTCGCCCTTGTGAGAGACAACCACTCACGCACTGAGTATCTCAAGCTCACTCGTTCGGATCCGGGGCATCGATTCAGCTCATTCAAGTCATAAATTCCAGTGAATCAATCAAGAACGGTTAATCAGTGCAGCAGTCAAAAGTTTGGCGGGGATGGATGGTAATATTGGTAGAATGTGGTGCTAATACTACATCCAGAAAAGGGAATCCGCATAAAAGATGAACAACAGACAAGGTCATCCCCTTTGAGTCCCTTGTACTCTTCTCCAGCCTCCATGCATCATGCAAATTATCGAAAAGATCTAACGAATAAAACCCTTCGTCCCCTTTTCTCTGAGTATTGTTGTGTGAAAGCGTGTCAACAGATCCCGTGCACTCGTCCCGTGTTTTGACTTTTTCAAGCTTATTGCTTTCGCCTGAAAGAGCATCCCTCGGTCAACTTGGCCTTTCCTCCGGAAGGTTGGCAGAGAACGGTAGAGCAGGATCCACACTGAACGACGGTAGAAGCGTGAGAGAAGACGGTGGTGATTTGGAAACATCCAGGGCACTATTGATGACGAGTATAGAGGTCAATATCTGATCGCCCGGGGCGAGTGACAACAGAGACTCTTACCTTGACGTCCATGAAGAAGGACCTGGGTCCTTGTACGAGTTGCTTAAGCTTGTACTTGCGGGCCTCAGCCTCGGCAGAAGGGTGGAGAAGGTCGATAGCGAGAGTCTAGGACGTGAGGGAAAAGAGATCAGCCAGCCGTTCGAATCTGACATCGAAGAGAAGCAATGATAGCATCGAGGCAATAGGCGGAAAGACGATTGGGAAAGGAGTGTCGAGTGACGATTGTTGAGACTCTTGTAAACAGGCTGATGCGAGGGTGCTGGACGACTTGACGGCAGGCCTAGCGTCCGACAAGAGCCGAATCGACGTGGTACGGCTTGACCGTTAGAATGTTGGGGAGTAGTGCACGGAGATGAACCGACTGCATTGGCTGCGCCTTCATGGACATGCGAAGCCCAGACTCATGCTACATCTTGCGTCCACTGCCGATCCCTTCTGAAAGCTTGACCACTTGCACCCCGATCTCTCCTCGCCACACACTCTCAGCGCTGACTCGAGTCTATGATGGTGTAGACGGTATTCTTGACATCCAATCCAGTGAATTTGCTTGCTCGCCACAATTGATCTTTCCATTTGCCTCGCCTCGATGCTCATTTTTCATCGCTTCTCCAGCCAACACTCACCATATTGAACTAGGAGTCCTTTTGGTGTGCGGTCGTGCGTCTTGAGGAGAGAGAGTGTCGGAGATGGAGGCTGACCCTTTTATGCGCTCTGGACGAAGACGACGACTGTCTAGAAGATGCTTGACTCTACCCAAGGGATGAGGCCAGTAGATTCGAGGCCCTTCGACAGAGTGCGCGTGTGAGAGATCCAACGCAGGCGACACCTCGACCCGCGCCCGCGAGCAGTCTACGCTCCTTGTCCCACTTTCTCGCACCCTAAGTTTGCAGCCGCGCGACTCGTCGGCGATAACACCAGCCCTTTGAAAAGGTGTCAAGCTGGGTCAGGCAACCACATTGTCAACATACCGCATAGGGACGTTGTGAACCATGCAACCGTGTAAACAATCGAATACCTGCATGATTGAATGCATCACAGACTTTTAGGCTGCACATGACCGTACACAAATTGTCCTATCCAGTCAAAAATGGCATGCTACATACTATGCTCGACATACATGACATGCCCATCACAATTCGTCATCAGATGATACCCAGATACCGTCCTTTTCGTCCGAGTCAGATACAGTAATCACATCTGTTTCCACTTCTCCAATATTCCAGTTCATTCTTTCTTCCTTGTCCAAGCGCGCAATCACATTGACAAGTCCCTGTGCGTCTTGCCATTCATTGTTGGCCTTGACACGGGCGTAAAGGACTGGGCAATCGACACTGTCGCATCTGATCTGTTCAGCCTGAGGCGTGGTCGAGCACGAGGCACAAATTCGTTGGGCGTTGGTGAGGCGGGTTGTCGCAAGCTGATACCGACTCGACAAAGTATGAAGCGTCGGCGCTATGTGTTCTGGTCTCGAACATTCTTTGCAGACATCTTTGAGAACAATTGTTTGAAATGTTTAGACGACTCGAGCATCTTCTCTCTCGCTCTTTCCTGACGTTCAACTTACCTCGCCCCTCATTGCACTTGGCACCGCAAACCAAACAATGAGCTGTTTTCCAGCGTTCGTCCAGAGTTTTACCCTGAGCTTTGTTTGATCCTCCAGCTCGAGGGTTGCCCAGTCGAAAGCGGTCCAACACAAGATGCCGTCTAGGCATCTGCGCGTACCAAACAGCTGCATCCACACCAATCAGCTTGAGCACTCTGTTCAATGGTGGAATGATTTGACGAGTGATGTAATACTCGGCATCGGGCAAGAGGTTTCTGTGAATTGCCAGATCATGAGCTTCTCGAAAAAGTCTTTCTCAAGACCAATTCCATCGCTCACCGGTCATTCAACAGATCCTCTGGAGCTCTGGCTTTATGTACTAGTCGATGGGATCCCGAATGCTTGGTGATGATGAACGGTACACGCTCTCCATACTCTGCTTCGTCCATTGGGTCTTCAACAATCTTTCTCCCAGCCACGACAGCCCCTGGGGGAGGAAGACCGTTTTCACTATATGATCCCAATTTGACTTCTTTGGAGATGATCAAATCTTGGATCGAGATCTTGCCTTCAAGGATTTTTGTCCATTCGTTGGTGCAATATTCCTTGATCTCAGACAAGTCTGCCGTTCGAAATAGTATCCTGCACAAATTGGTCTGTTTAGTATAGTTCTAAACCATAGTCTGCATCGAGGCTCAGCCTACTTGAGCACATTTTCCAATATCTTCTGTGCAGCCGGACATCCATCGCGTCGGACAGTCTCGATGCCTTTGGCGTCAAATGATGGTGTATCATCAATTGACTCCATCTTGTAACCTACATAACGCTTTTTGGCTTCCAACACACACTTTGTGTAACATTTCTCAAATTTGAGCTTGATCGGTCTTGGATTCATGGCAGTAATGGCGTTTGCAATGTCATTGCCGATACCAAAAGCTTGTGCCACCGTCCGCCCCTGAAGAAGCACAAAAAGAGAATCCGTGTCACCATAGATGACTTGTGCCCCCCAACGACTTTGCGATTCGATATATCGGATAGCCTTCTCCAGTGTCTCTCGGCCGGTTTGCACGATATCATCCGCTATCTCGACACAAGGCATACGTCCAGAGAAACTGGCCGATGTGTACCCATAAGTCACATTGGCCATGAGTTTGAGACCCAATTGTCGTGCATTGAGGACTTGCACCAGAGACTGGTTCCCACGCGACGTCTTCATCCCTTGCTTGACCATCACACGGGTATCCAAGATCTCTTTCAGCATTTTCGCCAATAAACTCTTGCGCAACCCTTGCTTGGTGTATATCCGTCCATTTGGAGATAATGTTACTTGGTCCCTCAATGCGCCTAGCTGTCCATCAGGAAGGTATTGGGAGCTCCATCCAAGTTTATACTGCCCTCGGAATGGCTCCACCCTACCTAGACATGTCGAATAACAATAATTGTATCCAATCATGATGGAAGGGTAAAGGGATTGAAAGTCGAGCACAATGACTGGATCTTCATAAAAAGCTGACTTGGGTTCAAGGATCAACGGCTGGCACTCGGCAGCGTTTTGTTTCCCCACCGCCTCTCGTGAAGGCGATATTAGGACAAAGCTCTCGGGTTTTGCAATCCGAAACATGAAAGATTCCACTTTGAACTGAGATCCACGGGTCATGGCGGAATTAAAGTCGACTCCAAAGACCCTAGCGAACTCGGCATTTTTAGTGCAAATTTCGGCGGCGTCCATCATTTCCATGTACATGCTGGTTCGCTCGACATAGTATCGCAGCACCTTGACGACGTGTTCAGGAAAACGGCTGTTGTACCAAGAAGTCAAGGAGAACGCCGAATACTTGGGGAATCTGCAAGTTGGCATCACTTAGTATCAAAGACGAATGAGTCAACCAGTTGGCATCACTTACCGCTGCTTCAACAAGTGGTAAGAGACATTCTCGAATGTGTAACCCAGCAAGTTCAAATCTCCCCTCATAATGCGCCAGATGTTGAACACATGCCGACCGATGACCTTGAAAGCAGAGTTTTGCTGAACATTCCAATTGGATGCTCCACCCCGAGTGAATGCTGACCGAACCCTTGACAATTCTTCAGATAAATGGAGACCGAATTCCTCCATAGCTCGCCCGGCAAGGTAACCCCAAGATGATCCATGTACTTCCCAGCCTGCAAGAATGTCAGGGTCCCACTCTCGGACTCGATCGATGAGTTCATTGAACAGGTCTAGCTCAGACTCCAGGTACTGGACCGAGACATCATGGAGTGGACCGAGCCGCGATGCCTTATTTTTCTCGCTCTCAACTATCCAGATTCCAGAGTAGTATCCGTGTTCAGACACGGGTTGATCGAGGTTGGCGACATTGTTAGAAAGACAGTAAAAGACGGCGGCAATAGCATCTTGCTTGGGATCGGCTAGAAGCCGACCTCGTGAGGGAGCAAAGACTTCCAAAGTAAGACACACCATTGCCTGAGATTCACGTTGAGCATTGCTACCCTTTTTCCGGTCACTATAACGGAATTTGACTTGGGTGGGCGCCCCTAGTTGAGAAGCAAGCTTGTGTCTGGTGTCGAAGCCTCTCAGTGAACCCGAAATCTTGGACTCATCCTCGAGCCACCGTCCTGTGTCGATTCGACTTGGCGGCACTGGCCGATACGACCAAACCCTAACTCCTTCAGTGTCCCGCGTGCTCAGCGAGAGGTCCCTGATGGAGTTTGTACCGGGCTGTTGCGAAAAGGCAAAAGGCGTCAGATCTTTGGCGTTGCTTGTCCGCAGCTGGAAAGTCCTGGTTCCATAATTGGACTTTGTTGTGGGTACATCGCGTTGCCGCGAGAAGAACGGCTTGGTGTGGATAACATTTGGTTCTCCAAATGCACGTATGGTATGCTCCACGTCCGCTCGGCTAGGCGGAATGATGTTGTATTGCCACAGACATGACTCAGTGTCAGTGTGATCTTTGAGCTGATTGGGAGACGTAAAGTCTTGTTGAGTCGTGCTTGACGCGCGATTGTGGCTATTTCCGATGATTGGAGGATCGGTGCTCATTGGAAAAGTGGCAAGAGGCTGCTCCGCATCATCGGCAAACCTTTGGCGTTTCTTTGGCCTAGTGGGTGCAGGGTCCTGAGGCGGAGATCTGAATGTTGGCTCCAACATGGGGTCCTGTCCATCTTCATCGACTCCACTTTGACCGGTGTTCTCAGCCAGCGAAGGGTCTTTGTAAGTAGGGTCTAACTGGCTGGGTTCCTTTTGAGACTCATTGTCCGTGCCGTCGCTTTCTTCATGTAAGCCATTGCGAGTCGTGTCCGGTAGTGATCGGTGTGTCGGTGATAATGCCACGGACACCGGCCCATTGTTCAAAGTACCGTTTTCATTCATTGTCGGTGACTTCCGAGATTGATTGGGCGGAAAGGTCACAATTTCTTCTTCGGGGCTGCTGGTACCATCGCTGGATGCTTTGCGAACGTCTTTGAGACGCTGACTTGTGGTCAGTGCTTGATCTCGCGGACGATGGTCACCATGTTGCATTGCCTCAAATAGTCTCTTTCTGGCAGTCGAATCTCTAAACAAATCTTCCTCATCATCAATGCCCAAGTCGTGACCAGTGGAAACGAATCGAAGTTTAGAAGGCGTAACCATCTTGGTCGGCGAATTGAGCGAGACACCTGGCGTCCTCTTGGGGCTCATCGAGAACGTGGTAGAGTGGGCAGAATTCGGCGTGCCGCCCCGAGTAAACAAGTTTTGGCGAGGGGTTGTCATCCTACTCGACGTTGGTGACGAGGGGGGAGATCCGGGGAAAAAAGGGTTGCGACCCTGTTGCGTAGGTGAAGTCTGTGGCGTGATAGGTTCACCTCGAGCTCTGCGTGATGCCGTAGCCGGTGAATCCACTAATGTTCCTCGCTGTCGTCGCTTGCTTTGCAGTTGAGTCAAATGACCCACAAACTCATCGTCCTGCATCTCCTCTTCATCCGAGTCGGGATCGGGCGCTCCGTTTTTGACCACTGAATCTCCACCGATGGGTTTGAAAGGGGTCCTGTCGTCGGCAATTTCATTGTATTCCCTCATTTCCTCATCTATCTGATCCTCTGCCTGTTGCCACTTGGCTGCCGACTGCGTTTGTATCATTTCAAGTGCTTCCAAATCGATATCGTTGTCGTTTTTGTCTATAACATCTTCCCCAGGTGGAGCATTCTGAGAGGCTGGCGTTTGGGTGAACGGATTAACTTCTTCTCCTTGTTCTTTTTCCCAAGACAAATCGCCGTCGGGTAAAGTAGGCATCTGAGTCGGGTCCAGATGTTTCCCACTAGCAGCTTGACCCTTTCGGGAGCCTTGAGATTGTCTTGACGATGTTACGCTCTTTGGCCAATTGATTTCTACGACCTGAAATGTCGTTGGAATCCACTGTAAAGAGTTTCGTCAGTACATGCCACTGGACGTGACATGCAGATTAAAACCCACCTTGTCCCACATGAGAGCCCCAGACGGATCCAACAAGGTCGACTGAGGTCTACCGATACTCTCTCGTTCCCATACTCTTTTCTTCTTCCGATCTTCAGCCTTGATTCTAGCATCGAGCTTCGCCTCCCACGTTTCGGTGGAATCCCATATACCGCCCACGAACCCGTGCTCGCCTTGACTAGGAACGGTCCGGTTTCGCTCATCGGTAGATGGGATCATTCCTTGTTTGGGCGGCAAACGAAGCTCAGTTCGCCTTCTAGATTCTTCATGCCAGAGCTCTCGCACCGACCGAACAAACTTTTGATTGGGATCAAAGAGGGTCGGGTACAGCAGCTCCTTGAGGGCGTCGTGAAGGTAGCGTGGCTGCAAACGACGTCTGTTAAGGATTTGCCATGGGACGATGTCAATTTCCAGATCGGACCAGGTGTCCTTGGATATAGTATCGGGCCAAAGCTTGTCCTTGGAAACAGTCACATCATTGAAGATACCTTCGCGTTCCGCTGTGCTAGAGTAAGGGTCTCCTTCGGGCAGATCTTGTCTAAACATGGCAGTTTCAATGTCTACCCATTCGCACCCGTACAAGTCGAAATCGACCATGAATTGCAGTTTGGTGGCAAGATGAGCTTCATAGACGGCAAACTTTTGTTTCATCACACTGCCGCCTTCAAGAAGATTGATGGCTCTGTGTATATGAGATGGCGTAACCAGGGATATCCGGAGAAAGTACGAGTAGCCGACATGGTATCCGTAAAAGGGCACTCCTTTGCAAAGAATGATGGATGCGACATGTAAAGTCGAAGTGCTTGTCTCGGTAGTCCCACTCGCTGATGTCGTCCCATAAGGATTCTGACGCAAAGACTGACAGAGAGCACTGTTCAATGAGTTGCATAAACGGTGTGTATACCGGTACACTGAATCCGGATCCAGGCTTCGACCGGACGGGTATTCAACGAAAAAGTATGGCCAAATGCCATGTACGTTGAGGCACACACTTTGATGATTCGGTGTTGACCCGAATATCCTCAAAATTGGGACTTTGGCTGGCAACACACCTTGGGGAAAAGAAGTGGCCGTACTTGCGTTGAGGGGATGATATACCTTTTCGAGCAATGGCATGGGAGGGGCCATGGTCATGAGGATATCATTGAGCCTGATCCGCATAAAAGCATCAACTGCCTCTGGATCGGCTGTTTCCTGCGAGTCATCCATCATCTCTCTCTTGAGTCGTCCAGTCGAACTTGTCCCGAGCTTCAAAAGTATGATGCATTCCGAGTGTTCAGGTCCTTCATGGTGGTAATCGTGAATATAGTCGAGGTGAGTGATATTACATTTGCTGTTACTCGGGGATCGTGAAAGTAGATGTTGCGTCAACCACGCAAACAGAAATGCATACCCGATTCACCCGGTTATCTACTCTTCTGTATCTACATGTAGTCGACGCTGTGTGTGTCTAGTACTGTATAACCTCGCTGTCAGCTCGACGACCATTCACAGCATAGGGTCACAGGCAAAATGACTGCTTCAGAGGAATGGAAACGTATCAACATGGGAGGGATCAAGACAGCGGTCTACAACCTTGACGCTGCCTTGGCCTCACCTTACCCGGTTGGAGTGCTTATTGCAACCCATGGGCGAGAACGAGACCAGTTTCAGCTAAAGAATGTCATAAAGCGAATGATTCAAGAGGTGAATCAATTGGAGCAACAAGGCAAAGGAAAGAGAAAAAGGGAGATGGTGGTTGTGACATTGGTGAGCCGGTGGCGCCGGCATATGGCTGCTGCATTGGTCATGTGCGTGGGAATGAGCGAGGCCGACAGTTGATATCTTGTTCAGGACCAACGGAATCATGGAGAGAGACTTGTGAACAAGGTCCAAAACGCAGACTGGATTGACAATGATGCACATGCGTGAGTGAAGAATCTTCTATGATTCACCAATCAAACGTCTTTCAAAACGCTCAATATTACTCGGTCCCTTGCGCCTAGAGTTGACGTCTTTGCCAACTTTCGAGGAACAGCCCACGATGTCATCTCCCTCATTGACATCATCCCGGCCTATCTCTTCCCCAATGACGAAAAGATTGTCGAAGAATTTTGGATGACCGGCATCAGTCTTGGAGGTCATGCATCATTTTATGCATTCACCCACGAACCTCGCCTTCGAATCGCTATCCCCATCATTGGCTGCCCTGATTTCCACACTCTATTCTCTCGTCGAATCAGCAAGGAACATCCCTCAAAATCTGGGCATACCGAGTTTGATCAAGTGTTTCCCCAATCATTGTTGCAAGTCGTCAAACGGACAGACCCCGTCCAGGTCGTTACGCGAATCGCTCAGAATGGCGGAGCAGGACCGGTGGGCACACGGATCAACCCGTTTTGGGGCAAAAAAATCCTCATCATGAATGGAGAGGATGATCAACTCGTACCGGGCGAATATGCAAAACCTTTTTACCAGCAACTGGAGCTCGGACCCCAAGGTGTCAAGGAGATGTGGGTACAGCCTCAAATGGGACATCGATGTAGTCCAGAAATGACCGACCGAGCTGCTGCATTCTTGTGGACACATGGCCTGAGCGAGGCTCCAGCGGTGGCAAAAGCAGCCTTGTAAAAGCGACCATTATATTCGAGTTGTTTGAACAATCGATGACAAACGATTTACAATTGTTCATGTTACACGTTGCGCCTGGCAAGAGTTGTCGATGGTTTCCGAATTCCACCTGTTGTGCCTGCGCCACTACTTCCAGTACCTGTTGTATTTGGACGAGACCCGCTGACAACTGTATGGAGGTCGTGATGTAGTGACCAGAAAGATGAGCCCGGGCCAATCGTTTAGCTCGACTTCTGCCTAGGGCCGGCTCACCTCGTCCTCGTGTTGATCCAGCAACCCCAACCCTTCCTCTTACACTCCCCCGGGTTGATCCTAAACCAAGTCTTGAAGTACCTCGACCCCTTGTAGATGATGCCCGCTCTTGTGCCTCGGCATCAAGTCTCTTTCGCTCTTCTTCCTCTTCTGCCGACTGTTTCCGAGCTCGCTCAGCTTCCAGCCGCCGAGCTTCTTCCTCTTCAAGCCGAATTCGAGCCAGCCGAGTTTGTTCTTCCATGTGTTGAAGGTCCTAAAGGCACCAGTGCAAAAACTTGAACATCCCGTTGGCATGAATGTTATCTAGTGAAGATACTCACATCTGAGATGCCTTTCCATCGTTGATTCATGACCAACTTTTGGGTATGCTCAGTTTGACTCAGCAAAAGAATATATGAATCCAAGAGCGACGACGTTTGCCGTGTTCGCTCCGCCAAGCGCTATTGGTTCATCGCAACTAAAAACCTTTGAACCCTTATGTTGATTGAGCGACGCTAGACTCACCTGGTTACCCTCTCTAGACTCCCTGATTCCCTGCTCGAACCCTTCAAAAACCTCCACCATCTTCCTCAGCTCCCAAAGTGTCTCTTTCAGTCGCTGATCTCGGTCTTTCGCATCCGCCCTCTTGGACTCCTGATGTTCACCCGCACTCGTCTGAGCACTTTCGTCCTCGTGTTCTGAAGCTCGAAACGTGTGATCATGGGCATCGTCTTCATCCGACTCCTCACCTCGTCGGTCGGGAGAAGGGTTTGCAAACAAGGATATCCGCGAGTTCATGGGACGTTTCTTTTTCAGTGGACCACTGTACTGTTCTGGTTCCTGTTTGGTTCTGTGCCCAGAGCTGGAGCCAGGTTCGATGGTTTTTGTGACGAGTGGAGGACTGTCTTCTAGGCCTATATCTCCTCCCAAGCTAAGCTCGTTCATCAAGTCTGTTTCGTTGCCCATGTTCTGGTTCATGAACTGGTGCAATGTTGGCGATGTGCTTCCACCTGGTGTACTAAAAGACATGTTGACTGGTGCTGAAATGGTTCTATTGGTTGTATCGCACTCGAGCATGTCTCTCTTGCTTGAACAAGACATGTCAATAACATCACCGTTTGTTGACAAAGTCTCGCGTCTTCCCGCGCGGAATACTACCTGCTATGTGCTGCTACTCGCGCCTGCTGCTGCCTGGACAATGGGCATCTGAGAGGCGACTTGCACCTGTCACAGGTACTATTACATAAGATAAAGTCTATACGCGTATTAGTCATTTCTGCTGGCGTATAGCCTACTCTCTGGCTTCGCCAGAGAGGACCGTCGAGCCTTGTCGACTTCGTCGACAAGGCGAGAGCCTGGCCCGCTCCCGCGCTCCGCGCGGAAGCTCCGGCCAACTTGTACTCTGCAGAGGCCCATTCTGAGGTCAAATGGCACCAGCTTTCGCCCAACACTTGCTCAAATCCTGCATCGCAATTTACTCATTATTCAGTCAAATAGATGCTTAATGCGATATATGTGATACGTGACAACACTAGTACAAATCCGCAAGTTTTTACAATCTACTATACTCTGGAACGACTCTCAACTTACTGCATGCCATGAGTCTCAAGAGCCCGTTCAATCTGAATCACTATTGACCACAAGGTTGTATATCTCATCTGTCCAGCCAAGCTCATGTTGCGGATATGCGTCGATGTCGACCTCTTGTTCCTCAGCCGATTGTACGCCATCTTCCGAATGAGTGTTGATGGGAGTATTGGCTGTCGATACGAGTGGACCAGTACACTCGGCGTTGACGGTGGAGCTTTTCAAGAGAGGGCCATGCTGTTTCTGCCCCAGTCAAACGCTCCAAGTTGAAACGGGTCTCTTGAGTGGACAACTCCAGGTCATCGAACCGCTCCTGGGCAATATCAACACCATGACATATCCTTGAATGCGGATGAGCTGGTCGAGGTTTGGCCGAGGACGTAGGAAACCTGTGAAAAGAATGTCGGGTTCGCAAATACACTATGACGGACCTAAGTGACTCACATCTCCCTGGATCATGCTCTCAATCCGATCGTGACGATTTACGGCAAATGTAAATGCCAGTCTAATACGTTCGTGATACGGGACCTATACGTGAGGCAGGCAATCAATAGAGGAAAATTGGCACGGAAGATATGGACCAACCTTATTGAGTTTACGCAAAGATTGGCAAAAAGCCAACTTGGAAATTTGGGAATGCTGGAAGAGGGTTTTATAGGCCTCAATCAAGACCATGTGGAAACTGATTTTGGGGAAGAGAAGCTTCGATGGCATGAATCCACGCAAGATCAATTGGCGGCCTGCAATCAGCGGGCTGGTATTCCAGTCTTCCAAGGGACATTGTCTCGCGTTGAATTCGCAATCTAGTTGAACAAATCAAACACTTGATCAGCACCTACATGAATTTGCACAGAAGAAACAGAACCCTCGATGCTTGATGACTGATTTTTGAAACTGCTGAAGGTCACGACGGTGTGTCTCCCACAATTGGGCCACTCTGCATGCCAGCCTCTTGGTGCACAACGATACATGCCGAATGCGACACATAGCAAAGGCAATGTAGTCTCAATGTTACGTTGTTCCGTCACCCGTTCTTGATAATATCTTGAAGTCCTATGGGACCAGGATGTCGCATTAAATCTCAGCTTCTGGCACTAATCCTCTCAAAGACTGTCCAACTTTTGAACTCACTCTGGGCTTTCCAAGGCATCTTGTAGATTAAGGTCCCCTATGTTAGGCAGTTCTGAGTCCCGATCTGGTGGTTCGCCTGGTTCGTCCGTGGAGGACGTATCAGGACTCCCAAAAGCACCATCACCTTCATCGTCATCAATGCCACCATCGAACCATACGACATTGCCCCAGCCATTGTCGTCCAGGACCAGTGTTCATCGTTGTTTGGGGGGCGACGTTGGGTACTAGGCGCTCCAGAACTTGAGCCGAGGAACTCGAAGTCTCGAACACCATGGGCTTTGGCTTCGTCCAGCGTCGTGGATAGTCGTCGCAGTCATCCGGCGGAATGTCTCGTCTTTGAGTGTGCCCGCGAGACTTTTTTTGGGTACTCTGTGAGCCTTTCCTCTTAGGGGGCGTGCACGTTGCCTTTTGGGAGCTGTGACAGAAAGAGAACATAGAGTGAGATTCCTGTTTATCAATCGGATGGAAGTATAGAAGTCTCCGACCGGTGCGCACCTGGCGTTGGAGATGGTGGGCTATCCGCGCTGGATCTTCGACCCTCAGCCGGGCTGGCGGGATAAGAATGCTCAGACATGATCAGAACCGTAAGTGGACTTGAGGCTAGAAGCACAGTATGCAGTGTAGTAGTTAAGGACCAAAAGTACTTGGACTGATGTGTTTAATGTTTATACGTTCATACCCTAGCTTGCAAAATAATAAGGAGTCCGCGCGTCAGGGCCTCAGAGGAACTAGCAGCGAGTTTCATTCTCGACCGCGCAAATAGGAGGCAAATCCATGTTTGCTGCCTTGCCATAAGTAACGGTGTAGCACCTCTGCTAATCCCACAATACATTGACATATTACTGTTATGTCAATACTAGCACTACTTTGTGTTCTGTGTTTCTTTGGAAGAGTTCAAGGAGGCTCGTTGTGGAAGAAATGAACTATTGAGTATCGACTTGTAGACATTTGGATCAGTTCGAGCGAGTCACGGCATTGTTGAATCAGCTGAATGCGGTGTGGCTGTAACATTTGGGTTCAAAGTACCTATAGAATGTCTATGGGAAAATAAATACTGTATGCGCACATCTTGTCCGTCAAGTAATGTGATCTGATCAGGGCAGTCTGACAGGGTGCAGTTAGTAGTGTAGCACCATGCGCCCTGATATTTAGCGCACTCACAGTAACAAATGATGCAATTGGATTAGCAGTCAACAACTCTTTTTCTGGAGGTCGACCCAGGAACTCCTAGTTTGGAGACTCATGAAATTGACAGCGATCCCAAGTGACCAGTGATATTCTGGATAACCTTGTAGAAGTAGAGGCAATGTAAAGCGGTGTCACCTTCGTATATTCACCATAGTCAAGCCGAACACCCAGGCGGGTCGTCCCATGAAAGTGTCATAAGGCAAGATTTTACCAAAACATTATAAGGCAAAGTGTTCTCTCCCTTCAGTTTCCCTTTCAATGCTTACTAGGAATTGTCAAATGACATCAAGCACTGCATGTTTCAGTCAACTTCTCAGTCTAAAAGCACTCTGGTGTCCGTTGACGTGGATTGTGAGGTTCCTTCAACTTTCATTCGACGAATCAGAACTATTTCAAAACCATTTGAGCTGAAATTCGCAAACAATAATGACGATCGTTGCTCGGATGGCATTTTCGCATGCCCTCATATACAGTACATAGAGGCCACCCCTAAATAAGCCCTGATAAGGTATATTTGTACGAGGCGCGCCGGTCGCGCGCACGAGTTTCAAACTACCACACTACATGCTACATGTACTGCTGCTACTATTGTGAGCAAGAAGACAAGGGCACATTGTGAACGAACAGGTCGCCTGGGATCAAATGAAATAATGATACAAGGTGCCTCATATTGTGACTATGGATCTTAAGCCTTACCAGACAGGCATCTAAGGGATCCTCCGTCGGAACAAGGCTCCCTATCATTGCTGGGCTTTCATAACATTACAATGTCATGTAATGCATGTAATACAGACAGGTATGAGAGGTTTCGACCATGTACCCGGGGAAACGGGCGACCCGGTTGCGAGAAAGATCAAGAGACACTCAACCAATTCTGATACTGAGTCCAACTGAGTGGATTCACGAATGGACTCGAATACATCAACCTAGCTCGAGATCAAGAGTGGTGGCGGCGAGGTGGTGGCGAGGGTTCCGACCATTTGCAGTACAGGCCATTTGGTGGTAAAGAACAGGTAAAGGACAGACTTGAAGTGGGGAGTTGTCTTGGTCAGATCGCCTATATCTGGGTGATGTTGCTTACGAACGCACTGAGCCCGTGTTGCTCAATCAAGTAAGTCAATCCCTATCGGCCTATTCGGGACGTCACAGGATCTGGACTGAGCAGTATTTTTCATTAACGACTGGCAGAGGGGTTGTGCGGTCGGCTTTCACGGCTGCGATAGGTATGCATGGCGCAGAAGTGGATTTTTCTAGAGACCTTTAATGAGCCGATCAAGTATCAAGTTAGGTACCGTTGCTTCATGTCAACATTCAACCTCGTAGTCTATGATCCGACTGACCTATCAGCCCACTTTGCATGGATTTGTGATCCGGAAGACTTCCGAGTCCACATTCAACGTGGCGTCGTTGATTCCAATCTTTCATGTCGCTTGTCCTGTCGTCCTACCTGTTCAATCACCTGTTCCACATGTTTTTGCTTGTTCCAACTGTTTTGTCGTGGGCACATGTGGTCACTTGATTTGGAAACGGCTTCCTACAGTCCAGTACGGCTACGTTTCGTATTGCTCTTGGCTCGCAAATATCTTGGCTCACAAATCTCGGAAGACTTTGGCTGACTTTGGTCAGACTGATGATTACTTTCAGAATCAAATGTCGAGGCTGGTGTTCAAGAGGCCATGAGTGGACAATTCACTGGCTCACCTTGCTGCTGGAAACCGGGTTCCAAACGTGAGTCATCTCGACCGTCAAAGAGCAAAGAGGTTTCGGAAGGTTTGGATGTGACAGTACCGAACGATCCAATGCTGATACATTGGCGACCTGGTATCGGAATTGCTAGATAGCCTGGACCCACTCTCTCAGGGATTTGGGAGAAAAAATATGGGGCGTTCGCAGTAACAGACAGTTTCCGGCATCGCTGGCAATGGGCTTCACCTTGGCCAGCGGCGCAAGTATCTGATCAACAGAAGGGCATTTGCCATATCAGAAGCCAGTAGTAGCATTTGGTGATTTGTGTTGCAGAGTGAAATTGGTGCGCAGTCTTCGAATGGAAGGTATCAGGCGGATAGGGCCAGCAACAGAGTAGTTGGGAGCAGCGTAGACGATGACGGTCGTCAAGTCGTCGTCCTTGACTCGGTGCATCCAAATTCCCAACGGCTTGGAATAGAGTGACGGGTGCAGCAAGACATTGGTCACAACGAAAATCCGTTGAAATGATCAGCACAGAGCAATACCAGTCAATTTCCTCCACAGCCAGTGTGCGAGAGGGCAGAGACTTTGAAGTAAAACGGAGACCTGCTGGTGTTCATGACCCCTGACCAACGTGTGACGCTCTCGGACGGTGGATGGCGAAATCGAAAACAGGGTGGCCAGTATCTTCTTTTTGGTACTGCTCAAGAGTAGAAGAGAATGATGGCGCAGATATCAGCAATACTGAAGGAAGATTGCATAGTTCATGTTGGTGCCATTTGACCTCAGAATGGGCCTCTGCAGAGTACAAGTTGGCCGGAGCTTCCGCGCGGAGCGCGGGAGCGGGCCAGGCTCTCGCCTTGTCGACGAAGTCGACAAGGCTCGACGGTCCTCTCTGGCGAAGCCAGAGAGTAGGCTATACGCCAGCAGAAATGACTAATACGCGTATAGACTTTATCTTATGTAATAGTACCTGTGACAGGTGGCGACTTTATGCTCTCAAGACCTTCATCTGAGAACATCTATACAAGAGTCGAGCCGCACTCGTCCACAATGAAACTCGTACCAACATGTCTAGCTGTTTCGGCAGGTAGGCATCACACATACATTCACACCCATGTCACATCGTAGACTGATGCATCTTTTGCGTCTCATCCAGCTCTCGCCACTGCATCGGCTATCCCTGTCCGGGTCATCACACTCGAGACCTTGATGGGAACCGAGGCCGATGCTCAATCCGGCCTTCCAGAAAGGTTACATGGCAAAATATGGGCCGACCCTGTCCACGGACACCACCGACCGATCAGTCCTGCTCAAGCCAACCATGATGAGGTTTACAATGGTTGGAAGGGATGGATGGAGACAATTGAACGATACATTCCTGCATTCATTACGTCTGAAGGCGTTCCGGACCGCCCAGGCGCCCACCTTCACCGACCTCACCACCATACACCTCATGAGGAGGCCTACGGCTTTCATCCCCTTTCTACCGGTCGTCAACCTACCGTCATCAAGGGTGAGATGGGTGACGACCGTGAAGAGACCTCGCCTCATCGAGTCGCTCGACCCAGCCTTGAGAGTATTCTGCGACAAGCTGGGCTTGTCCAAACGATTGACCATGGCAAGGACGGGATGGAGTTGAAGACCATCAGGCCTGATCATCACCGCTCTCATCACAGGCCCCACGGTCATCACAGGATGATGAACGATGAGCGTCCCTTGGCCCGTTGTTTCCTTGGCAGGCAAGTCACCATTCCGCTTATAGACTAGATTCGACCAAAGCTGACCAATAACACCTCGCTTCCGACTTTGAACAGACTCTACAGGGCCATCTTGTCCCTCAAACCATACGAAGCGTTCATTCTTTCATTCACCGTCGGCATGGGTCTCGCTTCCCTTTTCCAACTCGTATACATGGCTGTACTCCTCATCCGACGCTCTCACCATTACATGAACGAGGAGAGCGAGGGGACCTCTGGCGGTTTCCCTGGGCAAGAGTACAGGGAGAGGAGACAACGTGCCTTGACGGCTTCAACCTTGCCAGCTTACCAAGCTGTCGCTGGTGACGCAAGGGAGGCTGACGAGCTCGAGGAAAAGCAGGAGGTCAATGCTTGATGCACTCCCAGTTTACCTGGGCATCCTGCCAGACGATTGACCATGACGAAGACGACCTTTTGCCAAACAATGTTTTGTAATTCAGACAGAAAGATACCCTTTGTAAATCCCTTTCACACATGTTTCCTTATACACCTGACTCTGTACGGCCTCTTTGCCGCAACAGTCTTTGAAACGAGCTCTCAACCAGCTTTCCACAGTTTGTTTGTTCCTTCGGGTAATGAAGATGCTCGCTCCGCGATGACTGGATGATGCGTCCATCTCTGCAAACGCATAAGTCAGCCCAATTGCAACCTTTCCAAACGCATAAATGGGTTTACACGATGAATCACTGGCCGCATCATCGCATCATCATCAGTTGGTCGCCAACGTTACTACTTGACTCTGCCACGCTGGTAACGCTGGTAACCTGGCACCACTCGCTACCCCATCCGCCTCTTGAATCTCTTGAAAAATATAATCAGAGGTAAGCAGTTTACCCCTTGACCTGCCCTCTCGACCCTGTCATCCAACAAGCCGCGTGTCAAAACAATGATGAAGTCCGTCAATGGCGGGCTATACGCACTGGGCAATGAACAAAACATTGATTATAAAGCTCATGAACCTTTAGGAGAGGTCAGCGAGCCTAGAAAACTCGGGACTGAGATTTGACACCACCAACCTTGTTTCATCGCTGCGTATTGACTCGAATGATGTTCAGACGGGTAGCTGACATATCTTTTTTGCCTTTTTTTTTCGTGTCGGGTCTCATCATCAACTCAATTATTCACAAACCCAACGATCACATGTGATCCCTTTAGAGCGTACCCTTGTATCTTTATCTCAACCACACACACACACACCATGTCTACATTTATCGGCAACCTCGATATCCCATGCGACGCTGTACCAGCTGAACTCAAGAGCTCGTGTGAGCAGATTCTGAGACGAGCCAAAGAGTTGCGGAAAGCCGATCCGGTCATGTGTTACTGGTGTACGTTGCTTGCCTCTGTTTTTGTTATTTTGAGCCGGGCCATTTGGTTGCTGAAGAGGAGAAGATATTCCTCTCTTGGATAGGCTGTTTCTCGGCTGCCAATTCGGCCATGAGCGTGGCGTCTAGATCAGAAGCTGGAACCGCCTTTTTGGTGAAGCTCTTGGATGTCCTTGAAACGGCAAGTCTTGATCACTCATCGTCGCTTGAGAAGATGTGCAAGCTCAGTTCGTTTGTTGTCGCTGTCACGATGTGAACAGATGAAAAAGAGTCTTGTGGAAGATGCTTCAATCGAGACATCTACCATTACCGATGAATCAGCAGGCAGTGCCTATGTGGAAAACTTTGCCATCAAGGTCTTCTTACAAGCAGATGATGAGGATAGGGCAGGAAAGGCCAACAAGTGAGTCCGTCTCTTGTGTTCCCCGTTGCTTGGCCGCGGTTGGTTCCCTGACGATGAACACGCAACTAGATCCACAATACGAAAATTTGTAGTGGCAGCTCAATTCATCGAAGTCCTTCGATCCTTTGAAGCGCCTTTTGGGATGCGCGAAGAGACGACTCAAAAGCTGCAATATGCTAGGTGGAAGGCGGCGGATATCGCCAAGGCTCTCAAGGAAGGAAGACAGCCGACTCCAGGTCCTCGTGAGTAGATGCTGTATCGTCTTTTTGCCGACTGGCCCATCTTGTGCTGACACATGCTCTACAATATAGCTGGCGGTGATTCTGCTAACCCTCTCAATGAGGAGAGCGTTTCTGTGGCATCTCATGGGGATCAGACAGCCTCTGCCCTGTCTCCGAGCTCTTCGGCAGCCGTGTCTGCCACTTCGTCCCGGCTGAATAACAATGGCTCTCCTGTAGGACCGATCCGACAAGACTCCCAGGGAAGTGGAAGCTGGAGCACAGTGGCTACGCCAGGATTCGTCGATGAAGACGAAGTCGATGGCCTCTTGCCTGGTGTACCCACAGGTCTCCCTCTTACGTCGACCGCTACGTCCAGCTCATCGCCACAAGCCAAGGGGCGAAGGGAAAGCTCGTCGACTGTCCGTCCGATTGTGACAAGACCTTCGCGCGACTCTCTGGGAGATGAGGAAAAGAAGAATGTCCGATTTGCTGGGCCGGATGGAGCACCTCTCAGTCCAGCAGATACGTTTGTATCGACTGATTCATATGTGGCCCCTCAAGGTCCACCACCGACTGTCATTATGGGTGACAATGAATCAGCCGACTCGGTTGATCAGAGCAAACAGCAGCAGCAGCAGCACGCCCCTCACTCGGGTCAAGCGTCAAAGCTGCCAGCAACATCACCGGCTTCACCGCCTCCACCACCACTGCCCAAATCATTGCCCACTCCGACATCCACGTCCTCTGCTCCACCGGTCAAGCCCAGCAACCCGACACCGCCCTCAGCCCCTCCTTCATCACTTCTCGATGAGCGTGGACCAGCTCAACAGCTGGATTCCAAGCAAATCGGAACGTGTCAGAAACACTGCAAATGGGCGATTAGTGCTCTCGATTATGAGGATCTTGATACGGCGAGAGCCGAATTGCGCAAAGCTTTGATGATGCTCGGGGGTTAGAAAGGTAGTTTGCAAAGTAAGGGGTTGTATAAGCGCTATAAGCATTGTGGTTGATACCATTCGAATTTGTACCGTGTACAAGTGGCTTTGATCGATACATGGGCACATCTTGCTGAACGTGATTATCCGTGTGGAGGGGTAGGCTTGTTTGACAAGTACAACGTGCATATAGCTGCTGATTTACCCTAGGTATTAGTAAGTCAGCACGATGTTTGCAAAGTGGCCAGATCACTAGAGTGGTGGACGTCTAGCGAGGGCTGCTCGCACGATTTGAGCTTGGTCAGGACCACTGCTAGAGCGAGCTATGCTAGAAGCTCAAGCAAATTGAAATGTCGAAACCTCATCAAAAGTCATTTTAATTCATCCTTGACGGTCTGCATTCAACAAACGTCGCCATCTGCGTCATCATCGATCTTTTGACGTGCTGAACCGCGTTTCACAGCGTTCTACGCTGCGGGTTTCGTCGTTTCGCGATCATCGTCTCGCCTGCTGCCTGCTGCTTGTAGTCTGTTCTAGATTCTCGATACGTATGAGGCTATGAGAACAAATCGACGATTTTGACATAACATCCACGCAGAATCAATCCGCGGTCATCGAATGGCCAATGCCATTGGATATCTCTCCCGTCGATGCTTGGTTTACGATTTCACGTACACCAAGTGCTTGTGGTTGGCATGTAGTCTGGGCACAGGGATCGCGCGCGTGTTTGTTGCTTTGGTTTTGCGTAACTTGCTCTTGGAAGTGCATGTCGAGTGCTAGACTGCTGGTAGTTTTTGGGCGTGGCGCGCGTGGGAGACATCGGCTCGCGGAGGGAGTGTATGTGTGCTTGCCTGCTTGTGCCGCTCTTTGCTTTTCGTTTTTTGCACGCAATGCCTGCCCACTCTGCTCCCGACGCACAGCATCCAGCGCGCGAACAGCGTTCCCGCGCTCTTACTGTAGGTCATGCACGTAGGGCAGGATGGAGCGGCGTGCAGCAGCAGCGGGAAAGAGACCGCCTCTCGCCTGGTGGTGCGTGCAAACAACTCTCATTCCTTTCGCTCCTGGACCAACCCAACACCTCAGTCACTACTCCTCTCTCTCTCTCTCGAATCAACCAGGTGCCGTTGAGCTCTTTTTCGCTGGGAGATCACCACCACAACAGGTCTGCAAGGAACAGCAAATATCGCTTCCTTGGTTCTGGGACAGTTTCTTTTGGACGTCTCCGGCACGACAAAACAAAAACGCTGCAGACAATTGTTCAACGTTTGCTCAGGTCGCGCGTTGATCTTTGTCTGCCAGTCTCCCTTTAGACACTACCACCACCCAGGCAACGCCCGTTGACTTGTGTGTGTGTGTGTGTGTGTGCTATTCTACTACCACGACGACGACTACTACTACCACCGACATCTTCTACATCTGACGACCAGCGACATTCCGACCAGCACGACTCTGTTGACGTGACTTTACACCCTCTTTTTCCACCGTTTGGCGCTCGATTATTGGTCTCTTTCTCCACTTTGCCTCTCTGCTTTTCTCGAGAGCGCGCTTCATCACTTGTCGATCCATCACTCTTCACCTGACATCAGACGATTGAGACAAGCACCAGCTTCTGGCAGGACATCTTTCCAAGGTGAGCGATTCACCTTTTGATGACATTTGACATTGTACTCTGGGAAAACACTGACACGGGTGGAACCATTTGACGTATCACGACAGATGGCCCAACCTAACCCCTATCAAAAGGCAGGTGGTCAACCCAATTATCCCTACAACAATCAACCGCACGCCGGACCAGGCGGTATTCCTGCCCAACCCGTTCCTCCCAATCCTCAACAGGGTGGCTACTATGATGCTGATCCCGAGATGAGAGAGCGTTATGAAGGAGGCGGAATGGGACGCGAAACGTGGGCTAGCGAGAGTGGATACAGCGGCGAATACAGTCAACAACAGGCTGGCTACTATCCTTCTCGGGCTAGCACTCCTACCTACACTGAAGGCAGTACCGGAGGTCATCGTGGTCGAGAGCCTTACCCAGCTTGGACACAAGAGGCAAACATTCCTTTGTCAAAGGAGGAAATCGAGGATGTGTTGATTGATCTCGCCAACAAGTTTGGTTTCCAAAAGGGTGAGTTGCTATCATGACGGATGTCATGAGCTACATTGTTCTGACTCCTTTTGGCCCTTGCCTCTCCAGACTCGTCCCGAAATGTCTTTGACTTTTTGATGATCCAACTCGACTCTCGATCATCTCGAATGTCACCCGACCAGGCTTTGCTCACACTCCATGCTGATTACATTGGAGGAGAGCACGCCAATTACCGTAAATGGTACTTTGCTGCCCAGCTCGATTTGGACGATGCCATTGGTGCTGCGCAAAACCCGGGTCTCTCGCGAGTCAAGTCTGTTCGTGGCAAGAAGAAGCCCGCTACCGCCTCTGCCAAGTCACTGGATTCCGCTGTCTCTAGGTGGAGAACCGCGATGAACAACATGTCGCAATACGACAGGCTCCGACAGGTTGCTTTGTACTTGCTCTGTTGGGGTGAAGCTGCTCAAGTCAGGTTTACTCCCGAGTGCTTGTGTTTCATCTTCAAGTGTGCGGATGACTACTACCGAAGCCCAGAATGCCAAAACAGGGTCGACCCCGTCCCTGAGGGTTTGTACCTCCGAAGCGTCGTCAAGCCTCTTTACCGTTTCCTTCGTGACCAAGGTTACGAAGTTATTGACGGCAAGTTTTTGAGGAGGGAGCGTGATCATCACCAAGTCATTGGTTACGATGACGTCAATCAACTCTTTTGGTACCCCGAGGGGATCGCCCGGATTCAGCTGGCTGACAAGACTAGGTTGATCGATATCCCTCCAGCTCAGAGGTTCATGAAGTTTGACAAGATTGATTGGAACAAGGTCTTTTTCAAGACCTATTTGGAGAAGCGAAGCATGCTCCATCTTTTGGTCAACTTTAACCGAATTTGGGTTTTGCACATTTCCGTCTTTTGGTTCTACACGTGAGTCTTGCTTTCAACGGGTCTTGATGCGGAATATATCGACTGATCTTTACCTGTCATCTGTAGTGCTTGGAACTCTCCAACCATCTACGCCCCCAAAAACACCACCGTTCCCAACAAGTCCATGTCATTCTCCATGACTGCTCTTGGAGGAGCTGTTGGGGCTTTGATCATGATTGCCGCTACTCTCGCTGAATTCTCGTACATTCCCACCACCTGGAACAACACTTCGCACTTGACTCGTCGTTTGATCTTCCTATTGGTCATTTTGGCTATCACTGGTGGTCCCTCGATCTACATTGCATTCTTCAACCAAACTGCCCAGCACTCCTTGATTATTGGAATTGTGCAATTCGGTTTGGCCATTGCATCCGTGGTCATGTTTACGGTGATCCCCTCTGGTCGAATGTTTGGTGACCGTGTCGCCGGCAAGAATCGAAAATACCTGGCAAACCAGACCTTTACGGCTTCTTACCCGCATCTCGGCAAGGTTCCCCGATTTGCATCCATCCTGCTCTGGGTTTTGGTCTTTGGACTCAAGCTTACCGAATCATACTTTTTCTTGACCTTGTCGTTCCGTGACCCTATCAAGGTCATGACTGGTATGAAGGTCCAAGTCTGTCAGGACAAGGCTTTCGGACATGGCTTGTGCCGAAACCAGCCTGCCTTTACTTTGGCGGTCATGTTCGTCATGGACTTGATTCTCTTCTTCCTCGACACATACCTTTGGTATGTCATTTGGAACACGGTCTTTAGTATTTCTAGGTCTTTCGCCCTCGGCATGAGCATTTGGACACCTTGGAAGGATCTCTTCATGAGGTTGCCCAAGCGAATCTACGCCAAGATTTTGGCTACTGACGACATGGAAATCAAGTACAAGCCAAAGGTCCTCGTATCTCAGGTCTGGAACGCAATCATCATCTCCATGTACCGAGAGCACTTGCTTTCCATTGATCACGTGCAGAAACTTCTCTACCATCAAGTGCCTTCCGCCGATGAGGGCAAGAGGACTCTCCGAGCCCCCGCTTTCTTCATTGCCCAAGGCGAAAAGGGCGGAAGCAACATTGAGTTCTTCCCTCAAGGAAGTGAAGCCGAACGACGAATCTCCTTCTTTTCCCAGTCCCTCACGACTGCGCTGCCGGAACCTCTTCCCGTCGATGCCATGCCAACCTTTACGGTGCTTGTTCCTCACTACTCTGAAAAGATTCTTTTATCTTTGAGAGAGATTATCAGGGAAGAAGACCAAAACACTCGTGTTACCTTGTTGGAATACTTGAAGCAACTTCATCAATTGGAGTGGGACAACTTTGTCAAGGATACCAAGATTTTGGCTGAAGAGTCGACCTTTACCGGACAAAACCCCTTTGCTGGTGGCTCTGACGAAAAGGGTGATTCAAAGCGAGCAGACGACATTCCCTTTTACACGGTCGGTTTCAAGTCTGCTGCCCCCGAATACACTTTGCGAACTCGTATCTGGGCTTCTTTGCGAGCACAAACTCTTTACCGTACTGTTTCTGGTTTCATGAACTACTCCAAGGCTATCAAGTTGCTCTACCGTGTTGAAAACCCCGAAGTCGTTCAGCTCTTTGGTGGCAACACTGACAAGCTCGAGCGAGAGCTTGAGAGGATGTCTAGGCGCAAGTTCAAGTTTGTCGTCTCCATGCAGCGTTATGCCAAGTTTAACAAGGAAGAGCACGAGAACGCCGAGTTCTTGTTGCGTGCCTACCCCGATTTGCAGATCGCCTATCTGGATGAAGAGCCTCCTCGCAAGGAGGGTGGTGAACCCAGAATCTTTTCGGCTTTGATTGATGGTCACTCTGAGGTTTTGCCCAACGGACGACGACGGCCCAAGTTCCGAATCGAGCTTCCCGGTAACCCCATCTTGGGTGACGGAAAGTCTGACAACCAGAACCACGCCATTGTCTTTTACCGAGGTGAATATTTGCAATTGATTGATGCCAACCAAGACAACTACTTGGAAGAATGTCTCAAGATTCGAAACGTCTTGGCTGAATTCGAAGAGTTCAACGTCTCAAGTCAGAGCCCCTACACCCAATGGGGTAGCGCTGCCTTCTCCAAGCCTCCCGTTGCCATTTTGGGAGCTCGTGAATACATTTTCTCGGAAAACATTGGTATTCTCGGAGACATTGCCGCCGGAAAGGAACAAACATTCGGTACCTTGGCTGCTCGTTCCCTCTCTTGGATTGGAGGAAAGTTGCACTATGGTCACCCCGATTTCTTGAACGCCATCTACATGAACACTCGTGGAGGTGTATCCAAGGCTCAAAAGGGTTTGCACTTGAACGAAGATATCTACGCTGGTATGAACGCCTTTGGACGTGGTGGTCGAATCAAGCACTCGGAATACTACCAATGTGGTAAAGGTCGTGATCTCGGTTTCGGTACCATTTTGAATTTCCAAACCAAGATTGGTACTGGTATGGGTGAACAAATGTTGTCTCGAGAGTACTACTACCTCGGAACTCAATTGCCCATCGACCGTTTCCTCACCTTTTACTATGGTCACCCCGGTTTCCACATCAACAACATTTTGGTCATTCTTTCCGTTCAAGTCTTTATGGTGGTGCTCACGTTCTTGGGAACTCTGAACAAGCAACTGCTCATCTGTGAATACAGCAGCAACGGAGAGCTTCGACGAACCGGACAATCTGGATGTTACAACTTGGTCCCCACCTACAAGTGGATTGAGCGATGTATCATTGCCGTGTTCATCGTCTTCTTCATTGCCTTTGTGCCCTTGTTCTGTCAGGAGTTGACCGAGAGAGGAGCTGGTCGAGCCATCATTCGTCTCGCCAAGCACTTCTTGTCGCTGTCGCCCGTCTTTGAAGTCTTTTCGACTCAAATTCAAACTCACTCCATTCTCAACGATTTGAACTTTGGTGGAGCTCGATACATTGCAACTGGACGTGGTTTCGCCACCACAAGAATCTCTTTCAGTATTTTGTATTCTCGATTCGCTGGACCCTCAATCTATCTGGGTCTGAGGACACTTCTCCTCTTGTTCTACGTCACGCTCTCGATTTGGACGCCATACTTGATTTACTTTTGGATCACAGTGCTGTCGTTGTCGGTCGCTCCATTCCTCTTCAATCCCCATCAATTCTCTTACAGTGACTTTATCATTGATTACCGAGAGCTTCTCCGATGGATGTCTCGAGGAAACTCGCGAACTCACGCCAACTCTTGGGTCGGATACTGCCGATTGTCGCGTACACGAATTACTGGTTTCAAGAGAAAGAGGTTGGGTCTTCCTTCCGAGAAGCTGTCCAGCGACATGCCTCGTGCTCCTTGGAGAGCCATCATTCTCTCGGAAGTCTTGGCTCCATTGGCCTTGGCTATCATCTTTGTCATTGCCTACTTGTTCGTCAAGTCATTCCCCGTCAACGGTGTTATCCAACCCGGTCTTCTTCGAATCGCTGTCATCAGTCTGGGACCCATTGTCTTCAACATGGCCTTGTTGATTGTGTTGTTCCTCGTCAGTTTGTTCCTCGGACCTTGCTTGAACGGTTACACCAATCAATTCGGAGCAGTCCAAGCCGCCATTGCTCACTTTGGTGCTGTCGTTGGTTTGTGTGCCTTCTTTGAATTCCTCGTAAGTCGCATTTGCAAGCGTGTCAATTTTTTCAATGTCGAGACTGACTGTTTCTGATCCTTGTCAACAGTGGTGGCTCGAGGGATGGAGCACATCGAGAGCTGCTATTGGAGTCATCGCCATGATCTTTGTGCAGCGATGCATCTTCAAGATTCTCATTGCCGTCTTCCTATCCCGAGAATTCAAGCACGACGAGACCAACCGAGCGTGGTGGACTGGTGTGTGGTTCAACCGTGGACTAGGCAGTCATGTCTTGAGTCAACCCGCCCGAGAATACATTGTCAAGGTCATTGAAATGGGTCTCTATGCGGCCGACTTTTTGGCTTGTCACCTGTTGTTGATGTTCCTCACTATTCCCACCATCATTCCCTTCTTTGATCGACTCCACTCTACCCTCCTCTTCTGGTTGCGACCTAGTCGACAAATTCGACCCCCCATTTACTCTGTTCGTCAGCGCAGCCAGCGACGCAAGATTGTTTTCAAGTGTGAGTATAGATCTATAGTCTTGCCATCGCAGTGATGAAAGACTGACATTCTTTTTGATCTCGCAGATTCGGTCGTTTACGCCATCATTCAGGGACTTCTCATCGCGTGTATCGTTTTGCCCCTCATTTTCCGACATGTCCTCGACCTCACGCCCTCCAACCCTCTGGACGGTGCTCTTTGATCAACAAATGACACTTTAACGCCATTCCTTTTTCTATTCCGTTCTTGCACGATTATCTTTTTTTCACATCAACAGACAATTATCATGCAGTCTTATGATCGAATGACCCAGATTGGTGGACAGATAGAATCCATCCCCGAAACGTTTCAGTTGCTACGTTTTGTATCGATCTAATTATGCATGAATATACCTCAATTAGAATCATGTCTCGCCATCGTCTCTTGCCTTTGACTAGACCATGAACAGACGGGCGACTTGTGTTGTCTTGTGTGTTGCAACAATCTATCAGTTCGCAATGAGCGGGGGTTTCAAAGTGCCTCCACCTGGAGTTCCGGCCCGGGTAAGGTGAGCTACGTAAGTCGAATTCCGTTTGCATACCCTTGCCTTGAAATGTGTTTAGAAAAATGATCATTATCAACAGCTGATGGCAAGCACTAATGTCCCCATAGACGAATCTGTTCTGCTTTCTCAACTCAAAGGCATGCCTGTGGCACATGAACAGGATACACACCACGTGGGCACCCACACAGGTCTCAACGGGGACCGTAGGCGTATCGATGAAGATGACGACATGAAGCAAAATGTACCCATAGAAGGTGACTTTACGGTGAGTTTTTGAGCAGTCTGATTGAGTCAATAATGATGTGGGAGGTTGAGTTGCATTTCACTATTTCGGACGAGTGATAGCTTCGAGCAGTGGCGGCTGGCCTTTTTGTAGGAGTCTTGTAAGCCTGTCTCTGTTCAATTGACCGCTGAAGAGAAAGGAGCTGATGCAGCGCAATGAATTCATATATTCAGACTCGCATTCACCAATCTCTACTTTGTACGTCATATGGCGACATTGTATGACTTGTTCATCGCTGACTGGGATCGAATTTCCAGGGTCTACAAAGTGGATGGATATCCATGATGTCCTTGCAATCCTCTCTACTCGGATTCGCCATCTTCAAATTACCCTTACCCCAATGGTTTTCTCCGAAAGAGCGACCTTTTACTCCACAGGAGAACGTAGTGTTGCAAACGACGGCGGTTGCGAGCGGGACTCTGCCGCTGGCAGCGGGACTGGTTGGGATCATTCCTGCGCTCGAGCAGCTGGACCTCAAGCTCGACGGTGTCGGTCCAATGAAGCTGAGCTTTTGGGAGCTGACTGGTTGGAGTCTTGGCATTTGTTTCTTTGGGTGGGTCGTTTGCGTCCTTTTGCTTTGAGCCGGATGATTGGATGTTGACAAGCCGTCCCTGTTGCTCAGCGTTTTTCTTGCGGTTCCGTTGCGGAGACAAGTGGTCAGTCCGAAACACATCTTAATCAGATTCGAAGACTGACTCATGCTGGGTTGATCTCACAGATTGTCAAGGAAAAGTTGGTTTTTCCTTCAGGAAGTAAGTGGTCATGAGCTTGGGGAATCGCAAAGTTGGAATCCCCGCTCACTGACACTCGAAACTGTAGCCGCCACTGCCCAACTTATTGCTCTTCTCCACAAGGAACCCCCACCAAAAGTGCCAGTGCCTCGAGCTTCGAATGTTGGAGGGGGTGGAAGTTCTTCTCTTGCGTATGAAGCTTTGCCTTCGAGGGACTCTATAGAATCAGCAACACGGATGTCTCCCGAGAATGAGCGATATGAGAATAGTGCCATGGATCGAGAGAGCATATACGAGGACCCTCTGGAGCGCGAAGACATGGAGAAGCGAGGCTGGAACGTCTTGGCCTGGAGCTTTGGCGCATCTTTTGGTTTGACCGTGAGTCCACATGGTTGGGGTTGTACCAATCGACCAGAGGTGTCTGACGAGATGAACAGTGTGCAAGCTTTTGGTTTCCGGTGCTTTTCGCCTTGCCTGTATTCGACCTTTTCAGCCCTCTTGTCGGCTCAAGCCTTGCATCTACTTGGTTGTGGTGGTAAGCAATAATCTTTTGTTCTTGTCGGTCAAAACACATACCTGTGCTAAGCAATTCCATTCGACAGGTTCTCCCCGTCGCTCTCATATGTCGGCCAAGGGATCATCATGGGCTTCCCTACTACCTTATCCATGAGTTTGGGGATGTTGACTGGATGGGCAATTCTCTCTCCGCTAGCCAAATTTAAAGGATGGGCTCCCGGTCCCGTTTCGTCCTCTGCCGATGGTTCGAGGGGTTGGATTGTGAGTCAGACTCCACAGTCAAGGGCGGTCCTGCGTTCTCACTGACAATACCCTGTCATCTAAACAGCTATGGGTATCATTGGCGATCATGATTTCCGAATCGATCGTATCACTTATCCCTATCACTTCCAAGTATGTGCACAATCTCTGGGTACGGTTCGGATCAAGACACGGGGTTCATCACTCGCCACTGAACAATGTGACACCGGGAGACAACTACGCTGGCCGTTCAAATGACGCATCGCAGGATCTTGATGAAGAGCCCGAGACCGAACCGCCTCACAGACTCGTCCCTTCCAACTGGGTCAGTATGGGATTGGCGGTCAGTTCCATCATGGGCCTCTTCTTTGTCTGGCTCATCTTTGGCAACGAAGGGATCCAGCCCTGGGCGACGGCCATGGCTCTGATCATGGCTTCAGTTTTGGCTCTGCTTGGCGTCCGAGCGTTGGGGGAGACCGACTTGAACCCAGTGTCTGGTATCGGAAAGATTAGTCAACTCTTCTTTGCCGTCTTGCAGCCCGGAAATGTCGTCGCCAATATCATTGCCGGAGGTGTCGCCGAGGTAAGAGGAGACCAGATGACGAGCATATCCTGAACGCTTTGGGACTGATTCGAATTATGATCCTCTCTCTTCGCCAGGCCGGTGCTCAACAGTGAGTATAGCAGTCACGATAGCCAAAGCTTGACCCTCTCGCCCTTACGATTACCTCCTTGCACAGAGCTGGAGACTTGATGCAAGACTTGAAGACAGGGTCTCTTCTCAAGGCATCTCCTCGTTCACAATTCCATGGACAAATGATTGGAAGCCTGGCCAGTGTGTTCATCTCTGTAGGCGCATACAAGCTTTATACGCGAATCTATGAGGTAAAGACGATTTGATGACCTTTCTGGTTCAGAGATTCGAGCTGACACTGTGAGGTTCTTTTTGCGACTAGATCCCTGGACCGGAATTCCGCGTGCCTACTGCAGCCATCTGGTAAAGCAATCTCTCGCACCGCTCAAGCCTGCAACATACATTGTTGAATGTGCTAACATGGGTATCTTTAAACCTCCAGGCTGAACCTCGCCAGACTTTTGAACAAGGGTCATTTGCCACCCATGGCAGCAACTTTCATGATCATCTTTGGTTGCATCTTTGCTGTGGTTTCTGGAATAAAGTATATCGGGCCTCTACTCAAACGAGGGCCGCCACCGACATTCGTGGCCTACTTGCCTTCAGGTATCGCCTTTGCTATTGGATTCCTCAACACGCCTTCTTTTTCCCTGGCCAGACTGGTCGGAGGCATCGTTGCTTTGCAAACGAGAAAGCATGGTGAGACCCCATTACTCGTCATTGTGGCGGCGAGTGGGTTCGTCTTGGGTGAAGGGGTTGCGAGCATCGTCGGGCTCGTCTTGACTGGAAGTGGACAATCGGCCATTAGTTGCTGGGGTTGTCGATTGGGCAATGGAGGGTATTGCTCGGGAGGGTGTTGATCATTGTCCCCAAATGTCACCAACGAGGTTGTCAATGTATCCCGTACGTGTACAGTAATGTGGACTTGTTGATGTTTGATACCAACGACGCATGGTTGGGAGAGTTGCAGATTGCGTCTGTCCAAGGTTCGCCAACCACGTTCTGAGCCCCTGCAGGCGAATGATCATCACTACAGTCGTCGGGCAGATATCAATCAAAATTTCGAGTGGCGCAAAGATGCGCCCAAAAGGTCAAGAACAGCCATGTCCATCTTTGTCTCTCGAGAATACATATACCCTTTTTTTTCTTACAAACAAGAAAACAATCTACTTGTAGTCCTTGGATTCCACCACTTCAGTCATGATCACCTCTTCCTTTTTCTCATCAAGTCCGTCACCCTTTTCAGATCGGCTCGTGTTGGACGTCAACTGATCGTCCTTGATATGCAAGTGGTGTCCTGGAGGCAAGGCAGTGTCCGAATCCTCGATGTCCAAGTCATCGACCTTGACTTGACCTTCAATCTCGGCTGTTGATTCCGGTAGTTTCCAAATGACCAAGGCAACGAGGGGAAGGGATAGGAGAGGGAGAAGAGCGGATACGAGGAATTCTCGGAGAAAGTTGTACTTTGTGGCGTCCATGCCAAACGCAGCTGCGACACCGGCCGATTGAACGGCCTTGTAGAGTCCGGCCAGACGAGCGAGCTTCCAAGGGTCGTTGGTGAATAGACCCAAGACGTAATAGGCCAGTCCTTGGAAGAGCGAGTCAAACCAGTAGTAGGCCAACATGAGGATGATGGGACCAACAGCCTCTCCATCGCTCCAATCCCAGTTGGTTGCGGGAGATTCTCGAGTAAACTGTTTCATCAGGACGTTTTAATCAGTTCTAGTATAAAAGACGTCTGGTTTGTCATTTCAAAGATACTCACCGTCAATTGATAGGCCAAACCTCCACCCCAAATGGCGATTCCGAAAACAATATTAACCCCGACCCCGATAAGTCCACGAGTCCTTCGTTTGAATGGCAGAGAGTCCAGAACGAGACCGATAAAGATGGCTCCCGTAATGGCACCCAAGCCCATCAGTACGGCACAGAGAGCTCGAGTTCGGGCGTTGAAACGGGTCGTGTTGAGTGCACCTTGCTGTGAAAGCCACAAAAGGACATTGATGGAATAAGAATACAAGATCCAGAGTTAAAGTGATTTCGACTCGGAAACTCACGTATGGATAGAAAAAGTTGGAAGCGAGGAACATGGGAATCAAGGCAATCACTCTCCAGTCTTTGATGATCTGGATCATGCCTTTTAATTCTTCCTTTACGGTAGCCTGGGCCTCGATTTTCACTACCAAAACAGACCCATCATCAGTCATGCACTGTTTCCCAATGCTATGCGGGTTGCAAATTCAGAGACTTGCCTAGCGTCCCGTCCCGTCTCACGACCTTGTGAAGAGGAATGATGAAGATGGTCAATGCGGACCCGACAAACATGACAATAATGATGGCGAGGTAGATGGTGGTGTTGACTTCGGCAGCTTTAGATTGGACCGTCAGACCGAGAACAATGATGGCTCCTACTAGTGCACCCGATTGGAACTGCCCAGAACAAGAAAAAAGACGAATTCAGCTCAAAGCCCTTCAAAAAAGATGGGTTGACGACATTCAAGCACTTACGATTGCCCAAAAGATACTAAACGCTCGTCCCTTTTGCTTTTCGTCTGGCAAACTCATCATCATTGCACCTTGGGCTGCCCATAACATACTGGCCAAGAATCCGAGAATGCCTCCGGCCAAGATCATGAACCATTTGGTTCCATGGACTTGAAAGGCCCATAGTCCACCGATTTGGATAGCATAGCCGAGACTTCCGATGAACAGTGTCATTCGAGGACCGAGGACTAAGGAGGGAAAGTGTTCAGTATCGAGAACCAAATACCTGAGCTTGGAAAACCATGTTTGACCACTCACCGTTACATACACCACCCGCAAAGAGTCCCCCTAGAGCGAAACATCCATACAAGACACCGTTGGCTGTACCAGCAGTTGCCAGGTCCTACGAATGAGCAAAAGCAATGTTGACAGAGTTGGTAACCAATCCTTCACTCTTGTTTCAACTCATCAGACAAAGCCTACCTGAGTCCCCCCGGCTCCCAAGTTTGAAATGGCAGAAAACATTCCGACGGTACTGTTGCAAGTCATGGGATCACATGTCAGCTCGTTATGACATTGGGCAATACCACGCCCGTGCCCCAAAAACTCACCAGAATACAACGATACCTAGGACAACCACCTGTACCATCGGTGAATTGTATCTGAAACTTCCATACTTGATATGATCGAGTTTGAGGTCGAGACTTGGTTTTGGAAGCATCTTGTCAATGTGTGAATCCAGTCTAGTGTCGACAACGATATCGAGTTGTTATTGATAGTGGATGGCTGTGGAAATGGCCTTGAGGGACCGACCAAAAGACGACCAGCACGAGACCAAAAAGATTTGAGCCCCCGAAAGTGTGAGTGTACAGTATTGGAGATGCCTATGTCGAAATGTGAACCAATAGTTGAATCTGTCGCTGAATCCACAGACTATTACTACTTTTGGTCGGACGACTACTGGTGTTTGTTGTTATCTAGTGCGGGGCCCCAGGGTCATTCCACGACTGGACTTGGTGTTTTATAGGAGCAGAATCAAAAGAGTGTGTTGGTCCGAGTCAATGAGAGAACAAGTGTACAAGATACGGGTGGGGTACGGCTGATGTCCCGTATGGCCCGAATTTCGCTGACCCCAAAGTCACCTTGTCCAAAGAGGTCGATTTCTGTGTGTGTCCAGGTGATTCTTGGCCACTACTACTGGCTGCTGGGAGGGGCAAAAACAAAGAAAACAATCGGATTCCACGTGCTTTTAGCTCCAAGACCGAGCGCCACACCGGTAATGTCGCAGGAAGGACCGAGAGCCGGGCCACGAGTTCAAGTTGAAAGTCACGCGACCTTCATCTTCAGCCCCGGAACCCCGCGTAAAGTTAATCTTGTTTCTGGAAGGAGGAATGCCATGGCAAAATCGGCGAATTTGCCTATCCAGGCAATCAACAAAGAATCAGAAAAGCACTTGCCCCACCACGCCCCACGGACCCCCGAAGGATCTGACTAGCATGACTTGGCAATGGGCTTCACTTGGAGCACACAGGGATCCACTTTGAGCAAGTGGCTGTGGCGCCGGGGAAAAAATACGACTCGGGACGATAAGAGGCGGGCAAAGGTGAAATGGTGAAACGGTGAAAGCAGACAGGGTCGCGTTCGATTGATCATGACGATAGAGAGAAACGTTGATGCAGACTTGCGTTGATGCAGACTTGCCAGCATGCCGTGGGATTCGCCAGGGAGACACCTGTCTCTCTAGGTGGATATGCCTTGATGAGTGGATGAGACAATGGCATCGGGTGGCTCCTCGGTCTAGCTTTGTGAAACCATCACGTTCATCGCTTGCGAGGTGCCGGCACAAAGACACTGCGACAAGACAGACTCTTCATTGTACATTCACTGCGTTGATCTCTCGTCTTTTTTCATTTCAGCAGACATTCTTTCGCGGATATATCTGATTTGCCGGGCTGGCAGATTATGTCCGGGGAAATGTTCGTCCAGCGCAGTCAAAATTTGCGAGGTTTTACATTTCCCCTTGAGCATGCTTTGCACAAAGACTTTAATGGACTCGGTTGCCCTGCGTTGAGGACCCAACTCTTCCGGCGGGATAGCAGCATGACTGTGAGTTCCGTGGACCACTCTGAAATAGAAAGGTCGGGGATTGAGTACGTCAATGTCTTGTCGTCGTTGGTAGGCATAGAGCCTAAAAGTGCATCCCTTCTTCTTGGTCCTGACGGCTCTCTGGCGGGTGGCCTCGGTGAGCGCCGGTCTATGGACTTCGTGTTGACCGAATCGATCACATTTGAGCACTCCACTCTTTTCAATCCCTTGGGTGGGCCCAAGCCATACCCCATATCCATGGGATCGACCATAGTCATTGATTGCCTCGATGAGTTGCTTCCTGGTTGCATATGGTCCAAAGTGGGCGGGAAGACCCAGATCGTGTTCGTCTTGCGTGTCTTGGTGTTGTTTATTGGACTCTGGCTCTTGACAAACAGGCCTTTTGTTGCAAGGGCCATCTTCAATCTCGATGTATCTTGAATCAGGTATCGTTTGCTTCAGCATTTCTGACGGCCTTGAAGGGAGAAGTAATGGTTGCATGTGCATCCTTGGTCCGAAAGAGAGAGGTCCAGGCAGCAATTGCGGTATGTGCGGTATGTGTGGCAGAGAATAAGGAGGGCGAGGGGGCTCTTGATGCCACTGGGCACCTTGTTGCTGGCAGTTTACTTGTCCAATCATGTTGGGGATGGCTGACGGGTCCTGGAGTAAATGGTTGATGTCCAAACGCCGACCCGACGGTCGTGAATCTTGGCCAGTGTATTGCATCTTAAGAGTCGGTACATACGTTAGTTACCGGGCGTGATTTCAAGACGTTGAGCAATGACTGTGTGTGACCTAGACAACCTTGTGTCTACAAATGATCCAACTTGAACTCGCCGAGTGAAAGCAAGAAAACAACAAACAAGTCGTCCCGCCGGATGACGGCCACTTGAACGCGTTTCACTTTGCGCATTCTGAAACTCGGAATTCAAGACATCAGCGCGCTGCTGGAGGTGATTGCTCAACTTTGAGTGGCTGGTACCAGTAGCTCAGTAGCTGGACGATATGCCTCATTACGCCCTTTGGCTCTCCCTTTTCTGCTTCAATCTCTTGCGGACAGTCTTGATTTGCTGAGAACAACTGTCATGCTCTGGGGACAAGTCGTTCAGTGCGGTCAGAACTCTGCTCAAGTCACTCTTTGATTTCAACATAATGGTTACAGCTAGGGCTTCGGGTCCGTCTGGTATACCTGCGGATCGTCCACTTCAATTTGTTATTAGCGACAGAATTCGTTTACCTTTTCACTAAGTTCCTCGAGGTCGGACATTGTCAAAGTGGTGACTTGTTCCATTCTGTCGTTGTCTCATCATACTCGCTGCAGACCGGGAGCAAAGTGCGGGGCATTGGGATGCAGCAGTTTGAAAGATGACTAGGTATACGTACAGTATATACAGTACGTCTCCGTCTGCATATCAATTCATGCAACGTCAATCGAAATTCCCTCAACATGCGTCCCATGTATCAAGCTGGTCAGGTCGTCATCACGCCCCAAAAGAGATACAGCCGACTGAATCGGATCGATAGTTCTTGCTCTATGTTGCGGATAACCGTCGCAGTTGGTGCTTATTGATAGAGGAGCGATGACGGCCCGGTCGTGCAGGATACTGGATTTCAAGCTGCATTGAAATGAATGTGGGTACAAGGTCAGATCAAGTAGATGGACAAACCGCATTCGACTCACGAGGCGTCTTTTTCCATCTTTTCACGAGTTGCCGACGAAAGTAATGGGACCCAGTAATCATGTATACATCGTCACGCCCTACCCCTCACGCCTCACGGCGGCCCATTCAGAACTTTCAGTTTGCCCGCCCCTAAGGTCTCAGACAGAAACTCTGATCACATGGACCTCTTGATCCCAACTCGCTGTCGAGAGTTCCTTCGGGTCTTGTAAAGACCATGCAAGTCCGTGTACAAATTCTCGGTGACGATTGTATATCGTATTTGAAGGATTTCGCATGCTCGACGAGAGATCGATGGACCAGCTGTGTCAACAGTCAGATCGGATGAGTCTCCAAAGCCTCGAGGCGTGGTTTCTTGAGACATTTGTGATCTGATTGACTTACATTTGACATGTCATGTCATACGATGTGGACGCTAGTACGTTTCGTCTGAATGGGCTCCATCTGTAGAGCATACGTTGAATGAGCATCCAGCTACTCTCAAGTTGAGGTAGATAGTCACTGTACTCACGCCACCCGTTTGACTGCAAATCTGTGTCCCTGGAGCGTTCTCTCTGGCTTCCCCGGCATTCGACCATGTCCCATTGAACCTTGTGCCTTTCGCAAGTCCCACACTCGGACAGTCGTGTCCACCCCTCCTGTGGCGATCAAATCAGGCTGATACTTGTTCCAATCAAACGTCAAGGTTTCTGGCTGATGCGCTGGTATTGAAATGACAGGTCGTGAGGGACCAGACGATCTTGAGCCGCCTGCCCGCAGATCGAATGTCATGAATTGGCCAGTCGATGTTGTCGAGCCGATCAAGTGGGGATTGTGAGGTGAGAACAGACAGGTGTAAACGCAGTCTGAGGTGTTTCCTCGATTAGCGGATGTCTCAAAGGTTGCCAATGATTGGGGGGCATTCATATCCCACTGTATTGAATATGGAGCAGCGTTAGGTCATGACTTGCGGTGTTCCGACACTATCACAGCTCACAAGTTTGATGGTCCCGTCCCAGCTGCAGCTCGCAAACTTTGTCTTGTCTAGAAAATCAATGTGTGAGACATGCTGGACCAAAGACTCATGTAACGACATGACATCAACTGACCTAGATTGCTACAATCAATTCCAAAGACCTCCTTGTTATGCTCTCTCCAAACTACTTTTGGCATATCATCCTGGATCCAAAAATGAAGGAGTAAGCTTTGGGTCGTCGATGCCCCAACAGTCTCAAAGCAGCTCACTCACGCCTGGTGGTGAATCCACATTGAACAACAGGCAACTCCCATCCCCGCACGCGGCAAGTATCAAGGACGGGTGACTTTCCGACCATGACAGATCGAACACACAGTCAGTCGTGGGTAAGCTGGGTCAGACAGTCGAGCAGAATAGTAATCCATTCAGCATCATCCCGTACTGCGTATGTAAACATCAAGCAATGCAGAAACGCATAGTGCTTGTTGAAGAGACCAGAAGACACACCTTTTCTCTAGCCTCAGTCCATTGCCATCACGGGCCACAACATGCACAGCCCCTCTACCTGACAGACCAAAGTTGGTGCCGGAAGCCAAAGCAAGGCGACCAGCGTGAAAGGGCGAGTACGCGACCGAGTTGTGAGCATATGATGGGGTCTTGAGTTGAAGGAACGGGGTGGGTGAAAGAGCACTTGTGGGCGGTGGCATGGCGACCATTACGCAGGGAGAAAGTGGAGCTTGAGGGTTGGATTCATGTAGCTGATGCCGAACATGGGATCCATTGGTATACTTGTACTCTTTGTCGAACGAGGTAGGTTTGCGTATACTTTGTCGGATATTTCGGCCAGTCGACCCGTCAATCCGGCTAACGGGCGTGATGACGAATCAGAGAAATTGGGTCATATTGGGTCAGCCAAAGTGCAGTCGGTTTGCTTCGACTTTACGTCAAAGTGACAAGCATCAGAGTCAAGTGGAGCTGATCAAGTGATGAAAGTGCCTCACAATCCGTTCCCCTAAGGACATCAGCTACGTCAGGTGATACATGATACCTTTGCACATGTCGAGACTTCTTGAGACGGTGAGTTGGTCATGCAATAGTATACAACAAGGAATATGTCATATGGCACTTTTGGATGATACAGAGGCAATGGGCAATGCTGGAAGTGACTCAAAATAGCGCAAGTGATTTGGCGTCCGTTGACGGTTCTTGACGGTCCTCGGGATGCCTAGAACCGAACGGCAACGTGTGACCGCAGGCATGGACGTGCAAAAGACTGCCACGGCAAGACAGGATCTTGTCGGTCTTTCATCTCTCTATACCCATCTCTCCCTCATGCTTCCAATGTTGTCAACATCCACGCCAGCCTTGTGAGCCTTGCCACGGAAGAAGGGTATGCGGTACATTTCAAACTGTTCCGCTAATGAGCCATAGCCAGTCGAATTGTTTCCCTTTCTCATATGATCCACAGCGTTGAGTAGCGGTGAAGGTCCGTCTGAAGGTCGAGATGTGTTGTCTGCTACTGGCAGTTCGTGGTCCTGACTGGTTCCCAATGCAGCTCTCCTCTCGGCTTGCTCTTCTTCAATCGTCTTCATCCCTGCTCGCTCTGCAGCTGTAGGCAAAAGGTCTTCCAAATCACCCTGTTAGTGACAGTCGAGGAAAGTAAAGGTCATGACACGTCAGCTCATGCTCGTCAGGATCTTTCGGCTCAGAAATTCGAGTCGCATGCAACTCACAAAGTCTTCCTGTTTGACTGCTCGGATCGAATAGAAGAATGTTCCCGCAATGAATGCAGTGATCATACCTCCTGTAGCCAAATTTCTCCAGAAATACGGTGCTCGAGCTCTTCGCCAACCTTCCGAGTGGCCCTACAATACCATTTCATCGAGCATGAGTGACAAGATCTCGAGTACCTCATCCATTGATTCCACTTACGTATCCATGTGGGTAGTAGGTCGCCGAACGATTCGTCGACAGCAGCATAGGATTTCGCCCCTTTGACATGATGGCCTGATCAGATTGCACTTGTATGGATTCAGCCAGGGCTGGGTGAGCGAGGTCGGCAGTGAATGGGAAATCGAACAGAGTGAACATGATTCAGCTCAATCCAGACTTAAGGCGCGCGCGCTTTTCATTGGTCAGACGTTTCACCGAGCGAGTGCATGATACACTCACTCTGGACTATATGTCGCCACCGTTTCTGCTCTCTGCTTGTCGACATGCCATGTCTGCTGGCTCCTTTCATCGGATATCGCAATTTTTGGCCATGGCGTGATGACTTCCTTTTTACCGCATGACAAGCTTACTGAGATATATACTTACTGGATTGAAAGAGAGGCCCTCCGGTTGGAAGCGATGATCTACCTCATACTTCCCTATTCCCAGTCCTTTGCAGCCCCTCTCCTCTCCATTCTTCCACCCCGACTACTGTCTGACCTAACCCCTGGCACAAAAAGTCCATATCAAGAGACTCTAGACCAAATTTTTCTCTCAGAGATGAGCTACGCACTTTTGCCGGCGATGCCCTCATCAACCATTTCGTTAGCAACTCTAGGCACAGGCCTCGCGGACAACGCAATTCAACTTGAGCCCGGCCTGACGAACATCTCATCAAACGGCACTGCCCAGACTCTAGAGTCATTACTTGTCATGGGTGCAACTCTAGTTCCCAGACTCCACTGGACAAGTGTCATCAGTCCATTTATATGGGTTTGGCAGCTGCTCAGTCATCCCAAACTCAAGGTAGGTTGACTGGAGTAGAGGCCAGCCAGCTTATGCAAAACTTCTCAAACGCTTACGGTCAAACTCTACCTGGTTTCGATAGGATTACATAGGGCTCATCGTGCTGGGTGTCACAGCCGCATTGTCCCGCCAATTATCCAAGGGATTATACATTTGGGGAGAAAAACTCATCTGCGTTCGGAGTGTCTCCACACTTCTCGATCCAGGACATGATTATATTTTGGCTTACTGGATCTCTCGCAAAGAGTGGGCTGATAATCCCAAGCGATTGTAAGTTCATCTCTGCCAAACTCGATCCGACACCCTCGAGTCTCACGTTCATCCTCGTGAGCCTTTAGCGTTTGTGAGACTGAAGCTGTTTCTTCTGTTTCTCGAATGATGCCCAGTGAGTGCGAATTTCGAAATACTGACGCTATAAGCAGGGTACAATCTTGACAAACCTTGACTCGGCTCTCCAGGCGTGGTCGCAACGAAAGGCCTCAAGGGTAAAGGCAAGAGTAAGTCTTGCAAGCTGTCAAACCGAGCCTTAGGTGCCTGACTCAATCCGATCCGCAAATTAGGTCCCCTGCTGGAAAGACTTGCTCCCCCAATCCCCCGGCCGATCCCTGAACTTGGTGCCAGTATCTCGTTCTGGTGGCAAGGCCACTACGTGCGACTCACTCGAGCCAAGAATGTTGATAACGGTGGGTATGCCGAATGGTTTGACAGCCAAGCGATAATCGTTCAGTAGGTTCTACCCTCAAATTTGTCCAGTATAGCCAACTTGGCAGTTGATAGATGCGATCCTCCCTGACTGAATCAGAATCTACTTTGGAAACTTGGCAACATTCACTCGGTTTCTTACGGAAGCCAAAGAAGCTTACAAAAAAACCGAAGACGACTCAATTTCAATTCGAATGATCGACGGTAAAAAGGGATCGTGGACCCAAGTGACTTGCGCTCCTAAAAGGGAATTGTCGAGCGTGATCACTCCTGAAAATATTGCTGAGAGGCTTGTCGAAGATATGCGGGAGTTTCTCGATTCGGCTGGATGGTACCACGAGAGAGGGATTCCATGGCGTCGTGGCTATCTTCTGTATGGTAAGTCTTTCCAGTATGATATTGTCTGAATTCACTTGAGAAACGGTTTCGTTTTGATTAGGTTCGCCCGGTGCTGGAAAGACGAGTCTAATTCACGCATGTGCAAGGTCAGTTTGAGGAGCAACAAAACTTGAGAGCGTGTGCTAAAAATGCAAATGCTCACACATTGCCACATACCATGTGTTTGATAGCTCCCTTCAGTTGGACATTTACTGCGTTACCCTTGCCACTGAAGGCTTGACAGATGCCGTTCTCATGAAAGCCATGACTGCCATTCCTGCCGGAGGAATTGTTGTCATGGAAGACGTTGATGTTGCGCTCAGCAAAGCTGAGAATTCGTTGAACCGAGAAGAACAAAACCCCTCCAATATCAGCAACGACGATACACCCACAAAGTCGAAAGGCAAGAAAAATTCGGGAGAGTCGAGCAATGGAGGCGGGATCACATTGTCCGGTGAGCAACAGTGCTTGTCCTCTCGAGAAGGAATGTGACCTGACTTTGATGATGAGGGTTCTAGGCTTGCTCAATGCCATTGACGGAATTGCTGGAAGCGAAGGTCGGATCCTGTTCATGACAACGTTTGTGGTATTCATTTTTCTCAAAGCGTTCTCAGAATGTCGGCCTGACTTGGCTTGCCTTGTTTTAGCAACAAGAAAGACAAGCTCGATAGCGCATTGATTCGCCCTGGAAGATGTGACCTGTCATTTGAATTCAAACCTGCCATCTCCTCACAGATCGACCGCATGTTCCGCACCTTTTACCCGACCACCGAGAAAGTCGTCAGCCGTATCGGTGAAAAGAACGGCGTGTCGACACAAACGAAGACCCCTGTCAGTCTCTTTGAGCCAGAACTCATCGATAGACTTGCCAAGGAATTTTCGGCTGGTGTTCCGTCAGGACTTCTTTCGACTGCTGAAATCCAAGGTGAGCCCTCCCCATTTGCATCGTGGAAGGTGTTCTTGTGCGTCATATCCAACCTCTATGTTGTCAGGTCATTTGATGCTTTACAAAAAGTTCCCAGAGAAAGCGGTGGCAAGCGTGGGCGAATTGGTTGAGAAAAAGCAAGCTGAGTTAGCAGAGGCTGACGCAAAAGACTCCAAACTCGAGGAAGATGTCAAAGACAAGAACGATGATGGGAAAAACAATTCAGATCAACCAGACGAAGAGACTTTTGCACTCGCACAAAAGTTGACCACAGCAGCCATCGTGTCATTGTTGCAGCAGACCCTCAAGGACTCGAAAAGCCCAGAGTTGATCGAACTCAAGGCTCGCGTAACTGAGAGTGACCATTGCGACAAGTCAGTCTCGACTGACAAGCCCCAATCACTGGATGTTGAGGTCGTAGAGTGAGTGGAGCCAAGAGAAAAGGACAAGCGGAGCGTTGGATTGTGTAATAGATGTCATTTATTGCATGATTCATTGGTGTGACATTGGCAAAACTAGGCAGCTGCTGGAGCTTCGTCATAATGCCTCTTCATGATGTTTGCAGTGAATTCTCCGAAGGTCTCTCCTTTGCTGCTAATGACTTCATCAACATTTGGTCTATTTTGGCCCGGAACATTCGGTGTCAGCCATCAAACCGTTGCGGTAGATCGAAGCATCTGTGAACTGACTGCAAAAAGAAGGCAAAAGTTTCTCGCGAGGTGGTGCCGACATCTTTTCCTGCTGTAACGTAGTGTGGGGTCGCTGCCAGTCGTCCGTCAGTCAAGACTTGCAAAGCCTCTCCAGTTTGGAAACCTGGTTCGAGATGAACAACACCAATCAGCAATTGTAGAAGAGTGCCGTAGACTAGACAACTTACCAAGGCAGTCTGCAGGGATGGACACCTTGACAGGCTTGGAGTCCTTTCGGCGAGGGCAGATCCAGAGACCAGCAGTAGCATCGGGAGGAGGTACGATCTGACCTTCCTCTCCTTGATCATGAGAGAGGTACATCGCCGAGCCTGTCAAGATCAAGCATACGATCAAGCATGCAGGTTAGCCATGAAAACCCGATGAACCATCTTTAACAACCCCCGACTCACACAAGCCCGTAAGCAAGCTGTGGTCCAAGTGAAGACCACAAGCGTCATCGTCAACAGACTCGTTGCCGTGATTTGCGTTACCATTGGTTACACCGCTGGGAGGGAAGTAGTGAAGCAATCGAGCCTTGTTGCACTGAGAGTTGCCAATCAATTGTGATAGGGGTTTTGTGGTTCCGGCGGTTTGGGAAGAGACTGTATGGTAGCTGTCTTGAGTATTGGATATGTCAACTTTTCGCACAAGTCTTCTTACCAAACTGTTCGCAAGCCTTGGCGAGGAGCTTTCCAACTTCCAGGATGAATCTGCCCAGTCTGTTGATCAATCACAACCTTTAGCCGCCCATAGTTCGCAGATCCTTATGGAACCCCAAATAAAGCTCACTCCTTGAATGCAACCTCAAAGTCTTCCATACCAGGTTCAGTCTTCTCGGGCCAGACATTCTCGCCATAGTAGCTGCAACCGCACGATGGTCAGATATGCTGTATTGAATATTGCCATCAGCCTCTACTCACACATTGTGCTGCTTTCGCTCTTCTTCCGATACATTTGGTCGGTCAACCATGGGATTGGCATAGTATGAGCCTGGGGCAAGTTTGGAGATTATTCATTAGTGCTCCGATCATTTCAATGGCGAACGGCCCGCCACAAGAGCCTCACCCTTGAGCAAGTCGGGTCGCTATTATGACATCGACATGGCAATATCAGCATTGGTAGCATCAAAGCAAGCTGAATCGTCGTTACTTACACCATTCATGATTTCCTTGCCATGTGACCATCCGAACCTGTCGAGAAAAGCCTCCTTACTTTTCAGCGACCGCCATCTGTAGATACTGACTATATCTGTTTAAGGGCTCACATGTACTGTTGCTCAGCTCGAGCATATTTTTCCCTGGTAGCTTCGGGCAGCCTAGCAAACTTGTCAGCCAAACGCAAGAGCCTCTCACGCAGGGCTGGGAACTCGGCAGGAAGATCTGAACAGATTCGGTGAAGAGTCCCAAAAATTTAACCTCTCCATTTTGAGCAATAGGGCAGGCAATACTTGTAGGGTTTCCCATGCTCACCTTCGATAATAATGGCACCGAGAGCATCGTCACCGTTTCCGAAGGCCTTTTGAATGTCTGCTTGGAGAGACTCGGGGGATGAGACCAGAGTGTTGTAGTTGATCTTGATAGCTGCCATGTTTTATGTTTTCGGTCTTTCCAAAATTCCAAACGAAATTTAGCACTCGACGGAACGTATATCTAGATTTTTGTAGACGGAGATCCGGCGGACGCAACAAGTAAGTCAACGAGGTCGAGTCGCACAAAGTATGGCTGTCTTATATCAGATATCAGAGTGCAGATACTACTAGCAGGCACATGCTGTTGGATTGAATGTGCCGTGGTAGCGGAGGCCCACCTGACCTTCGGTTGGAAGTCGGCTGGCCGCCAGTGCTTGCTTGCTCAAAGTCCGATAATCCGGACTTTGTATCTTTGACGACTCGTGTACAAATGTCATTTCAGAAAACTGAGTAATACAACGCTAGAACCAAGGACGATCGAGAACATCTATCAACGCAAAGCTACAGTTTCCACCGTCTTCCCAACATGTACATTCCCACCGCTGCCAAGAGACATGCAATGGCCGCTAGCCAAAATGTTGCCGCGAAACAGGTTGCACCAGAGCATAGGGCGTGACCATCCGTATCCGACGGAATCGGACTGCTTTTACCATGTCGCTTTTGGGCCCCCGCGATGTATTCGGATACCATGGCGTAGAGGTACTGTGGAGAAAGGAAGGGGGAGATGTGAGTCAGGCTCAGAAGTCTACGATTTGACAGTATGGGGCGCCCAGACGCCTCGAAGATCATTGCAAGCCACTATGCTCACAGAAAAGATCATTGACCCGACGGCGATGAAATACTATCAGAGGAGATCGAAAACGTCAGCAATGGTTCGCATTGTTGGTTGTTACTTCAGGGTGCTTCTGAAGATGCGACATGCTGAACAAGGCGGTGACACTCACTGATACAGTACCCCATGCGAGTCCGAATCGTCCAGGGCCAAAATGTTCCGAGGTGATGGCGGGCCTGAATGAAAACGATGCAGATCAAGGTCAATTCATATTTCATAAGCATATATGACGCTGTGGCACGACTCACGTCAAAGTGAAAAACGTCCCATAAGCCGCTCCAATCCCAACGCTGACAACCGACAGACCTTGCTCTGTGTGTAGCAGCACACCTCCCCATAGGAAGACACCTGACATGACAGCAAGGCTGACACTCGCCAAGACTGACCTACTTATAATTGTTTTCCTGACACCGCCACTGGTAGAGGGTACAACTGGTGCAAGATAGTCTGCAACGGCACCAGTCACGAGCCGTGCCAACGTTGATGAGATCGAGAGGAGGAAGACGTGATGAGAACGAAGGGCGAGTAATTCATCATCTGATTCAGCAGGATTGACAGTCAGGCTGGAGGCCATGTCGAAAAAGAGACCAGAGATGGGTGATCCGGCAGCTTCTCTTCTCTTGAACTTGAACTCTGCTAGAATGGGCTGGCCCACCGCAGAGCTGCGACGGACCAAAGAATCGAGAATCGAGCCTATACTGGAAAGGATCATTTCGGCCTGTATGCGTACGCGACGTTAGTCAACCTAGAATGGATTGGCTTCCGAGGAGGTACTCACCGGACCGACTCCCAATAGCATGATCAGCCCCAGAGCCCACAGACCCTTATGCGCGATAGCAGTCTTAAAATTCCAGGCATCATCAATGTCATCCATGACAAAGGGCTGATCACCTTCCCTTTCCGAGTCTCGAGAAGTAATGGAATTGCGTTTGGAGATTCTTCTCGAGATAGTGCGCCTGCCAGTGCGCCTTTCCTCTTGATCGACAACCGAGGCATACAAAGCATCTGGGCCTCCTATGAGCAAGGGTGTACGCTCCGTGGGATCTAATATCCTCAACGAGCATGAGGAAGTTGTGGACACAGCTCGGGCCGAAAGCAAACGTGTGGAACTTGTTGGCCTTGTACGCCTGTCATGAGCTGCCAACTCTCCTTGAATGGATGCCGAAAGATTTGAAGACGTGGGCCCCTGATTGGGTCCTAATCTTGGGCTCAGGGGACGAGGAGAGGTGATACTTCTCACGCTGGCACCGTCTTCCGATAGCCCAGTGATGATCTGGTCGTCATGGTACTTGTGTTCGGGATCGTGTGGGTAAGATTTGATGGCCGACGACGAGATGAACATCCAGATAGCCGAGAAGACGTTGATAGCTGGAACGAGAATGCCCAAAAATCGAATGAACAAAATCGGATCAAGAGTCTGCTTGACGATTGCGGTCACCTTGCTCGAGTCGACCCAAAATGGGCTCAAGCTAGCCAAACTACTCAGCGCTAGACTGCTGAGTCCAAAGCAACTCAAAGGTATGCTCAGTGCCAAGGTGGGGTGTGAAGGAAAATTGAGAGTGGCAGTGGTGAGTGCTGAAAAGTAAGCCCCAATGGTGGCGACTCCAAGGACAAAGTAGGAGATCGAAAGGAGGATCGGTAATGGAAATATTTGGACCGAGATCTTTGAGTGTCCTCCGAGATAGACTTCGAACGGTTCCAACGACTTGCTGTGACTCAGGCAGAATGCAAAGCTTTGATAACCGAGAAACGCAAACAATGCGGCTAGCAGTGATGCACTGCAAATGTGAAGGCAGTTTTCGTCAGTCTGAAGGAACAATCGAGGAAAAGTCTACACCAATCCGTGGCTCACGCTCGTGGTCCTCGCTTGTCCGAGTATCTGCCGACTGGCGCTGCACTCAGGTAGGTTCCCAGAATTCCGAAAAGGACAACAGTCTGACTCTGTGCTGCTGTCAAGTGATGTTGCTTGGTCACTATAGGTCCGTAAGTGGGCCACACATATGGTCCATTGGCAGTGACAGCGTTCAGAACTGCATTCAAAACGTGAAATAAACGGGCAATGCCGTATTAGTCATGCACGAGGACCCCCATAATACCTGTAATAGATGCAACATCCCCCAAAATCCCGGCACTCACCAATGGAGAGGCATGTCAACGGGATCACAACGAGTGGTGGCCACAAATGCACATGACAAATCCGTTGCCAGAGTGGACGGTTGGAGGACATTCGGTCCGGTGGTTGTATTCGCATCAGCGAGTCTAAGTGTAGCAGATGCGCAAGTTGAAGTGTTGAACAGGTAGATTGGCGTGAAATGATCAGTCCCTGAAGGCAAACGTTGCTGTGTCTTGAACGAAGACTCACCCTGATCATCTGCATAATGTAAAGCAGGACTACAGACTTGGCTTCCCGAGAACGCTGAAGCAGTCTCTTCGACAAATGAGTTGGCAGCCCGTTCGGCCATTGCTGACTTCCTTTTGCCTTTATTGCTATGATCGAGTCGTTCAATGGCGTAATCGATAGCTGAGTCAGTGGCCAGGCCCATTGGCGATATGAGACGGACTTGTCGTTGCCACCCTGACCACAATCCCTGACTGTCAGTGAATGCGAGATTGAATGTATGCCTCTGGGTGATAGACTATCAATAGACTACTTTACCGTGAGGTTATTATCGTCGAGACCTCGCTCAAGCAAGCGTACGCGCTGATGATGACGACGACAGGCCAGGGAGCGTAATTGACCTTCATTTGACCCCTATCTGTGACGGGAAATAGTGCCATTGGCAGCCAACATTGCTGGGACTCATACAGACCTCGACAGAGAAGCAACAGCATGCCCTCCGACGCTGCATACTGGTTGGTGTCTGCACCACTCAAGCACGGTGATGACGAGGATCTTTTCAGATCCATCAAGACGATTGTCCCAGATGATACCGTCATAGGTGGTCTACAGCTGCCCCACTTCAAGGTTGGTCTGAGGATCCCGAGTGCGACACAACCCCTTGCTGACAAGTATCGTACCTTGCTGCCGTTTGTTTTGTGTTGGAACAACAGACTGGGACCCTCTCAGGTCTGCTGAATCTGTCCGATAGCCTACCCAAACACGATGCCTACTTTACGGGTGTCGTGTCAAAGGTGTTGGATACCATCAAGAACCTGGTGGGAGACAAGAACCGAGAAGAGCTGGAAAGCTATGCACAGGTAGATACAAAGTTATTGACTCTCCCCTATGCCACTTTCGCTGACTCTGAACGTGACAGGTCAACGATCTACCCCCTTCCTCTTACATATTTCCCCAGGCTGGATCGTTCAACGGGTGGCATTGGGATAGCGCACGTTGGGGCAATGATGGGAGGATTCATGATGTTGTCGATGCATTGGTCAAGGTGAGCAAAGTCAGAAGCGCTTGGATAGCGAGTTCGATATTGATTCGATAAGCTTGATAGGAAATGAATTCGATAGAATCGATGCAAAAGCAAAAGACGCAAGCATACAATACCATCAAGGGCAGTCTGACGGGAATGCAAAGAAAGCAGATGTATGTCATTAGAGCTCCTCTCGTCTGGATCAGAGACTGATCGTTGGGTGGCCAACAAAAGGGGCAATTTGTCTACCAAATCACTAGTGGGAGTTGTCAACAAGGAAGATGTTGTGGTCGACAGCGAGTATCTTGAAACGCTGTTCGTTGCTGTCCCCAAGTGAGTCGTGGGATGAGAAATTTTCATATGATCTGGGAGCATTGACTTTCTATCGACAGCAACAATGTGCGTGACTGGCTGTCCAAGTACGAGAGAATGACTTCAATGGTGGTTCCCCGGAGTAGCTCGTAAGTGATATCAGGACATGTTGTTCATCCATGCTCGATGACTTAATGCTTTTGCACATCATCCATTCAGAGAGCTCGCAAAAGACGATGAATACACCCTGTTCAACGTGACAGTGTTTAGAAAGGTCAAAGATGAATTCATTCACAAGTGCAGGGAACAAAAGTAAGTGCTACATGCGTCAACCCCATGATCTCCCTCCCATTCACTAAGACGATCTACTATACACAGGTTCCTGGCGAGAGAGTTCAAGTATGATGACGATGCGCTTGCTAATCAACAACAAGACATTGAAGAAGCGGCTGCAGAAGAGAAGGAGCTTTGGGTGAGTCTATGCTGCTCGTTAGACCTGGTATGGAAGCCCAGGACTCTAATCTCCCATACTTAGACGGACCTTTTGAGGTTATCTCGAACCAACTTCTCCGAAGCGTATCAGCTCTTGGTCCACCTCAAGGTGGTGAGATTGTACGTTGAGAGCATTCTTCGATACGGTCTTCCAGCAGAATATTCCGCCATTGCACTAGAGGTAAGTTTCTTTCGCACAAACTTGCCGTCGTCTTCACTGTTTTTGACTTGTGCACGTGAATGTCTTAAGCCGAACTCAAAGACATCAGTCAAGACGCTCAAGTCGTTGGCATCCTACTTTGGATTCTTGAAATCGAAGGAAAAGGCTCTAGACAAGTCCGCTGCCAATGTTAATACAGAGGAAATTGCGGGAGAATGGGGCGCAGTCATGGAACAAGAGTACTTTGACTTTGTCTTATTCGAGGTACCAAAGGTTGCTACCTGATGTTTATCCACATTTGACTCCCGCATATGTAGACGCCTAGGTTGACATCCAACGGTTGGTGTTCTCACGCGTGTAATCTTAACGCTGTTTGGTTTTTCTTGTGTGAGAAGTGCAAGTATTCATACCTATTTTATTGTCGTGTCGGCTTGTTCATATATGATGCATTGTTGATAATGCTACAAAGTGACGAGACGCAAATGCAATACTATTACATGGGCGCCGGGAGATGGACGCTCGCCAATGCATTGTCGAGGCCGGAGAGGTAGGTCTGGTTGATAGCAAGATCAATCAGTCATTCATGCCACAAAGATGCTTGACACCGGTTTGGACCTACTCTGAGCATCTGGTTCCGCTCTTCAGGGACATGATCAAACATGAGGTACCGTTGGTCATGCTGGGGACGCAATAGAATCAATTAGATCTCGACCGTGCTGATCAGACGGTGAAAGGATAGATCAAGCTCACCTTGAGCACGTCGTGCATTTCTTTTAGGTCAACTTGCTTGGCCATGATATCGAGGTTTGCATTCCCGCCCCCACCTTCACCCTCGTCCTCGTCCTCATCATCTGCCCCGGCTTCTCCATCCTCAGCCGCTGCCATGGCCTTGTTCTTTAACCTGCCCCAGAAATCAACAAACTTGTTTTCCTTCAAAAGCGCTTCGAAATCCGTTTTCGCTTGTTGAGTTCGTACGGCTTGCCATTCATCGAACCTCGTTTCGAGCTTCTCGGGCGACATGTTGAGTCGAGTCACTGCGAAGTCGTTTGCAATTTCTGGATACACGTCCTCGAATGGTGTATTGAGCTTGGGAGCGTGGGTTGAGAAGAGCTTGTGAAGCGCGTCTAGTCGCTTGTGGGCTAGTGACTGAAGGTGGGCGGTGAACAAGGCTTGCTTGTCCGCAGGGGAAAGGGTTGGGTGGTTGTAACGGTCATCCTTTTCAAGTCTTGGAACCGCGTCTTTCCATGAAAGCTGACGAGTGCAATGAAAGACGATTCAGCTTGCAATCCCTGCCCTTCCTGGATTGTCCGCCCCCATCCCTCGAGAAAGATGAACTCACATCGTGATCCCTGACAACTTGGACCAACAAGCTCCCAAACTCTCTTTCTGCTTCCTCTCTTCCGGCACCATATCGACTCCTCTGCAACTCATTCTCCATTTGCCTTCGCTCCCTTTCGACCTCCTGTTGTCGCGCCCTCAAGCTAGCTTCAGCCTTGTCCTTTTTCTCTTTTGCTCTCCGTCGAGCTGCTTCTTCGGGTGTGTCATTCTGTTGTGAAGAGCTTACATTCTCTCCCAGCGTTTTGATGTACTTTTGGTACAGTTCAGCTCGGAGAGATGATGATCCCACAGCGTCATACCGAGGGTCTGATACCATGTCCTTCTTCACCACGATCCATTCCGAATCTGGTCGGATGTTTTCATGCTCAGCCAAGAGCTCCATAAAGTCTTTTTCAGCTCGTTTCGCATCAGCCCGTTTCCGTTCTCCCACCTCTCGAAGATGCTCTCGAAAGACTTTCTCGCGCTGTCGGTCATCTCTTCCAAAAGCGAAGAACCGTCTATCCTTTTTCCACTTGGCTCGGAAATCGTCCCATAGAGTTCGGGTGCTCTTGACTTCGTTTCGGAGGAGCGCCTTGTACTCCTTTTCGGGATCCTTCTTCTGTGATCCGGAACCGCTACTTTGGCTATTGTCTACCACAATCGAGGGAGATTGAGCGTGGGGGTTGGACTTGCCCAATCGGCGATTGCGCGCGACTTCTCGACAGTATTCCTCGTAGACTTCTTGCCGCAGCGTTTCTGATGGCAATAGGACGTAACGGGGGTCGTTGATGAACATGGGCAGTGAGGTTTCCCAAGGCGCAAATGGTGAAATGTTCTTCTCGTACAAGAGCGACTGATAAACAAGAACAGATTCACGGGTCAAATCAGCGCGGCTCGTCAGGTGTGGCGTGGGTTCACCAAGGCCTCACCTTGAACAGAGCTTTTCCTTCATCAGGATTCAGCTGCACCGCAACAGGAGCTTGAAAGACTTTATTCTTGGCGTCATCTTCTTTTGCCTTCTTCTCTGCCTTGGCCTCCTTTTTTGCCTTTTCCTTTTCCGCATTCTCTTTGGCGATTTCCTCAGCAACGGCCTTTTGCCAAGCTTCCTCGTCATCTTCATCCACAGGTCCAATCGCACCCTCGTCGTCATCATCGTCATCGGCTTCATCTTGGCCAGTTTTGGCCACCTTGCTTGGTCGATCCGAGTCCTGGTCACCATCACTCAATTCACCTTCACGTTCCTTTCGCTTCCTTTCCCGTTCCTTGTCAGCTTCCCTCTTTTTCCTCTTTTCATCTTCTATCTGCTGCTGCTTCTCGTTTTCAAGCTCTAGTCTGATACGTTCTCGATCCTTGATTTCTTCCATTCTCTTCTTTTCTTTTTCCAACTTTTCCTGTTCCTCCAACTTGAGCTTTTCGGCTTTGACGCTGGATTCGTATGCCTCCACCTGCTCCTTGATCTCTTCCGGAACTGTCCAGGACGATCTTTTGGTCTCCTTTTCGGCATAAAAGACATTGTTCTCCGTGGTGATGACTTTGGTCCAATTGGTGCCCGGAATGGGGATCTTTTCCTTTGGCTTTTCCTTTTTCTTCTTCTTTTCTACGACCGGCTGTTGGACGCCCAAAGACGGTGCCATAAGAGGTGGTACCGCCCCGGGAACACCTCCAATATGCGGTAGCGTTGGATGTACATTGGGCGGTGGGAATGATGGAGCAAAACCTGTGGGCAGTGGTCGTGTATATGTCGACTGCTTGGTGATGTTGTTGTAATAGTATGCCGTTCCGCTCGGTGCTACAAAAGTTAGATCGGAGTCAATGACTCCCATCGTCACTGGTGACTATCCGGGAATCAGCTTACCTCGATGTTCTGACCAATTGGGAGGGAGGGGTGGAGGGGCAAACCCAGCAGGTTGTGTTCCCATGGGCGCTGGGGGTCCCGGCATACTTGTTGCAGGTGGGTGACTAGTCTTGCCATGGGCGCCGCCAGAACCAGAGCCGGCGGGAGGTGACATACTCCCCGGCCCAGGCTGTCCACCTTTCGAGTCACCTTGGTTCATAATCGAGTCTGAAGAACTTCGAGTGGGTAGTCGAAAGAGCTATGAAGAAATGAGCAAGGCAGGTAGAATACAGGTTAATTGTCAAGTGTCTGACCGAACTCGCGTATCGTATTCTATTCGACTCGAAGGCTCGCTGGTTTACTCGGAATTCCCAGCAGGCAATGATATAAATGACTGGCTGAAGTCGGGCAGTCACTAATGGTGTGGATTTGAGTACAATGACCTTGAACACGGTTCATGCGAGAGCCCAGAGAATGTCAGCGGAACGTTCCTTGATCCTGAATAAGATTAATGCTAGGATAATGCTACATGTTTGTACAGATGCAATACAACTCAACGTCATGACCGAGAGAACCAACTGCAACTAATTTTTTCTGACCCTGTTCGTATGCAAGGAAGATAACACTAGCACCATCAGCACCCATTGCGACACAAAGTTGGTCCGATCACAGCAAACACAGACCTCTTCTTGAACCTCTCATACACTTGATCATCCGTTGCCAGTTGGTTCCTATCCCGTTCCTGCTGACCTCGTTTGAGCGGTGGCAGCCCCTGGGCTTCCCTCTTGGCATCCTCCAGCGCCTCTGCGTCGGAACGAACGGCTTGATTGGGTCGATAGACTTTTGTACCCGACGAAAATATTTGTCAGACTGACCGGATGTATGAAGCCATCACATGAAAATGACACTCACATCGAGCGGCTGCAAAACTCTCATCAGCTTCATCCCATTTTTTGCCCTGCCCAGCACCGCCACGGCCTCGTTTGTTCATCAATTCCCGCTTAGCCCTCTCCGTCTCCTCGATATTCTTTAATCTGATGTCCATTCCTAAATCGACCTCGGGAATGCTGGTCAGCATACCCAACGATGTGGTGATATTTCCCTCTTCTTCTTCCTGTGTCTTTTGTTTTGTTGGGTCGTTGGTCAAAGCATAGGCTTCTGCGACGCGATAGAGCTCTTCTTGAGGATCGTATTCCTTGGTCTTGCTTGATGACTCATCTTGAACGACTTCACCTCGACGTTTCTTCAGTTCATTTTCGATGAAAGCCATCCTAGTGATACAGAGGAGGATGTTGAGAAGGATTGGTTCTTTCTTCCGGGTACAATGGCAAGACTTACATGTGTTTATCCACATCGAGGGCATTGGTCTGTTGGGTAAAGTTGTTGGACCGCACTAGTCGTCTAGCTTTCGACGCATCATCTTCGTCCGCACTTGTAATGCGTCAGCCGTGAGATTCCGAGTCAGTATCTGAAAAGAACGGATTCTTGACAGACGGTGTCTGCTCACTCTTCATTGTCCTCGGCCCCAGCTTTACTCTGCTTCAACCCATACGTCTCGACTGCTTGGTCGTCTTCTTTGCCCCCTTGACTTGTCACGCCCTTTTTATTCCGCTTTTTTTCTTCCCCCTTGTTCAGCTTAATCAAGTCAATACCTGCGCCTTGTTTGCTAAGCTTGCGCATGAGCAAGAGTTGCTGAAGCGTTTCTGATGTCGGCTTGTCGTCATGCTCTTCAAGGTTGCTTGTCGGGTGGTCACCGTCACCGTCGGGAGTCCCATTATCTGACAGCGTGGTTTCCGGTGAGTCCCTTTTCCGAAGGTTTTGACTGCGAGCTCGTTTCTTGAACATGGCCGTGTGGATGACTTGTTTTACAAAGACAAGAGCCCTGAGTTGCTGGGAGGGAAATGTCAATTGACGCCAATCCTCACTACAATACTGCTGCTGCTCTTGCTCATTGAGCTCTAAATCGGCTTTGGGCGCGCGAGGTCGATTGGCATGACTTTCAAGGCTGGAAGCATCTCACATCTCACACCCTTGTGTTCGGCTTCAACATGGAATGATATTTCGGGATAAGATTGTGACCGCCAGTCGAGTGCCTCATAAGCCCTCAATGAATCGTGTCGGTCGAGTCTCATTCGATATTGGACTCCGATCTCAGCGCATGGACCGTTTGTGTACAAGCCAGTCTCTTATGGTCTGCCCTACCTTGAAGAAGACCGCCAGGTCTTCAAAAATTCAGTGATCGCAAGAGCACGAATGTGCCTCTCGACTTTCTGTACTTGTCAAGCAACGCCTGAGTGCATGGACTATCCTTCGGCTATATTCACGCCTCGGGTCATGGAAAGATGACCAGCTTTATCAGGACCATTTCAGCCACGAGTGAATGCGTAGATCGGTTTTGATGTTGTAAGATGGATGGTACAAGAATGGGGCTGGCTTATTGGGAAGCCCACTGAAATTCTTGCTCAAATCCTGGGTTCTACTGTGTGTGATTTTGTTCTACTCTTTCTATGCGATGCGATGCGACCACCTAATCATCTCGCTTGCCTGCTCTTCTGGTGGCTAAACCCGTAGTGTTTGTCGTACCAATCTCTGCTCCACTGCTGACTGCTCTGATAGCCCCACTGTTTCCAAACGACGAGGACGGTGTATGTGACCCATACGTGCCCTTTTCTGAACCTTCGGCGGTGATGGGGGAAGCCAGTGCTTCGCTCTCCTCATCGATAGACGAACGATCGTTCGAGCCGGCTGCTGAGATGGGCGTTGGCGTCGTGGATTTACGAAGAGCGTGAACGGCGCTCGCTCCGCTTCCTCGAGATAAACTCGACTGACTTGGCGATCTGTGTCTTCCTGAAATGTACATGTCGCTTACCGTCCGACGTGGCGGCCCTGGCTGGTGGGCATTGGGTCCGTTGGTGTTGAGAGGAGACAACCGTTGGGCCGGCGAGAAAGGGCTAGCATTGCGTGCGGGAATTTGCAAAGAAGCTTGACCGGACGAGTAGTTCAAGCTAAATCCTCCGGGTGAGCTGACGTCGTGATCAGGTGCGCCCCAAGGAGAGTATCCCGTGGTCGTAGGCATAAGCTGAGGAGATCCTTTGAGTGGTGTTCGAGGTGCAATAATACCCTCAAAGTCTTTTCGCTTACCACCCCGTAGTCGAGGCAGCAAGGAGAGGACAGGAGTCAGGATCGACTTGACCAGGGATGTGCGAGGGGTCGGGAACGGGAACGAACGAGCTGATGACCCATCAAGTGAGGCTGAAGCATTCGCTGTGGGAGTGCCTAGGTCGATCGCTCTACCAGATGGCGTCGACGGAATGTCGCCTTGAGATGGCAAGACATTGTCGTTTGCACTCAGGCTCAAGAACAGGAATAACGGCACCAGCCAGACGCAAATGGCGAAGAAGGCGGCCACATCAAGGAAGCTCGGGGAGTCTATAGTTGTGGTTCGCTTGTTTCCATACCGATACCTAGTTTGTCTCTTGGCCTTGGCTTCTTGGGCCTTTTCGGCGAAATAAAAGAACCAGATAAAGTGGTTGGCGACGACCGAAATGCAGGAAAGAATAAATTGCGGCGAGGCGAGCGAGATGAAAGGCCATTGGGCAGTGAAGTTTGTGAGGTATAGAGCGTGAGCCAGTAGGGAGAATCCGATATGCAGGACCGGCAAGCCGTCAAAGACGAGCAGCAAGACGTGTATTGCCATGATGACCTGTCAAACGACATACGTGCCGTGTATTAATAAAGCCGTCATGTCACCGAGTAGAGCCAAACATCCGGCTCACGTAGACTGCACGCATTCCTATAACCTTAGATGCCTTGGAATGTTCCTCTATCAGCTCGGCGAGCCATAGCAGGCCGCTCGCTGGTCGTGACAGGATGCAAGTCGATTAGTCTTGCGACATTCCATCTACCAGCACCACTTTGTTCCAAGGCCAGACTCACCCAGCGACAGCGTGACGAATAGAAAGGCAGCTACACTTCCGACATATGAGAGAATATGAAGAATCGTCATGCCTGATTCCGTGACCAGAATGATGGGATTATAGTAACAACCCCTATTCCAGCAACAAAGTCCACGAATTCATCCTATGGTGATGTCACTCTACGTTTCCGAGCGGGCGAAACAAGTGGAGGCGACGTGTATAAAAGAAAAGTTGGATTTTGGAGGTGACTTTTGAGCAAGTATAGACAGACTCGAATGGTGATTGCTCGGATACTTCCTAGCCAACAACCAGCCACCATGTCGGCCTTGAAAACAGCGTGAGTGGAAACAGACGCTAGAGGAACCAAATGACGGCGGTACTGACACTGGTTGTGTGGCTGGGTGCAGGTTTCGGGCATCTCCCGAATCATTGTATCCGACGTATACAGGCGGACCAGTGACGGTCACTAGAGATGCAGCTTTGGTGATCACCACTTTGGGGGAGGAGCAAAATGAACTCTTGGTATCTGAAGTTGCCAGTGGTAGAGGCGTTGCCAGGATCAAGGGAGTAAGTCCATAGTTGATTGCTTGAAATGCTTACACCTCATCTGACCATCTGGTGAATCATGTCAATCAGGATGGCACACCTATCACAGCCATGGCCCTGTCGTATCACACCTCCCCTCCGACGCTCTTGACAGCTCATCAATCCTTATCGGTCCGCTACTACCCCTTACCAAGTGAATCGGAATACAAAGCAACACTTTTATCCCAGTCTTTGGCTAGTGCTCCATTGACTAGAAACGGACGGCCCAAGCTTCCCTTTCTCACCTATACCCGTCAACTCACGAGAAATCAAACACACCAGTCGCCTATCCTTACCTTCTCCATCTCACCACCCATTCCCTCGGCCTCGTCATCATCGTCCTCATCCAGCAGCGCTGAAATCGATACCCGAGGTTATACATACGATGAAGCGGGCAACCTCGTCGAGAACTCACTCTTTGCGACCGGTTCAGCGGATGGTGTAGTCAAGGTGTGGGATACGAAAGGCGGCTTCGTAACTCATGTGTTCAAAGGTCACGGAGGGGGTGTTTCCGCTCTCGGGTGGAGGTTTTTGCACGGAGCAAATGATCGCACATCCGACGGTGCTCCTACCACCGAATACATGAACGTAAACGTCAGGAAGAATGTCACAGTCCCAGAACGTGGTGGCAGAGTCATGCAGTTACTGACTGGATCTATAGACTCACGAGTTCGGGTGTTTGACCTGTTGGACCCATCACACCGAGGGGGAAACGGCGGGAAACCTCAATTTGTGCTTGAAGGGCACGTCAGTGTCGTCAGAGGTATCAGCGTCAACTCATTTGCCTCACATGAAGCGGATCAGGATGATGAGGTCAGCATGGGTGAGCAAGGAAGATGGATGGTTACTGCAGGAAGAGACCGAGTCGTCTTGCTGTGGGATTTTGGACCTCGAAACCCTACTACGACAGACTCGACGTCCAAGAAAACGAAACGGCCAGCTACAACCGCTTCCGCCCCCAAGGTCGTTCAGACCACCCTCGCCAACGAGACACTCGAAGTCGTTGGTTTCGTAGATCCACAAACGGTCAATCGAATGGGAGGCATTGTTGAACGCGGCAGATTGGTGGCATATACCGGAGGAGAAAAAGGAGTCGCCAAGCTTTGGGACGTGAAACGAGCTCAATTGATCACCAAGTTGGCCTCCCCCGGTTCGAGCCAACAGGAACGAGATGGTGACGATGATGACGAGAGCGATCAAGGCGAAGAGGAACAAGATGAGGATGACGACGATGAAGATGCTGACGACCGAGGAATTAAAGACATTCTCTATTGTCCCTCTGAGTCGACCCTCGTCTCGGTTCACCACGACCAAAACATCCTCTTCACCTCGCTGATCACCCAATCTCTTACCCGACAAATCGTTGGCTTCAACGACGAGATCATTGACACGGTCTACCTGTCTCCAGGCAAACAGGCTGATACGCATATCGCTCTCGCCACCAATTCGTCATTGATCAGAGTTTACGACACCACCCGAGGAATGGATGCTCGATTGGTTAAGGGTCACCACGATGTCGTGCTCTGCTTGGATGTCAGCCCGGATGGAAAATGGATGGCCTCTGGATCCAAAGACTCAACAGTACGGATCTGGGCCAAACAAGATGACCAAGCAGCGGGTTCAGTCGGCGAATGGAGATGTGTCGCTATTGCTCAAGGTCATGCAGAATCAATCGGAGCCATTGCATTCGCAAGACGGCCGTCAGAATCAAGCGGACCAAGTGGTACAGCCAAGTTCATCTTTTCGGCATCCCAAGATCGAACTGTGAAAATGTGGGACCTGTCACCGCTCAATCATCAAACTTTGACCGCCTCTTCGACGCCACTCAAGTTGAAATCCTTGACGACCATGAAAATTCACGAAAAGGATATCAATTCGCTGGATGTCTCACCAAATGATGGGTACCTTGTCTCGGGGTCTCAAGACAAGTCTATCAAGGTGTTTTCCATTCAGTACGCTCAAGGAAAGCCAACAGCAAGTGGTGAGGAGTACAGCACGATGGGCGCATCAGGGTCTATCAAGCTGTTGGGGACTTGTCAAGGCCACCGAAGAGGTGTTTGGGATGTCAAGTTCAGTCCGACCGATCGAGTCATTGCAAGTTGTGGCGGGGACAAGGTTGCAAGAATTTGGTCATTGGATGACTTTACTTGTCAAAAGGTGAGCCGATTGATGTCCCTATGCACCCGCCAGATGGAATCCTGTTTTGATCGATCTTTTCTTTGGTAGACACTCGAGGGCCACACCAACTCTGTCCTAAGGATTGCGTTCATGTCTCGTGGTCAGCAGCTCGTATCCTCAGGCTCTGATGGGCTCGTCAAGGTCTGGAACCTCAAAGAGGAGGAATGTGTGCGGACATTGGATGGACATATCGACAAGGTGAGTCTTGTCCTAGTCAGGGGCGCACGCTCGTGTTCTCATCCATATTGTACATGCCAGGTATGGGCCATGACCATTTCTAGTGACCAATCGACTATTCTCTCGGGTGGAGCGGACAGTGTCCTCAATATCTGGCAAGACTGTACGGCCGAAATTGCTCAAGAAGAAATCAAGAAACGGGAGTCTGAACTCGCACTCGAGCAAGACTACTCGTCATACCTCGCCATGAACGATTACAAGCGTGCGATCCAGCTCGCTCTCGCCATGGGACAACCACGACGGCTATTGGGCTTGTTTGAAAAAGCAAACGCCAGTCGACCGGCCTCGCGTAGCGATTGTCACACCAAGGAACAAATAGAGGATTTCGAGAGTATCACCGGTCTAGCATCTGTCGACCGTGTCCTAGTGATCCTCTCCCCCAAGGATCTTGTGAGACTGCTCAAGTATGTGCGGGATTGGAATTCAAGGGTGCATACGTGTGGGACGGCGCAGAGGATTTTGGGAGCGGTTTTGAGAGGAAAAAAGGGGGAGGACTTACGGGAAAGCTTTGAAAAGGCTAGACGAACACTGGGGAAGCCCACTGCAATGGATGATGATGACGATGAACAGGACGATGATCAAGATGCCACCATGACGGACTCGGATTCAAAGCCCAAGAAACCAACGCGGGCGCAAGAAGAAATCATTTCTCTCCAAGCCTGGCTGGAAGGAATGGTGCCGTACACTGAAAGACATTTGCAACGTCTCGATCGTGCCTTGGTGGACTCATTCATGCTCGACTACATTCTTGGGGAGATGGACGGTGGAATGTTGGACGGAATAGAAGATGGTGGGGATGAGGACGGGATGGAGGGTCTAATGGATCTCATGATGGATGAGATTGAGCAGAATAGCGGGAACGCGATGCAAGTGGAGTAGGCTCACGTCTCAGCGCACGGATGCTCACGGTTGTATGATATCTTTTGTTCATCTATGAATCGATTGTGTTGCCTTGATGCTCTCGGCCTTGCCTGACGACGACACTATCGACTGCCCGTATGCACAATGCCCTTTTGAGACGTGGAGTTTATGGTCTGATCGCTTGACATGCGGATGCTATGAGATGTAGCTAGGTCTTGCATCACCGTTCTCGTGTCCATTGGCCTCGCTGAGCCTCATCTCCCTGTCGATACCTTGCGTCGTCCTATCCAACTCGTCCATTTCCCGCGGATCTGCTGTGCTGCTATACATGTCATGCTCATGGGGTTGATAGGCCAGCCGAGCTCGTGCAAGAGATGATTCCGACTCGGACTCGCTGGTCTCCTCTTGACTGCTGGTGGGTAGGACCAGGCGGAATCTGTCATGCCAATCGTCGGTACCGAGCGGTCTGGGGTAGATCAACCGGAAGCTCAAGCGGACTCACGCATCCTTGCCGTTGAGGTAAAATCTGTATAGTCGTTTTTCCCGGAAGAATCCCATCGACTCGTACAATGAAAGAGACGCTGCATTATCGCATTCAGTCTCCAATACCACCTGTCGAGAGGATTCGCTTTGTTGAAATTTACGATTCGGTACGAGAGGCCCCCATTCGACTCACCTCTTGTACTCCCCGGTCCTTCATCTTGTCAATCGCGATATCAATCAGCCTACGAGCTGAATAAAGCGGCAAATGAGTGTTGTTTTGGTCTGAGATTCTGCACTAGCCGTGCACTCACCTACACCTTTCCGTCTCCACTTTTTCTCAACACTGAGCATCCCGATATAGCCCCTACTCCGATGACCTCGATGCATTTCTTGTTTGCACACTATGCATGCTACCGGATGACGCTTCAGGTCTCGGGTAGAATCGCCTGTCGGAGGTTCGGAGAACGCCTGAAAAGCAGACGCAAAGCGTAAGAGTGCTGGTCTTCTCCCTGGTACGTCTTTAACGTCTCTGAGTGACGTACTAAAAAGGATAAATGTGGCCTGCAGATCAAGGCATTAGTATGGTCGCTGATGGGGCGCTGCAAAGAACCCCCTTTGAAATCTCACCAATCGTTTAAGAAGTATCTGAATGTGTAGACTGTAGAGTCCAGCCATGCCCAAAGTTGACTTCATGCGTTGGAAGAGTCAGAATGAGAGAACATGACTGACTGCTATATCTGCGGACGGTGACAAATGTCAATTGAGCTTCAACTTGGGTTGCAAAGTTGCCACAGACGGAAGAAAATTTACGGTTCACTCAATTCCTGGTCTACTAGATCCATGATGGCTTGCAAGTCCCGTTCTTCACCGCAGTACACTTCGTACGACAAGTCGTTGGCATTGCTCTTGAGCACATGTGATGTTGATCCCGACGTCGCATGGTCTGCAGTATTCCTATCCCCCGAACCAGAAGGTTCACCCTGTTCCATTGCAAGACGCTTGATCTATGAATGAAATCTGAATGGAACCAAGACAAACGTGAAGAAGGAATCGTGTGATCCGAGATGAATTCTCAAGATAAGCAAGATAACGCTCTGCATGACGAATGAGTATTTGCATCCGCGCATCTATCTGGCAAGTTTGTCTCGTTTTTCTCTCGCTCAACTTATCAGGGTTTTGGATCGTATCTGGCCGATTCGTTAGAGATACGAAGGCTTGAGGGCTAAGGCCTGGAGAAGTTGCACAAGAACGCTCAACCGAGGAGTGATTGTGTACGAATACTATGCAATGATTTGATCGGTAGGACCGTTCGACCAAGTTTACATCATATCTGTCATTTACAAGACCACCGTCACTACGCCTCTAAGAAGAGGGAGCAGCAGCGGCAGCAGCCTTCTTCTTCTTCTTGTCATCCCTCAACTTCTTGCCCAAAAGAGCCTTGACCTCTTCATCCTTGATTTCCTTGTCAGACTTGACCTTTTCCTTGGCGTACCATACGGGCTGAGGTGAGAGCAAGAGAGGACCAGCGGGGAGGAGGGCAAGAGTGAAGAAGAACTCGGCGACGACGGTACCGGGGGCAGTGTTAACGACATCATATGATCGCAAGAGAGCGTGCTGAGTGGCCTCCTGAACACCCATCCTGGCTCGCTTCTCATCGTCCAATGTTCGGAGAGTGAAGGGGAAGGCACCGGCCTTCTTTTGGACCTCGCTAAAGACCTTTCTCGAGGTCTGCATCTTCAACTGGTAGGTGACCTCAGGGTCTCGCTTGTAAATTGTCGTCCTAGACTCTTCAGGCTTGGCCTTGCCGTCTGATCCCGTAACAACCAAAACGTCGACACCCCAAACCTCGCCTTGCTCGAAAGAGCAAGTCTCGTGGCCACTCCTTTGCTCGCTTGAGGGGTTGAGGATGATTCGCTTCTTGCCGTCGGTCACATTTTGCTCGTGAGTGCAAGAAAGCATGCCTTCGACCGGGACACAGTCAAAGTCCTTGGTGACCTTTTGGACGATGTCAGTGATGGCAAAGTTCTTGACGTCGGGCTTGATGCTTCGCATCTGCAACAATCAATTCGACAACCAAATCAACGATCGGATTTCGTGAGGATGGACTTCGAGACTTACAGCAACCTGAGCAGCCTCGTAGGCAGCCTTTACGACATCAGCCTTGGCACCCTCGACAGGCTTGGAGCTGTCAGCTCCGACAACCACGGTCTCGGCATGAACGGAGGCGTATCCATCGATATGAACTCCGAGCATGACCTTGACGACATCACCGTTCTTGAGGACGGGGATATCCTTGTCTGAGGGCATGGGAGAGTAGTGAGAGACAACATTGTTGACTGAGATCGAGGTGGGGAAAGCGATTCCCTTGGGAACAGAAGTCTTCTTTGAGGCATAGACGGTGGCAGCTCCTGCAACAATCAGAGCATCTCCTCTGCAAAAAGAGCCAGCACAAAGGATCATCATCGATGAGTCATTTCATCCTCCTTCCAACGATTTGTTCACGTCTGCAAAAGGGGAAGTTGATACTCACTCGTTACAAAGATCCAGAGCGGACTTTCCTTCAACAACAGTAGGGATAAACTTCTTCAATACCTCTCCCAACAAGGTAGACGCAGTCTGGTACTTGGTCACAGCATCGTTGGAGAGCTTCTCTTCCTTGACATCGGCAGCAGCTTCCTTGGTTTCAGCGGGAGGTACCGTCTTCTTGAGGTCGAGTTGAGGGGCAGACATGGTGGCAAGTGTGTGTATGTATGTTTGAGTGCGTACCTGTCACTACGAGTCGAAAGACCAACTGATAAGATTACCGAGGATAGGGGTCATCGTAGGTGTGGTGAAGTCGCTACTCGTCATAAACTTAGCGTCAATTAAAAGCGCGAACCAGCAGCCAGAGAAATACACGTCACACTTGAAGAGATGAGTGACGTGGTGACCCACCAGACTTATCAATTTATTGTGACAGCCCACGTGATCTGACTGACCCTGCCTTGAAATAAATGCGCGGACGGAAAGACATGGAAATTCTCTCAACTGTGACCTGCCCGGAACCCTTTTCAATCCAAACGGCAACTCGACAAGGTGAGTAACTTTATGGCCCGTGATATCATCCCACTCCCCACTATCCCTTTGCTTTCGACAATGATGAGGTTTAGACCATAAATAATAGGAAGTGCCGAATGACTCCCTGACTTGATACAAGTCATGGTACTTGTTCACCCTTTCTTCATGAAAGTGGAAAGAACGGGTATACCCTCTTGACGAGCTCTTCTCACATACTCTCCCCACATTCCTCCGTCCTCGTCCATCCAACATATCTTGATCGATTGCCGTGATGTGCTCTGCCTTGAGATGAGGCCGCGACCATCTCCGAGCTCAGGCTTGTCGAGGAGGATGAAGCTTCATTTCGGCAGAGTATTGATTGGCAATGGATCAAGAGAGAAGGACGATCATGCGAGTTGAGAGTGGGATACATGGGAGCAGCGGTCTAGCTCTCAAGAACGGTAGGGTTTGATTATCAATAGTGTCTCTGAAACGAAACAAAGAAACGAATGTCTGACAGCGTGCGGCGTGAAAAGCAAAAGTCAAATCGTACAAATGACTAACCTTTGGCTTACTCGTCTAGCTTCACAAAATGGCCAAATCAAAACCTTCACGCAAGGCCTTGTCCAAGGCTCGTCGCCATAATCCTATCCGTGTGCCAGACGCGCATCTACCTCACGGTGCTACCCCTACAGAGGATGCCGCCAAGTCATCAGGTCAAGTCATTCCCGTCCTCAACAAGCTGGCTTCACAAGACGACACAGACCGAGCCTGGTCAGCATCAACTATCAGTGCTCTCATCTCAAATGACCCTGCGACACGAAGACTGTTTCTAGGTAAAGGCGTTGTCGAGAAACTCATCAACCTGTTGAGCGACAACAATGGCAATGTCCGAGTCGAAGCAAGTGGCGCTCTTCGGTAAGTTGATCATTCATTTTGAACCGTCATGGTTCTCATCATCACCACATATTTGAGGGATGGGGGGTGGTGTTGGCGTTTGAGAGAGGGGGGTGAGGGGAGGGAGGGGCTTCCGGCCGCATCGCACTTGAATCGCGGGCTCTTCCCAAACCCCCCAATGTCGAGCGATAGTCCGAGAAGCCCTGGCCACGTACACTAGTACGACTCCTCTAAATACTACCTTTTACTCTTGACGTTGTACAAACCCCCCTGTCTTGACAATATGATGAGATGGAATGAGACCTATCTTCTTTTGCACTGGAAAAAGCCTCTGACCGGTTCCATGGTTGTGTTTTGTAGAAATCTCGCCATTGACGGAGGACACGAGGTGTGTGGTGCCATGTACAACAAACAAATCTTGACACCCTTCGGAGTCATGATTCCCCAGCTCGCCAACTCTCTCCAATCCATGCTCTCAAGTGAGGCTTCGACCGGAGGTGATGACCTCCGTGACAAACTCACCGGCGCCCAAGTCTTTTCCCTGACCGAAAACATTCTCACCTTGTTTTGGTGTCTGAGCGAGACGTCCAACAAGATACTCAACGCCATCAACCAAATGACCAACACGCTTGGTCCATTCCTGCTCGGTCTTGTCATGAACCGAGAGAAAATCCCGGGCAGCCTGGTGTTGGCTGCTGCTCAATGTCTCTATTCCATCACGCTCGACAACCCGCCATTCACCTCGGTCCTTTTGGGGCAGGTCACTTCTATCGACACGTTGCTGTCTGCTGTCCAGTCTAACGGGGCAGATTCCCTCGAGGAGGCGTCTCCTGAAAGCGTCAAAAAGGAAAAGCTCGGCGGCATGGACATTGAGACGCAAGATACCGTTGTATTGCAAAAGGCATCCATTGAACAAAAGACGCTGTTTAGAGTCTTGATCGCCGGTGTGCTTCACAATTTGCAAGAAGATCAAGCCGACCTCAAACTCATGCAAGAAGTGGACCACACGGTCGTTGAGCCCGTCTTGCGGCCTGTACTTGATCTTGACCTGCATCAAGTCGTTCAACAAGTCGAGGTGACTGTTCCCGAGATTCCGTCTGAACTGTCTGCAGAAAAGGCAGCAGTCCAAGTCAAGAACAAGCAACTCCCTGCCCCCGATCACAAGTCACCTGCGGAGATCAAGTTGGATGCTATTGAAAAGCGCTTGTCGACGGTCATGGTCGCGCTCGAAGTGATGACGAGCATGTGCGCTGGTTTGGTCGACCCTGTAGAGCAAGGTCTCGAGGCTGATGCTGAAGAAGGGGACGAAGAAGAAGAGGACATTGGTGATGGTGATGACGACGACGACATGCAGGCTGACCAGGATGAAGATGGCGATCAAGATGAGACTCTGATTGCCAAGGGTCGTGATCAACTTGAGGGTGATGACTCGATGATGGTCGTGGAAGAAAAGGTACAACGTACGGGCAAGACGTCGTTGAAAGGACTCGTCGACTCTGGTCTTCACGCAAAGCTGTTTTCTCTCGCACGCCCGACTTCCATTTCCTACCCTCCTGTAGCGGGTGGATTGTCCGTTCACCCGCCCACCACGGCATTCCTTTCGTCTATCCATCTACGAGCTTTGGAAGCTCTCAACAACTTGCTGCTCACCATCTCCTCTTATGCCCCTGCCCCGACACCCCCTCTTCCCGCCCCGGTTCAAGACCAATCGTCACCCGAAGTGACGGCGCAAAACGAATGGAGACAATTCATTGCTCAACAATTCACCGCCTTGGACGCACTATGGAACGAGTCATTCCAAATTGCCGTACATGTTCTCGGTGGACAAGGTACACTTGATGATCAAGTCCTTATAGCAAAGGGGCAAGAGATTCGAGGCACCACGTTGGAGGTCTTGTCTGGCGTTTGGGTCGGCCTGGCGAGAATTGGCGCATTTGGTGGGATCAACGTGAACCAACAACAAGTGGAAGCCATGTTGCAGATCGTCAACCTCGCATCGGTCTCGAGCAGCACCAAGGCCCGTCTCGTCTCAGCCCTAGGCGTACTCTGCATGACACCCGACCTCCCCGCTTCTACGGTCAAAATCATTAGCGACTCCTTTTTCACGCGCCTCACGCCTCCTCAAGCATTCAATCACCCCGAACAGGTGATTGCTCTCCTCAACGCCATCTTTGACATCTTCTCCGACGAGCGATGCACGTATGACCAAGTGTTTTCGAGCAGTGGCTATCTCAATACGTTGGCCGGACTGGTTTCCAAGTGTAAAGCCATGACAAGGGCGGTCGACAAGAGAAAGAAGCCTGAACTACGAGTTCAAGCCGAGGAAGCCTATGAGAATTTGACGGCTTTTATAAAGTACCGCAGGAGCGTTGCTTGATAGGGTTGTGGGTGTCGGTGTATAGTCTCGACAAGATCTGATATTGTATCCTTGTTTTTGGGACCACCTACGGGGAAACCGCCCTTTGCCGCGGGGAAACCGCCTTTTATCAGGGAGAAACCGCCCCACGTGGGAAATTGCCAATGTAAGGGCGGTTTCCAGCTAGATTGTTTTCCAGCTAGATTGTAGAAACCGCCTGTTACTAGTAGTAGTGAGGGGAAACCGCCCTGAGAACAGGTAGATTGTCACTTAACAATGATGTTTTGACGTTCATTTTGTTCATCTTGAGCTTTTGAGACACCACCTTACACGATTACGGAACGACCACAACCACCATGAATCCCTCTCTTGCTGCCTGGGCCGTGTCTTATACTCAAAGTCTYGACCTCAGCCAAGCTATCGACATTCATTCTAGAACCATGAAGCATGTTCGCATCGAGGACGCCGAGTTCAAAAAGGCCTGCAGAATATGACACCATGACTCATGTACATAACACGATGCACGATGCTTGTCACGACAACTGAGAAAATAAGATGTCGGCGTCGTTGTACGGTGCAATATGGTGCTATGGTGCATGTACTTGTTTAGTAACAGGCGGGTTCTACAAAATCTAGTACATTGGCAATTTTCCGCGTGGGGCGGTTTCTCCCTGGTAAAAGGCGGTTTCCCCGCGGCAAAGGGCGGTTTCCCCGTAGGTGGTCCCTTGTTTTTTCCCTCTTATATCACGATTGTGGGATTTACCGACCATTTTTGACTTGCTTTGCACGCATCGCACCCGCTTCCCATGCTACAAGTGTGTATCCGAGGCAAGAATGGTTTGGTGACTCGAGGCACAGTCTGTGCTCCATGGTTCTCGCACCTTGAACTACTCCCATTTATCTGCGTGCGTGTCAGAGAAACAGGGAATCCGCGAACAAACCAGTACTGAAATCATGCACTAGAACTGTCACAATCGGTTGCCGATCCTCATAGGCTGCAGCAATGCTGTTACATGGTATATGATTCTTTCAACATAAACTGGATGGGTCCAGAGTTGAGAGATATCCGTCTTTCATTTTGACTGGTGTATTGGCCGGTCCACCCGTTTGTTTATTTTGTGGGGGGACCGCCGAGCGTTCGTTGGCAGATGGGTACATGAATGGCTGCACTTTGATCTGCTCAAAAGGTCCTCGCTCAATCCATCACACCTCGCAGCCACTTCAATCACTTGTCCAAAGCATGGTCGCCACTGAACAAGAGATCCCCATCCTCCTTGTTCGTATATCCTCACCTTTGTGATTAGAGAACAGGGCCATGGCACTGAACTGACAACTAACCATCACACTGACTTGCCACAGGAGGAGATCCGGCGACTGGCAGAGCCGACCACTCCCAACGAGGTCAAATTTGGAAAGCTTGTCAGGGACGATCGAGTGGCCAACAAGCGTATGTTGTTGAGAGTGCAGATTGGTTGCCAGATATTCACCTCCCCAAAGCTGACCGACTCGATACATTCATGCATTTTCATGCTACAACACAGTCGAGGCCCTCGTTGGGACTCTACGGGCGGCGAGAAAGCAAAAAAAGATTGAGTATGAGGGCGAAATGCTGTTCATGGGCGTCAGCGACGATGTGGTTATCAAGATTACCGAGGGAAATTAGGCAAATGACATTGTTGCTTGAACAGACTCGGACACAACTGATGAGATTTCATGAGTTGACTGGCGATGGTGATTACGTGATATCGCTGCAACTCGAAACGGTCCCGACTTGCCTGGATTACCAACGCAAGCTCTGTCATAAGGCGACCGACCTCAATTGCCTCTAGCTCATTATGATTGGGGTTGCTTCTCAAGCACCAGGAAACAGTCAATGTGCCATTGCCCTATCGCAATTGCATAGACTCGTTTACGCAAGTCTGACATGCAAACTTGGTCAAATCAAGATGAGTTGGCATGAGCAGGACTCCAACGCCCTTGATACCACCGAGTGAAGATCCTGCGATCCTGGTCCACACATGAGTTGAGGCCCTATTTGTCAAACACCATGAGCGCGCCAGTGTGCGACCGCTATCGTTTCCCCAGTCTGCGAAACCATTGGATACAGCCTGATATCGCAATACATGTCTTTTGGTTCAACCCTGACCCGGAGGACCTTGCAAGACTGTCTGCCTGTGTGATGACTCGAGATGGACACAAAGTCAAGAGCCAGTCAAGACCACCACTCGTGATTCACATTCCGTCCGCGGGCTCCCTTGATAGACTAGGCGCGCTACCGAATGACCTGCACGCGCGGCGCGATGACCGAGGCAAGGTTGAGCAGGCGGCAGGGACTGGGCGGGCTATCTGCTAGCTAAAGAAGCTCGGGCAGTGCAGCAGTGCTTGGGGCACCTTACTTCTCGACTTGTCATTGTCCATTCTTTTATACTCGAGCATGATGGCCAATGGGCTGAGCCAGACCTAGGTCAACTCACTTTGCATGACGTCTCTGGCTTGACCTGTGTGTCTAAATTCTATCCAGTTCCTTTGTCTGGGGCCAAGGCGTGGCGATTTATCCGTGTCATGATGTTCAGAAATTCCCAATGATGCTCGCTTGGAACCCACCCACCTGACGCTGCTTTGGATCGACAGCACAGCTTGCCAGCACTTGCTATGAACAGTCAAAGTGCCAGCAGCTTATCCTTTCTCCTTGTTCATATACTCTTGCAACGTGGAAACTCATCTCAACCTTTTACACTTGCACCGTTTGATATTATCATCACACACAATGGGTCTCGCAAGCAAGATGGGTGAGTTGTACATTCCCATCCAGTATCAAGTGTGACCACATCTCACCGCTTGTTCATCTCTTCACATGTGAGTAGCACAAGCAAACCGAGGCACGTACGTCAACGTCACCATGGGCTACGGTGCCCCTCCTCCTCCTCAGCAGCAGGGCTACCAGTCCTCAACGCCTGCTCCTAGTGGCTACCAACAGCCGCCTCCTCATCAAGCGTTTCCACAACCAAATGTGGCTCCTCACGGCCAACAACCCTCTTTTCAGGGTCAAGGCGCCGGATTCGGTCAACCGGGCCAGCAGCCTTATGGTCAACAGCCTCAAAGTGGTGCTGGAGATCAGCAAATGATATTGACATTGCTTCAGACCTGTGTCCGAGATCAACATCTCGAAGGTTTCTATCAGCCTCAAGCCCTCCATACCATTGCTCAACAGATTGCCAACTCGGGTGCGTTGAACAAGATTATGACATCGTGGAGGCTGCCCAAGGAACTCGCGGCCGACTTGGTCAAGATTGCGTTATTCGACGTCTGTCTATTGGTAGACGACAGTGGGAGTATGCAATTCGAACAGGGAGGAGAGAGAATCGAAGATCTGAAAATGATCATGTCAAAGGTCACATTTGCTACATCACTCTTTGACCAAGACGGTATTTCCGTCCGATTCCTCAACTCACAAGTTCAGGGGAACCATATCACTCAAGAGCCCCAAGCTACGTCTCTCCTCCAGCAAGTCCGATTCTCAGGTCTTACTCCTCTCGGTACTTCGCTTGATCAAAAAATCTTCCAGCCCATGCTTTTGAACCCTGCTCGTTCCGGACAGCTTCGAAAGCCATTGTTGTGTATTGCCATCACCGACGGAGCCCCTGCAGGGGAACCCAGTGATGCCGTGTTCAGCGCCGTCATGAGGGCTTCTGACGAACTGCGACGCACTCGATACGGAGCCGACGCCTTGTCCCTCCAGTTCGCTCAGGTTGGCAACGACACCAAGGCCCAAGATTTCTTGGCTCAACTCGATGCTCATCCTGTCGTGGGCCCGCTGATCGATGTGACTTCCGACTTTGAGTATGAGCAAGATCAAATGATGAAGACGACCGGAGAGACGCTTACAGGAGAAGGCTGGATCATGAAGCTCTTGTTGGGTTCTATCGATTCCTCTTATGATACCAAGGACGAGCGGAACCCGCATCAATCTCACCCTGGTCAGCAGCAGTATGGTCAGCCACAACAGCAATATGGACAGCCTCAACAGCAATACGGTCAGCCACAACAGCAATATGGACAGCCTCCACAGCAATATGGGCAGCAACCCTACGGGCAGCAGCATCCATACTAGTTCGATAAAAGTTTGACGAAATCTTACGAGACCTTGAGAGCTTGAACAAACGCAATGAAATTGGTTTGAGCGTGGATACGATGATGATTCGGTTTGATGATTTTGAACGGAACTTTGTACTTGGGCTGGTAGAGACTAGGAATTGTGATGACATTTATACCCGGTTAGCCCTAGGTAGAGTAGTCGTAGGCATTTCTGACCAGATTGGTTCAGATTCCGTGCGTGCTTGGTGAGGCATCATCAAGATATCGCGATATGCATGACGACATACCGTTGAATCTACCAAAACTACCATCATACCAACAACATGCCACTTTCGAAAGACTTGTGACAATCCTTTGTAAAACGTAAAGAGAGACCCCGACCCCGCTATACATTGGCTCTCTGTACACCCGCTCTCGAATCAATCAACGTCATGCCTCCTAAACCAAGTAACAAAGCTCAGACAGCAGCAACCGCTCCGTCTGGCCCCATGCCCACTACCGACCTCGATGACGAGACCAAGTCAGGACAAGCACTGGACCAAGCAGCAACCCCTGTCGTAAACGTCCAAGACGAGACCGCCAATATCGATACCTCCAAAGCCTCGAGTACCAAGATGGCCCTCCAACCATGGCTCAAGACGTTTACGGAACGTGGGTTGCAGACGAGACTGGCCATGGCCATGGCTTCCAAACTGTAGGTTTTCACCCTTTTATCCATTCGACTCGTTTCTGTGGACCGAGGCTGATCGGTGAGATACCTTCTTTTCCAGGTACGCAACTCATTCGTCTCAATCGGATATTGTCAAGTTGACGGGGCCCAAATTAAAGGACGCTGGGTTCGACAAGGATCAGATCAAAGCCATTCAGCAGTCAATACGTGCTCTTCGCGTATCATTGGGTGTAGTCAATGTGAGTGCTGCTGTATATCATTGACAATAATCTCTCTCTGTACTAAACACTGTCTGGTACACTCTCATCCAGGGCTCAACACGGCAAGATCAAAAGCACGCCGAGAAACTCGAAACACGCAAACGTAAACGTGCCTACGACCTCGACCAATTCTCCAATGACCCAGCTTCGAACCCCCACAAACCCGTCAAAACGGCTCGGGATTACGACTTCAAAGAAGTCGATGATTTAGAGGTCATCAAGGACAAGACCGCCTCCACCAATCGAGCACCTTGCATGACCGCATGGGCCTTTGTGATTCTCGAGCAAATGGGGTTTGATCGGCTAGAGTCCCTCTCGTTGGCTTCGACGTTCACGTCTGTGACTTCGACTCAACACGCTTTGAACCTCGGAAACGTTTATACGCCAGAGCAAAAACGAGATGCGGAACTTGAAATGGCGCAGCTTCCACGGGATCACTCTGCCTCGGAAATCGCAGGCTCAACGACGTGGGATGATGGGAAAAAAAGACGGATAGGGTATGAGGCGGTAGCAGGTACACCAGACTCGAGGGGAGGAAACGCCCAGCCTTGGGTGACGGTCATGCGAAGAAAGTTGCCTGTGATTCAATTGACCGACAAGACGTGGAGAGGGTTGAGTAGAGGCGCAGCCGTGGATCCAGACCAGGTGGGTGGAGAGTCTGTGCTGCCATTCTTTCCTACAAGAAAACTCACACATCACACGAATATACGCCCGACAGGCATACAAGTACATTACTCGGAATTTTCAAGAAGCCACACCGTATATAATCGGAGGATTGAGAATACTCGCTCGGTGTTATACGTTGGAAGAGCTGGAGCGCAAAGGTTACGGTCTATATGTGAGTGGGTTTCTCATTATTTCAGCGATAGCGTCCGTTTCTTGTTCGCTCATAGCCCCCCCCCCCCCCCCCTTCAGGTATCCTTCCGACCCGATGTCCAAGGATGGGGGGACCGAGGCGTATTTCGATGCTCTCGGTTGTTGGAGATGATTGATGAAGCCAACCATCGGAATGAGGATAATGAACAGCCACATCAAGTGGCGGAGATCGAGGCAAAAGAGACTGTTCCCGAGGCAGACGAGGGTCTGCCTGCGACAAGCAGCAGTCCGGCCTAGTATCGATAATGTGACATGTAGCATGCTTTCAGATACAACCGAATGAGTTCACCATACCCATTTTGCAGCATCATCGAGACTTACCCCGACTCTTTCCATGAAAAGTAAACCAAGGTGATGCTAGGTGACCGCTGTTTGAATACTGAATAGTTCTGTGCCCGTCAGAGTACTTGGTTACAGTATTATATTCCGCCGCGACGGAGATACGCGATGTTGCTTGTGCAACATTTATACATTTTGCAACTTTTTTGTTCGAGTCAACTTGGCTCGGTCACATTGCTCAGCAGCTTTCAGACAGACTAGCTATCATTAGATAAAAAAAAATGCCACCAACGACCAAGTCAAAAAAGAGCAAATCCAGTTCACCTGCCCCGGCAGCAACGGCCCCAGCCCACGAGCCTACACTTGAAGACTATGCACTACGGTTGTTGCACCTAACCTCGCATGGAAACATTCAGCAAATCAAAAAGATTTTCGAGCTCGGTGCACCAGCATGGTATCAAGAAGAATCCACGGGGTGGAGCTGCCTTCATTTTGCAGCTCATCGGGGTGACTGGGAAATCGTCAAGCTGTGTCTTGATAATGGAGCCGTTTGGAATTCGGCAGACTTGCTCGGTCGGACGGCGGGGGATATCGCCCTGTCGCTCAACGATGAAAAGTCATATATTCTGATCCGAAATGAAGGAATCAGACAGGGTAAGTCGGCTTGGATGAATCAGGTCTTGCTCTTGATCGGTATGCTTATACTGAGACACATACCATACTCGACATCGTTTAGAAATGATTCATCATGCTATTGCATCTACCAAAACCTCAAATCAAGACCAACCAAAGCCATCGACGTCTGCTCAGGTCTCGTCTGGATCCGTCAACGAGGATGACCATATCGATGTCAAGATTGATCAAGATGCCAACACAGCCACGCTCAAGAACATTGACCCCACTAGTGCAGGCGACAATTTTGCGTTTCTCAAGAGCAAACTCACTTGGACCAAAGGTGACGACGGCAAAGAACGAGTGTTGGATGAGGATGGTAACGGGTGAGTGAATGGGCGTGTCTCTCTTTTGTTGAGGACCGAGTCTTGATTATCGCTCTTTGAGCATAGTGTCATGATGGGCTGGGAAGAACCCCTCATGATTGCGCACACAAAGTATGCACGAGAAAAACTTCAAGACAAGATTGCGCGGGGTGAAGAAATCAGTGTGCTCAATATCGGTTTCGGTCTTGGTATTGTAAGTGCACAAAGTCTGTCACTATTTATCGCTCTCAACTTCATGATGCATCCACATTAGATCGACTCGCTGCTGCAAAAGCACCTCAAACCCGCCCGACATGTTATTATCGAAGCCCACCCTTCTGTACTCGAACACTTGAAGACAACGCCGTTCCATGACTCGATTCCGGGCGTTGAGATTCTCGATGGAAGATGGCAAGATTGGTGTAAGGGGGACAAACTTGGCGAATTGATTGGCAAGAGTGCCGGAAGCGCCGGTTTTGATTTTGTCTTTATCGACACGTTTGCGGAAGGCTATGAAGGTACGTTGGTTACCCTTATGATCAATGTGGGCTCTAAAATTGACTCTTTCTGGCATCGTTGTAGAGCTCAAGGAGTTCTTTGAGATTGCGACTGATTTGCTGGAAGGCCCTGAGAGTGTCTTTTCCTTTTGGAACGGTTTAGGAGCCACAAGTAAGCTCCGGCCTTGTTTTACGTCTCGATCTCTCATGTCTCCTCATACTAAACATTCACCATTCACGTCAGATCCCCTCATCTACGATGTGGCGTGTGAGCTTGCTGAGATGCACATGGACGATGTTGGCCTCAAGGTACGCAGCATTATTTCCGTCGACGGAGCTCAAACGGCTGACTGGGCTCACCGCTATTTTCCCAAACCCAGACTGAATGGCACACTGTGCTGGTGGATGATGCTACAGCAGAAGAGACATGGAAGGGCGTCAAGCGGCTTTACTGGAATTTGCCCGTCTATAGGCTTCCCGTTGCGACCTACTCGATGTGATGATGAGCATGTCGATTGCCGCAATTGTAAATTGCAGCAACGTATCATATAACCAACCTCAGCACCATAGTACTCTGCTGAATCTTTTCATGAGGTCTGTTGAATACATGGCCTGATGAGCTATGGATATGAGTGATTGTTTGGTCGTTTGGTCCCGTTCGGCTCATTCGCTCATTGACGTCACTCGTATACATTCCTGATATTCCTGATATTCCTGTTCACGTTCATTCTACTCAAGAGTCAGAATCGTCCCCTTGTTCGAACCATGAGGCTGTCCGACTGATCCATGTATCCCCCTTCCGTACCATCTAGAGATACATATCGATACTCTTCGCTGATCGACAAGACCTATACGACGCTCGGAAACCATACCCGCAAGTTTCGGCTTTTTGGCGTCGTTGCCCTTGTCCTCGGAATCGTCTTGGGGCTTGCAGCATACACCAATTTATCAACAGATCATCAACAGTACATGAGACTGTGCATACCTTTGGATCTGAACAAGCTTGGAAGTACGACCCATCGAGCATTCTCCTGCTTGAGCTCACAGAATCAACCTAGCAAGACTATGGCTACAATGGCGCAAGCTACGGGCAAGTTGGATGCGTTTTTGCAAGCTCAAAAGACGGCATTTCTGGACCACTTGCAACAAGCAAAGCAAGGAGGCCGCTCTGATCTGTCACCATGGACTCTTGTCGTAGGGAATGAAGCCGGAGGTGAGTCCTGAGCGAGCGTATCTCCAGCTTGTTTCACACCTGTTGACTGATTTCGAGTTTGACCCTCAAGACTTGGACTCATTGGCGTCAGCTGTGGGATACGCCACCTTGGCCACCAAGCTGCAATCCAAGAATACTATCCCATTCGTGATGAGTTACGCCGAGCAAGTCGAATTGAGGCCAGAAAACCAATTGGCCCTCTCACTCGCTGGTGTATCAAACTCGAATCTGCTTCACATTGATCAACTTCCCGTCCCTACGTCTGAACTCGCAAGCCTAGGAGTCAAATTTGCTTTGGTCGACCATAACTCGCTGTTGGCGCCCTTTCACCCCCAAGATGGCCAGCAAGTTGACGGCTTGGTCGAGGCCATTGTCGACCACCATGCAGACGACGGTCAGCATCCATCAGCGTCCCCTAGAATCATCCAGATCCCCACTGGATCCGCGTCATCCTTGGTGACAATGTACTTTCAGGACCTTTGGACTCGACAGGAGGACTCCGTTCCCCCTGAGCTCGCTACGTTGTTGTTGACGGCTGTTCTGGTAGACACCGGCGGACTCAAAGCCGGATCAGGATCCAAGACGACCGAAACCGACCGACAAGCAGCCGAGTTTTACTGGAAGATTGAAGGGAACCGAATCGACAATGGTTTCGCGGATTCATCTGCACTGGCCAAGGGCGAGGTTCCAACAGAGAGCGTGACCGCGGCTGGGCTCGAAGAGGGAAAGTACCCTACAGCCATCAAGTCACTGACGGATCGACTGTTGGAAGCAAAGTTTGATGTGTCTGGTCTCTCGTCTTATCAGCTATTGATGCGTGACTACAAAGAGTACGAGCTCGAGACCTCGCTGTCCAGTGGCCACAAGGTTAGGATGGGTCTCAGCACCGTCCCTATGGCCCTTTCTGAATGGCTCACTCGAGAGCAAAGCAAAGGTTGGGCCAGTGTGTTGGATTCGGTCGACGAATGGATGTCGGAGCGGGACCTTGCCATCGAAGGTGTACTTACCTCGTTCAAGACTGAGCCGACAGAGGCCAAGCCCCGGGGAAAGGGCAAACGGGAAATTGTGCTCATTGTAAAGTCCACCGAAACGTTTCCCCGAGACGAAGCAGCAAGACTCTATGAAAAGCTCGTTCAGGAAATGTCTGCGGCTCAGGAGACACTCAAACTCAAGGACTGGCCAAGTAAAACGGACGCCGCTCAACTGCCTCGAGAAATTGTCGATACGACCCTTGTCTTGGGTGATGCAGCTCCAGGTGGTCTGAATTCACAGGGTGACAAGTGGGGCCAGGTCTGGAGACAGGGTAATGCGCATGCTACAAGGAAGCAGGTCCAGCCCTTGATGGTGAGTCTTTTGATGTGTTGTTGGGGAAAGTTGAGTCACGTTGATGGTGGTCTGCCATTTCGGGTGTCGTGTTTACAGAAGGACATTATTGCAAAGTTTGACTAGGAGTAATCGCGGGGGAAAACGAGTGACGATTTTGCTTTCAAAGTTGGAGACTTTATTATAGAGTTGGCAAATGCTGGTCACTCGACTTCCATAAGTATCAATCGATAGATGTCTACGAGTCGTATATAATATTTCAAAACCATCTCTACGACCGCTGCCATTTTGCCTCGATTTCCCTCACTCCGGCTTCTCGTGCATTGGCTTCATCATAATCGTCCCACCGTCCATCCTCGTCGATTTCAAAGTCAAAGTCTGCACTTTTGAGCCTGCTTCCGTCCTCACTGTTTTCGGTATTGGCTTTTGCTTTCCATGACCCTCCAGCACCATTTGTAAAGACAAAATCAACCGGTTCGAGACCTCGGCAATCAAGTGCGATGAGAGGTTGCATTTGAGCTGTTTCAGAGGTGTATGGGGAGACGAGTGCTTTTGACGTTGTGACTGGCGCAATAAAACTGGCCGAGTGTTCCTTCTGAGAATCACAGTTTGTCAAAATAATTGAGCGTCTCGAGTCATTGTACAATGCGTTTTACTCACCTTGCAATGTGTGCACCTCCATACAAAGTTGGCTGTCCCTCTGGATCCCGACATTTCTCTCTCCTCCTAAAGAAAGCAAAACGACCATCAGAAGACATGTAATGGCAGACATTGAGTTGCTGGAAACGAACCTTTGGGTTCAACGAGACGACATTGTCATGTTGCTCCCTACACGAAGTGCATTGAATCTATTGAAAACAGTGCAGTCAGTTTTTGGCCAGGGAGTTTTGCAAGTGGTGCCACGTGTAGTCAAGCAAAACTCGCATTCATTTGAAACTCAAAGTCGTCACTGGGGACGATGTCGGTGACGTTTTCGACTTCCATCTTGATCATGAGGGTGAGTTTCTGCAAATGAGCGTACCAGACATGGGCAGGCCAACATTGGTGAGTCACTACGCCAAAGCCGTCTTTTCGGTGGTATGTTATGACTCACGACCATCGTGCTAGATTCTGAATGGTTGAACCTGGCAAATACTGTGAAAGAGTGGTGGAGGTGAGCAAAGTGAGGGTGCGTGAATAGGATCGTTGACCTGACTTGTGAAGTTACGCTGGACTTGACATGACGCCTGACGATATTCCGAGTTTTCACTTTATAAACAATACAGCGGTCAATCGATAGTCCAACCCGGTTTTTACGAGAACAAAACGGCATCAAAGACTGTCAAGACTTCATGTGTGCCACACAGTTCCTTTTGGATGACAAGAGTCAACTACAACTTTGCCTTCACATGCAAGGGTGGCCCTGCAAAGCTAGTTCGCGCGGGTCCAACAACCATTTCTGCAATACTATCCACACTCTTCAATGCCCATTCGACACCTTGATCACTGACCAGCCACTCGACACCGCTGACGGACGCTTCCTGGTCCGCTCCGCTCCCTGGTGACACGGACTTTTTGAGCCCGAAAACGTGCGACGTGAGTTGAGGTCCTGTCCCTTGCTGTGCCCTGAGACACGAAATGGCAAGGAGACTGGTGAGAACTCGGCCGATTTTGAAATGACCGGGTGGAAATTCGTTCAAGGGGTCTGAAAAGAGCGGTCCATAGTTTGCCGATAAAATGTGAACAGGAAGGTCTGGATGGGAATCTGCAAGCTTGGACAAGAGTTTGGCACTGTAGGGCTCGTAGATGGAGTCCCACAGGGCTTTGCCTTTTTCTTCGGTCGACTGCAGGTTTGCAGTGGTCGGTTGTCTGATATTTTGAGAGAGAGTCTGTGTCAAGACATGTTGCAAGACTGACATGTAGTTGCAATTGACAACGTACCGCAAAGGTTCAGTGTTGAGTTCAGACTTTACATTGTCTGCCAAATGGCTTCTAAAGGCATTCAACGAGTTGATGACCTAGTGATGTGCACTTGTATGAGTTTTTGTCTATTTTGCATAAAGTTGGATGTTTACCTACCCGGGGAATCTGATTGGGGGAGCCGGTGGATCAGTTGTGGGTCCGAATCATGTATCAATTGACAAGGAGACTCACACCAGACTAGGATGGGATGTTACGGCGAGTCATTTTCGACTTTCAGCGTCAGGCTGCAGTCGACCCAAATGGAAAACAAGATATACTTACAAAACCTGTCAATACAGACCCATTGGGCTCAGTCAAGCAAGGTGTGCATGCTATAGCCGGTCATCTCGACTCACCAACACACTTGAGTCCGGCTTCACGTACAATCTGATGAATCAATCACACGTGGGACACAGTAATGCACCATGAGCTCCCATCTCCAATGACTGTCCGTTCGAATTTGTTCCTCGCAACCAAACTCACCGAAGCAATCCTGACCTGCTCTTGAAGATCGCCCTTTTTCTTGTCACTCGCAAAGTCATACAACTCACAAATAGATGCTGGAGAGTTCATGGTGACCAATGCTCCGGTGGACAATGTGAGCCATACATCGTTCCCCGCTCCATGTCGCTCAGCTTCGTCACTGATCCTTGTCAAGACGGACCGGAACGTCTGTGTCGGAGGTGCTGGGACGGTCCCTCCCAGAGCATGAGGTGCCTTGATCAGGGCCTTGAGTGTATCGGAGAGGTGAGCGCGGCTGCTTGCCAATTTGCTGGACATGATGGTTGCTTGCTCTGTCTTTTCTCAACACCCTTGCTCTTTCTATCTGATTGACCTGACAAGTTGTCAGTTACTACTGTAGGTGAGATCCTTGCTCGGTGAATTCGGGGTAATGTCGGCCGCCAACGCCGAAGCTGCATCCGCGTCATAACCGGCCAGCAAAATTGCATCCGCGCTATATTCGTCATTCTGGCTGCACGTGGATCTACGTCATACGTCATTGACCACTTGGTGCGTATTGCTTGAATGGGTTGCTTATGGAGGCATACTTAGGGCTGACCTCTGCCGGATTTTCAGTCTCCTCTTCCTTGTCCATCCACTCTTCCCCCTTCAACACACACACACGCACACCAACAGATAAACAAGCACAAATCAACATGGGTCTTTCTGATATCAAGAACAAGATTTTGGGTCACGAAGAGACCACTGGCCACCCCACCGCCGACAAGGTCTTGGAGAGTAGCGGAGACCCAGAGGCCGATGCCCAAGAGACTGGTGTCTACGGAAACCAACAACCGATTGGTGAAACCAACCATGTTGACGGTGACACCAACGTTGCCAAGAACGTCAATGCTCAGTTTGACAAGGGTTACAAGGTCCACACGGGTGCTGGATCATCTGCCCCCCACGATGAGATTCCCGACAAGAAGGATGACGCTCCCAAGGATGGAGCCGAGAGGACTGGTTCCAAGGCTGGTGCTGCCGGAGCTGCCGCTGCTGGTGCTGGTGCTGCCGGTGCTGGTGCCGCCAAGTCTCACGAGTCCAAGGTGCCCGGTGAACCTCTTGCCAAGTCTGGCTCTCACGTAGGCTCCGACGTTTCCGGTGCTGCCCACCCTTCCAAGACTGGTTCCAACATTCCTCCTACTGGTGCTGTCGGATCCAACGTTTCTGGTGCTGTCCCTCCCAAGACTGGTTCCAACATTCCTCCTACTGGTGCTGTCGGATCCAACGTCTCTGGTGCTGTCCCTCCCAAGACTGGTTCCAACATTCCCCCCACTGGTGCCACTGGTTCCAACATCCCCCCCACTGGTGCTGTCGGATCCAACATTCCCCCCACTGGTGCCACTGGTTCCAACATTCCTCCCGTCGCCGGTGCACCCACCACAGCAACGGGCACTCTCCCCGCTGGAGCATCCGCCGTCGTTCCCCCAACCGAAGAAATCACCGTACGAGGCGGTCAAACGGCGGGTCACCCCGATATCAACTTGGGACCCCCCGTTGTATAAACTCTATTAATCAGAATACCACTCGAAGCCACATGGGCAGTATTACACCGTTTGACGGTCCATTGTATAGCTAGGTCCCAACGCAAATAATGTCTCTCTTTCCATTGAACCAGCAGCGCGCCATGCCATTGGTGATCCATTTCACAAGCCTCTTAATAAATAACACAAACCTCGGCAGCCACAATGAGACAGCCAACAATCATACAAGCCAGAATAATCAACATGTTGCTCCGAGCAAATTCCCAACGACCGACGTGAATCCCCTTTTGAGCGAGAATACCTTTCCATAACAATCCTGCGAGCGAAGCAGAGAACCTGGCCCGTGGTTACATGTATCGTCAGCATGGAGGCAACCTCGAAGTGAATCGAATTTGCAACGACTCACGTATAACTAAAGGCACCATAGTTGCTTCCCAATGCAAGCGTGTAAAGAGAACCAAACAGAATGCGTTTCGAGACATCTCCCTTGTTGGACCATTCTTGTAATACCCTACTGAGCAAGATGGTCGCTCCGATATTGGTTCCAAAAGCCTAGTGTCGTGAGGGTAAAAGCAAGTCGAGCAAGGTAACCATACTCAGACATGGTCAAGGATCGCGTGCACAAGCTAACCCCTACTCACATTGCAGCCGATTACGCTCAACACGCCCATTAGAAATATGGCACCCGCCAAGCCAGAGACATTGACCCAGCTGGTCCACCATCCTCCAAAGACCCGGATCCACCCCGTGTAATACAATGCTTCGACAAGCGTAAACATTGAGAACGCAAATGGTAACAAGGGGAGCGGTAATCGAGTAAAGACGTGGGAAAACGTGGGGAACCGATGGGAGAGGTATTGAATCCCCGATTGCAGCGTCTTGTGGGGTGGACTCGTGCAAGGAACAGAAGAGGATACGTTGGGTTGAGCAGGAGGGTATGTGGTGTGCAAAGGAATGGCAGCTGCTGTCGTACCGACCAGATCGGATGATGGGTCATTCACGTGGGCTGCCGCTGGTATAGGCAAAGCAGTGGTCATGCTCTGAGCTTGTTGAGAAAGCACTGACCCCGACAAGCTCTGGCTATCACTGGTCGATACGCCCACATCTCGAGTTTTGCGTCGAGTCATTTCCTGCCTCTTGTTGATCTTGGAAGTAGGAGCGGCGCTTTCCAACTGCCTTGTCTCTTCCTTGGTGGGACTCGGTAATCTGCCAGCTTCAGCCATACCTTTGGCACCCGACAGATCATCGATGCCTTGCATTTCAAGGCTCTCGCTTCTTCCCGAGCCGTGGGCACCACCCGTGGTCGTCACCACGCCTCGATGTTTGGCCCCGTCGTAAATGAGGTCTCGAACGAGCATGATAATGGCGGCTGGACCGGTGACTGCCCAAACACCTTGGACGCCATGCAATAAGCCACCGGCGCTGAGACCGACCAAGAGGGCAAGCGTTATGCCCAAGAGAATGGACCCAAAAATAGCACCGTTCTTGTCAATCAAGGCCATTCGAGGTTGGACGTCGGGCTTTTCCAATCTGGCGGGAATCAGAGTTTCAGATCTGAAAATGAACCAGAGCAGTAGTGGAAAGAGCACTGCCCCTGTGGCAAGGACGGGTAGGATAGTCCAGGCGGAAAAGACTAGAAAAGAAATATCGTATGCGCCTGTCAGGACTAGATTGGTAGGATTCGAGGACACCAAAACGGCAGAAGCAATGTTGCAAGAGGCGAATTGCATAAAGATCCAGGCTCGAGGTGGAGATATTCCGGCAATGCGGCAAAAGTAGGCCAGAAAAGAGGTTCCAGAAAGAATGATGGGATCCTAAGAGGTACATTGTCAGTGATGAATGTGTTGAATGTCTGCTTGTGATGCACTTACATTTCCTACGACCACTCCGAAAAAGAAGAAGAATAGGAAAAAGAAAAAGTATAGTCTCTTTCCAGATGTGCCTCCTTTTAACGCTACCCAAAAGGCCAAGTAGCGAAGCAGTCCTGTGCAGTCAAGGGAAATGGAAATGTATGCCTGTGTTTCAAGGAACAGAAAACAACCAAATCAGCAAGATATGCGCTTGTCCAACGCAGCTTGCGATTGACCCACCAACGAAATAAAAAGTGTCATGATATCATACGGTTTCACTCCCTTGCTTCCCACGATTCCAGTTCTTACGACTCCTCCGGGAATGCTGGTAGTCGCAAGAAGCAGAAAGACTCCGACAACAGGGGCCGTACTCAGGCCAAGTGGGAAATGATATCGCTTCTCTGACATTTCGTCCTTTTCAATGGCGTCGCCTGTCATGGAGTTGACAGCCATGGGCGAAGTGGAAGAGACGGTGGATGGAGTGGCCGATGGCTTACTGTCGGTCGGTCCATTCTTTTCATTGGGCGCGTCGATTGGTGCCTGACGAGTGGACAAGAGTTGATGCGGAGCAGAGTAGAATAGGGTCGACTTGTCGGCTGGGGATATGATTCGACACTTTCGAGCCGCTTGAATGAGGAATCGCGTCAACCAGATGGGTAAAGGGATAAAAATGGGAAAGACGACAAGAATGTCTGCCAAAAAGTAACACACGACCTTGTCAGCATTTGCAACTTTTGGAATCAATTGCAAGAAATCGACTTGCTAATGACGAAAAAGAGAACCAGTGTAAAGATGGAGAAGCCATTGATGGGATGGGTTGAAGAAGACTGGTCTGCCATGGCTGCTGCTGCCAATGTATGTGACGGGTGGTGGTGGTGGTGGTGTCTAGAACCCAATGGTTATATATACACATGGTTAGCAACGAAGTTATTTACATTGCGATCGCCATTTCTTTGAAAAGGAAGACGACGATACTCACCGTAAATCCTACGCCATAAAGGAAGAATGTCAATGTAGAAGTTGCATCAACAAGTTAATTCAAACGTGTGTTACTGTGTGTGCCACAGAGCGGCAGTTTCAGTTGACTGCCATGATTATCGACATGGGCCCATAGCAGGACGATTCATGTGGTCAATAATGGTGGTGACCTAGTGGTATGCTCGAGGTAAAGCATGCAAAAGAGTTTATCATTGACCGCTCTCGACTTTATGACTTTTGGCTTTCAAACGTCATCGTCGTCACTCGTCACCGTTCGAGATACGTTCGAGACATTGTAAACGTGATGCCGACGTAGTGTATAGTGTGTATTCACCAACAACAGATAGACATCCACTGAGCCAGCATCATGCCTATAGAGGGACCCTCGTGCATTATATCCCTCGCGTCCATTCCACATACGATACTGTAGTCCAAGACACCAAGATGAACTTTACCCAGGTGAGAGAGAGAGAACCTTTTTTGAGCGCGTACATCCATCATTCGGTCTAGCTTCAACTCGTCCTCGTTCCCCTCTCGCCCAAGTAGCAGCAAACAGATCCTGGTGGTGTAAAGTCTCTTTTAGCTCTCCTTCGAGGCAATCAAGCTTCACAGGATGAAATCAAGGCAACAACGTCCAACGAGCCTGCTACCAAGAAGCGACAGACGGTGAACCACCAACCCGTTCCTTGGAGCACGCAGCCTTTATCAGATGGCAGCACGCAATCATCGACTTGGCCGGAACGGCAGGGCATCGAACGCAGTGCAGAGCCGGCCACTCCAGCGACCACGCCTTCGTTGCAAGAGTTACTAGCCAAGCTACGTCAATCAAATACCACCACCTCATCGAGACCATCAGAGTCCGTTTTAAAACGACCACGCTCAACCACACCTGATCATTACCCATCAAGTCGTGGTGAGCGTGAGAGCAACGACCCTGCCACAGACATTTCCCACAAGCGGTCTAGACAAGAGTTTCAGCAAAGGCCTGACCAAGGACCATCACGTCCAGCATCATTGAAATCCAAGGCCCCGGTTCCCTCGGCCAACAGACCCAGCATCAACACGCCAGGTACACCATCAGACGGATGGTTTTCAAATCTCCCCCCTGGAGCAGCCGTTCCAACATCCTCGGCGCCTTTAAACAAGCCAGTCACTGTAGTGAAAAAAGTGGTCAAACCGGAAGAATTCCAACAAACCAAGAGCTCGAAAAGCGAATTTGGTCACACCATGTCGGAAACGAGAACCTTGCCGCTCGACAAGGGACGACCGATCGTGGACGTGCTGCTACAAAGACGGAGCATCGTTTCTGAAATTGAAAAGGTGAGGCGCACATGAATGGACGTTGAAAAATCCCCCAGGTCTTGCTCATCTGACTCTATTCTCCAGTTGAAAGAAGATCAGGACCGGTTCGAGAGACAAATGAGTAAGAAAAAGAATGAGATTGTTGAAGAGTATGCGAAAAAGTTGCCCATAAAGTGAGTCTCTCTCTCTCGAGTGAACACGCACTGTCACTGACAAGACTCGTCACCGCAGTCGGGACCGTGAGCCTGAGCAATATGAAAAAATGGCAAGTGCACGCCCTCTTTTTTTGGGTGACTCGTTCCTGTTCTCATCAACGTCTGTCTTTGTACCGCCAGATCACTCAACGATCCGCCGCTCTTCAGAAATTCTACAAGACTCGAGTATTACCCTTTTACGACCACACGTATCAGAAACAAGTGGAAAAGCTCGATCAGCTCGGGTTCCCTTGCCTTGGCGATCCAAACGTCTCGAATGCTGAGCTGGGATCGGACGAGCTCAGGGATTCTCGCAGGGCTGTTTTGAAGGCTGTGAATGATTCGTTGGGTGAATGAATAGTTGAATACGAGGGTTGTACAAGATGTACCACGGTCACATTTATGCGTACAATACGGGTTCATCGTTCATCTCGCGTTCAGAGAGCGCGCGTTATCTCACCGGATTATTCTCGGAAGATTATCGCAGGTTATCAATTCCCCGAACAGACCAAACGCCGAGCGGCCAACCGTGGTCCGGCGAGAGACTGACTCATTCGACCTGGTTTATGCTCCATTGACTCTTGTCCGGATCACCTCTGCTGGTCCATTCCCTACGAGGGCAGAAGAGCTCCTCTGAGCGCTGCTTACCCGAAAGACACTCACAATTCAAATGAGAGTAGTCGATATCAATCCCACTCGGGTCAAACACTAGGCGGGCATTATCCTACCACTCCCAGACCGTGTCCACACGTACACTCAACTCGAACCATTTATCCACTCCACACCCAAAACGCACCAAAAATCCAAAAATGACCGTGGCCCCTTCAGCTCCTCTTCCCTCTGGAAACAAGACCGGTTTCGAAGCTCGATTCGACCCTTCCAAGATCCTCCACCACCCCGATTTTAAAATCCTCGATGACGACCAAGTGGCTTCGTTTCAACGGGGAGATGCCAATGTCAATTTGGCGTGTGCGTACAATGAGAAACACGAGGTTCATATGGTTAGGAAACCCATGGAAGAGCCCCAGGCTGGGGAAGTCAAGATTCGGGTCAGGGCGACTGGGATTTGCGGGTGAGCAGCATGGTTATTGTGTTGGCGTACCATATACCAAAACCCAACGCTGATTTCTGATTTCCGTGAAATGGTTTTTCAGATCCGATGTGCATTTCTGGAAACACGGTCAGATTGGACCTACGATGATTGTAAAGGACGAGTGTGGGGCTGGACACGAGTCGGCGGGAGAAATTGTCGCTGTCGGACCCGGCGTGTCCCATCTCAAGGTCGGTGACAAGGTGGCCATTGAAGCGGGTGTACCGTGCAGTCGTCCCGATTGCTCGGCTTGTGCGATTGGAAGGTACAATGCTTGCAAGTGTCTTGTTTTTGTTTTTTGCGAAATGTTACACGCTTGCCGCTGACATGAGAGTATACCACTTTTTACAGGTCCCAACGTCGTCTTTTTTTCAACCCCTCCTTACCATGGCACGCTTTCACGGTACCACGTTCACCCGGCTGCTTGGACTCACAAGTTGCCAGACAATGTGTCGTATGAAGAGGGCAGTCTGTGTGAACCCTTGGCGGTAGCGTTGGCTGGTATCGAAAGGGCTGGCATCAGACTCGGAGATGGGCTTGTCATTGCGTGAGTCTCAGACGAGTGTTGAAGACAATAAACACCAGACTGATGGGCAACCAAAATGTTTTCGACAGGGGCGCTGGACCAATTGGACTCGTCTCGCTCCTTGCCGCAAAGGCATTGGGCGCGACTCCGGTCATCATCACCGACCTTTACCAATCACGCCTGGATTTTGCAAAGACGCTCTACCCGGGCGTCAAGACGGTCTTGGTCGAGAGGTCCATGTCACCGGAGCAAGTGGCAGACAAGATCAAGCAAGCTGCTGATGGAGCTGATCTCAAGTATGCATTGGAATGTACGGGAGTGGAGAGCAGTATCAGGACGTGTATATTTGCAAGTTTCTTTTTTTGAATCCAGAAAAGAGCGTTGCGGGAGTGCTAATCGGGCGATGCATCCATCAGTCTATGGCGTTTGGCGGCAAGGTCTTTGTGATTGGTGTGGGCAAGGCCGAACAAAACGTGAGCTCTTGTCTTTTTTGCCAGTCTGTGTTGCCAATCATGAAAACTGACACGGGCCGGTTGGTCGCTTTGGAACAGATTCCGTTCATGATGTGTTCCGCCAATGAGATTGATATTCAGTTTCAATATCGTTACTGCCACCAGGTGAGCTCTCTCTGATGATGGAGGCCATGTCACCACCGTTGACTGATTTTGGTTTTGACTCCGTCTAGTACCCCAAGGCCATTCGACTCGTTTCGGCAGGTCTCATTGACCTCAAGCCGTTGGTGACGCATCGATTCGCGTTGGAAGAGGCCGTTCAAGCTTTCCATGTCGCTGCTGACCCTGCTCAGGGAGCGATCAAGGTGCAAATCATTGATCACTGAGTGAATGGTGAATGGTGAATGGTGAATGGTGAATGGTGAATGGTGAATGGTGAATGGTGAATGGTGAATGGTGAATGGTGAATGGTGAATGGTGAATGCAGTAGTGTACATGGTTAACCGTTGTGAACAGTGTACATTGGAATTGTGAATTTTGGGTCAACCGTTACTTGTACCATCATGTATACAGTCTATCGAGTTTGTCTACTTGAGCGCATGCGGACTTACAACTAAGCGAGAGGTGTATCGAAAGCGTCTAGACCAGATGAATCAGATGGTGAGTGAGTGAGTGTATGTACCTCTTTGGATGACCATTGCTTGTACGAATCCGTCCAACAGAGTGTCTATACAGTTTGTGGAACACAGGTACAACATGTAAACGACCCTGGTTTCTCACAAGCTGACAAGCCAAATGCTTCGAAACAGATTCTAACCGATTCGCCACGCCGCCGCGTCTGTCGCCAATCAAGCGTAGCGCGAATACAGCAACTGCGCCGCGTTTCAGATGAAATGGCGCTGCTGCTTCCATGCATGGCTGTCGTTTGGCGGTTGAGCTGTTAGAGTTTGGTGATGCATATCCATGTCCATCTCACTCTTTCTCCTCTAATAGGGGGGGGAGGGTTCGTGGTTCAAAGAGTATATGACCATGGTCACACCTCTTTTGTACAGTCTACTCCCATACGGGTAGACAACACATGCTCCTCCCCACGACGCATCTCATTTCTCCGGAGAGAAAAAAGAGTACAATCATGTCAAGGTAAGGAATGGGTCTTGTCATCCATCAGCAATGGATCACTTACCACCACCAGTCACTTGAACAGGTCCACACGTACTCGCATCACGTTGCTATCGGCCGTCTTGTTCTTGGTCACCCTGTTCACCTATACACACCTTCAAACACAAACTCGACATTTGGGGGCCAGACGGAGACAATCCATTGCACTTGCTCTCGCAGGAAGCAATACGTCCACACTGGCGACACACCGTACCCATTGGCTCGACGTTGCTTCTCCTTTTCATCGGATAGCATCACACGAGCATGACGACGGCGTCTTGGAAGAATCCATCTTGGCCAAAGCGTTTGGTCTACCCGAATTCAACTCGAGAGTGTTTCCCTACTTTTACAGGGCCACTCAGGAGTTCGATCCCGAAGACTTGACATTGACGGTTTTCATCACACCCAACCGATTCAGTCGTTTGATCGAGCTGTCACAAACATGGCGAGGTAAGTAGAGAGACTTGGACTCCACGAAAACAATCAAATCTGAATGCATAGACTCCCATTGCGCATGCTAGGTCCCATCTCGGTCGTTCTTCACATACCATCGGGACCCGAAGTGCTTCCCATTCTCTCTAGTCTGGCCGTCACCTATCACGCTGATCCCTCGCTCGCTCGCCAAGTCGACGTTCATCTCGTCACCTCGACGTTTGATCGTCAACTGAATGCCTGGAGAAACATGGCTCGAGCATACGCTAGGACGCAATACATTATGATGCTCGACATTGACCTGGCCATTCGCACGGACCTGAATGCGGCATTCAAGGATGTCATGGATGATCGACAAGGCTTGGGCAAAGACATGAGGGATGGAAACATTGCATTGGTTGTCCCCGCGTTTGAATACGCATCCAAAGACGTTGAACCAGAAAATTGGCTCGAATTTCCACAAACCAAAGAGGTGAGCCATTGTGTGTGACATTTGGAACGAGTACCTCTTTGACTAAATGCCACATTGTCATCTACGCTCAGGAGCTCACTCGGCATTACAAAGAGGGGACCATGCTCTACTTTTACCAGCTCGCCTCTGCCCGCGGACAAGCCCCCACGAATCACACTGAATACTTTTCACCCACTTCGACATCCAACACCTACCTGGTCGACCATTGGAAACTTGGATACGAACCCTATCTCATTTTCAAACGAGACGGACCCCCATGGTGTGACGAACAGTTTATCGGTTTCGGCCACAACAAGGAAGCTTGTGCTGGCGAAATGTTGCTCAGTGGAATGAAGTTTCACGTCTTGAGGCACCACTTCATTACCCATCGAAGTCACGTCAAGGATGGCCAAAAGAGCAAGTCAAACGAGGTGAGTTATCGATAATCTGCCGATTGAATTCATGTGAATGGTTGTGATGTTGATGGAACACGTCGTGTTTTTTCTGCTTAGCTCAAACGAAACGATTTGATCTGGCTCACATGGGAAAAGAATTGCTGCATGAGATACATGGATCTCTTGGCATCGAGGGGAACACTCCACCACGCTCAAAAGTCGCTGTTTGAGAGTTGCGCCAAACACAAGGAAATCAAGGCGGATGATTTGGTCAAGGCATCCAAGGCAAGTGTTGCCCTGTCATCATGGTGCGACATGTCGGCTGACATTTTTTTTTGTGTTTTCATAGCTTCAGGAGACATTAAATGCATAAAACATGGATCTTGCCCATAGACTGCATCGTTTGTACAAAGGGGGTTTTACAAGGAGACCGTCATATCATATAGGAACAGGGTTTCTTTTGGGAATTTTTTTTTGGACATTGGTTCATCTTGTTGTACTCGATATTTCTGTCACCAAGACAGTACTTTACGTGTGTCATCATGTCATTACAAGGGATACACAGGGATCAAGTCGAAGAACAAAAACATATTATAAAGGCTTGTGTGGCGTGGGGGGGTCGTCAGGTCGTTGATCAATCGATTCATCTAGTCTGGCCGTGTCTTGTCATCTATGCTTCTTCCCCATGGACACGTACCTACCATCATGCAAAAACCAATCAGCCCTCGGATGCTTGTACCTAGGTCCAACACAGATCCACACCAAAAAAACTCACTCTGTATACACACGTATAATCACCCCCATGGTTTGCGATAAACTGAACAATGACATTACTCGTCTGGATACCCAAGTCTTGAATCGGGGTGGGCACGGGAAACGTTTGAATAGGGCTTTCCGCCATGGGGTCATAGTCGAGGTCCATGAGCAAAAACGCGCCGGGTGCCGGTTGAGTACGGCCATCTTGATGGGATCTGGTCATGAAAATAAGACAGTAAGGCTTTTTTTTTGGTTACGACGTTGAGAAAGCGAGAATGAAAGACGTACGGGTGTCTGTCGAGGTACTTGATGACCTTGGCCATATTGGCTTCTTCGGGGAAAGCCCACTGCGCACGAGGGATGCAAGTTCAAACGTCGGCCGTTTTTTTTCCCTCTAGAGAAACCAACTCACCACTTCCATCTGCCTAGGTGCACTCGTCAGGGAATCACGGGGGACCAGCTCCTTGGCGACATGCTCGACCGTCACATCCGTCATCATGATCGTCCTCGAAAGCGCGATCCCGAGGGTCCCATACTGCCCCGCAAACGCCCAACAAAAACCAGGTTCGTTGCGTGCATTCAATGCGACTCGGGGATCACGAGCTTGAGCCCTGCTGCTGCTGCCGCTGCCACGTACCAGTCCCGAGAACAAGCGGCCGAGGGTCGAGGTTGATGGGGATGGGGAGAGCGCGAGCGAGGGAGACGTTTGGTCGGGCACAATGGTCGCTCCAGAGCTCACCAGAGCATAGTCGGTCTTGGCAATCGTGTCCTTGGAGTACTTGAGCAATGCATGGTCAATCAATTGACTGACGGTAAAAGTGAGATCCTTCTCGTCGACCATGGGCTGAATGTCGTCGGATTCACGTCGGTGGGCGGCTTCAGCCCACATGTGCTTGATTTTTTGAGCCATCTCCTTGTCGCCCTGCTTGGCTCGCGCTTCCATGTCAGCGTAGAGCGATTTCTTGAGCTCGGCAATCTCGTCTACAAGAATGTGGCGAAACTGGTTCTTGTCAATGTAATTCGTCTCGGCACGTCGACCGAGAGATTCACGAAGCCATTCATCAAGTTTGGCGTGGTTTTCTTCGACAAAGTCTTTCCACGTAGGCTGGACGTACGCCTGGTGCCGATGGGACGAGCTGTCCTCGGGACTAAACAGTTTCTTCATATCCGTCCAGAATTGGGGATCCACGTGGGGTTGTAGATCACGGCCTCGCATATAAGGCACAAATGTGGGCAACAATTGTTCCAAGGTATCCAACCAAAGCTTTTCATCAAACATTTTGCTCAATTCCTTTTCGACTCCATCCAATCGAGCTCGAATCAGAGTCATGTCTGATCCATAACGTTTCGAGTGTTCCTTGACGGTGGCTTCGATGCGTCTCAACTCTGATGTATAGTCGGTCTTGAGCGTATTCATCTCTCGCTTGAGGTCCTGAATGATTCGTCCGTTTTCTCGGCGTTCTTCATGTTGAAGATCTTCAACAAGGCGTTTCGTATCCATCAAGAGGTCCTCTCTTGTTTGTTTCAACGCGCGTTCGAGGTCACGCGTCTGTTGTCCAGATTGGTCCTTGACCGAGTTCAAGACCTTGTCAGCAGCCACCTTCCAGTGATCTTTTGATTTCTCGACTTGTCTGGCTAGGCCAGTTAGACGATTTTGGATTTCTTCCACTTGCGTGTCTTGAATCACAGGTCGACTCCATCCCTTGACCTGAACATCATCATTACCTAGTGTGGCGTCCTCTTGATTTGTTTGGTACCAGATGCTATCATCATGACCGGTCCCAGTGTTCCATGAAGACCCAATGGATTGGGTTGCTCGATAAGACCGAAGGGCCAAACCCAACCATACACAAAGGACCAAGACCCCTATTGCCTGCGCCAGCCTGACACGTAGGGGGCTGGACAGAAGCTGACTGAGTGTCCACGGGCTCTTGATCTGCATTACGTGTTAAAAGTCAAAATCGATCCTCACTGCCACGGATGGAAAATAGCATATCAAAAAACTCACCCCTTGCCCAGTGGTGTGACTTCCACTATCATGTCTAGTCATCCTAGACTTGACCGAATGGGCTCGATTAAAAGGCGCTTGTGTTTGTGCACTTGTTGGGTCCAGAATCTGCACGTCGTCGTCGGTTTCCACCTTGACGGTCATTCCAGACTGAGGATCTGCGGAATACCGCGTTTGTTGTGCATGAACGCGTTCATGGTCGCTCAAAGAGTCAGAGGAATCTTGCTCATCTTGTTCTTCATGGTAATCGCGTCCGTGATTCCTTGCTGCTCGGAGTCTTAGACCAGTGATTCCTTGGGTCCCTTGGTTTACACCTCGCGTTGACCGTGAAGGCAATCCTCTGCGAGCGATTCCACTCTCGTCGAGGTCGACATCTCTATCTTCGTCGCTCACTTGCTTCTCATCGTAGACGTAAGCTCTATCCTGGACACTTGCTCCAAGGATAGGATTCTTCTTGAGCCGAGCGCGAGTCTTTGCGATATCTTGTCGAGAGAGCCGGGACTGGGTGGCAGTCTTTTGAGAGTTGGAAGCATCATCGGCTGCTCTGGACAATCTAAAGTTTTTCTCCATTTCAAGGTACTCGGCTGTCGTGTTCTCCACTGATCCAGAAGAGTCGAGGAATGAAGCACTCATATCTCGTTGTATGTAATGGTGGTGGTGTATACTGGTTGGATGCAACCGGTTTGCTTGACCATACTTGGACGGTGAGAGGGAAGGTGGTGGTGGTGGAGAGGTAGAGTTGAGCACACTAGAAGGCGGCATGTAACGAGAGTTGTGGGCAGCGTGTGAGGGAGGTCCGAGGCTCCCGTGTCTGCCAGTGCCCACCATGGATAGCCGAGTCGTGTTGGGTCGGACGATGGATTCGTGAAGTTGTTCCAGAGGTGACTTTGCACGCTCAGACGGTCTGTCATACCCATAGATGAACGGACCCGAGGTAGAGTCTCCGTTTTTACGCTGTTTATGGTTTCTACTTGCGGCAGAACCACTTGATTTGCTGGATGTATGCTTGTTGTTTTCTAGTGGAGGAGACACTGTTGTACGTTGGGATTGCTTGACATAGGGAGCTACATCGCTGTCAAAAGGGTCATCTTGCATCTTGGAGTGTGATCTATCTTGATGAGCTGTCATGGTAGAGTGTGTCGGGGAGGATGATTGCAGAGGTAGAGACGTGTCCTGTAAGATAGGGGTAAAGCATATACATGTAGATGTTGCAACAACATTGTGCGAGTCGTTGCGACGGTGAGTGATTGCGCGCTAAAACAAAAACAATAGACGGCTGCCTTAAAAGTTCGCAGATCATGGTCCGACGACTTAAGGTGACGTGGGGCCGCGCGAATATGGCTGGCTGGCGGTGGTTTGACAAGGAGTGGACTCTAGTCCCAAACAGGCAATTCAAGATGACCTGGGTAGTGTCAGTTGCATTGAATTTTTGAATGTTTGAATGAATCAGTGCCAACTGCCAAGTGCTCAAATGCTCGTCGAGGCAAAGAGTGACCTGATTAAACCATCTAGTCTCGAGACGTTTGTACCGTGAGCTGTTGCTTCCGACTCCCGGCTAAGCTCTAAGCTTTGGCTGCTGCTGTAGTGCGCTCGATTGCTTCGCTCAGTCAGCGCGGACGTCAGTTGGACAAGAACCATACATTCGACTTTGCGGGTATTCTCTAGAGTAAGGGATCCTGCTAACCCCGACACTCGAATCACTCACACACATCCTCTACTTGACCAAGGTTTCAGAGTACATCCAAGGGCCGAGTCGTTCTAGACCGCACAGGACTTGACATTTCACCCACCCATCTCTACAGAACTACAGTTACTCGCTCGCTCGCGCCGCAACCGGACGCAAGTGCCCATATCACATTAACCTCGTCCACCAGCTCTGCTTTGGGTGCCATTCATTCTATACCCAGCCTCAATCGTCGCCGCCAATAGCTTTCAGACAGGACCTTGGCATACGTCCAGCCCATACTGACTTTTCACAAGGACTAGTTCACCCAAGTCATCAAGACCAGCCAGCCAGGCAAGCAACGTAGTTCAAGTAGCCGCCGTCTACAAAATTTCAGATTCGATCGATCGTCCCAGCCGCGACGACAACTATTGCAACACCATAATAACCTCCATTGGTGGACCCACACCAACACGTCTCAAACCAACCACGAGCAACACCATCAGCCTCAGTGCATCTCTGGCTTCGTCTTGTGAGTAGAGACACAAGCACAGCCAACACCTGTTCTGCCCACCATCATGGCGGTCAATATCCAAAAGACAGCGGCGTCACAGCCTCGCAACACATCATCAACAGACTCGGAAATGACCAGCACCGACACGACCGGCAACTCATCCACAGCTATGGGAAGCGGAGGAACGGGAGGCGGCATGAGTGCTCTCTCGGCCCTGATGAGGGGAAACAGAGGGTCTGTCGGAGGGGATGCTACAGCGTCATCGTCCTTGTCGTCGGCAACTGACATGCCCGCCGGTGCGAATCCCAATGCCTCGTCAAATCACCACGGCGTTCCTTCATCGTTTCCCAATCAACCTCAAAACTCACCCACATTCCCATCAAATCTCTCACCCTACGCTCAGCCGTTTGTGCTACCATCAACATCCACCGGTGGCTTCTCCTTTTCCCAAACAGGCATTCCCATGAGCTTGACCGGGATGGGAAGTTTGGTCAATCAACATCATCTCAACATGGGCATGTCCATCAGCCCACCGTATGGGCATCACATGTCAGGCGGAGGTGTCGCCGGTCGGTCATATACCAATGGCGGCATGTCGTTCACCCACATGGGCTCGTACTTGGGTGGAAATCATAATCAACAATCCATGATGATGGGAGGCACATCGGTAGGCAACGATCCTCAAATCGGGCCTGGACCGGCAGGTAGCTCGGTAAGCAGTGCCATACAACACGGGCCTGGCAGAACATGGGGCGTTGGGGGAGAACGAAGTCGTGAACTCGAAAAGCGTTATGTAAGGGATTTTACCTGCTGCGGACTGAATCTCGGTGGACTACACGATCTTTTGGAACAGTGAGCCCTTTTTTCTTTCTCAAGACTTTTTCCCTGGGGGTTTCGGCTCACCCTCTTTTTCGTGTGACTATAGCTACGAGGAATGTCACGTCCACCTCGCACCAGATCTCCGAAAACAGTCCATGTCCATTGATGCCGGCGCGACCAATCCTGACAGCCTGATTATTCCTCAGAATCCAGCCATCAACGTCATATCCCGAACCGGGACACCGTCCGGTACTTCCTTCCCGACCGCATCCCCCTTTGCCTCTCGACCTCAACCCGTCGGCCCTTCATCATCCACAACGATACCCAGCATGACCACAAAACAATCGTCACCCACAGAGAGTGATGCTCCAGGAACACCGGGCATGATGGATATTGAAATGACCATGGACGACGATGACGATCCACGCCAGCAAGGTCATGGTAAATCAGGCAAGGGAATGCCCACCATTCTCCCACCGAGCAACGCTCAATGGACAGCGTTTCAACAAGCTCAACAACCACCACCGGGTGGTTTCCCCCAATGCGTCGAACCTTTTAAACTGTCGTATGCTATACCTGGTGGAGTGGGCGGCGCAGCATCCCACAATACAACGGGTACAGCGAACCCAGCCGCCTTGTCTTCAGCTGGCGGTGGCGGCGGCGTAAACGGCATGTCCACCCCGAACCCGGGTTCAGCCGCTTCAAGCAAGCCCGGTACGCCCATCAATGGTGTCAACCTCGCATTCAACGGCGCAGGAACCGGCGCGATTGGAAAACCTCCCAAAACGGCGGGAACCTCGACCGTCTTGACAGCTGAACAAAAAGCTGAACGAGCAGCGAGAAAGGCAGCACGCAAGGAAGCGAGACGGATCGCCAAGGAAAACGGCGAGCTTTCTTCGGATGATGGGAGGGACGCCGAAGGGTTTAAAAAGTATCGATGTCCTGTACCTGGATGTAACAAGAGTTACCGACAGGTGAGTTGGATGCCATTCTACTATCTGCACATTGAACCTGACCGTTGCCTTTCCCTCTCTCTATCGTCGCAGGCCAATGGTCTAAAGTACCACGTCCAACGGTCAATCAATTCTACCCACGGCCACTTGATTAATGTGCCACTATTACCCCATCCCAATCACCCGGATACCAAGGCACACGAAAAAACGGCTCCAGTATGATTGCATCTTCATCGACATTTCTTCCTTGTCCCCATCACCAGGACATGTCTCCTTTTTTTTCCAATCATTTCTTTGACCTCGCCACCGTCTTTCTTTTTTCCCCTCTTTTACTGTCAAGCTGTCTGCTTTTCTTGAACGTGTACAAAGTGTAATGGTAGAGGGCCTGCCCAACCTGGCCCCTCGGCTCTTGTTTCATCGCGGTTGTATAAGTGTGTCTTTATGTATCAGGCTTCGCATGTTGGTTTCAGTCATTGTACACATGTGTTTTCCCCCCTTCAATCCCCGATCAAGTCTTTTGAATCATGCCCATAACAACACTTTCTCTCTCTCTCTCTCGAATCCTCCTTTTGCATTCAACATGGTATTGGTTCGTTTCAGTTGTGTCAAACATTCCCACCATTGACATTCCTTTGATTCGTACAAACTAGATGAAACAAGGTAAATGCACGGTCATTGGTAAGAGTCTTGTGTGAGAGAGAGACGAGGCCACATCGTCGGGGAGGGGAGTTCACTCAAATCGCCCCCCCCCCCCAAAAAAAAAATGAAATCAACCCTCGTCCCAGTCATTTTCCTCACAGACAAAACATGGAACGACGAAATGTACAGTGCAAGTGTCCCTCGAGACATGACCGGATGACCTTGCGATCTTGACCGGGCGGTGCGCTGATCAATGGTCGCTCTTTTTTTCATTTCGCTGTGGCTTGGATCCGACAGACTCGGAACGTGTTTTCAGTCAAAGACGAGCACCACCCTACGCTTGTTCCCGTGAGTAGCCGGCCATACGAAACGAAAACGAAAAAAAGAAAATGGCAAGCCCAAGCCATTTATCCCCATCTCATGGCTTGATATTTCTCTCCCCCCCACCCGCAGCCGATTTACCGGGATGTTACACCAGCCTCGTGAACTCCCAAGCAGTCTCTCGTCCGACGACTCACCAACTCGCCCGGATAGAGTCTATGGAATCAACGTTTATCGTGTGTCTCATCTTGTTTAGCGTCTTGGTCTGGGTTGGGGGTCAGATTGCGCAGTCTCCTAATATCAAAATCAAGCCAGAGTATGGAGCAAAAAAGAAGCGTTGAGTCGGGGAAGACATTGTGAAATTCGAGTATTTGCAATGATGATGATGATGATGATGATGATGATGATGATGATGATGATGATGATGATGATGATGATGATGATGATGATGATGATGCATTGGTGTCAAGTACACGCCGAGTAGACCGTCATAACCTCAAATCCCCCTCTGTGACCCTCTTGTCCGCTGGATTTCATGTGCCTATGCTGCCACCTTGTTGCCCACCTTTTCCAAGTGATTACGCAGCTGATCGATGCTAATGAGCTTGAATCCCCATTGCTCTGCAAACGCCTTGCAGTCGTCTCGTCGGGCCATGGAGCCCATTGGGTCATCGGGCTTGACAATCTCACACAACAATCCAGCTTCTGGGAGGCCTGTGAGCTTGCAGAGGTCTGTTTATTTCAATGTGGGAGAGTTCACGACATCAGGAACGAGTTAGCTGATCAAAACTCTTTGTGTCATCGTGTTGCCAAGAGACAAGAAGCGATAAGACTAACCGGTCGCAGCTTCCGTGTGACCTCGTCGTGCCAAAACTCCTCCTTCCGTGTATCTCAGGGGTACCATATGACCCGGTCTCGAAAAGTCACTGGGCGTTGACTCGGGGTCAGCCAATTTTCGTGCCGTCAATGCCCGGTCATGAGCTGAGATGCCAGTGGTTGTGCCTGTGTACGCATAAAGAGCAACATGAGGGGTCAGGAACCATTCTACGTGTGATATGATTTCGGGTAAAAGACGAGCTGAGACGTTTGCGTCGTCGAGACCCAAAGCTCACCTTCAAGTGCATCAACAGTCACCGTGTAGGCAGTCCTATGTCTCTCTTGATTCTCGGGAACCATCATGGGAACCTCGAGCTCCTTTAATCGTTTCTCGGGAAGGGAGATGCAAATGTAACCACTGTTTCAAACAGGCCGGTAATAAGACCAAATGTTTTAAACGACTGCATGTATGCTATTCCCTTGGACGACTCACCTGGTATGTCGGATAAAAAACGCCATCTTCTCTGTGGTCACCTTGCTGGCAGCGATGCACAAGTCACCTTCGTTTTCCCGATTTTCGTCGTCCATGACAACGACAAACTCTCCCCTTCCAAATGCTTCCAGTGCATCTTCAAGAGGATCAAATGCAAACTCGGTCGACGACATTATGTGGGCAAGATGAAGAGGTATTTGGCAGTGCTTGACGAACTCTGCCAACCCAAGAGTCGATTGGATGGGTTTTATCGGTCAATCGGTCAGACGAGTCGGTGGGCAAAGGTGAATGAGAATGCTTGCTAATGCGCCGCCCGCTTACTTAATCCCCGGATCGTGACTAAACGACCGAACACGAAAGCTACAGTAGTCACTTCAACATGTCATATCCTAGGTTGATTGACCAACCATTCCCGTTGCTCTCACGGAGAGGCACGGTTTCACAAGCTCATCGAGGTCGGATTGTCATATCGTTACAGACTACATGATGGCTGTCTATGGTGTGAACCCTCCCCCTATTCGGCCGCAAAGGCCGAAGCATCAATCACATCGTCCACGCGCAAGATCATTCTGACAACCTGGGTTGCGAGCAAGAATTGTTGACGCTTGCTGATAAGAGGATCGTATACGTGCTGCTTCTTCATGTCTGTAATCGGATCATATGAGGGAGCACATGAGCTTCAAAGTCTTTGACTGGCCTTACAGTCCGACGTACCATTTTCACCCCTATCCATACAGTCAATTCCCAATCGAGGGTTTTGTTCCGTTACTTGCCGACTCTTGACGTCCGCAAGCGTGTCAATGGGAGAAAGTCCTGAATTTTCAGCAAGGGCCAAAGGTACAGCATCCAACGCCTCAGCGAATGCTCGCATGGCGTATTGCTCAATGGTAGGAATCTCATCGGCCTTTTTGGCGACTGCAATTGAGGCGCAGATTTCTGCGGCACCACCACCGTATACAACTCGGTTGTCCTTGACGAGGTTTCGAACGACACAGATGGCATCATGGAGAGCCCTCTTGGCTTCGTCGATGATCTGAGGACGTGAGGCATCTCAAATTAGCGAACACGGTCTTGCGTATGGAACGGTACTACTCAAGCTCACCATCTTGTTGCTTCCTCGAACGAACACAGTAACTGCTCTTGAGTTGGCACATTCCTCAATGACCAGCATCTTCTCCCTCGTTGTTCCGAAAGATACCTCCCTCACCGTTCCAGCGAATCCTAGCTTGTCGGCCGTCAAGTCCTCAAACCGAGGGACGATTCGTCCATTGGTTGCAATCGCAATCAACTCGATCTCGGGACCTCCCACCCATCGGACAGCAGGTAGATCGTTTTGCATCAACAAGTGATTGGCTTCGTCATCAAAACCCCATTGGCAAATGACCAGGTTGGCGCCAGTATCCTTGACCATCTTGATCATGTCCAAAAACTTCTCCTTCTCGTATTCACGGAGCTTCTTGTACTCTTCAACACTCTCAATGTCGAGCTTATGCTTGGTCTTGGGTCGAGGAGGCTCGAACGGACATGTAAGAATTGCAATCTTGGCGTCCTTTACGCTTGAGGGCATTTGGGGGTGAGACATGTCCTTGTCGACAACAACACCCTTGACCAGAGTTGTATCTTCCAGCGCGCCTCCAACCTTGCCGTCGACCTTGATCAGCTCAAAGTCTACGTCCCGCCTTTCAAGATCAGCAACGGACAAGACTGCGTCGACAGCGATTTGGGCAAACTTTTCGTGGGCGATGGAGACGCTTAATGGGATTGCCCATGACACGAGTCAGCAAAACAGTGAGTCGCAGTAGCAAGGTCTCTCACTCACATTTTGCTTCCCAAACTGGTCATCGAGGTCTTCAAAAGATTCTCGGTGTTGTCCTTGGAAAATTCAATCTTATCTGCCACCCTGTCCAGTTCCTGTACCGCGACCTCACAAGCCTTTTCGTATCCGTCTGCAATTCTGATAGGATGAATACCTCGGTCCAAGAGAGCAAGTGCAGAGGAAAGCAGAGCTCCGGCAAGAACTGTAGAATCAGGATCACTCGTCAGCCTCCCTCTCTATCTTTCTGGCAAATGTGTTTCTCAGCCAGCTCGTGCACTCACCCACAACACCCGTTGTACCATCTCCAATCTCATCATCTTGACTTTTGCTGACCTCCACCAAGAGTTTTGCGATTTGGTGTTCTACCTCCATCTGCCCCAAGATAGTGGCTCCATCGTTGGTCACAGTGATGTCACCGTCGGGAGAGATAAGAATCTTGTCCAAACCCCGGGGTCCGAGAGAAGACTTGATGATGTTTGTTACTGATCGGGCAGCCAAGATGTGGCTCTGTAAAGATGATCGTAGGCACGATAGCAATCAGCCAAGAACGTTAACGGAAATTCTGTCCACGACGGTCATACTCACTCGGATAGCTTCAAGTCCATGGGTTCGAACCTTTTTTCCTTGTTCACTGTGAAGATCAGAGCCGTCAAATCAGCTCACATCTCAGACTTTACGCCAGTACTTTCAAAGCTTCTTGTATAAGACAAGACACCTACCGAACAATGATGAACGGCCGACCATTCTGTTATAATTCAAAGCCCAAAGACCACAAGGATTTCACAGTGCAAACCGACGTCAGACGTGTTGATCGAAGCGTGTCAACTTCAACGGAATGCCTCCGGGGCGACTGACCTCATCAGTGGCATAAACAGCCTGTCCTGGGTTGATATCAGCCATTGACATCTTGAATGACCTTGTTCAAACGTTTGAAATTGATGCAAGTGATACTCCGACCTAGTGACGATGTGAATGACCTTGTCTGTGGAGGTCCAACTCGACTTTGGAAGTGGGCCGCGCGTGAGAATGTGTCTTAAATCTCTTAAACTCACAAACAAGGGTCTTAAATCATGCTTAGGCTACATATACATGCATGCATGCGCTGCTTGCATGCTACGCTTGGCTCATGAGTATAGACTACAGGGTGCAGGGTGCAAGATGGCTATGGGCCGACCCCTGAAGGGGCTGGTGGTTGTACGTTCTTATTCAACAACCTGACAGTATTGAGCACGCAGTCCATACTCTCTTCCCAACGATTCTCGGGGTCTTGGCCGTGCGATGCGTTGAATCCGTACGTCAACATTTTGCGCGCATCCAAGATTTCGAGTTCGAGCTCGTGCGTCAAGTCCCCTCCAGTTCCTCTGGACTGCATGTGTTTTGGTTGACAAAATCAGATTCACGCAGTGTAGTTTTTTCTGTGCGACTTGCGAACAAGAGACTCACATTGAAACTTCGCACCTGCGTCAGATCGATTTGGAATAGGTTGTGCTTGTACGATATTCGATCTTTCTTCCGTTTGTTTTCGTACATTTCATTTGGCGCTGGTGGATTGCCTAAGATTTCATATGAAATTAGTATGAACCACATTCCTCTGAACTTTGAATGACACTCACATGGAAATTCACAATTCACGCTGATCCTAAAATCAAAGGCTTCCATGGGACAATACACATGCAAATTGCCCACTTTGACTTTTTGCAAGCACTCTACCACTTCTCCAGAACCGCTCTTGCGGCTCAACCTTCGTTTTCCATAACCATGCCTCTGGATAAAGTCCATAGACTGGGGGACGGGTATTGAGTTTTGTCCCGGTGCAGATGAAGCTGGGAACGAGGTGTCTTCAGTATGAGTGTGAGAATACTCAAGACGGTGGTACGAATGAGGGGGGTAAGATGGGTGCCCATTTCTATCTGTTGATTGTGTGACTTGAGTATTGAGAATTGAATTCATTCCTGAATGCGCCCACTGTGACAGAGCAATGTCAGGTTTTGCTCGTCAAAGTTCACGCTAGCCATCGCTCACCATGGGCATGTCCGACTGAAAGGCCACTTGTATTTGTGTCTCGTCAATGACTGTTAGACCCTCGAGTGAGCTTCATCGCCCAAAAAATACTTGTGAATGGGATCCACTCACGTGTTTCAGTTTTGACAGGAAGACGAAGACGCCTGCGGTCTTGAGGCAGCAAGATTTGGCCAAACTTGATCTCAATCTGTAGTGATCTGATCAGCCTGAGCCCCGGCTTGATTTGAAGCTCCGTGCACTGACCTCAACATGTCCGGGCAGATTGGCGCAAGTCATCATGAGCCACTCTCCTACTTCCTTGCTGACCTCGTTTCTCGGTGTAAATCCAAACAACGAATTCATTATCACTCGTGGGACCGGATGGTAAGGTTTCAATGCCGCACCACGAGTTCTCGCCAGTTCGTCCAACCCAGACAGGTATATGGACTTGGAATGGTCTGGAAGTGGAAGCTGGTGAGGGAACGGGATAGCAGGTGCGACCTGTTGAGCTGAAGTCTGATGGGACGAGGAATTTGAGTCATCTAACCGCGGTCGTTTTCTGGAAGGTCCTGGTTGTCCGTTTTCATCTGCCTGTCCTTGTGCAGCGCTGTCATCGTTCAAGTTCGATCCAAAACGAGGGGCAGATTTTTCGCCAGAAGCAACACCCGTATAGTCTGGACTGCCTCCGCTGGGGTCACCGCCTCCCGATGTCCATTGCTGGTCCTCTTGGTCATCCTCTTGTAACTTCTTGTTTCCAAAGGGTAGCAATGGCGATGACGCTGCAGAGACATCCGAGTTGGGAGCATACGGCTCTGGTGGGTCCCCTGGAGAGGAAGATCGATCTGACATTTGGCAAGCTGCTCGGCGGAATTGAAAAGGCCTAAATCCCAAGAGTGACTTCGAATGAAATTCAACTTTTGAATAGCTCACTCGGCGCTTGAGCAGGAGAATACGCCGGCGGAACCTCGGCGACAGCGAACAATCTCCCTGAAGACTTTCGACTTTTGAAGAAATGTCATATACTATAGGTGCGTCTAGACGAGATGACAAGATGCCACACAAAACTTTATTAATTACAGGCGGTGCTTGGTGGACTAGCACCTGTAAGTCTAGGCTGAATGAATACCGCTGAAGTCGATGTCAAGCTGAGGCGGAAACGTTGATACGTCATTAGCCCTCGATAATCTGGTTCGTATCTCCAATCTCCAAATCCCCCTTGACAGTCCATCGTCTGGTCGTCTGTTGTGTTTCTCACAATCTTACTCGATTGCAAGAACAGGGCCACCAATTCATCCTCCACACCATCCATTCAGCCACTGCCTCAAACTCCAATCCGAGCGATCCCTTGAGAATCTACTTATGCGGCAGGAAGCCACCTCCGCCTCATGAACTCAAACAATTCGTACTTCGAAATGCTACCAAGTCCAACTCGGGATCTGAAGATGAAGTCGAGGGCGTCAGCTCCAAAGTTTTAGATAAAGTCCAGCTACATCATCTCCCTCTAGATCTCTCAAACCCTTCGTCGATCATTGAATGTGCTCAAGCATTTCGCAAACGGGAACAGAAACTCGACTGGCTCGTCCTGAATGCCGCAGTGGCTCCTCGAGCACGCAAGATGACAGATATTAGTGTCAGAGGAGAGCAATTGGAAGAAGCGTTCATGACTAATGTCGTAGGCAACGCTCTCTTGGTGAATATACTGAAATCAACATTTCATAAAGCGAACGACCACAAGGTCACCAGAGTGATAACCGTGTCTAGCGAGCTCCATCGGCAGCCCGATGCAAGTAGTGAGTTAACTGTAGACTGGGACCCGTCAAACCCACTCCTTGGCAAGTTTAACCATGTATGGTGGCATAACAGTCGCCCCCGACGATCTCCATTACTTCATGGACCCTAGCTCTTGGAATGGAATGCGCATGTACAAGGCCACCAAATTGATCCAAACTCAGTTCGCATTCGGTCTGCCCAGCTCTGTGGATTGTAACGTCGAAAGTGTTGCCGTCAGTCCGGGTACGTCCAGAGTCGCCCCCATCGCACATTTGTGAATCTGGACTCCTGATCACCTGATGGCTACACAGGGTTCGTCCCCTCGACATCACTGTCGAGAAACGCACCTTGGGCTGCCCAGTTGTTGATGACATGGGTAGTCTCGTATGCTCCTTTTGCAACGAATTCGAATCAAGCTGGACGGCTGTTGTGGCAAGCTTGCTTTTGCGAGGACATCGAGTGGGAAAGCGCAACGACTTCAACGGGCGGTAGAGCAATATACCTCAAGAATAACAAACCGTGAGGGTTACTGATTTGCTTGAGAGTCTGTGGGCGGATATCGGGTTTACACGTCCTTTGTCTCACTAGCACTCGAGCGGCAGAGTCTGTATACGACGAGGAGAAGCGAAGACAATGGCAAACGTGGATCGAATCAGCCGTGGAAGAATTGCAAACACTATACATGAAAAGCTCGACGGTCGCCACATGAAGATACAACTACTTCGATACAGTTCGTTTTGCCACACGTTATATATTGCTGGTAGAGAGTCTATCTGCCGGACCGGGCCGACATGCGTCCCGTAACGTAGCTCTATATCGCTCATTCAGGACGTTCTGAGGCAACAACACCCCACAGCACAAATCAGCGACAAATGATTGCAACCATCACCACCACCGCCGACTCACTTTGAGAATGTGATCGGCCATCTTGATGGTCGATCGACGAGACTTTCTAGTCCCAGACGGAACAAGCCCTGATTCTTCTGCTTGTAGCATGTTCATGATGAAATGAGAAATAGCAAGTATCGACCTTTGATCGCCTCGGTGACGGCATTCAAAGATGATTTGCAACACTGAATCCAGTAACTTGTCGGTGACCATGAAATGGTAAAAAGGTGCTTTTGCCATCAGAGGATGGAGCGCTGGTCGGCCAAAATAGACTTGACTGGCCTTTTTCAGCTCCTGTCTCCGAGCTCGCAGCCGGTCCAAGAGCATTTTCTTGCCACCCTTGACGGACAACAACTCGGCGAAATCTGGCACGCCTTCGGTCTCTCGCTGTTCTTGCAAAACCTTTTCACATCGCGCCTGCAGACTCTTTTTGCTGAACGGCCCTTGAGATAATTTTTCCGACCTCTTCAAGGCGTCTTTTCCCCAACCAAATGCAGCAATGGGGACACGCTCGCATATTGTCATTCGATTTTGCTCGATCTTAAAAACGGAACCTCGTGCAAGAACGAGCAGTACGATAGGCGCGAGTGCCCCCGCAGGAAGGATGTATGATCTGGTGACATAAGCTAGTACTGTAACAGCAGGCATAGTTAGTATCTGTAAAGGCTCAGTGGGTGACTGACTACTCACCCCCGGCAAGTATCAAGTGCATGAGACCCAAAGCGACCTTGAAAAGCGTGCATAACGTCCCCCATACTTCCCCTCTTCCTTCGAGATGATCTTGACAGACAACAAGCCTGGGCGAAATTTTGAGATCAGTCAGGTTACATCGAAACAAGATTTCCCTGATGTCCGTGTAGTACTTACATTTGGAACCTGTACGAGCCGTTGACCCAAAAGAACATGATGGCGCCCAGGATCGCACAAAGAGGCGCAATGGGGATCATGATCAGTGTGACGGTCATCTGAAAGAGCTGGATATCCGATGCGCAACGTGAATGAACACCCAATTCGACTCGACTCGACTTCCAGACCATCACTGACCAGATTTGACATTCTATGTCCTACATCAAAAGGTTCCGCCAGTTGAAGTTTGAGGTCATCACGCGGTGTCGGGATCCTTCCGCGATACAGATGCCACCAACGAAAGAACTGCTCCTTCCAACCTGGACACACAAAGGCAGCCTTGGTTTAGTAGGCCGCGAAACAAGTCATGACATCCTCTCGATATCGTGAACCCACCGAATAGGAATCCAGTAAAGGCAAAGGTGCTTTGCATCGCTATCCAAGTCAACCAGTATGTCGAAGATCCGGTGATCTCTGCAGGTGAGCGCTTGGCGGTATCTATCAAAACAGATATATAAGTGTTTTTGTCAACAATGTAACGATTTCAAAAGACGACGCTCACCCAGAATGGTGCCCCAAATTTCGCCGTATCTTGATTCTCTGATCAACTGCCAGACATTGGCGATGATAGCTATTGATCAGATTGACGAAAAGGCATAAGTTTACTGTCGGACCGCAGCTTCCTCATCTTGCGGAATTGCCACTGACCTATCACAGTACCAAAAATGACGAATAATACAAACTGCTGCGTTACCTGGAAAGGGTACAGGTATCGGATGATCGATCTGTTCATATCAGAATGGGACATCTAAGATTGATTGATGCGATCGGTCAGAACAACTCAAAGGCTCAATTGATCGGCCGTACTCACCTCTCCTTTGTATTCGGCCAGGATTTCTACTATGAATGGAACCAGTACCCCATTCAACAAGGACATGAGCAAAATCGGAAGAATGACTGTTTTCACAATTTTGCCAAGTCAGTGTAGTGAATATTTCTGCGCAACAAACGAACTTACGAGACATGGTCGCCACCGACTGGGCGTGTCTCTCCAGATAATCCTCCAAAAAGGGAAACATCACTCCTAGCTATACACACTCGTGTCAGCAAGATGCAGAGCCGGACACAGACTTAAAGTGTTGAAAAGGACGCATTTACATATGCTAGCTTGGCTGTAGCCGCAATCTGCAAGATTTCGTCATCAGTTGGCAATGAACTATCCAGTAGCCAAAACCTTAGGGCTTGAACAGTGGGGTGAACTCACAAAGAGCGTCATTGGGCCAACAGCGAGAAAAAATATCAATATGTACGTGGTGAAAAACATGGACCACCTCTTAAAATGTTGCTTTTTGGTGTCACCTAGATTGTCCCAAGCCTGTTGGCAAGAAACATGAGACTAGATGAAGATTCAAAGAAGGGCTGGAAGAGAAAATTGACTTGCCATATCCTGAACCAAAGGTCAGCATTACCCGGAAAAACTGTCATGAGAAGACCCCTCAAACTCACTTTCTCTGGACCTGCGAACCGTACATGGCCCTCGAATCGGATCTTGATAGCAGGAGGCTCGGGATCGTGTTCCGTGGGGATTCTCTTGAGAAGAGGAAAGTGCTTGAGCAGCCTCAATTTGCGATATGCCCCATAAGCTATTTGAGCATCTGGAAAAGTGAGACAGACTGTGGGCGGGTGTTGGCCGTGTAAGCGCTGGAATGGAAAAAGGCCAAACCAAGAGAACGCACGGTATCCATCTGGCTTTTCACATTGAGGAATCCCACCTCTGCGCAACGTGAACCATTGTCTCCTGGATCGCAAATGCGAGAGGCTGATAGAACCGGGTGAGGTTAAACTTTTTGTCTTGCTGCAAGTCAGATAGTTATCATGGACCCACGCAGATTCTCTGAATTTGTCCCATGATTTGTGTACAGAAGCCGTTTCTTGCTCAGCGATCCAGGTACTGGTTGGCTCAAAATCAGATGTAGATTTCACGCGATAGATCAATGTGTTGCACTTACAGCAGCATCTTCAAATTCGCTTGAAGGAAAGATTTGCCTTCAAATCCTGGCCCCTTTCCGATCATGCTAGGGGCGATCAAATCCACTTGTTAAAATTTGTGACTGCCACATCATTCTCAGAGATCGACTTACCTTCGCAAGTTCGAAACAGAGGAATGCAGCTGATTGAGACGCATGTTACGGCTACGAAGAAAAAAGTGATCAGTCAGAGTCTGTATACCAACCAGAACCCTTCATACCCCCATGTACATGACCTACTGCTTGTTGCGCAGAACCAGTGCTTGAGCTTCGATCGACTTGTATGTTTGGCGGGAGAATGCCTCCTTCATGGCCAGGAAAGGTCCTCCAAGAGTCTTGGTATTATCGGAAGTCCTCAAAGGTCTGCTCGTAGTGAGCGTGTGTGAATCAGACGTATCAACGATCAATTCAGTGCCCAAGCAACACATGAGGACCTACAATAGAGCCAACAAGCACTTGTATATTCCCGCCGAGTCTGGAAACTTGGTTTTAGTCGACTGTGACATGAGAGGAAAGTGTAAGAGGCAGATCACATTTCGAAGAACGGTCTCGGCAAATACTCACCAGCATCTTTCCGTCCCAAGGTGTTCTCTCCGTATTCTTCATTGTATGACCAGACACCGCCCGCTCCATTTCCTTGATCGCAGTGTTGCTCCGTACGATCAACTGGACCAATGTCCGCTTCTTCCCACCGCTTAGAAACTCTTCTCCTGTCTCTTCCGAGGTAGCTCCGCAGCAGACCACTCGACGAATGACAGTCGTCAACACATTGGTCGTCATGGAGTCTTTCAGCTTTTCCGATGGTGTAATGTGAGGAGCCGGGATCCCTAGGGCTTGGAAAGAGTACCGAATCCTGTCATGAAATGCAGTCTGACCCAGCTTTTTGCCAAAGCTTTCCAGTCGATACAACTGTAAAGAAAGGTCGGCACAAGAGTTCAGCGATTAGTCTCTAAGTTCTGCTCGAGTGCACTCGATCTTACGATCAAGGTCTTTAGATATCCGTCCTGTTTAGCACTCAACCAGTCAGACTTGAGCATGGTTAGCTTTAGTGGCCGTACGTCAGCATCAGGGTTACGAACACTGAAAAAGGGCAGTGCCCACCTTTCTGGTCTGATAGATGAGCACAATCATCACGATGACCGTGATCATGGCACACACCCCCACTGGAAACCACAAAAGGCTGTGGTCAACCTCGGTGATTTTTGAGTTGATCCTGTCAAAGTACTGAAAGCCATGAGTATCGTCTGTATCGATGGTGACGGTGGTGGACGTGTCATTAAAGAAAGAGGACGTGCTAATCTGAGCCGTGTTGGTGTTGTAGGTGGGTATCAAGGTGGTCCCCGCCAGCACGGCAATGACACAGCTGAGGTGGAAACAAGTTCGAGTGAATCGAAGAATGACGATGTTATCGAAGCCTGGTAATCTCTGTTGATCAGCATCTATAGTCATGAGGTTCGATGAGGCAAAGACTGACTCCATGGTTTATCGGCGTATGGTTTGCCACGGGTCAATAGGTCTAGGTCGCTTCCTGTAAAGTAGTTTCGAAGCCAGCCTGAGGAATCAAAGTTGGATCTTGTAGTAATTTGCGCCAGCGGTTTTCTAATCCGGGGTGTCAAAAAGGTCTGGAAATGCACATTAGTGTTAGCCTCAAACCCGGTAATCCAAATGCTAGACTGGACTTGCATTAGGACGAGCTTTGATGAATGCAAAGAAACCAACTGCTAGAAAAGGCTGTGGTTGTCCGGGAGTTAGATTCAAAAACGTATCACGCATGTTCGAGGGACTTGCCAGAAACAACAGTGCAAGTGCCAACAATTTGAAACTCGATGTATCGTTGACTGTCGTTCGGGACGAGTACCACTCGGTGATATCACGGTATTCTTCCTCCAGGTTCACCTCGGGGGTAGTAGACTGAGGTAACAGAGCCATCGCTCTCAGACAAACCTAAACTCAGAAGCGTCCGAGTTAGCATCTAGCGGCTAGAGAACCGCAAACGGGCCATGCAAACTTGATGTCGACTTGAGGGACTTGGTCCAAAAGACAGGACACAAAGGGACCAGAAGGCTTGTCCAGACCCCCAGGTCAAACATAAAGGACCCCCGGTGCTGATTGCCGTCGTGCCTGGCCCAAGAGCATGATAGCGACTGGATCATCTGATGAAGATGTGATATCAGATGAGTGTATACAAATGAAATTCATGGTGTTACAGGTTCTCGACTTGAATTCTTCCCACAACATGTTCCCGTCAGGTCCAAATCTTTGTATTCCCCATCATCAATCAGAGACGAGCGAGTCACTTCTTCTCCACCGCGATGAATTCGAGTTCGCAAAGAACATCCTTGGGAAGCCTGGCAACTTCGACACAGCTTCGAGCGGGCTTGTAGGGAGAGTAGAACTTTTCGTAGATGGCATTGAACTTGGCAAAGTCACCCATGTCCTTGAGGAAGACGGTAGTCTTGAGAACGTGGCTGATGTCAGTGTTGGATCCATCCATGACGGCCTTGACGTTCTTGAACATTTGCTCAGCCTGGGCTTCGATTCCACCTTCGATGATCTCCATGGTTTCTGGGACAAACGGGACAGAGCCAGAAGCATAGACCAGTCCATTGTGCTTGACAGCTTGGCAGTAAGGACCGATGGCCTTGGGAGCCTTGTCGGTAGCAACAACGGTATAAGGAGCGGCAGACATGGTGCGAATTTGGGTTCTAGGCAAGCGTGAAAAGGCCGAGATTGAAGTAGCGGGCGACTTGACCAAGTACGAGAGCATAAGTGTACTGTAACCAGGTTGGCCAGACCCACGTCGAGGTGGAATGTGTGTCAACGAAAGACGCGAAAGACTTTGATTGATGACGAGGCATTCAGAGCCGCGGATCCAAATTCTCGCAGAGGGCCGTTCGGTGGAATCTCGGCCCGAAACCTCCGAAGGAGAGACGAGACAGCTTTCGTGGTTTGACCTTGAGTTTCACTCTTCCTTTGTCGGTCGAGCACACAGATAGAGGGCATGCTGCCCAAGCTGATATGCAGGTGGTTTTGCCAACAGAGAGGACAGGGAGCTTTCATGGTCGAGTCAACCTACCAACAATATGTCTACCGGTCAGACCGTGAGTCAGGCTGACAAGGTCGTGAGCGAGGGTGAGGCTCTCAAGACCAACCTCTCCGCCGCTGTGAGTTATTTTCGTCTTGTCCATGGGATACAGATTGAATGAGTGCTTTCAACTCATGAGCTTGCTACAGATCAGCACGACTATCCCTCCTCTATTCGAATTCGCCAAACTTTTTGGAAGTGACGAAGTATTATGGATCGGCATCTTTACTGTACTACATATCATTGCCTAGTGAGTCAACCGTTGTATCAATTCATGGCCTTGTCACTCAGTCGTCTGTTGAGACACTTTAGCACAACACTGTCTCGAGCATTACTGTTTCTCTTCCCCTACCCGACTGTCTACATTATGCCAATGTTTCACTCGATGAAGGCTCTACAAAACGGTCGCGACCCACGAATGAGGGCAATGTGGTGAGTTACTTTGTGAATTCCCAATCCAGCGGGCATTGATTGCAATGTTGGTTGTTATCAGGCTCTCATACTGGGCAGTGATTGGATTCGTTGATCTCTGTGAGATTGTAACATTGGGAAGCATGGTACAAAGTCTGAGGTACTGGCCATTGGTGAGTCATGACTCCGATACAACATTGCCAACGTTTCTCATGTGTGCCAACAATCCAAAACAGCTCAAGGTCCTCTTTGCGCTGTTTCTCATGTGTGACACCCCTGACTATACCGCAGATACCTACGTTGACGAAAAGTTGAAAAAGGCACTTGATAAAGAGGTATCTATGGAGGGAAGACTCAAACTCGCCAAAGGCGAGCCTGCAGACAAGGTATCTGTTTGGAAAAAGCTTCAGCGAGCCAAGAATGAAATCGAGGTGACCAAGACAACTAAACGTCCAAGACGTTATGTGAGTGCCCAGGTTCAGCTCTACGGCCTGGCCGGCTTACATTTTGCAACGTCCATCGCTCATCACTCGTGCGTTTGACTCATCAGCACTGCTTCATGTTGGTCGAACCCTTTTTGCCGGTGCAAGCATGTGCAGGTGGTCCCAACGTCAATTACAAGAACCCGCCCAAAGAAAAGATTGACCCTAAAACGGGTCGTCCCCAAAAGACAGACGAAGACAGACGAGAGGAGAACCGGCTGGCCGAAATCATCAAATGGGAAAGGGAAAAGGATCAAGTCGCCGAGGGAAAAGGACTCGGCAACTGGTTGCAGCCTGTCATGGACTATGGTGGAGATATTGTCGACCACAATCCCATCACTGATGCGTTTGGGAAAATTCTGCCAGGACACAAACACGGCAAATCTGGCGAGGTCGACTTTGGCACACCTTGGGATACTGATCAAGAGGGTCTCAAGATCAACGGATTAGGTATGTCTGAAGCTACTAAGGGAAAGAATCCCCACCGAGAGAAAGATGGCAAACGGATCCATATCCTCCCGGATGTTGCCTGGCGAGAGTATGCTACTGATCCATTTGAAAGCACCAAGAGAGGAGACGATCCCGAGATTCAGCGCAAAAGGGAGACCGGTGTGGGATTCTCGGGGTGGAGTTCTCATCCCACGACAGAAGTCGCCCAGCTCGACACGGTCAAGATGCACTTGGACCCTTCTGCTCAGTGGGATATGCATCGTCGTACTGGTAATGCACACTCGTAGATCAAGTACACGGCAATGAACACAAAGTGTGGCCTTGGGGTTGTAAGGTTTGTAAAAGCTGTTGGGAATATGTTTGTGCTATCGCATCTCTTTGGCATCGTGCGACTTTGTAGAGTCAAGGATCCTCTGTCTGACCCTGTCTGATCTGCCCTGAATGAGATAGACTGCAGTCGGATTACAATCTTGCATTCAGAAAGCACAACGGCTGGCATCATGTCCGTGCATGCATCGCTTGATGAACCCAGCAGTACTAGTAGCCGTCATAAGCGAAAAGGACCTTCAAGGTCATCTGGCGCGATCAATAATGCCCGGACTCTACGTCCTCACAAAAAAAATCGCTCGGGATTGCGGTGACGTAGAATCTGAGCACCGACCAAGGGGTTCCTGGCGATTATGCGCCGGCGGTTCAAACCCTCGAACATGTTCTTGATCTGAGTTGCAGTAGGTCGCCTCCACAATGGAACGATTTCGGGATGCAGGTCCGGACGCCTCTTGTATGCTCTTTCTAAAGCTGCGACGGACCCATTCGGAGGTCAGCAATAGATCGGAAGTGCATTAGCCACCCCCAATGCTTACCTTCTACAAGGGATTTCGGAGTCATGCCATCGTTCTGGGCCATGTCCAACACAAGTGCCCTCAGGAATGCGGAGGGAATCAGCCATTCATCTCGATGACAGTCGTCATGTGATCCTTGCAGCCAGATGCTGCATTGCTCTGTCGCAAGGTCTCCCATTGTTACTTCCAACTGCACAAGACCTGATACTGAGTATAACCTATGTTGAGTTTATGAAGGAAATATGACTGACGTATAACTTGGCTTTGCAAGCATGCTTCTTTCGGTGATTCTTCGGGGGCTCGTCGTTGCTGTCCTCGCCCATGTCGTCTGAAGCATACGGATTGGAGTGCCTGGTCTTGCAGTTGAAGTAGACTCTGTGTAAAACCATTGTAGGCTTCAACAGCATCAGCTCCACCTCTTCTGCGTCGATATCGACCAAACGAGGGGCCCAACGTCTTGTGCGAGGGTCATTCGGTCGGTCACCGGGTGGGTCCAGGTATATTGGTTGATACTGGGGCAGGCCGTAATCGTATCTATGGGCTGCCCAATCGGTCCTCTGTAAGGTTGCATCAACGTTAGGTAATCCACATTTTCTGAGCTCTGAAAATTCAGAGACTTGCCAATCGATCAAAGAAACCTGGGACGTGCAAGGTCCGACCATGAAATAGTTGGGTCCACTTTGGCGAATCCCGAGTGATGGTCTTGAGGGATGACTGAGGGACTTTCTTGAAGATTAGAGGATCTTTGTACTTGATTCCCACAAGAAGACTGATCTCCCTGGGCAACTTGTGGTACGGCGAGGGACGCTGAAGAGGTAAGAGCGCTTTGGCGTCGTCCGACTCTACGATTTTTGAAACGTCTCCGATGATCGCAGCCTCGGTCGCAGCTCGCTGGGAGTGAATCTGTTGTTTAAGAAGACTTGTCTCCTTTCGGAAACTGGGCCTTCCGCGTGGCCTGGTGGGCTTGAGCCCCCCTGGTAGTGAGCAATTTTTGTCTTGAATCGCTTGAATGCTTGTAGGTCGCGTTGAGTCTTCGAGGAAGGTGTCGTCTTCAGCTTGAGAATGGGATTGACTGGCCATCTTGTATTCTCGGTCGCCGCGAGAGCCAGAGACCGGTGAAGTGCTCGAACGTAGCGGATGTGATGGATGTAGCTGGAATTCAGCGAAAGTAGCATTGTACTAGCAGTAGAGTAACCTGCATTGTTGTATTGCATTTTGATGGGCTACACGTACTCAGTATACATGTTGATGGAGATTCTACCCCAAGGGTTAGTATTCTACGGAACGCAATACTGGGCCTACCGATCTGGGACCTAGCTTAGACGTTTGCGCTTGAGTGTAGGAGTCCATATAGCCCCTCAAAACTGTTGTCGCTACTGTATTGGTAGAGCAATCCTCGATGGGATGTTTTGGCAAGGTCGATGTGGAGAACTGGGAAATATCTCGGGCTGTTCTGGGCGCGAGGCCGGGTAACTACTGTAACTGGGTCCAAGCGGGCTGCTAATTAATTTCCCCTCTAAATTGAATGACTGCACTGCTGTAACCCGAACATACTACAGTGTAGCCACTCACTGATTCAAGACCACAGTCGGTTCTTCTATCTAGCTGGGCGGATAAAGACTCGGCTAGCTACTTGCTGTGATCAAGAACTAGCAGAGATGGTGCGATGGTGACCGATGACCACCGCATACTCTGTCATTCATCAATTTACACATTCCGAAATTGAAGCTCAGACGATGATCCTTTGCAAACCTCCGCTTAGCTTCTCAGATACGGATAACGGACTTCAACATGCCAACATGTAGAGCACTGCTCATGATAAAAGGGGGAGCGATCGGACTGAGGTGTTGAACACGACTCGGGACTCACACCGTTTACACCGCAACATGTCTTCGAGTAGTTCCTCAGATTCGACAACGTCCAGCAAGAGTTGGTCCAACAGCATCTCTTCCAGATTCAGCCGGATCTCATCCTCCATTTCTCAAAGACTTTCAAGCTGGACCAGCACTGTGAACAGCAGGACAAAGTCCATGTTTAGTCCTCCGAATGGAAAGGGCTATGAGGGCATGGAGCAAGAGAGTTGGGAAGACATTGCAGATAGGATCATGGCGTTTTATGTGAGTCGATTCTCCTATCCGAGAATCTCGCCGTGGCCAGTTTTCCCACTGTCGATCGTAAGCTGATAGACCATATATACGACAGGTCATGAGGCCAAAGACAGCTAGGATGAAGGCGGCTGAAAAGAAGCTTGCTGATGCCGCCAAGCATCAAGCTGATGTTGAGAGAGGACTCCGAGTATTGAAACAAGATATCAACGGGAAGCCTGTCGGTTGAGAGCAAGTGCTGACCGGCTGTGGGGGGTATGAGCAACAGCGGCTTCGAAAACAGCCGAAACAAAGGAGGCCTCTTTGAATTGTGGAAAGAGCCGGTCCTCGCAAGCGGCGAGGCACCCCAAACGGACAAGTGTCGGCCCAGTACACTCAGCTGTGGCGGACACTGAAAGCACGCCATCAAGGAACTTGACAGGGTCATTCGTCGACCAGACCCGTTGTCAATGTCTGCATTGAGAGCTGCAGGCTTGGGTAGCAGTCTCCTTTGATCCGAGGATCATCACTGAACATGATGGTCATATCGAGGTATAAAGAGAATCGCCCCGAGTGGCCTCGAAAGCGATAGCCAGGCAGTATGACTTGCAATACAAGTCAACGCTATCGCAAGATACAAGCTTGACCCTACAAGCACGTCTTGTCTCTGTGCGAGAATCGAATACCAACCCTCCTCCAATCCCCATGGCAGACGCAGCATCAACCACCTCAGCCAGTCAATCTTTCTTGGCAAAGTCGATACACTCGGTGACATCTACCATTTCTGGGTACTGGGACCGAGCCTCAACATTTACTGCGTCGACATGGGATTCTGTCTGTGGACGATGGAATGATGTGGCTACGTCCATCTCCAGCACTTTTCGGTCGCTGTACTCTCGTGCAGGAAGGTTATTTGGACGAAGGCGAAAGGCGAAACAGCAGGTACGTCCACTTTTGGAGCAGCGACTTGTTGAACGGCTCACATGTTTTGCAGTTTCATGTTGCTGACGAATGAGGGCAAAGCCGATAGGACGTTGAGGCCGTGACCGGTCCAAGTGTGACTGAGGAAAAAGCAGACTCATCTGCAGCTCAGGAGGACTCGGTGAGCAAGGAGACCAAGGATCCCATCGAGTCGGACACAAGCCCCAAAGACGGTTCGATAGATGACGAAAAGCCTGACGATTCAAAGGGTGAACAGACTGCCGATGGAACAAACGAGCACAAGGACTTGAAGGTAGCCGAAGAATCGAAAGATGAGAACGCAAATGAGGTATCAAAGCCTGAAAAGCCTGCCGACGAGGAGAAAGCACCTTCCGAGCCAGTCAAAGACGAGGACTTGAACAAGAAAGGACAAGAGTCCGAACAGGGGCCAGAAGTGACTACAGAAAAGGCAGAATCGTCTGCAAAACCTCCTCAACCAGAGGAAAACTCTGATCCAGCCTCCAAAGGGTCGTCAACCTGATTTGGTGGTAAGTGCCCAGAACGTTTGTAAATCAATGATCTTGATGTATTTGCTTGCTTGCTCGATGCCATGCATGTATCCATGAGTCACTCATTTTCCGAAGTCAGACCACTACAGTAATGGTGACGTTGTAACAAGGTCGACTGCGAAAACAAAACCAGGCATTGGGTTGCCGGCCGTGCCAAGCCGCCGGCTTCATCTAACAAGGTTTTCAACGCTTGACTTGCGTGGCGTGAGCGTGGGGATTGCGCATATAAAGGGCGGAAATACAGCGCCAAATAGAAAAGATTAGACCGTAATACGACGTCAGCAGAGTGTAGTCGAGTGCTTCCTTTGAGGAGGCGGCTGTCGTAGCTACTGCTGCCTTGCTTGGGTTCGGGAGGCAAAAGGACTGGGCAGCGTTTGAAACAAACAAGACCAAATTACAGTGCCATCACTTGCTGTGATTTGCCTGATGAACAGAGATCGACCACTTGCCACTGGGATCCAGTGTATATCATCTCTTCTTCTCTCATCCGCAAAGCAATAATACCATCCAGCCGTCCAACCCCGTGTTCTCGCTCATCACCAGTACACTCGACTTGTATAGCACATCCCACCACGGCGTTACTGGCAGCATCATGCTTGTTGCTTCTATCCTTTCAATCCTCTCGGTGGCAGCAGGACTGGTCTCTGCCGAACTAGGGACCAACATGCAGACACATAGAATCACAAAACGTCAAGTTGCCATGAGCGAGGATACGCTCAAGAAAGTCGAGCAACTGGCTATCGACTTGACCGACAAGAGGTGAGTATGCGTCGTCTATGATCAAGGCGCCGTGGTATGCTCTCACTCACCAACCCACTTTTCAACCTCGGCCCAGTTGGGAGCTTGGCGCTTTATCTCAAGCCCGGATCGAACTCAGGTACCCAGCATACAGTGTTTTCAACGAGAACATGGCTGCCCTCGAGCCCAGCAGTGATATTCCCGACTTTATTCTCAAGTTGGCCCAACAAACACTAAACGACCGTCCGGCGCAAAACGAAACCGCCCTCCAGGATCCCAGACAGGGTGGTCCGCTGTTGCAAGACGACAGTGCGGCTGACCCAGCCAGTCTCGGCGTCACGGTCCTGTTGGCCTCTCTCAAGGAGCCGGAAAGGAATGGTGAAATCAAGGGTGTCAACTTTTCAACAGCTGCGCAAAAGGAACTCGAATTCCAGCTCTACAATGTTCCTCGCACTTCTGATGGCGCCATTTCCCATAGGCGATACGAAACTGCCATGTGGTCAGATTTCACCTACATGACCCCTCCTTTCCTCGCCTTTTATGGATTGTTCCAAAACAACCAGACGCTCTTGCAAGAAGCGTACGATCAGTGCAGATTGTATCGTTCTGGACTTCAAGACCCAAACACCAAGCTATGGAAGCACATTGTGGGCGGGCAATCTGCTCAAGATGACGGGCTCTGGGCAACAGGTAACGCTTGGGCCAGTGCTGGAATGTTGAGGGTGGCTGCTACCATTAAGCGAAGTCAATACGCATCTGAAATGGAATCTCAGTACAATGACCTCGGAACGTGGGCCGGAGAAATTATCGGTGCTGCCAAGACGAGAACGAGCCAGGCAGGATTGGTGCGCAATTATATTGATCAGCCTAGCACCTTTGCCGACACGGCTTCTTCATCCCTCCTCGCCTACTCTGCATTGCGACTCAGTACCATGGGTTTCACATCGGATCATGAAAACTTTGGTCTCCAAATTCATTCCTCGGTTGTCGGGTCCCATATCGATGATAATGGCAAAATCACCAGCGCCGTGGACCCACTGACATGGAAAGAGGTCATTCCCTCTGGTTCCCCCGAAGCCCAATCATTTGTCATGCTCATGGAAGCTTCCTATCAAGACTTTCTCTCCAAGGGTGGAAAGGACGATACAAAGGCGGGCAAGGAAGACGAGGATGCAGCTTCATCGATCAAGGCCAACTTCAAGTCGGTCTTGCCGGTCGCAGTGGCGGCTGCTGGGGCGGTCTCGCTCTTGATGTAGTTTTGCCACCAAAAACTGACTACAGTATTTTGTACACATGCTTCGGCATTCGTTTTGCTCTCTGTTTTGTATCCTTATCCTACTATACGTCAATTCCGACGGTTTAATAGATCTTGTTGAATGTCAGATCGATTAGGCTCGGCAGGTGCTGCACTCCTGCTGGCCAGTGTCCTCATCCACCCACTCCAACTCCCCACTAGGACGGGCCCCAATTCTACTGACAGCCGCCTTTGCTGCTCGAGTTGCCAAATGCGTTTGCTGTTTGATCGGTATGTGTAGGTCATTTGCGCCGATTGAACCGAGCGATCGGAATTGGACCCGGAGTTCGGCATAAACCCATTTGTTTCGTTGAAGGCTCCGATAACCCCATGACTCATTCATATCATCCATAGTGTTCATAATTCATAGCTCGAGTCCCCATAGGATACCAGAGTCCCAGGTGCTAATAAAGACTTGTTGAGCACACCAAGATACCCCATCGTCACTCGTGATACAACTGCTCACGTTGGTGCACAAGGTAATGTCTCTCCTACTTGGAAGTCTGTGTCGTAATGGAAGCAAGTCAAGTCGTATCCTTCCAAGGTCAGTGGATCCTCGACGCAACTAAATTCCGAACCAATGTTTATGATCATTCATCGTCATTTTTTTTGTTACCATACCCAACAATAGCCTTTGGTCTGCCCGCACATACACTTCTTCATCTTCAACGCTAGATTGGAAGCACCTCTGCCCAACGGATACAGTCGATTTGGATTTCGACCATGTAAAGGCTACCGGTCAGGATGTCCACAAGGACCAGAGCTTGGTCATTTGCCATGGCTTGTTTGGGTCCAAGCAGAATTGGAGGAGTTTGAGTAAAACGCTGAGCCAGCAACTCAAAATGGACGTCTTTGCTCTCGTGAGTAAACGTCATTTTTGCAAACGAGGTTGATTGTCGTCGTTGTCCGAACATTGAGCTGACCCTTTTGTGGGGGTGTCCTGCAGGATCTGCGGAATCACGGTACTTCCCCTCATGCGAGTCCTCACGATTATGAACACATGGCAGCGGATATCTCAAAGTTTTTGACGTCTCATGGATTGACGAGTGGAGTGAATCTCATGGGTCACAGCATGTGAGTGAGGGTATGGGGTTGTGCCGTTGTTGTGTTGACCTCTTGCTGATCCCACACGCAAACCATCATGTGCGAAATGTAGGGGAGGAAAGGCTGTATTGGCCGTGGCACTCAACAAAGAGTTCAACTCGCCTCTAAGAACGTTGATTAGTGTGGACATGGCCACGTCTCGAGGCAAAATTTCACAAGAGTGCGTATACGCCTGTGAGGGTACAAGAGTTATCTCAATGGGATCTGATGGTTTCAGTGATTCCATTTTCAGGTTTCAAGACTATGCCACAACGATGAGGGACATTGAGAAAATGGGTCTCAAGAGCAAAAAGGAAGCGGACAAGATTCTGCAAGACACTGAACCAGTAAGCTCTTGTGGGCTCTGTGTTTTCCACCTATTGTCGAGGACAGAATTAACATGTCCAAACTCCTCGTTAGGATCTTTCCATTCGACAATTCCTCTTGACCAACTGCAGCATTGACCGGGATACCAAACACGTAACATTCCGAGTCCCGCTCGAGATTCTCATCAATTCCATCCCCGCCATTGGCGATTTTCCTTTTGCGCCTGGCGAAGCATCGTGGGATGGTCCGACCTTGTTCCTCAAGGGAGCCAGGGCTCGTTATATCAATGAAAAAAATCAGCCCGTGAATAAGAAATTCTTTCCCAACATGCGGCAAGAGACGTTTGAGACTGGACATTGGGTGCATGCAGAAGCACCTGAACAATTTGTCAAGAGTGTAGTCAAGTTTATCGAGACCAAAAAGTAAAGAGGTGAATTGTATCTAGCCTATGCATGTTTGCAAGTCACAACCAGTAGTGCATCTAGTCATATACCTTGACGCTTGACCTCTTTGAGCATGATCCAGGATGACACCTTGCTTGATAACTCAATAAAATTGGAATTCTCTCGTCAGTGACGTGCTCGGATGGAAGGCAGCCGCGCAGCCGCGGGCGGGTATTACGAATATTCCGATCGAAATCGCAAGCGAACTGCCCTCATTGCCCCTATTTCTGATGATTTTGAATCAATCGCCACCACCGGCATTCATGGAGCTGGCCCCTATTTATGATGAAGGGCCAGGGACGTACCTACTTGCTATACATACCCTTTGCCCCCTCCTACTGTATATCATCTTGGGATTCCTATTCTTGAATGCTCAAACTCAGAAACGCACTTAAAGCCTCATTTTTCACGTTTGCTCCTTCCGCCATGGTCCATTCCAAGCCTCCACCAGCACCTACCGTCCCTACGGCTATCAGGGAAAAGGAGACCTTGCAGCCAAGTGAACAAGGTGAGTTTGAGGTGTTTGAGGATAAGCCCCCGCCACTCGAATACATCAGCTGAGACGTCATTTTACCATGGCATTGACAGTCGAAACGGCAGTGTTTGCCAACGGTTGCTTTGTAAGTCGGAATGCGTTTTGGGAGAAAAAGACGACGTGTCATACTCATATACTTGAATGGCTGCGAAAATTCTACAGTGGGGTACAGAACATCAATTCCGAGTTTACTACGGTCACCTGCCAAAGTTTGAGGCTGCAGTGGGGTATGTCGGAGGCAAGAGTGATAACCCAAGTACGTTTCTTTTTCATATGAAATCTGCGAATTTCATACCATGCAACGCGGCACTAACAAGATGCCGATACGATCTTTCCAACAGCCTACTACGAAGTATGTTCTGGGCGATCTGGTCACGCTGAAGCAGTAAAGTTGTCATGGCAAAAGGGTTCAGTGGGATACGGCGAGTTGGTCGAGTTCTTTTACCGAACGCATGACCCAACGACCGTCGACAGACAAGGGCCGGATACCGGATCCCGTGAGTGTTGGGGATATTGGGTACTTTGGAGAGCTTGACTGACGTCCCATCTTGGTATTTAGAATATCGATCCGGTATCTTTTACACAACGCCTGAACAAAAGGAAATCGCCGAAAAGGTGACGGCCGAGGTGCAAGACAAGTAGTATGTGGCTTTTTGCTCGCCAGAGCTGATTTCATTTTTGGGCCCGAGTCTGACGCAAACGTCTTGTCTATGTTCATAGCTTCAAAGACGAAAAGATTGTCACCGAGATCACGCCTTTCAACCGATGGCACAATGCCGAGGAAGAACACCAAAACTACCTCTTTGACCACCCTATGGGTTATCAATGCCCTACTCACAAACTTCACTGGTAAAGCAAGTGGGCCAATCGACGGCCACGTTCCAGTAAACCTCCACAGCATGATACAACTACTTGTATCCAAAATTAATATCCGGCTCGACCAGGAGTAGAGATTGTATACCACCCGCCCTACCCCTAATGACTTCAACAGAGTCCCTCATCATCTGTTACGACATCATCATCATCGCATCACCGCATCATCATGCAGTATATTCAATATCATCCAACATGTTTTTCCGCTCTACACTCGTGATGCAACGATTTTTTCGGCCGACTGCATGGCCACAAAGGCGCAGTGCCACATTACACGAAACTCTTGTGTATAATCACAGCGTCAACATACTCTTCCTCTCCATTTGGCCCAGTCTTGAGTCGACCTGCACCTGGGAGCACGCCGATACGATTGAAACCCAGCCGGTCCCATATAGCAAGAGACGCCTTGTTGGCTGTCACGTACAGATTGCTCACACGAGGTTAGATATCATATAAATATGGTGGTGCGGGATCACGTCGCCACGGTCAGCATTCGACTCACTTTTATACACTAGGTTGAAAATGGAGCCTCGGTAGCCTAGAGGAGACAAGTAGGTCAAAACGAGCCATTCCCAGCAAGGAATGATTTTGTCTTGTCAACATACCTAATTTGGGTGCGTTGATCAAGTACGACTTGCCCAAGTTGAGCCCGACCTTCATTCCTCGAGAGTTGGGACAAATGAGGAACCCTCCGTTCTGCTCAGAGACATAATGACAAGAGTTTTCAGTCTCGACCTTTTGCCGTCCCGTCATGGGCTTGTGTGTGTGTGTGCACTCACGCAATTCTGTTCCGCCGTGGCCGCGTGCAATGGGGTTCACCGTTCACCTTTTGATCAGACGGACGTTCAAGTGCAATCAGATGATACGTTGAACTTACATGAGACGCTCTTCCTGGGTAGTTTGGCTTGCTGTTGTTCCCCATATGTAACAAGTGAGCGGGGATTTCTCATCAAACCACCAAGACAAGACTGACACATAGTAACACCCAACCAAACACTCCTCCCAGGTCCGACCCTGTCTAAACTCGTCCAATGTGGTGTTCACAGGCGTCCCATCTTGTACAGGCTCCTCTTGAGATGCAGAGACAACCCCGAGAATACACGCAGCCCCGAAAAAGTAGTTGACAAATTCGTCGAGATCGACAGGACCTTCTTGTGGGTAAGTCGTGCCGCCTGGGAGAGAAACAAGAAGGGGACATGGAGCCGTATTCGTCAAAAGACTGCATACATAAATGTCATGCTAGACATCAAGGCTTGACTGACTTTTCAACTCGGCATTGTAAACCGTCAACAGGTATTCGGCGACACCTTGCGGAATCTCGTTCTTGCCGTCCAACGGAAAGCAGACCAACCGGCGCTTATCCGGAAGGGTATAGCTGATGGGCACCAGCTTTTCGAGTGGTTTGGGAGGGGGTATAGTTGCGCCGTAAGCCATCTCAAACTCCAGATCTGGATCTATGTTGCTTGGGCATGGTATACAAGTGTACAGTGACGGGTTGATTCGAAGGTTCGAGTCAGGAGAGCAAGTCGCGGCAATGTCGGCCCGAGGACACGCCGGACGGGATTTCAAAGGGGATATACCTGCCAGACTCTGTACATCACCAACACTCTTTAAGAAGCATTCGCAAAGACGCTTGTCAAAGGTGGAACATGTTCCACATCTCTGTCACTCCGTGCCTTTGCAGGTTGTGAGCGTTGAGTGCCTTTTCTACAAGAATCGTTTTCAAAGAGGAGTCTCGCCCTAACCATGACCGAACGCCGATCGAGCCAGCACTTGCAACACTTGAGAAAGCAAAACATGATATAGACTGGCTCACTCGTGGTCGTGACAAGATCCTGCAGACAGGTTTGACAATTTCGGAAAAGAGGAGAATGCTCTGATGCTGCGAAAGGGTTGTTCTTGTCCCTGCCCTCGGCTACCGATCCAAGCTCAGGCTACTCCTACTGCTGCTAGTGGAAGTACCAGCAGGGTCGGCCATTATGGCGACGCATTATTCATCCGGGCAACACGTTCTTGACTTTCAAACGTGCACCTAGACCTCGTTCTTGATACCCTCGTCGAGAGCGCCCTGCACGATTTATACAAGTATGACGACTGGTTTTTTCTCATCTCGTCGACAGTTCATCAACTCCTTGCTTGTTACTCCACCGACAAGACTCACCGAGCACTCTGACCTCCTACGATGCTCCTTCAGCTCTTCGTCCTCCTCCCCGTGCTCGCCCAATTGGCTTTGGCCAGTCCGGTCCTTGACTCTCCTGCGCCGAATGATTCCACCTTTAGCGGTGTCTCCCTCGAAGCTCGATGGGCGGACAAGAACATTCAAGTCGGCGCTCGCCCTTATTACTTGATCCGAAACATGACCGACTCCCCACTCAAGTCAAAGCTCGAATCATGCCGCGAAGAACCTATCCGTCCGAGCCGCTTCTCCATCTCTCACCGAGGTGCTCCCTTGCAGTTCCCCGAGCACTCGGTTGAAGGAATTTACATGGCTGCTCGACAAGGAGCTGGTATCATCGAGTGCGACACGTCTTTCACCAGCGATCGTCAGCTCGTATGTCGACACTCGCAATGCGATCTTCACTTTACGACCAACATCTTGACCATCCCCGACCTTGCGGAAAAGTGTACCACACCTTTCCAGCCTGCTGCTGATGGACAACCTGCGACCGCCAAGTGCTGCACTTCTGACATTACCGCTGCTGATTTCAAGCGGTTGTGCGCCAAGATGGAGGGTGCGAATGCTTCGGCCACCAACCCTGAAGACTACCTGCACGGTGCCCCTCGCTGGAGGACAGAATTGTACGAGACATGTGGCACGCCCGTCTTGCACCGCGAATACATTGACATTGTCAACTCTCTCGGGTTGGATTTCACCACGGAAGCCAAGGCGCCCGAAGTCGAAATGCCTTTCCAGGGGGAATACACCCAAGAGGATTTCCTAAACCAAATCACAGGCGAATTCCAACAAGCCGGGATCGATCCCAAGCGAGTCTGGTTGCAATCGTTTGTGCTTGATGATGTCGTTCACTGGGTCGACAAATCCCCCGACTTTGGTGCTCAAGCCATTTACCTCGATGAGCGTACCGACTCGCCAGGTGGGTACGAAAAGGCTGTCGAATCCATGGGCTGGGTCGCCGGACAAGGCGTCAAGATCATCGCGCCCTCGTTTCCCTGGTTGTTGACGGTGGACAATTCGACCAATACGCTCGAACCCTCGACATATGCTCTGGCAGCCAAGGAAGCCGGTCTCAAGATCGTCACTTGGTCCCTCGAACGTTCGGGGCCCCTTGCCGTTGCGAAGCGAACCAAGGATTCCTACTATGTCGGACTCTGGGACTGGATCCAGTACGACGGACAGTTGTACGAGGTCATTGATGCGCTCGCTCAAAAGGTCAAGGTCATTGGTGCCTTTTCCGACTGGCCTGCGACCGTGACTTATTACGCAAGTTGTTTGGGACTCAAGGGAGGTTTTGATGATGAGGATCGAAACTGAAACAAAAAGAGAATGGGCACGGCGAGTCGGTCAAGGCAAATAGGCAATGAAGTCGAAGGAGGTCTCTTGACAAACGTTACTTATAATGGCAAAAGTTGCTCTGGTAAATGTACACATCTAGACAGACTAGAAAGACTCGGAATGTACATGTCATAATATTTTGTTGGTCTTGAACAAAGGCTAGAACCACGATACACGGATCCGTACCCCCTTCATTCAATGTTTGATGACACTCATTCCTCATCTTCTCGCAACAAGAGTATCCATTGTGGACCTCACACCACCATCTTCCCAATCCTCCCACGTAATAGCCCCCATCCAACTTCCCCGACTCTTGTATTCGCCCCCATCACCGGATCGTCCAGGTTCAGACCCGGTCCGAACGATTCGTTGCATACGAATCACGCCTTCTCCCTTGAAGCCGACCCGTTCGGCAGCACGAACCGAGGGCGCATTGTAGGAATCAGCTTGCCACTGGAGTCGACGCAGACCTAGCCCTCGTGGTGGTCCTTGTGTTGTCTGGTCAAAGGGAGCAGCCAAGGCTGGTGGTGGTGGTGATGGTGGTAGACTAGAGGGTGCGGAAAATCGTTGCGAGTCTCGGTCGTAAGTCTGCAGCCCAGGGTGGTCGAGGGCATAGTGTTGCAACAATGCAATCGCATGGGTTGAGACATGAGTCCGTTGTGCCTTGGGAAGGATACAGACGTGGCCTTGAATATAAAGAACAAAGCGATATGCCAAGGTCCATGGCTCGGACCGTTGAGTTTCTTTGAGGCACCATTCCAGTAGGACTAGAACTCACTCACCAATCTCTGAAGACAAGTGTTCTCTCGACGTGTTCAAGAGACCCAGAACACCCGCCATGCTTTCCAGGGGAGGATGACCTCTGGGTAGCTCACATACACCTTGAGCGGCTGATGATCCCGACTCATTCGTATCGGTACGAGTCAAATCGAAAATAGCCCACAAGCATGACCCCTGGGGTGTTTCCATGATATCATTCGGGAAAGAAGGTCCCAACTCAACATTCATCAGCTGCATATTCCTTTTTCCATTCAAAAATAAATTGACCCAGGACTCACGGGGTTGGCACGTATCAGTGTCTCGACCATGTTACACACATTGTCCAAACTCTCATTCATCGGTTTAGGGTAGGGCATGTACTTCATCAATTCGGGGTGAGCCGAGAGCTCCTTGTGGTATTGCCTTGCATGGAGACTCGGGATAAAGGGGACTAGTTGGACGAGGTCGGTTTGGAATGAACTCGGAATGGGACCTCCACAAAAGTTGAGGTCATAGTCTTCAGGGTGGGTATTGATGTGGCATTCAAAGGGAACGTCTGGAGTGGTAGATGGGGGTGTGTAGCGGTTCAAGGGGTTGCAAGTGATGCTGGACATGGTTGTTGTTTTTCTCTCCTGATCTTCCGATGAGAGGTTGAGGTCGTCTATGCACCGTCAAGCTTTGATTCTAAATAATTCATGTGAGTGAGCCGGAATCAACTGGGCTAGTCATAATCATACTCAGTACTTAGTATGCATAGTATGTACTGTACGCAGTGTGACTCGGTCATTGAATCTCGTTTTAGTCGGCAATAAAAGGAACATTTGCGTTGCATGCATGGATGCGTGCTTTGCAGCACCCGGACCGGACATTGCGCTCGATAAATCACATACCCGGTCCTTTTATCTTTGATGATCTGAGGTTCCTTGGGGATTCAAGTCAACAACATGCAATGTGCGACAAGACAAGACGATGATGTTTGCATCAAAGCTGTAGACTGCCCACTTTCAAGAGAAATATGACCAAAGACTGTCGTCCGACGAGCGCAGTAGCTATGCATTTTGAATGATGGTTGACAACGATGATGTGCGGTTCGGAGAACGACTTTCTGGAAAAATCCATTCCCACTGCCGACTTTACACGAATACTGACAACACAGACACACAAGAAACCCAAAACCTGTTGATCACCTCTCGGCCTAGTTGCCCTTGCCGGCCATCCTTCCACCGGGCATGTTGTCGGCAACGTCAACACCAGACATGGCCTCACCAAGACCGCAAGAAATGTCAGCCAAGACCTTGGGGTTGTTGAAGTGGGTAGTAGCCTGAACAATGGCCTTGGCTCGCTTGACTGGGTCTCCAGAGGCGAACTGGGGAATACATAGGGATTGGGAATGATCAGCGTCCTGTTCGCGGGTGTATCACTGCGCATCTGCTCCACATGGATACTCACGATTCCGGATCCAACAAAGACACCGTCACATCCGAGCTGCATCATCAAGGCAGCGTCAGCTGGTGTGGCGATACCACCAGCGGCGAACATGACTACGGGCAGTCGCTTGAGACGAGCGGTCTCCTTCAACAAGTGGTAAGGAGCTTGGATTTCCTGTTGGAATTGAAGAGAGTATCAGGACATGTATCAACACTCTGATAGAGCCAGTCCACGAACCTTGGCATAAGTGTAGAGCTCCTCCTCGGACATGGTGCTGGCCTTCTTGATGTCAGAGTTGAGGGTTCGGACGTGCTTGACGGCCCTGTTTCCGAGTCATTAGTCATTTGTTCCTTGGATGTTGTGGCTTGAATACTCGACCGAAAAACTCACTCAATAACGTTACCACTACCGGCCTCACCCTTGCATCGGATGAAAGCAGCACCCTCTGCAATCCTTCTCAGAGCCTCACCCAAGTTTCGGGCTCCACAAACAAAAGGAACCTTGAAAGGAGCCTTGTGAATGTGGTGGACATCGTCAGCCATGGTCAAAACCTCGGATTCTGTTTGCAAAGAAGAAGAACATAACTGATCAGTTTTCGAGAAGGAACAAAGACCAACTTTGACATGCAACATACCGTCAATGTAGTCAACTCCGACAGCCTGGAGGATCTGAGCCTCGACAAAGTGACCGATCCTGACCTTGGCCATGACGGGAAGGGAGACGGTCTCGATGATCTCCTTGATCATCAAAGGGTCGGACTAGTCGATTGAAACGAAAACAAGTCAGTCGACCTGGAGTCTCGACACCATCCACCCACTTCAGATGACAAAGACACTCACCATCCTGGCGATACCACCCTGAGTCCTGATCATACTGGGAATCCTCTCCAATGCCATGACGCTGACGGCACCAGCCTCCTCGGCGACCTTGGCCTGTTCAACGTTCATAACGTCCATAATGACACCACCCTTCAACATCTGGGCGAGACCAGACTTTACACCAAAAGTACCCGTGTGGGAAGACTTGGACGTGGTCGATGGGTCAGATCGAACGGGAAGAGGAATGGAGGCGGCACCATTGCCAGCCTTGCCGTTGGCCTGCTGGCTTGGGGTGGAAGTGCCAGAAACGGTTTGACCGTTGGGCAAGCTGAGGTTACCGTTGGTGTCCTGAATAGCAAAGTCCATTGTGAGTTGCTGTGGAGTGTGCGTGTGTGTGTGTGTGTGTGTATGTGGGGTGAGGTGATGGCAATGGGAGAGTAGAGCAAAAGAGTTGGATGGTGGCAATGGGATGGTATCTTTGCTGTAGGGTATATGTGACTCGAAAAAGTACACACAGCAGCTGCTAGCAAGCAAAAGCAGTCACGACCGCCGCGCGCGGGGTCGGCTTACCCGGAGATGGCTCGTATTACAGGCGAAGCTCATGGTTCCCCATCGGCAATAATCATCCGACCATTTCCATTATCTAACTATGACATTTGACACAGAGAGGAGAAAGTAATCTCAGCCTTGTGTTACCATGGTAGCATCTGGCCATCATCCATTCAACGTCTTGCAAAAGGCTGGTGAGTTCCCTGTTGAGCAGCGGCCTGCGGGTCAAAAAAAAGGCGGAAATCGTTCGCTCGGAGCGCAGACTTAAGCAACGAGTTGCGTTGCCTCCATCGCCCATCGCCCGATCATCGGGCAATGGACCCCTATCGACGATGGACTCGAACATGTCGATTCATGTGAACACAAGCAGTCATCGCTTCATCATCATCGACAAGAGTTGGTGTACCGTCGATGATGATGGCATTCATGGACCATTCGGCCGGGTTGCCCACGAAAGAGAGAGCATCATGAGAGTAGTAGAGACTGTAGTGATAGGATGACATGGAAACATGGAACAGATTCAATCTATCCCGCAAACGTAGCAAAGACACCGAAGTGTTATCCATGATGGCTTGCGGTCTACGGTCGATAAGGTCCTCACTGCGGGAGGGATTGGGTCAGAGATGGAAACAGTCCGTCGTATATGCGTTCGTCTCGTCGAATCAGTCCCCATCACCTCCATCGCCGAATGCCGTGCGGCACCATATCGCCTAATGCACCAAAGCCAATTCTACACAAAACCCTGACAACATTGCATAATGGGAATGGCTAGTACCGGTAACATGTAACTTTGGAGAATTGAATGATTCATCGGGCTAGTTGTTACAACACACTTGAAACGTACATTGGAGTTGATGAGTGCGAGGGCGTGGTATACAAAATGTTCTAGCAAAAGACAACAATACAATGAAACTCGTCAAGCATTTGCATGCCATTCGAGGCCGAGCAAGAAGTGTCTCGCATCGGTCTTGAAGACTCGACCCTTTAATGTCGAGGCTTCTTGGGTTTCTTATCCTTGGTGCGGCATACCTTGGGGACGGTATAGTCTTCTGACCTCACACCGCCACCCCAGGGGGTGGAGCCAATCGTTCGGGCATCAGGTCCAAGGCCTCGTTCAGAAAACGCTTGCCAAATCTCGCAAGTGTTTTCTCCTCCAGTCAAGATGGTGTCAGCTTGAATGATGGCGTCACGGGCATTGACAAACGTGGGTCGACAAGGCTGAAGTTTCATGCCATCCACCAGCAAGTGCGCGAGCAACGAGTTTCCATGCTTGGGGACCAATGGCTTGGGTCGACCCTTGCCATCAAAGGTCCTCGCATGATAGTACTCGTCACCAGTCTCAGTCGTGTTGGCGGGAGGGACAAGAGATTTTGAGAAACCGTGCTTGGCAATCAACTTTTCGTTGAGCACAAAGAGCATCTCAGCCCAGACCTCGCCAATGGCATGGACTCCCCAGTAGCCTGGTTTGTCCAAGGTCTTGAAAGTGGAAGGGTTTGACGTAAAGTTGCTAGAATAGACGTAGTTGCGGATTCCGGTAGGTCTATTGGCTGCCCAAGCTCCCATGGCGTACTCTTGCTTCTTAGACTTGTCGTACTCGTGGGTTTGACGAATCAAAGTAGCAAAGGCATCACCCCAACCTTCACCCATTCCACCTGCTTCTCCGTAGCCAAGACAACCAGAGTTCATGGGTCCACCTGTCAATCGGGTCGACAATCCATGAGTGTACTCGTGAATGACGATTCCGGCCTCGATATCCCCGTCTCTGTAAGGAGTAGCAGTGTTCCACACATACATCCTCATGCGCGGCTGTTGACCATCGGGAGGTGTCATAAAGTTGGCATTGTTGAAACCTGAACCATCCTGTGCTTGGCATACGACGGCATCTCCACCTCGTCCTCCTTTACCAAAGTTGTCCATCTGGAAGTTGCCGCTGATCTCATCAAAGCCAAGTCGGTACAGAAGGTCGTGATAAGCGTTGCTGGTGTAGAACAATTGGGTGACAGCAAAGTCTATGTAGTCTTTGGGTCGGACTCCAAAGGGCTCGAGATACTCATAATCAAAGATGTAAGAAGAGTTGACAGGACGATCGTTGTAGAGCCAGTTGGAGGCACCTTCCCAATCTTCCTGAGCAAGAACATTGTTACCCATGGTCGTGGCAAAGATACTCCAAGTTTCAGTGTTGTTCTTGTCGAGACCAGAAGTAGCAAAGGCCGAGTTCTTGCCACTCTTGGAGTCAATAAAGGGGCTCTTGGCCCCAGTCTTCATTCCCGGAACCTTGAGCTCAGCCCAAGGGTTTGCCTTGTCATGGAGAGCGTGCCATCCCGCGGGAGAAGCTTCAATGTCCCATGGCGCGTGCTCTTGAGTGATGTTGCCTACAGTGGGATCATTGACGCCAAAGGGAAAGACAGAGTAGGTGTAGGGGTTCTTGGCTGGTGCGGGACGTGGGAGAGGCTTCTGCTTGCCACCCTTGTTTCTCTTGTCCTTTTTGAAATTGCTGGTAGGTGACAAGCTTGATGCCCAATCGACAATGCCTACCACTTGTAGAGTTTGAGCGTCTACGCTAGCCTCGTACCAGTTATCGGCCAGCTGGGCGACGATTCTCCAGGTCAACCTTAATTCCATCATTTCGTGTCCGACCTGGTTGTCGAATATATTGACTTGATGGGCTTTGAGTTCAGCAGTGACATCACCAACGACACCACCTTCTTTGGTACCGGGGAGACCAGAAATGATCGCGACGGACACATGAGGCGCATCAGAGTCTGGTGTCAGCGAGTCAACAAAGGTGACTTCGGCTCGAGACTCGATGGTTGCATCATCCGGAAGAAGACTCGAGTCTTGAGAAATATGTTTCAAAAGAGACATGACGGCGGACAGAGGACCATGATCAGGTTGCAGACTACCGCTCGAGGTAGCCTTGGGTGCGGAGCAAATGACTTCAGCATGGTCCTTGAGAGTATCCAAATGAGATTCCAAGTGAATCAACGTGTCTTCGAGTTGTTCAATGGAAGACACGCCAAACTTTTCCTGAAGCTTCTTCAAGATCTTGCGGGTCTTGTCCTCATCAACAACAACCGAGCGCTGATCGGAAGACTCGGTGTCAATTCCAAAGACAAGCTGGGAGACAATTCGGAGTGCCTTTTGGACGAGACCTCTGAGTCCGTCGTGATGCTCATCATGTTGCACCCCTTGTGCCTTTAGGAGCTTGCGAAGTGCCTTTCTGAGCTTTCGCCTGGCATGCAAGTTGGTACGAACCATGTCGTGCAACTGGTCGCATTGTTTACCATGACTGGCCTTGAGTGATTCGACGACTGCCTGGTAATTGGCCACAGCAGATGACGCATCACCGCGATAAAACTGTAAAGTTCAAATAGGAGTCAAAGGTCAGACAAAAGGAGTGCATCGATTCATTGATCTGAACCCACATTGTCACCGTAACTGAGCACGTTTCCGTCGGCATCAATGTTGATGTTGATGTCTCCATCGGATACCTCGACGCCGTGGAAGATTTGTCTGACGTAAAGGTGGCTGATCCCAGTCTTGACATCAGTGTAGGACTATAGGGGAACAAAGGACAGAATCACTAGGTCAGTGCCGGCGAATCCCCCAGACGCCGACTTTTCCACTCACGTCTTTTCGAACATAAAAAGTCTCCCCCTCCTTGGCATCCTCGAGTCCAGGCAAAGTAGCGACGAATCGGCCGGCGATTCGCCCCAGATCAATCTTGCCATCAAAGGAGGCAAGCAGACTCTGATCAAAGTCTGCCTCGGCCACTGGGGTGTCAGTCACAAATTGAGCTTGATGATGAGTAGGTCCAAACCCAAGGCTCTTCCTGCTGGCCCTAGGGCCCCTAGTAGCCGTAATGTCATATGGCTTGCCGCTGTGCTTGTGATGCGAATGGTCCTCGTCATCGCGGTGGCGGTGAGGGTGTGCAGTGATGGTCGTTGCTAGCAACGGAAGAAGGGTAATGAGAGTTGCAGACCTCATACTTACACTATGTTACTAGTGATGAGGTTTGCCTGTAAAGAGAGAGAGAGAGTAGAGGTCCTTCTCAAAGGTAGGTTTGCCTCGTTGTCCGGACCTCTTTCCCTCTCTGTCTCTCTCTTATCATCTGTTGCTTGTCGCCGGGGCTCGGTTGCTTGCTGGGCTTGCTCACGCTGCTGCTGCTGCTGATCGCGCGCACCGCCGGATGTTTATCGCGTGACCAAGTTGTCGATAAGCTTTGACACCCGTTATCAGCGAGCGTGCAAGGTCCCGCAATCCGCTTTCGGTTGCTGCCAGAGCATTCTTGTTTACGTTTGGTCTACTTTTCCCTCTGCATGATACTCGATACAAGTCGAGACGATTCTATATTTTCTTTTCACAGCACGATTACTCTAGATGTGATGCCAATCTTCGAGTCGCATCGACCGTCGTCTCCTCGTCAGCAGGTACAATGAATGGATAACCATGCCACACGTCGACTCCTCAACCACCAGTACAAGAGTTCTTTCCCTGGAATTTCCAAAGCTTATGCTCAACATATGCGGCCTCCTGCTTGAATTTCTGCAAATACATCTACCATCTATTCCGGGGGTATACGTCGTTATTATTGAACGGGTTGAGTCTTGTCGCTACCGCTTTGCTCCTCGGAACCAGCAAACGGGAGACGTTTTTCAAATGAACATGGGAGGCTTCAAGCAGGATCCCGTGGATATTGAGAATGTTCCTTTGAAGAAAGCTCGGATGGAATGAATGGCTGTCCATCATTGGTATTCGCAAGAGGCTGTTGCATCAACTGCTGCTGCTGCTGTTGGTACCGGAAATCTCCTGATGATGAGCTCAACGGTCCTGGCAATGAGCTCAATGGTCCTGGCAGTTGTTGCGAGAATGGCTGAGTATTAGGAAACGGCTGGTAGCCCTGAACCTGCTGGGACTGAACTCCGAGTGTGCTTGGTCCTGCCTGTGATGATGGTTCAAACGCTGAATGAACCAAGGACGAGTGTGTAATCGCAGAAGGCTGCTCTACTACTTGGGACATGGAATGACGAGCTGTCGTCAGCTTTGATTGGCATTTTGACACCCTTGGACTGCGTTGCCCCTTTTTCTGAAACGAACCTGTGATGCCTAGCTCGGCCAAGACACTCCGCAATCCATCGCATCTGTCTCTTTCCGCAAGATACCTCTCCCTTTCGATTAGGTAGGCTTGTTCGTAGTAACCGCATCTCCGCCTCCACTCTGCGTTTTCAGCTTTCAGCAAGTCAATAAACGCCCGTTCTTGCTTCTTGTCCAAACGGAGACTTTGAACAGTATCCCTTGGGTTGGTTGACCGAGCAAAGCGCCTACTTGAAGAAGCATCCGGGTCCGCCCTCATCTATTTGGTGTCAACATGATTGACAAGGATCAGATGGTCTGCAATCACTCGGTATGTGGAATAGCCAGCTTACCACTTTGGCTTTGGTGTTTCCATGAGCTTTCACCATGGTCACTTTATCCAACAGGTCTATTCTACCCTTCATGAAAGATTCATGCTTGAACGTCCAACTAGGTGGGCCAGCAAGTTCGTCACAAGCGATTCACAAGAATCAATCGAGGTCAGAAACCATCACTCACTACTTGGTATCCGTATGGAGAGGAGTGGTTGCATGCTCCCGCCCGGGCCAAAACTTGGGAGGCACTTCGGTCTTCGTGAAACCATACCTAGTAAGAGCATGGACAGTCCATCATCTGGTGAGAGTCACGACGCCATCTGTTGAAGAGCTCACTGTGACATTTGCCGAGCAAAGGAGCTGACTGTACCATGTCTATAGTACTTGTTTAGTACTCTGTCTGCAAACTGGAGCTCAAAGCAAGTCGATCGATTCAACAGGAACTCCAAGTCTACCATCATCACTTTCAACTGAGGACTGACTCTCTTGATGTCTGGAATAACGACACTTGTTCCTGTCGGATCCCAACCTATGCACTCTGCGTTCTCAGAATTCTCCACCATACTAGAAGAAGCACATGGCGAGCACACGTCAACACAAGTTGGCTTGTTTGAGCATTTATAATCCCCTTTTGGACACCCAACTCACTTGTAAAGCACGGTCACAAACTCTTTCCCCACTTTCGATCCTGGTCCCGGGGTAGTCGAGCCGGAAGTCTCATTGGCACCTGCAACCGTGTCTTCAAAGTCGATAGTGCTGGAACGCAAGCTGTGCGCTGGCTGGTGAGACCCTTGGCCGCCGATTGCTGAAGACCCGGACTCGTTCCCGCTAACCCCTGCAAGGTTTTGGATGGACTCGACGGTTGGACTCTTGATGGCCTTGGTCATTTCGTTGATATCAGGGCGAATCAGCTCCTCTGGTTGGGTGCTCTGACGTCGAGACGCTTCTCCGAGTCGACTTTCTGGTCGGTCATACGGTTTCCTCGCATTACTCTTTGGCAGGTTGTGATTGTGCAGGCTCTTGGTGGAAGACCTTGTTCTTCTCGGATCAGAGGGTAGTTGATCTCGTTGGTTGGGATCAAATCTTGGCAGACCGTTGACAAGATTGGGGCTGTATAGTCCTTCCTGCGCCGCCGGTCCAGAAAATGTCTGTCTTTGAGAAGGATCCTGCAGCTCGAGAGTGGCGTGTCGAGTGGAAGTCCTGGATGTCGTTGCCGCAAACGTGTTGGCTGACGTTGGTGTATTGAAGGAGAGTTCGTCCTGACGAGGATTGGGTACGTCCACAGAGTTGGACAAGAGTTGCATACTTTCTGTGACCATAGTGGGTTGGGTGGGCAGCATGTCGCTCTCTGCATAGGCGCTGACAAGATTGCTCGGAGTCCGTGAGTTCAGGCTATACGATGTAGCACTGGTTGGGATTGTGTCAGTGTCTTGATTCCCTGTATACGGTGATGCCATGTATAACCATTTTAAATCTTGGGGACCACGAATCAGAGGTTGGGTGGTGTAGGGTGATGTCAGTTGATTGCTGGCATTTGGCAGACCGAGAGATTGATCTTGGTGAGGTACCACAGAAGTGCTTGATGTTGCGGATTTTGGAATAGCAGAGCTTAATGGAGTTGTCAGATCCAACTCGGACTCGCCCTCTCCCTGAATGGTGGACATGACAAAGAGGTCGAGTTTGGTTTTCAACGTTTCAGAGACTCAAGTCTGGAAGAGAGTGTTTTCGTCGAGGGCCTCTGCGAATCTGCAGCTGACTGACCAATAGTCATTCATAGGCGAGCAGCTTGAACATTTACCACCAACAGCAAGATATCAATAGCAGACCAAGAGCTTCTTCATCAGTACACCCGATAGTTTGCTGTGCTGTCATTGCACAGCACTACTTGGGAAAACCGAGCACGAAGAGAGAGAGAGGGGGAGAAAAACAAGGTAATAATGACATGGAAGGACTCTAATGAAAATGAGCGGTGAACCTACGAGGATACGATAGACACAAAGCGGGACTGTGAATTGATCTTTTTTCTTTTCGCTCGCCGCTTTCCTGCCAACATGTCCTTTAGTCCGAGGAGCAGATCGACGTGATTACCTCGAATGGATTGATCCTGTCCAGACTCGTTTCCCAACAGAACCGATGACCGACAGCCGCAACTCACGCCATGTTTGACATATGCATTGCCATGGCTCTGGATTCTTTCCCAAAGGTTCATCCTAGCAACTGACAACACCATGTTTCCTATCTCATAGACAGGAAATGCTAGCAGTACGTAGTGGTTGGTGGTGCGTTGTGCGGCTGAATTGCTGTGCTTGTCGAAGGAATGCCGGTTTCAAATCTGCGCGCGGAGGCAACCCTCGTGTTTCAAGTCTGGACAATGCAATCGCAAGCCGCTGCTGTGCTCACGATAATGCTGGTCACTCGGCTCTTCCTCGAGCCTGCATTTTACCTTTCTGAAGAAACCGTGGACAGAAAACAAGGTCACTCATCAGACTCAAAGTCACTGCCTCATACAACATGCCGGATCCAGCGGTGGAACTCGCCCGCTCACAAATAGCTCTCTATCCTTCCGGCTCATCGGCTTCGGGATACCGTCGGGTCATTGATGTTCCTCCAAACGTCTCAAAGCCCAAAAAGAGGCTATTCGGCAGCAGCACCAGCCAGCTACCGGTCGAGCAGGTAGCCTATCCTCACAACGAGTACCCAGGCTTGGTGGGAGATGTGTCAGAGGTACAAGGGCTAGGTGGAGCTTCCTCGGATCCCCTCTATGGCCTCGGTCCACACATGGCAGGCTATGGGTATGAATACGGGGACGGCCACCTTTCATGGAACGAACGTCGCAAGCTCAAAAAGTATGTCAGGCAGTGTGAAAAGGACAGAGAGAGGCAGCTCAAGGAAGAAAGACGGCAGGCTGTCAAGCTGGAAAAAGAGCAAAGACGGTGGCTCGAGCATGAAGAAAGAAAACGCATAAAGTAAGCCCAAGAGTGGCATGAGAATGGGTACTTGGACTTGGCCAACGTTTCTACGAGTTCATAGGGAGCAAGAACATCAACTCAAGGCGCTCCGCAAAGCGACAACTCCTTCACATCTTGACCCGTTCCATCACCATCATCACCCACAACCTCACATGGCTCACCTGTACCCCCAACCACCTGATAGCTCAGCGACGGGCTTGCATGGAGGACCTCGTTACAATGCCCTGTCGTTGCCTGTCACTCAACATTTCGGCTTGAAACATCCGGGGCCAGAAATTTTGCCACCCTTCGACTCTTTTGGAACTCAAAAGACTGGAAATTTGGATGAGGTCGGGAAACCAATGTCGAGGTGAGTCTTTGCCATTGTGCCTGAGCTGTGGATAAGCGCTCATCATCCGGGTTTGTGTTTCTTAGGACCATGAGCCTGGTATGTAGCATTCGTGAATCTTCGATCATGTCGTCATTCTGGAAATCGTAGACTTATTAATACACAACAGGCGCTGTTGGGAATGGAGCACGAAAACTATATTCGAGCTGGTCAAAGAGGTTTTGTCGCGTGAATACCTGGTTAGACAAGTCGTTGGGCGTTTGAATCAAAGGCATCATTGTTGTACTGAATTACACACGTGTGGACCTTTTGCGTTGCTGTATCAACGAGCTGCTTGTATCTCCATGCCTTTTGTATCAATTTGCCGGGGCTATCTGTAGCTCCAGTCACTACCACCCGGGAGGTACCATGATGTGATCCTCAAACCCACCCCTCCCAAGCCTGGTCCACCCAACATTTCCACAGTCCACGACCGCAACGACCAAACTCCTGTCACCCTGCTTGAGCGACAAGAATGTATTCACTTGCGGTGCTTGCGTCGGATTGGTCTTTAAAGGTCGTGAAAACAGCGATGCTATCCACTCGCTCAAGCGAGCAACCACGGATTTTGTTGGCGGTGTGACGGACTCGGCTTGGTTGGATTGTGAGAGCGGAGATGGTCTAGGTCCCTTGTCTGTGTTGGGCCGTTTCCGAAGGTAGGGTGTCGGTACGTGGGGAAGGATATCGAAAATCTCCGTCATTTGGGGGAGCGAAGGAAAGGGTACCGATCGGGCACTGTTTGATCAATGCGCGATATGTCTGTCAGTAAACAGAAAAGCCAGCGCCCGATCAAAACATTTGCCTAGACCTACTCAATGACTCCGACCCAAAACATGGGAGGAACCTTGGCCAAACCTTGATCACTTCCCTTGTCCCACTTTGCACTCGTCCATTGAGTATTTGGTTTCCAGACGTGGTAAAAGGGTAGATACGGGTTACTTTCGAGGGGCAGGTAGGTTTCTTGGTCAGTTTGTTCCAGAGGTGCAGTGTGGACACTGGATGCATTGTCAGGCGGAGACTTGACCAAGGGGCCATCGATGGGGTGGGAGTGACCGGAAGGTATGATTCGCAACTTTTCGTACAGGGCCCCTTTTAATCGAAAGAACCACGTATAAGAATGACGACCATTGACCACGACCCGAGTTGGGCTTACCATAGGATGATGCGGGAGCACCGCCCTCCAGCAAACTTGTACCGTCTGCACCACCACTTGTTCGATTCGTCCGCAGTACACTTGCTACCAAGTGTCGCATACCATTTCGTATGCTCTTCAAACCGGCTCTTAACAAATGGACTAATCCTGGGCCGATACTGGTGATCCAAGTCAACGCCTGTCGGATCCAGTGAGTGCGGGGCAATTTCTCGGTTTCCGTCAGAGACGCCAGGGATGGCTGCTTTCTGAAACGAGGTGGCAAGAATTGCGGTGTTCGTTGAACAGTATATCCCAACCTTTTCAAGCCAGCATACACTTGATACCGTTCCATGCTAAGTCCCTCCATCCCGATAAACGTACTGAAGCCTTCCATGACTGTCATTTCCGTTGCTCCATCGAACCCATGCGTGGTCTCGTTGAGCTGCTCTTCTGCACCAGGCTCCGTTTGAGATGTGGAGCCATATCGCTTCCAAATCTGCATTGAACCCCGCTCGAGGAGGTACAAAGCCTCTTCTGGCAAAAGTTCGTGACTACTCTGCAGAGCAGGAACAGAGTCTACTTGTTTTTCTTTTCCTTTCAGATTCGTCTTGATTCGGATCTGTTCTTGTACCTGCTCAGCTGTTGGTCGGATGGAGTGACCAAGGGTCAGGAACAGATTTCCTCTTTGCACCTTGACTTGCGGAAATGGAGATTGCTCGGGCGCAAACACCGCATGGGACATGTGTTTACTACTGGATCCCCTGACTCCACTCAATCCGTCGAAAAGGGCTTGTCTAGATTCTCGAAGCATCTTTTCCTGAATGGTCTGCGTTTCGTTGAGAGGCTCAAAGTCCTTTTCTCCTCGTTTTGGAATGACTACTCGAGCAGGTGCTTTTGAAAACTTTGTAGCAGGAGCCTGTTGCACTTGACTGTGGAAACGACATGGACACAATTGGCATACGACTTGATATGAGATCAAGACCGGGACTTACGAGGCAACAGCCCTCATTGCATCGATATCAGCAAGCTCATCATCTTCATCTTCGTCATCATCATCGGAACCAGTCTGACTTTTTGGTGTCCCCGGAGAGGCTGCTGCTGAAGATTTCGATGCTGCCGTCTTGAGAGGGGTCACTGGACCTGAAGCAGGACCAGACGATGCTGATGCATCGTTTCGGATAGTAGTAGCTCCTTTCGCTCCTTTGCCCTTGCCCATTTTGAAAAATTATCGCCCCGGTCGACAAAGACTTGTTGATTTTTTCCAAAATGATGTTATTGCGCCCTCGAATCGCTATATCAAAACGGGACTGTGAAGGACGATCGAGTCTAGCCTTTGTTCCAAATGCCCAACCAACAAGCGATTGTAGCTGGAGAGGATTGTTCTGCTCTGACCGTGGTCAACTACTTTTGAGCATGCTGCATGATGAGACTTCGAGAGCCGAGGTCAGACCGGAAATCTACCTTGTTGTTGGAATAACGATATATACGAAAAGTCCAAAACCAAACATCGCCTCCCTCTTAGCTCAGTGGTAGAGCGCGACACTAGTAAAAAGCTGCAAGCAATTGCGAACGGCGGATTGTGGGATGTCGAGGTCAGTCGTTCAAGTCGGCTAGAGGGAATATCTTTTTGCCTTTTTTGCCGCCTGTCTGATCAAGTCATCAATCTTTTTGCTACACGATCCTTTTGTCAGACCTCTTTCCTACCTGTGGTAATTTTTGCTGATTTTTTGCAGAGACCTTGACTGCTCTGCCACCGCAAAAGAAACTCCAGTCCCAAGTTCATGGGCCAAATCTGCGCTGCGAAACCAGGTTCTTGGTGCACTGTGATCGCGAAGATCTAGATGATCAACGTCGCGCGGACACATGGCAGACCACTGAAACACTACTCTTCGCTCGCAGTCACTACTGGAGGGTAGAGTCTTGAAATATTGTAGAATGGCTGTGGTATTTAGTGATCTGTGACTACCAAAATGAACAGTCCCAAAGCAGCTTTCACTCGAGGCTTGCTTCATGACCACGGCAATTTCAGATTGGATGCGAGATGAATGAATACTGTACGGATCGCCTATGGACTCATACAAACACTCAAGCTACCACACCCAAGGGCTGTCTCCAAGCGGCCACAGTGTCACCAACCTGACCGACCTTGTCAGCCCATTCGCTCAGTCGCTCATACAACGCTTTGGTTTGATCTGCATCCAAGACTCTAGGTTGTACCCAGCTGACATTGACCACTCCTTGCACCTGATCGATCGATCCCCTGATCAGGTTGAGGGAGAGAGCCTTCATGACGAGATGCTCGACTTCGGCAACGGGAAGTTTAGTTTCTTCGGCAATCACCTGGAAGGGCATGGACCGCTGACTTCGTGGTCGTTTAAAGACAGCCTCGATCAATGCCATCAGACAAATCTTTTGACGCAAGAAATCTGCATCTGCCTGGAGAATAGGTTCTTGCGAAAGTTGCTGTTGAAGAGACTCATATTTGCCAATGTCGCCGGCGTTGAAGACAAACAGGAGGTCCTTGATCCATGCGTGTGGTGAGTTGTCCAGATTGCCAAGAATAGGGTGTTGAAGAAGTTCACCAAAGTTGTAAATGCTTTCACCCAAGAGAGCGGCGATACCCAAATCGTGAGCTCGTGATACCCGCTCCTCGGCTGTCAAGGCGGTGTCAATGTCGATGCAAGCAAGGAACAGAAGTGATGACTTGTAAAATGAGACGTATGACGCCTTGACCTAGATCATTTGGGCGGATCAGCACATGGACGTGGCCCAAACGTACCAATCCAGCTCTCACCTTGTGGTAATCTGCGCTGACACCATAGAATCCTGCGAGGACTCCCGGGTCGACGTTATCCACCTTGTCTATCACAGCCTCGCAATCGTCCAAGCTAGCCTTGCTAGCATCAATTTCAGAGTTTAGCAGTTGGGCGTAAGCAACATTGCACAATGACAAGGCATAAGCTTCTGTGGCGGGTGGGGGTGGTGGCACATATTGGCGGGAGGCATCAAAGGATTCAGATGATGGGTTTGCCCAGTCAGGGGCATCAGGTGATGGAAGGCGAGAGTGAACCGATGACAAAAACGCAAGGGCCTCGGAGGGATCTGTCAAGTCAAGTCAGCGATGACATAACTTGTGGTGAGATCGACAACGTACTCACTGGGATACTCTCGCGACACTCGACGAGCCAACTCAACTATTCGTAGAGGGTTGAGCTTGGGTTCTACAGGCTTGACGAATCTGTGTATGACGGAAACGGTCATGTCAGTGGTATGCCTCCACCAGCGTCGTCTTGTTGAAGCACTGACTGTTCGAACAATTCGATGAGCAGAGGGCCTGAATCAGTCCTTGCTGCAAGCTCTTGCAGCAGAATGGTAATGTTATGCCAGAGCCTGAGAGGAGCATGAAACAGGAATTCAGCAACCGAAATGATATCCAAGCCCTGAATTGAACCACTCACTTTCTATCGTAGGCTTGAGCCAACGACTCGAACCATTCCCGGAATTGTGACGGAGCCTGCGTCCGTTGGCTATCCAAATACTGCTCTGGTGTTGACTGATCTACCTGCATATCGTGTAGTTGTGCGTTTGGAGTGATAATATTGTGCTGCAAAGTCTTGAACTGCACAGAATACTCTTGAGCTCGACTGCTCGATGCGTAGTGAAGCGTGATGAGGGCCGCGTCATATAAACCCAAAACCACTAAATCCAGTTTGAACAGATTTGGATCAGTGCACGTCATCCAAATCTGATTTAGCACTGAGTATATCCAGGCATCTTCTACCTTGTTCCGAATCAACCATCAGCGAGAGCGTCACCAGCTGGCTCGCCCAAGGATCTTGGACCACCATGTCCGTCTTGTCCAATTTAGGGAACAAACTACCATTAGGAGCATTGTCGAACCGGGGTAATGCGGCTTCAGGGGAGGAACCTGGTCGGAAAGCAGGAGATGGCACAACGAACCTTTCCCAAGGCAACAGCGACCAGCAACAATCACAGGAATCAGATTCAGCAGCTGCACCGGTGCCGATTGCCATCCCACAAAATAGAAAACCTCAACAGTTCTCGTTTCGCTATGATGACACAGATACGCTCATTACGGAACTGCAAGAGTTTTACCCATATGTCGAAGTCCTGTCACTTGCAGATGGGATGAAGGAGTTTCAATCGAGTAAAGACAGCCCTCACGATGGAAAGTGGACGGAAACTCCATCCAGCGAACGAAAAACGCACATGGTATCGTTGATCAATCTTTTGGAGTCATCCGACCGTGATATTCGATTCTCCGCAGCCAAACGGCTCTCTTACTTGGTACAAGGCAACTTCGCCGAGACAAATAGTGAAGAGGAGCAACTTCACTGGTGTGCTGAAAATTGTCACATGTTGAGGAGATTGGACGGTGTCAGCGCCGTCATGCTCGGCTTGATGGATGCCAATAGACGCCATGATGCTCTGGCAACTAATCACATACAACGGACAGCTGAAGAAGCCGAAGAGATTGCAGGTCGCATTGATGACACAAGCACAGAGGTCGGACTTTTCCTCGGAATCCTATACTTTGTGGTTGAAGTGTGCCGAGGCGACGAAGAATTTGGTGAAGAACTCATGGCGTTGCAAGTTCCTCTGCCCACATACCTCTTGAACTCTGTAGCAGGTCTACGTGAAAAAGCGGATCGAGGATTCCCGGTCAAGAAATTATTACTGCTACTGTGGAAGACTCTGTTAGCCTGTCTGGGTGGACTGAACGAAGCTAGGAGGGCAGTCGATCTACAGCGAGAACTCAACGGTTTGGCTCCTGTCAAGAGATCATTCACGCGGGTGACACCCACAGGCGTCCAGCATTTCCGAAAGGATCTATCCATCAAGTACCCCACCTACACTTCTCCCATGACGACTGATTCTTTCAATACAGAAAAACTTGCAGAAGCCGTTGAAGCGGTTCCCCTCAGATCAGCGTACCATTCGTCTGTCGAAGAAGGGCTACCCCCTGCATTCGTTTCGAGACCACCACTCAAACCCCCCACCAACGCCCCCGGAGCCGCGAATGCTGGAGAGGGCCAAGCAGGACAAACAGATACGCCTATACCCACCCCACCTGTGACGCCGCCAATGAAACCAAAAAAGCAACAGTACCAAACCGATCAAACCAGACCCTTTGTCTTTCCCTTCACTCGCTCAGAGACGACAAGACTCGTCCCCCAGGCGATCGATGAAGCTGACAAACTGTTCCAAAAGTATACACATGTACCACTTGGGATGTATCAGCTGAAAAAAACCCGGGACGAATACATCCGAGAGGAATCTGGACTTGGTTTCGGACTGGGTGGTGTTGATTCCGGAGGTTTGATGGGAATCGGGAAGAGCAAGGATGTATACGAAGACGAGGAAGATTTCGGAGGTCTGGGACGTGGAGCATCGGATGATGAAGCTTGGACGACCTGGAAAGTCGAAGATTGGAAGCTCGAGGAAGAAGAGTTGGAGGCTCGGCAAGCCGAGAACAAGTCTCGTCTCAAGTCTATTCGTCAAAAGAGATCAAGTCTAAGGAAGCTCTATCATGTAGAGGTTATTTATCGAACGACGCTTCCTGTGGGACAAAGTATCGTTGCGGTCCTCCTGAAGCTCTTGCTGGCGACTGTGACAGGTATGCCAGCCCCTCCACAGCAAGGCCCAGGGTCGCCATTAGATGACAAGAATGCCTTCATGGTCGACCAGCCACCAGACTTGAAGGCCATGTCACTCGAAGAGACTGATGTGGCTCGGCATCGTGAAATTACTTCCAAAGCCGTCTCAGCTATCCTGCTCTTGTTACTAAAGTGGTTCAAAGCATCTCATGTCCTCAAGTTCCAGCATCTTTCAATCTTGCTTATCGATTCCAACTGTCTATTGCTCGTACTCAAGATGTTTGGGCTGCAGGAACTACTTTCCTTAGTCCAAGCTAAGCACGAGAAGCCGGAATACAACCTGTTCAGATATTGTTTCCTGAACTTTTCACCTTCCAAGGATGATGCTTCCATCAGACAACAACTTGTCGAGAATGACAACTCACGTCCTGCTAAGACGATCATCACCGTCAATGGGGAAGAAACAGAGCTCATCAACGAGTACTCTTGGAGAAACTTTTTCTATACCATCAACTTCATGAGAATCATGCACTTACTGACCAAAAATCGTGCAATGAGAATCAACCTCCTAGTCCAGTACAAGAGCACTGTGAGTGGGATCTGATCAGAGATGCTTACCTTAAAATTTTCACTAACACTTGCTCATCTTTTCTCAGCAAATTCTGAAGCGAATGCTGCAAGTTCCTCATCCGATGCTTCAGCTATCTGTGTTGAAAGTGATAAAAAGCCAAGTTCCTTTATGCGGACGTAAATGGCGTCATTGTAAGTCCATTTTTCGAAGTATGCGGGCAGCCAAGCGTGAAGACTCAGCCAACGCTCTTTCTCCCCAGCCAATATGCAAACCATCACTGCCATATACCTCAACTGCAAGCCAGCACTCAGGGACGAATGGCTAGCCGTGACAGACATGACACAAGATCTGGAAGACTCCCTTGGGGCAGAGAATACACTTCGACAGCTTTTAAGATTTTATCATACAAAACACTATGGGAACGAGCTCGGACCGTTCGCACAGGAAGCTCTCAATCCGCGATATGGACGGTCAGATTCGCTCGCTCAGGCTGGCCCGGGTGTGGAGCCTGGATCGATAGATGGTCATCAACGCGGAGATTCAGACGTGTTTCCGCCCAGCAAAACGACGCTGCATACCAGCTCCTCCTCGGACTATGATTACAACCCGGATGTGTTGATGGGCGCCTGGATGATTGACTATGAACACGTCATTGAAGGTGTCTTGGGTATCGACAATGCTCAAGATGCAGGGCGAGAAGGCATCAGTCCTCGGTCCACGCCACTCCCGAGCCCCCATTTTGCAAACGTGGCGTCGCAGGACAACACCACGGCATGGGTGAGACTGGAACAAATCATCGAGTCTCGAAGTGGAAAAGCGCCGTCAGAAATCAGCGATTCGGAAAGCGTCGTCAGCATTGGCGAGCTTGGAGAGGACGCCAGACTACCATTCGACGACGAAGATCAGATTGAAGAAGACCCCATCAAGGAGAGGCAGAGACGGAAGAGCTCCGGGAATGAGAATACTTGGGAGGTATGTCGGCTACCATACACGAGAACAAAGAAGGGTGTGGAACTAACAATCAATCATACGGTTCCTGCTCATAGCACATCTCGCCCGAATTATCATTGTTGCCCAAATCACCCAATGAGAGACCACGTCGACGCTCGTCTTCCTCAAGTGCATCACCGCTTCGATCGCTCATGCCGAACAACACTGACTGGTTGCTGAGCCAGCCATTTGACGTCGAGGAAGATGAAGAAGAGCCGGGCCCGATGCCCATTCAGGAGAACACCGAGGACGAGCTCGCTCGTGGTCATGCGCCCGCCGACGAGGTCGAAGCTTTCTATCAAGTGTAGACAAGGACAAGAAGACCGTCCAAGAACGTGTAGTACCTGACGTGCTGTATGATCTTACCACATTTTCCAGTGATCTGGGCAAGCTCAATGCTTGCATGATGATTTTGCTATTGTATACACACAGTTCATGACGTCGGTCGATCTGGGAGGGGGGGGGGAAGAGGGAGCGAACTGACTACTGTACTGACCTTTGAAAGCTGTGCCGGCATGCGCTGGTTTGGTGTATATATCACTGCACCTTGTGCATTCACGGTCGCCGGAAGCGACGGCGAGTGACTTATATGGATATATAGCAATAAGTCTGAATCATGATGAACACCGATTGATATTGTCATAACCTAGCCTTCATCTGATGATCTGATGATGAGTGCTACCTCGCTCTGACGAATCGCTTATCGAGACGAAGAGTACGCGAAGACATACGAGATACGAGACAGACATCTCGTATAGCATATGAGCCAGAACGACCTCCTCACCTCCTCAGCCAAAGTGAAGTGAGGGAATGAAGCGAGGTCGCTCATCATCCACCTCATCGTCAAGCTCGGGCATCTCTGACACCGCATCAACATCTTCAGGACCTTTAGCCAAACATCAGAGAAGGGATTTGATACCACATGAAAAAGACGCTGCATTGACATGTCAACTCCCGCCTACCTGCTTGGATCAACCGAACACATTTGAGACCGAAGCAGAACTCAAGGCACACTATGAAAGATGTCACGCACATACATGTGAGGTAGACGAGTGCGGCAAGATCTTTCCAGATGCCAGACTTCTGCGACTGGTGAGCTCAGAATTCATTCACACCAGCGCATCATTCGATGCTGATGACTGAGTCGTTGACAAGACCGTGGGCATGATTCATCTAGCACATCATTGAAAATCATGACGCTCTAGCTGCACTCCGTCAAAAGGCGGGGCGGAAAATAGTGTGTCTTTGAGCCAATCCATTCTCAATGGTGGGACATTCTCGTGATTGTTGTCTAACACAATCATGTGTCTCATAGTTCGAGTGTTTCTTGCCTCCTGATATTTGTGGAAAGACATTCATGCTGCCCAGGGGACGGCGGAAACACATGGTCGAAGTCCATCGCAAGTCTATCTACCATTACCGCACTACGACAATTCAAGGGCTAAAAGATCACCTTCACATACAGACTACTCCAAACAGTACTTTTTCTCAGTGACAAATCATGGAGTGAGTGTTTACATGTACTGTGCCCAAAGCAGCGACTCTGACTGATGACTAGTTCCACATGGTGTACAGATTGCCGATATGGTCAAACGATTTGGACCGGGCGCCTCTATGATCCGACCAGCATGGCAGCCCGACTGTCAGAAGACGAGCATCAAGGATAAACCGGATCCTGGCCAGTCGTCACAGACGGATTCACCTTTCAGGGGATGTAGGGCGGCCCGAGGCACCCATGTCACAGCGGCTGGCCACGACACCGAGGAGGGAGGCAATGACATGGACGTCGATGCATTGACACAATCACTGGCAACGACCAGTCTGGCATTCGTCCCAGCAAGTGTCAACCGGAAAAAGAAAGCTCAAGCTCAGCAGAATGTCCCCATGAAGATTGATCATCAGTCCAACAAGGCTTCGGCGTGAAATGTATAAGGGCTTGATACATGAAGTCTCAAGAGGTACATCGTAATGTGAATGACCATGGACAAAGGTTGTAATGATATGCAAAGTCAAATTATACTATCGGTGCGAATAGGGTTCTACTACTGGTCGTGACACAAGACGGCAGAGTTGATCAGATCCCTAGCTTTTGCCCTCTCGGCATGAGAGAGTGTGAGGCCGTCAATCGACTGTATGCCCTCACAAGCCATTGAGATCAGACCGCGATAAATGAGTCGCTTGCTGTACCATTCGTCGGGCAAACTGCGTCTGAATGTGATATCCATCTGATTCCAAGCGGGGGATTCTGGCGTGATGTGCGCGACTTGTGGTTGAGCCTGGCAAGACTGGGCGTTGGATAGGATGATGGGGAGGTAAAAGTTGAGGGTGCAAGGGTTCATTCTAGAAATTGCAACAACAATTGTACGAATTGCCCATGTCAGCCATGTAGTATGAGGGCCAGCAGTCAAGATAACAAGGCATACCTCAGGTCAAGACTTTCGAGCGTTCCCAATCCTCGCAGATCTGACACGACCGGCCGAGCTCCACCCGTCTCGCCCAACCGGCCCCCAATCATGGACAACTTTCGTAGGGCTTGAATGCCTCGTAGTCCCGACAAGTCTTCCAAAAAGTTGTAGTTGAGGTTGAGATACCGCAAATTGGGCAATCGACTCGAAAACGCTTCGGGCCACACGGACAGTTTGCATGCAGCTGCCTCAAGATACGACAGTGAAAACAGAGATTGTCTCGGGAAGAAAGTATCGCTCAGGGGATTGCCTACATTCGAGCGTGTGGGTCAGCGCGAATTCCAACTGCGTATGAGACTGCAACACTCGACCCACCTGATACATAGAGCCTTTTGACATCCCGCAAATCTTCATATGTAAGATAAAGACTTGGGACGTGTTGATTTCGGAGACTCAAATTTTCAAGCTTGGGATACATTTTCGGGTTCGAGCGCCGCAAGTGGTGAAGCGCGTTATTGTCGGCGTACAATGTGCGGAGTCGGGGGAAAGAGGAGAGATCGAATTCGTCTAGGCCATTGTTGGATATTCTCAGTACTCTCAAGCTAGTCATTGGCTTCTCGACAATGATTTGGGCGAGGTCGTTGAACTCTATAGACGCTCTTTAGTCAGTTTCCGAGGAATTTGTGTCATGCAGCCAGCGTCACTTACCTAGATTCAAGGTCACCAGACTAGTCAAAGTCTCCAACGCAAAACATCCAGAAATTTCATTGCTTGCCAATTCGAGCGTCTCCAACCTGGGCCATTTCGCCCGCCTCAAGTCCAACTCGGTGATCTTGTTGCCTGAACAACTGACCTTGACTAACGAGTCGATTTCCAGCAAAGGGTTGAGGTCCGTAATGCGGTTGTTATCCAGCTTCAGCTCGCGCAGGTGCTTGAGGCATTTCAAGGCTAGACAGGAGAATCAAAGATCAGCATTTTACTTTGCGTTTCTCCAGAAGGCGAACTCACCATTGACGCTGTCCAAATCATTGCGGGACAAGTCAAGGTATTGAAGATTCGACAAGTGATTCACCGATGTGAGACTACTAATCTTGTTACCTGCCGCAAAGAGGCTCCGGACCGTTTTAGGGACTCCGCTCAAGTAGTTGAGCTTGTTATCATTCAGATTGATCTCATCCAGCTTGGGAAGAAATTCTTTAAGCCTTGCTACCGATGTTGCCCCACGTTTAGAAAGATCCAAAACGGTCAAATCTTCCCAGTACGGTTCAAAAGGCTGGACTTCGGTAATGAGCTCGACCAACTTGTCGTGTGATACGGCAAACGAACATTCCGTTAAGAATGTCGCGTCACGCTTGTTTCGTAGGCGTCGACTGTGCTCGAGCATTCGTCCGCTATCAGAGACTTCGTCCACGGTCGAGGAGCTGGATTGATTCGAAATTGGCCCAGGCGACCTTGTACGAGGCTTTGTAGGAGTTAGCTCCCCGTCTGTATCCTGTTCGATGGCATCCAGTAATCCACGTATCCGCCTTGTTCGGGCCGATTGAGGGACAGGGCCCGTCTTGTTGGGCGAACTGTTTTGGTTCACGAAGCTTTGGAAAACGTCATCCTCGGGCAGCACCACATTTTCGTCTGAACGAGTCTTCTGGTGAGAGATATAGTGTGCTGGAATGGATTTCCTGACGTGAGGTTTTCGACCCTCTGAAAAGCTAACATTTCGTTTAGAGGCACTGTCGGACAGACCCTCAACTTGTAAATCCTTGAGGGCTTTCTTCATGGCAGACGGTGGCATGGCGACAGGTTCACGTGGCGCAGTGGACCTTGAGGGCGTCCTGCCCCCGTCGGGCCTTGACTGGCATGGTACATGCTCACCGAGATGTTGAGATTCTAGCCGACGCTCAAGCTCTTCATCAAGCTGTGGCGTGGGCCTGTCTACATCTGTCTCAACACCCTGGATCGACTCTTCGTCCATGGATTCACTAGAGGAAGGAGCAGCTTCAATCTCGAGCTCAGGCGGTGTCAGTGCTGACTCGGCAGCCACTCGTGCCAGCTGAGCGGGTGGAGATCCAAGAGGCGAGGTCGTCAACCGCCGCGATGGAGCGACAATATCGTCACGTAGAGACTCGAGCCCTGCAAACGGATCAACGCTTCCCTCACTACTCTCTCCTTCTTCGACCACGGTCCCAAATCCTCCGCCTTGGCGCGCAGGCGTCCGTACCCATTTCAATTGTTGCGGATCAAACACCATCTTGCCGACCTGGTGAGGCATGGGAGGAATATCCTGGGGGCCCATGCTTTGCAAGCCTCGTGCTTTGCCCTTGGCAGAAGGTCCTCTATGCTTGACAAAGGAAGCGGCAGTCGTGTTGGTTCGATGTGTAGCCGTTGCGGTCGTCGAGGACATGAACCTATTAAGATCTTCTTGGGTTCCTGGTGGAGGCGCAAGAGACGAAGGTCTGCTTGGGTTGGTCAGAGAAACAGGGCCAGTCTTTCCAAGAGAACTGCCCGACGAGGAAGACGCCGAAGCGTGTGATCGTCGACTGCGAAGTTCATTGGCTTCCGCTCGAATAGATGCCATCTGAGATCGTCTCAAATCCGCCGCCGCCGTTGTTGTTGTTGTCGACGACGACGGCTTTTCCTTGCCTGAAGATGATGATCCAGCCTCGAGTTCATGTTCGGGCCCTGTCATGGTCCCGCTACTCTCACTAAACTTCCGTTCCCGGATCCGTTCCATGATATCCATACCTGCACTGAGATACTTGGATGTGACTGTGCTACTGCTCCCACCACTCCCTGACCCAGAGGCATTCGAGTTGACAGTGCCCCCCTGACCTCCCATGTCAGAGGTTGGTGGTCGCACACCGAGATTTGAGCCATTTGGCCGGTGTTGGCCCACAAAAATGGCAGTCGCTCGACTGCTGGTGGTGTTTGTAGATGGCAAAGAGTTTTGCCGGTGGGTATATCTTTGAGACGCTGGCGAAGGCTCGATAATGTTGACCGCCATCAAAGGTTGTGGGTGGTGCGGACTTTGCAAATGAGAAGATTCAACGACTGGCCGGCGGATCCCAGGATCAGCTTAAAGATGGGTTCCGTAAACCTGAACAGAAGAAGACTCACCACTCCTCTCCTGTACAGTTCCCCGCAAACTACCATCCGCCTCGACGCTCTCATTGCTCGGGTCAAGACTACGGCTCGTGCTCCCCGTGACCGTGCTCGGACTGGTCAGACTGGGCGTCTTGTTTTCACCCGTCGGCCATCGGTTCCTAATCAGCTGCAACATTTCCGCGCCTCGTTCTTCCCAGCTCCCTCGTTTACCAGGAGGTTTTGATGCGGAATCTTGTTCACCAGCCTCGCCTACCGTCCCGACATTGAATTGTAGGGGTCCATCGCTGAGAAGGGAAGATCGTGTCAGACTCGAACGTGACCCGGACAAGCTGGCGAATTCTTGGTCTCGTAAGCTGTAAGATTCCTGACTGCCATGAGATGTGGCGGTGATGGATGATGAGCTGACGATGCGATGAGCGACTCTGAAAGATCCTGAGCGGAAAGACCTCGAGCCAGAGCGATCGCGTTCGTCGACTTGATCCGATGCAGTGGACTCCGAGTATAACCTGATGCGCTTAGAGGGTCGTTCTTCCATTTGATCTTCTAGACCATCAAGGGGCTGCAGATTATCCAACGAGTCTTCTTGTCCCCAAGGTGGGCTTTGCGATGATTGCCCTCTCCTCTGCCTACGACCGGCAGACCCATGCCCTGCCAATGGTGTTTCCAATCCTTGAGCGTCATTGACCGGTTGAACTTGTATCGCATCAGAAAGTCTGAATAGCTTGAGCGGTGCTTTACCCTGGGGCGTACTCGAGCTCGCATCGCCTTCGAGAAATCCGGACCCGCGGATACTGTCGAGCCTTGTCAATGATGAGTTGGTTCTTGGTGGGGGCGAAAACGTAAAATCAATATCCTTCATTGAGTCTTGCCTTCCAGAGAACCTGAGCGGACTTTGTAATACATTTGTTGAATCTTGCTGCTTTGGTGACGACACACTTTGATCAAAAGACAGCTCAGGCAACTCAGGGAGTTCCGCTGCTTGTTCGCTCGCCTCACTTGCAGAGTCTTTTTCGGGAGACATGCTTTCACTGAGCCGACTCGGTCGTCGAGGCACGTAGGAATGCGATGTCCTTCGGATGTCGGTCGTCGAAGAGAAGGGGAGCTGAGGAGGAGGTGAACTTGTAGGAGATGTTGATCTTTCCGGTGTATCTTTCTGTGATTCCTTTTCTATCCATGATTGCGCCCTTGGTTCTTGGTCGACTTGCTCTTCATCCAATTCATCCTCGACGGTGACCTGGACCGACTTGAGGGGCGGTGTTGGGGGTTGAAACATACTTTCAAGGGCCAAAGGCTGAAATAACTCGCCCGCAGCTGGACCTTTAGCTAGGAATGGGTTTCTCAAATGCTTGGGCTGTTCCCCCGCTTCATCTGAATCCGAAACCGCTCGAACCAAAAACGTTCCAGCAGGTGGTGGAGCTGATTGAAGGGATGATCCAGCTCGAGATGATGAAGATGAAGATAGCGATCCTCCGGCACAACTACTAGGTGGAGAGAGTTGAGCGCCTCCTTGACTTGCCCGTCGTCTCTCCCTCTCAGCGTCTTGTCGCGTTAAACCAACAGGAGGCGGGGCCAAGAGCGAGCCGAGGGATTCGTGGGTATGACCAGAGACAACTCGACAAGACGGTTGCTGTTGTTGTGGTGACCCGTTCGCATTTGATACAGATGCTCTCAAGCTCGTCACTTTGTCGTGACGCCCTAGGGTCCCCGTGCTGGATGAGTTTTGAACGGCATCCGGCAAAAAGGTGGTGGAAGCGCCTGGCGAGGAGAGGGCGACCGATGTTTCTGGCCATTCTTCGTCCAATTCCTCTGTCTGCCAAGCTGGAGGAGCGTACATGGTGCCGACGCTGTCAAGACCAGATGCCCAATAGCCAGAGCTTGTAGTCAGTCTCAGGCGCAGTACCAAGATAGACAAGAACCTCACCCTTGACTACAGGATCCCAATCTCAATGTTTCCTGGCAAGAGTGTTGCTGTATGCTCCCTCTAAAGAGTATCGGATGTCGTAGATATCATATGTTGATTCATAGTCTACGCGCAACAACCATAACAACAACATTCCCCTAACATCATTAGCACTTCTCGCACCGCGGGTTCACGTGATTTGATTATTTGTATTCAGACAATAATAGACAAGATGACAAGAGTACATTTACTAGTCGGCTGCCTCTCGACGAGAAGACAAGTATGCAATCAGTCCAGCTGTCGCATCATTCGTCGTAGGTTGCTCGGCAGGGTCATGATCTCCTTGGTTCATCTCAACATCCACATCCATGACACTCGACCCGTCCTCGGCCCCCGTCCCGGGCAATGGGCCATCCGCAGCTGTCGTGGCAGTGGCATCATCATGCCCGACGCGGTGGTACATGTCGAGAATATTTTGCAAATGCTTCTGTGCTTGAGCGTGTTCGTCAAGGTCAAGCGGTTGCACGTCGTCGCCGACGTCGTTATCATGATGATTGTCGTGTTCGATATCTTGTGATTGTCCATCAGTGTCTGAGACCGAGACTTGGTGATGACTAGACATTGTTCTCGAATTTGACTCATGGAGAGGTGGAGATCCTGTCGATTCAGGCAAGTCGTTCATTTGACTGTCTGGTCCGGCATCCAATTCATCGGGCGGCGAGCGTGTCCTTTTCGACCGATGATTTCTTTTACGCGTAGTTGTCTCTGGTGATGGCCGATCCATCGTGTCCACTGGTAAGACTGCCCCTTGAACATCATGTTGAACGTCGACTTGGTTTCGTGGACGTTTACGTGTCAGTCGACTGGATGAGGGCTGTGGTGAAACATCGGGGCCGTCTCGATTCCATGGCGGAGGGAGGGATATGACAGACGGTTCCGTCTTTTCCTTGGGAACCGTCAGCATTCCAGTCTTTCAACCGGAAAGCGAAAAAAAGTAAGGTGGAGGAGAAAACAGACTGTACAAACAACTAAAACTCACGCTTTGCCACGATTTCAGAGCATGGCCCATCCACCTTCTTACCTCGAGTAAAGCCCTCTCGACACCCAAAGTCGACTGCTCGACATCACTTTCCTCTTTTTCTCCTTTTTCAGTCTGCTCCAGCATGGCCCGCCTCGCCTTGATTTCGGCCTCCAAGACCTTCCGTTCACGTTCAATCTCGTCCCGTGATGTTTTCAAATGTTTGATGAACGAAACCAAAGCTTGACGCTCGTGTCCTTGTGCCTCTACCGAACGCGCTGATGAGTCCCAGGAAAGAGCACCCGAAGTCGAGCGTTGCTGCTTGACTTGTCGTCTCAACGTCTGTACTTCGTTTTGTAGTGGTGCTAGTGCTGTGAAATCGAGACCGAGTTCTTGCTCGTACTCGGACTGTTTCGGGTGAGGGGTAGCAGGTAGGGGCGCTTTAGAGGAAGAGGCATGATTCGCCAACGAATCGGGGAGAGCACCGTTGATATCAGGTAAGAGAGTGCTATTATCTCCCCAACTACCCTCATGTGTAGGCTGCTCGGGTTGCATCGACTGGGGTTGTGAGGCATTTGCCGACGCAGAGCTTGCGAGAATATGTTCGAGTCGGGCTCTTAGCTTGCCGTTCTCGTCTTGTATAGCTTGTACAGTCTGTTCCAACATGGCACTGCAGGAATAGAGCACCGTTAGTAATTATATTTGTCTTGTTACATCGACGATGACAAGACTGACATTTCCCCTCGTTTCTTTCCTCGGCTCTTCAACGCGGCCAGCCGATTGCTCTCCCTCTGTTTTTCCTTTTTTTGTTCGGCTGTGAGTTGATCTAATCCTGGGCTTTTTGACTTGTGCGAAGTCTGTGACTGATCTCGTGCTGGTGGTGACGAGTGACTGCTAAGATTCATCTGTACCTCTTGGCTTGGTTGCACTGGTGACCCTGGTCGTTCCGTCGTCGTTGATTGAACTCCATTGTTGGATGCTTCGACGATGTGCTCAGAGGATAAGGTTGAGGCCAAGGCTGGGGTCGTATTATTTTGGCCTAGTCTCTTGTTCGTTGCGTCCATAGTGACGTCTTGTGCCTCGAGTGTCTGCTCATCTTGATGTATTTCTCTGGCAGACACCATGTCCTCTTGGGCGTTGGTCAACTGTGATTCATCTCTTGCAGTCCTTTTTGCTCCAGATGTTGTGTTTGCGTCTGACTCTGGCCCTCCCGAGACTGAAGTAGCACCGCCATGAGTTTCCACTGCCTCATCTCTGACTGGAGAGAACCGATCGAGAGTAAAGTGCCGGTCGAGATGTTCGAGGTCAATGTTGGATATCAAATCGTGGCTATTGTCATGGTGGTCTGACTGCTCCTCCATTGTGTTGCCCCTGTTATGCTTGCCGTATACCTCGATTGTCTCTAATGGGCCGACAAAGTACAGTCCCTGCACTTTACCCCTATTCTAAACGAGGTCGCTGCTTGTGCGCTAGACGCGTCTACTGCTTGGCCAAAACCAAACAATAGATCATTTCTCTCAAGATAGTCGAGTCTTTCGTTTGGTGATACTACTGCTACAATTGCTATCGCTGTCACAAGTCACGGCACTGGCTGCCATCGTCATATTGGAACTGGATTCGGATTGACTCAACACCACACTCGCTTGAACCATCATCACACATACACTACAAGTCATTCGGCAAGATCCATCAGATACCATCCATCACTTGTAAGACGATTGACGCCTTTCAAGATGGATAGACGAGGTCCCAAAGGGATATACAATAAGCACAAGAGACAGGCTGCAGGTAAGTGCCTTTAGACTCGTAGATCTCGAATTTCGCTGACGCACTTTGCCAGTAGAAACAGCATCTACTTCGTCCAAAAAGGTCGTCGTGGTTACCCGGATCGTGGGGACGACTGTCGTCACAGGCACACCACCACCGTCTTCCTCGGCAGAGATCGAGACAACCTCATCTACTCGAGAGCAACTGACCACGACATCAGAAGAGAAACCAGCACCCACAACGACCAACAGCCCGACTACCAGGCAAGAAGAGCCGACGACTACGCAGGAGGCCATCACGACCAGTTCGCCCAGCCCTTCGCCCACTACCACGGCTCAGCCTACTACAAGTAGCACCCCTACCTCCACCTCGATCACCTCTACCAGCTCGAAACAGGTGTATAGTACGATTACACCAAGCACGACGAGCACTACACCATCATCGTCTTCGACGGTCGTCACCTCTTCAAGTGCTGCCACGACCGGAAATATAGGTGCCGTCAATGAGCTTCCCAGTCAATCGAAAGATTCCTCGGGTCTCTCGGGGGGAGGCATCGCAGGTGTAGTCATTGGCGTCTTGTGTGGACTCGCTGCACTGGGTCTCTTGATTTTTGCGCTCATCAAACGTCGAAGAAACCGCGACGCGGACCGTGGATACGGGGGTGCACCGACTCCATTTGGTGGGGAAAAGGAACGGCCTCGGTACCGTGATTCGTCCGTGCCCATTCACGACTCGAGGGGAGAATCTCCCACCTACGACCCCTTTGCTTACCCACCTGGAAACAATGAAAAGGGCCCAGACAGACCCGAAACCATGTTTACAAGCGCTGGCAACTTTGCAGGCGTCGGCAGGAGTCACTTTGTTGTCGCTGAAGAATACGACAATGACCCGCGTCCGTTCAGCGATGACGTCCACTACGATCAAGACATGAGACAAGTCGGGGGCGCTGCTGCGACCAGCAGGAATTTGACGTCTGGCGGCGCATACGAACGTTACTCGGACCAATCTCCTCCTCTTCACCAAAACGCCCTGTTTGAGCCAGGCCCTTATTCGGCTCAAACCACTGCACACGCTTATTACAATGCTTCTGGATCGCCTTACCATGGGGGTCTCATGCCCATGCCCTCTGCATCAGACGATTATCATCACCAAGGCCGAGATTCACCGACTGACTATTACGGTCAAGCTGTCTCTCCCGCTGTCGCTGTCACCATGGCCGAAGAATATGGCGATTTCCCTCCTGCCAACTTTGTCAATCCAGTGCAAGCAAATGCTGCTGCTGCACCCAATGAACCATCGGCTTCTCCTCTAGTAGGAGGATTGACCGTGGCCGCTGCCGGTGCAGGCTTGGCCAATACAAGGTCGTTGAGTCCGATTGAACATGCTGGTCGAGACGAGAATACCGCTTATGCGCAAGATGACTATCTACAACGACAGCAACAACAGCAACCTGCCCCTGCACCGAAACCTGCTCGTGCGTCTGCTGGGATGCCTCAGCTCCCGCCATTGTCGTTAGACCAGTTCGATACCTCTCTCGAAGACGGCCAACCTACTACCGCTCGTCCCACGAGTACTCAAGGTCCCATGATTGTCTCGTCCCCCGATGCACCCGTTGCAGGAGGCGCCAACTTGAATCGAAAGTCGTCTTCAGCTCAACCCAAAGCCATGATGTATGGATCCAACAAAACCGAGGAAGAGCTTCGAAAGGGGTATGCCGACCTCGCTCGAGCCGCAGAAATCGAGCCCCCTGCACCCCGTCCAACGTCTTCAACCCACTCTCGAGATGACAACACATACAACCCCAGTCCGTCTGAGATCGCCCGTCAGGCTGGGCTAATGTCGCCACCTACAATCACTGAGCGCTACCAGCACGGGCGCCCGCTCTCGACCTTGGTCGAGATGGATACACCAGCGACCACAACTGCCAGGTTATCCCAGGAAGGTGATCCCTTCGGTGACTCGTATGCGACAGCGATGAGCAACTCGCTGGCCGAGGACACTCGTGAGCAATCACAGGAATCACTCGAGGCACAGCATCCTATCGAACGTAATCCAGCCCGCCAGGCGAGCGATACTCTCCCCGCCTCCGACCTTCGACCAGCACCCGTGGCGACCTTGCCCGTCTCCCCCGCATCCTCAGTTCCGGGGGGCAACGGTATCATGCTCGCTGAGCCAATCACTCCTCGGGCCCTCCCAAGTATCCCCACAGAACCAAGCTCACATGCCTCAACTCCAGATTACGCAATCCATGTTCATCCTCCTGCCGCATCGGCAGGTGTTGAGCCCGAGGTACCAAGCAGCGTGACACATAGCCCGGCTGGGTCGAAAACAAAGCCGGTAGCTTCCCAAGTAGCAGCAACAGCCACAAGTCCATCAAACTCGAGTTTGGCAGCACCTCTTGCCCCTCAATCGAACCGTTTAAGCGTGGCTTCGAGCTTTAGCGATGCCTACGATGGTATTTAAAACCGAAAATGTCTCGCACGACCGGTCACCTGGACGGTTTACGATTCAGCTCACTTGGAATGCTTGTTTGCTTTGACTGGCTCTCCCACGAACACTTTCTCTTCCCTACTATTTGACGATATCACGATACGGTAGAATTTCTTTTTATCGCCCCAGGCTTCATAAAACCACCGGCAAGCATTGCATTTTGTTTGACATCTTTTGCATCAGGATTGAGTATTGCTATACAACTATATCAGTGGCGGGTCCAATGACGTGTTGGTTTCCCGTTCCTCTCCTTCCTTTTTAACGCCTTTATAACGTTTAGATCATGACCTTACGATGATATACTGCTTTCGATACCCCCAACGAACGCACTTTGCATTCTACAACCGGTTGCAGCGTGGGTCATGATCTCACGATCGTATAGTCGTTATTCTATCGTTTTTGCGAAAGCCCAGTGACAAGCCTCTATGATCCCGGTTTACAATGCTCAGTGTCTAGGGACGAATTGCCCCACCATTCGGGAATCGTCGTTTTGGGAAAAAGAATTGAAAAGAGCGCAAATGCCGATAGCGCTTGAAGACTTGTGGCAGCATCCAAGGCGGCGCTGGGATTGGATCGAGCAAGCACAGGCGCAAGGGTTGAGTGGTTTGGTCATTTGATCAAAGCATTGCGATTCGACTCACCTAATGACGTAGATAAAGTGGCCGTGGAATGTGGGGAAACGGCGACGCAGCCAGACATTTGCCGAATAGGCCACCAAGAGGGATGTCAGAATGATATTGGAGGGGCTATTAACGGGAAAGATTCAGACAGTCAGGCTCGGGGACATGCCAGATCAGATCAAATCGAACACGAGACCTACGCTTGGGGAATAGTGGTGGCACCATCGCACATGACTGGAAACATGACCTTGTCAAAATGTTTGCTCGGATACCTTTTGTGCAGCTTGTGCAGCACAAAGGGGACGACTGCGCCGAGTGGGAATCCAAGGTACAGCCACTGAAAGATACAGCACGGTACAATTCAGTTGAGAACATGGCTTCAAGTCTATCAAGACGTACAGTGTATTTGCCTGCAAAGAAGCGAGCCGGTGCGACTAGTCCCCAGATGCTACACAAGTAACACAACGCGGGATCATTAACCCTGTCATTGAGTCGGCGAAAGAGCTCCTCAGACTCACACTGATGCACTGTAGAAAATGGCTGGTTTTCGGCCATTCCACTGACAGATAGATGTCATATTCTTGAGAACCTGATCGCTTCAAAGGCACTATAGCCACCAGACTCACCTGACCAGTGGGGTCTACCAGCGTTCCGTCAAGGTACGGCAACTTTGCATCAATCACTTGATTCAGCACGACATGATTCACGATGCATCCAATCACTGTACCCATGGCTTGTGAGATAAACATCTAGGACCAAAATAATGATATGAGCGCTGTATCGGGTCGAGTTTAGACTGGCCATCACTGTTTCTCACATGTTTCGGCTTGATGTGCATGTAATGCCCGAGTTTCTGGTCGTTTAGCAGAAATATCGCTTGAGCCATAGCCATATATCCGTAACTGCGCTCGATCCGTATCAGAATACGACCGCCAGCTGCTCATGAGGACGTGAAGTTCATACCATTTGAAGACGACACTAGAGTCGGGATGTAACAGATATTGAGCGAACTTCAACTTTAAAGTCATCGTTGAACGTAACTCACTTGCCAATAGGTTTTCCTGGCATGATCACGCCCGCAACACTACAAGTGGTCTCGAGGTGCTCAGTGAAATCCAGTTGGTATGGATTGGAGCTCGAGCTCACAATTCTGTCAAAACGTTCAGTCCGATCGTCGTGTTGGATACAGCCGCAATGATGGCAATGGGTGTCAAGAACAGTCCTGCGATAAGAATGGCCAGTACTAACATCCACGTAGGAGTTTGTAGCGGCGTTGTCTCCACAAGTATGACTTTGCGGAGACGAGTCAGGTCTTAGCATGGTCGACTCGTGGAAGAGTCAGTTGACCTACCGGCAGCAACGAGCATCAAGCCTAGCAAACCATAGTACCAGGAATTGGGGACAGCTTCGTAGGCTTGCATCAAGCGGTTGTGCACATCGTTATGCTGCGTACGTTTCCACAGAGCTGTAATCCAGAGAACAGATGAGCGGGGCAATCGGAGCATCAACTTGTAGTAACTCACCATCGTAAATCTCATGTCTATGCCAGATCCACACATGGGCTAGCACAGCTGTCAAAGCTGCAAATGACAGGGAATAGGTCATCGCACTGTTGCATACGACACATCAGCGCTTCATTTCTTGGCATAGACAGACAACTTGACAAGTCTCACAAGTACGGTGTCAGCAAAAGAGGTTTGACCTGTTCCCACATCGTCTCGTTAAGTGACAAGTCTGGATTCAAGACCGTCATTACGTCAAACGTCTGGAATGTGGCGTTATAGAGGTGTGGAGAGACGGGGGAAGGAAACTCTCGAGCGTTCCTGTTGGTACATTCAGAATGTCGGTCACCTGACTTGACCAGCTTCCAGGGAACAGATACCGATGCTCACCAGAAATTGAAGACCAGAACGAGGGGCATAATGATCCACATCATGCCAATTACTCCTGCAAACCAGTTCAACTGAGCAAACCACGGTGTGAACAAGGGGCCAATAAGCCCGATTGTCGACCAGTCGAGGCTAAAGTTGAACACCCCGAGACCCTCGTAACCAGATCCCAGTGTTCGTAAAACCCAAGAGTCATTGTTCATGTAGCACAATGTTGCGATCGACGTAAGGGTCGGGAAGATGGTACCTGGTAGAAACTGATAGACGAAACAGATCCCGAATACCCAAAGAAACATTTTCATCTTGGCCGTTGTCAGCGAAGAGGGATTGTCGTGCAGAGTGTTGAATAACTGAATCAGGACGAGGGAAGCCGGCCAATACATGGACGTTGGTTTGATAAGGACATTTTGAAGCATTCCTGTATGGGTCGTTTCAACCAGCAACCAGAGCGTTTCAGCTTGACAGCCTGTCAATGGTGACATGGCTTACATACCCGCCAGACCAAATCCAATTGATTGCGTCGTGATGAGCAAGGTTATGCTTGACATGGTGCTGATGGTCTCGTGATAGTATAATCGCAAGATAGCCACTATGAAGATGACGAAATCAGTCAAGATTTGAGGACTAGCAAGGGATCTTGGACTTGCAAATATCAGACGCATATGCCGAGGTACCTCCGGAGGAAGCAATCACCGCACTGTGAGAAGATTCGTCATGGCATGTTGCCTTTCGATGAGGATGGTTGCGTCTGATCTCAAGCCCATCCGTATACTGACATCAATAAGTGCTCCTGTTCACCAATCGTCAGCCTCTGAGCAGACATGGCTATCCCTCGTCGCATTTGTACATCGACTTGCCTTGACATTGAACGGACCAGGATTGATCTGCACTCCCAGCCACTTCCGATGTGGAAGTAGTCTTGCCATGAGATGTCCCAAGGGATATGTGACCAAGATCACAAAGTATACGGAGAAAATGGGGGCACTGTTGCAAAGGACACTCTCAGTCTGCGTTGATCAGCTCCAGTTGTCTCTCCCACTCACTTGGATTCTGTTCAAAGTAATACATTGCTCATACAATAAGTGGCCATGGTATCATACTCGAATGACTTGACGTACTAAACATGAAGACCTGATTATGGCCAACACGACGACTCAGCTTGTGCGATCAGCGTGGTTGATTTAGAGATCGACTCACCTGACTCGCTGCAGCGCCCAGAATACAGAACATGGTACCCAACGTCACCGTTCGAAACGTGAGTGAAGGCATTGTTGGGTCATCTGTTTGAGGAGTAGTCTATTTTGAGACGCAATGTCAACATGCGATTTCAACATCAAGCGGCCAAAGCAGGGATGCTTGAGTTTCAATACTGACGAGTCTGACCATCTCATCCATATCCACATTACCATGTCCACTGGAATCCACATTGATTGGTTTCCGAGTCTCTAACCCATTCTCTAGACTTTGGATCTCTTCCTCCAAAATCTCGTCAGAGCCTCTTTTGAGAAGTGCTTCATGTTGCTCTGTTGAAGACCTTCTCGGTCCGACGAGGTCGTTTAGTTCCAACATTTGGGTCCGTTCAAGAGAGGACAGACGTGAGTGACCCGGAACAGCCATCTTGACAGGATCTCGTTGCGACTTGACTCGTCCTGTCGTTTCTTCCAATTGGTTCTCTCACTAGAATCTCAGTATGTGTTTGCATGTGTGTATTTGCTGTTCGTGCTGGGAAAAGGTGTCGTCGAGGGGGTCACTCACTCGGTCCTCCACTCAAAAGTCGCAGACGTGGGACGATTGGATTTTGACTATTACCCACTTGTCATGAGAGTTCCAAAGATGGACTACCTCCACCAGACGTTGCAAACTATTGACACAAATGTCGTCAGCATGCATGCTCACTCGCTCGTCACCTCCTCACTCACTAGCGCCGTACAGACACTTTCTGGGAATCCCTCAGATCCCTCATGATGCTCGATGACGTCTACCCTCACTAACCCATCCGGCTGACATATTTAAAGGTTCACTAGACCATGTAGAACAACCAGCCTGCTATTCAAACTATAGCACATCATCGACATGCCCACAACAGCCCGAATCAGACTCGCGCCTCGACGAAGCAGCCGGCAGACCGGTCAGACCAGCACCCGAGGAGAGTCTTCCCAGTCCAGAAACGGCTCGGACATAGAGGAATGGAGTGATGAAGAGCAGACTCGTAAGGACAAGAAACCTTTGAGATCTAAAAGAACAGCACCACCACCAAAGACACAATCTCTACGCAATCAAGGCAACACCTATCTACCGGCCGTCAGGACTGTTCTAAACTTTACCCTTTTTACGCCTCTGAGGGCTTTGAAGATCGCCCTGGTGACTTTTCTGGGACCGTTCCTGGGGTACCTACTCGGCTTCATCATAAGCATCCTCTTTGGAGCCATCGCTATATGGATCATTGCACCTTTGGTTCTCCGGGCGTTCAGATTCATCTTGCTCCAATCAATCCGATTTGCCGCCAGAACGGCATTCGGCACTCTGAGCTCTCAGCTCACGTATGGTGGCGTGCCTTCCTGGGCCACAAATGTCGGATCATCGTTGACTCTGGGAAGCATTTGCAGCACTCTTTATGTACCGTACATTTGTTCAGACCCAAATCTCAAGAACAAGAGGTATAGACTCGATGAAGTCGCTAGAGGATTGCAGGAGAATGGTAAGCTTTCACGACATGACTGTGTGGTGGCTCCCGTTCATCTGGACTGACCCGCTCGTCAACCTTTCCAGTCCGATCGACACACGAGATTTATGACTCTATATACTCGTTGACTGGTGGCGATGCGGATGCGTTGCTGCATTACACGACGTACGTCGGCCGCATGGTCCCTTGGACACACGGGTTCTGCGCTCATCACATGCACTCATTCTCTTCACAGGATCTGGGAGCTCGGTGTTGCCGTCAAGGTTGGGTCTAATCTGCCCGACAAGGTGAAGATTTCCAGCGAATTGATGCGTTTTGGGGATCAGTGCCGGGACGTTACAGACGCTGTCATGTGAGTGCTAAACTGGGTATATCGTCAGTTTTATGCTTATCAAAGCTCCAAGCGTCTTTCAATAGGGACCTCGACTCTCGAACCCGCATGTCTTTCTCATGGATCGTCCATACTTTTGAGCGACTGGAAATCCAACTAGTCGCCTTGGAAGAAGAGTATCGCGATTCTGGGTCCAAGCTACCCAAACAGATTGTCGACGCCAAATTGACACCGATGGTCCTTCGAGTCAAGGCACACCTGGATACCATCCACGACAGAGCCGTGTTAGCTCTCGCAGAGGCAAAACGAGCCAAGGCGACAGGTGACGGACTCAACGAAGAGCTCATGGCAGAGAAACTCCGTCTCAAGGATGAGTCCCGGATAGACCCTGTGTGGATGCATTGGAAAGATAACATCGTCCAAGCTTTGGCCGGAGCCAAGGAACCGTCCAAGAGGCAACTCATCAAGCGAGACCTCGAGCTCACGCAGTATTCGCATCAAAACATTCAAGTGTATCAAAAAACATTGGAACGCGTCGTGCAGCTGCTCAAAAAGCATAGGACCCAGGTATCTGGATATGGCTCCATGTTTATGGGCGCTCACCTCGGGAACGCAGGGTTTACCAATGATGAGCAAGATAATGACCCGAGGGCTGAAATGGATATGTTGCGTGTCACTATTGCTGACATTACAAAGGCTTTGAAAAATCGGGAAGAGAAGCCACAATCAAAGTTTAGACCTAAAGTGAAACACTTGGAAAATTCTTGAGCAGCGAGAGGCGAATGCCCTAATCCCTTTTGCGTGGATTGTCACGAGTCTGGTCTTTTAATCTGAGCGAATGTAGCGTAATAGTCAAGGAGCTGGTGGCTGTGATGTATTGAGATTGTAGCTATCAAGGAATGCAGATTGTACAAACAGAGATCTTCTTGTTAAACGAAGGCATCGAGAACAAACGATACTCGGACCCTTTGATATTTTCAGCTGCTGGTCAAGCGTACAATCCGACTGGACGTTTCCAGCATGCCAGAGTGGGGTCAAGTTCAACTATCGCACCTCATCAAATCCCACTCCCACCTTCACCCCATGTTGGAGGCCAGCCTCCGTCGTCTCCTCATACTCTGTTGGCTAAAGGAGGCAGCCCGGGGATGCGAGCCATGGGATTGGGCTTTGGTGGAACTGGTGGTCAGCTGGGAAGCGGTATGGTCCCTCCATCCCCTTCACAAGGCGGATGTGCTACAGAATGATCGACCATCCGAGACTGTGCATGCATGTGATATTTGATTCCTTCAGTCGACCTATTTCAATTACAGACTTAACAGAGACGGTGAAACAGCGGCAGTCATCCCAGTCTCGACACCCAAGAATTCCATCTCAATCACACTCGAGGTCGAGTCACTTCTCGGGTTGTTTGTCGATAATGGTAGTAGCCATCTCCAGTTCCATCGCCTACATCCAAAGGCCATCCGACGATTTGAAGACTATTCAAAGCTAGCGTCAGTCGAATGCAAACCTAGAACACCGTCGTCCGTGTTTCAACGCTCACATGGTCACCAAGATAAAGACCACAAGGCCCATCCACATGGCAGGTCTGGAATCGTCTCCAAGTGTTAGTCAGAGACTCAGACTGTTCACGTAAGAGTGCCGACTTACCCGAGGCTGAGATCGGTACCCGGGACCTCCAACGCAAAGGCCCGTCTGGCAATGCACCAGCCTAGGATACTCATGGGCCAAATGATCCAAACAATGATTGTCATGAGCCACTTGAGCATTACATCCTAAATCAGCAACCTCTTGCGCTTTTACCAATTTGGTGGAACATCACTCACGGAAGCGACCTTGAAAAAGGTGTTGTTGGCCACAGCATGTAAAGCTGCCGAGTCGTGGACCCAAAGGAGGGGGATGATGGACAATAAAGTGAAAAACGCAAAGGCAGTTGCTGAAGACGACAAGTTTTGAAGTGTCGTTGGTCAGCCTTGAGCCCTGGGACCTTTTAAACATCAAGTCGTTACGGGACTTGCCGATTCCCCACAGAATCATAGACTCCGTCAATGGTTTGAGGACCTGAGTTCCAAACTCATATCCCAGCACTTGGTCCGACTTGAAATCCGGGCTTGCCCATCCGAATGCACCAAAGTTGACATCTTCGGCTCTCAAAAAGTAGATTGTCCTGATAAAGGGGGCCGAAAAGGTGATGAGAATGCTAAATTCATCAAGTGGGATGAGTGTTAGCCTCTGTAGCAGACGGGCTCGTAAAGAGGTATTAGCACCTACAGAAGCAGGAATATCACAAAGGCCAGGAGGAACAACAGCAGCACGTGAGGTCCATAGGACAGACGTTTCTTGACAGTATTGACACCAGGCATGATCGATTTCAAGTAATGACAAGCACAAGAGGATGAGTGAAAGAATCCAGTCTATTCACTGACAGATATGACCAACATCCAACCTCGGTCTTTAACGGTTTACACCATGTTGCGTCTTGTGCGGAGGGCAAGAGGAGAACAAGAGGAATACGGAGTTTGAAAACAAAGAGGATCTTCTACCTGCTGGCCACCACCACCACCACTGAACATCTATTGTCCTTGACGAGTGGCTTGCTTTGGCAGCGATTCAGGCGCGAGGATCAAAGGTGAAACGCGAGTTGAGCCAGGATTTGCACGGATGGATGCTGTAATGTTGCTGTGCATGAGGGAGAACACAAGCTGGACTACTTGACTGGGAGCGACTTGTAGACATGGACCGTTTTTGTGCGTAGATGCTCAGGCTCTGTATACCTTGAGTAACAACCGCATGTCGGTGGATGCTGGTTTGTACTGTTGTTGTCTTTGTGCTTTAGCGGAGAACATGCATTGTTGATACGTTGATACGTTGACTCTCGGCCTGTTCGCCGGGTGAATGAATGTATCTATTTGACAGGCGAGAATTCGCATCCATGCACGCATGTACGCATCGCTTCACCGCTTCACCTTTGGTTCTACAACTCGCTCTCGCAGTTCAGAGAACGCAAAGACATGCCCAGCGCGACACCAGAGCATGATATGGCCAGCCAGTAAAAGTTGGAAAAGGGGCACGAAATGACCTTTCCTCTTGGGCCACGCCTGATTCTACGGTTATACTTGTCCACCCTCAGATACCCAGCGCAAAGCCAACTCACAGAGGATGTACTGAAGAAATACGACTTTATTCTGACAAACAGGAGAGGAATAGTCGGATCAACAACTTGAGTGCGCTCTGTGTAGTAAACACATTCGACCTGAATTTGAATGGAACCGGCGGGTCTGTCGTCGCCAACAGCCGCGGCCAGTTGTCCACAGAACATTCTGATCGGCGTTTTATGACGTCGTCGTGGAAAGATGAATTGGGTTTCTTGTTTTCTTCCCTTTGACGTCGGACTTGTCGAAAGGCCAATAATCGACTCGAAAATAACATGAGTCTCGTCCAATCAGATCTCAGGATTGCCGAGAAAAGTCATGTAAGAGCTCTAGCAATTGACCAACCTCGAGATCAGCGTCTTGCCCAGTGTTCAAGAGACAAATTCATAGCATGCATGCCATGGCCAGCTAGCAGCTGTATCTACCCGCGACGCGCGTGAAATGCCAAATGCCTGTTGCTTGGCTGGGCCTCGGCCTCGCTTTTTGCTCGATCATTAAAACTTGTCATATTACGAAGAGCGAGCTTGCCGCTTGGAAGGAAGGCAGGAGCGAGCGAGTAGAGCGAGCAGTAGTGCTTAGATCCCAGATTTCCTTTGTCGGTCCGCCGTCGCGATTTCAATCCTCCATCGCATGAACCATATTATTGCCTCAGTCTTTTTCACCAACACCTCACCCCTCTGATTATCCCACTGCATCGATTTGCAGCATCGTAAAAGTCGGATTCACTTGACCCGTCTCGGTTTCACCAAGCATCACCAGCGCTCACCATAATCACCTAGCTAGTATTAGAGTGCTCTCCAAGTTGCGTCACTCGCTCATCACTTACGATCGAACAAACATTCAAAACGTCATGTCCAACCCAGCCAAAGCTGCAGAGTCTATCAAGAGCGACGAAGGATCCAAGACCGGAACACATAAGAAGAGCGTAAGTCCGCTGTTTCTCCTCTTTCTCTTTCTTTCTTCCATGAGTAGCGATATGGGCATCAGTCCGCCCTCGATTGGACGTGATCGAGGGTCGAACGGCATAGCAGGAACCTGTCAGCCCGTATTGTGGCGACGGTCTGTTTGTCAGAGTCGTGTATGCTAGAGTCACGTCGTATGAGAACCAACTGACAATGCTCAATCTTTCCAGAATATGGAAGACATTATCGACATGGACATTCTCGGACAGGTGTTTGAAATGGACGAATTAGACGAGGATGACGAAGAAGGTGCAAGTGGACACGAATTCTCCAAGGGGATCGTTTGGAATTACTTTGAACAGGCGGAGAACACATTTGAAAAGATGAGCGCTGCTTTGTGAGTGGACACGAGCTATTTGGTAACCCATTTAGAAGCTCATTCGAATGGACAACGCTCTCGCACCCACAGAGAGGCAAAGGACTTGCCCCAGCTATCAGCCTTGGGCCACTTTTTAAAGGGTTCATCAGCAGCTCTGGGAGTTCGGAAAGTCAAGGACTCGTGTGAAAAGATTCAAAACTATGGCAATCTGCGTGATGAAGAGGCAGACAAGACCATGTCAAAAGACGAGGCGTTGCCAAAGATCAAGGAACTCTTAAAGGTTGTAGGACAAGAGTACGACGAGGCTGCAGACTGTCTCAAGCAGTACTACGAGGAACAAGAAGCAAAATAGATGAGGCGGACTCTGCCATTCCAACAAGAACGGAAATCACGTCATTCTTCAAATCATCACGACCCCAACTTTTTCATTCCCTTTACCTCGCTTTCTCCAATCGACTTTTAATATCAGACGACATCACATCATACCCGCTCACAAGGTCTAATGTGCTCCCCTTTTTGTCTATGGATCGAACATATCTGCCCAACACTTATCACGACATTTCTTTAGTTTTGCAACGTCACCCACTGCTCCCTCATTCAATCTCATCTTCTCAAGCAAGTCATTCATCTGCCGCCAAGAAAGGATTCGACGTCTCCTATCATTGACGGTCGACGATTGCGCATGGCGGTATGCAAGCAATCATGCACGGGCATACCCACCCCAGACTTTCTCCAAAGTTTTTGTTCGCCTGTGATCCTGGATTTTCCTGTGCAACTGTGCACATAGTGTATCTCAAAAACGGACCTGTTGTCAATCTTCTTTTGGTGGCGCCTGGAACGGAACGATGTGATCAGTGGTTGGTCGGATGTAGGGATTCGTTGGGCATGTGGTAATGGTCAGGTTAGAGTGGATTTATTCCCATTGTATCTATCATTTCATTTGATAATCAGTCATGGACGTGCTTCGCTCATTGGTCGGAAAGAGAGCACGGCCTATCCAAACGACTTGCGACTTCAACCCAGACAACATCCTCGACCTCGCTCTCAACATTTACTCGACCACGATTGTCCAATTCATTCTGCTACATCTAACGCGCTTTTGTACTTAATTTAGCGCGCGCTTACCGCGGAGACGTGATTTCTCTAGATGGTTCCCGAAGCTCAATCGACGAGTGAAAGGGTAGATAATTCGCCGGGGACAAGTGCAACAACCACTTGCTGCATCTTCTTCAGTCATTTGGATCTGCAGACCAATTCTTCTTCAATCATGCCAATCCGAATCACTTCGAACCCTTTGCGGACCTTGACGGGGGCGTCGACATTTCCCACTTCGGCTGCTGTGGCATCATCCTCGTCTGGAACATGCACAACGGTAGCCCTTCGACCTGCAAGAAAGATGACCATGTGGGCAGCCAACAGTGATGGAGTCCGTAGGAAAGGTCAAAATGCTTCTGGGATTAAGGATCGAATGACAGAACGTCAATTTGGCAAAAGTGTAAGCATTCCTCTTGCCTTGGCAGCAAGCGATGACGAATTTTTTTAAAACAAGCAAATTCATTCGTCCACCAATTTGTTTCATCCGTACAGAGACAGTTTCATTCCACACCACCGTCTTCTGCTGGTCAACCCAAAAACCCGTACACCGTTTTGGGAGTAGGCAAGGATGCTTCGGCTTCGGAAATCAAGAAATCATATTATCAGCTCGCGAAAAAATGGCACCCGGATACCAACAAGGATAAAGGTGCCAACGAGAAATTCATGGAGATTCAAGAAGCGTATGATGTGAGTATCATTTCAATGTCTGCCATCAGTATAGAGCTGACTCACATCGTACCGATCCGTTAGACACTATCGGATGAAAGCAAGAGAAAAGCATACGACCAGTATGGCTCGGCGTCTCAGCAGCCAGGTTTCGACCCAGACGCATTTGGTCGATCTCCATTTGGAGCCGGTGGCTTTGGGGGTTTCCAAGACTTTGGTTCGGCTTTCGGAGGTGGTCGAACAGGTGGTGGCAACGCCAGTGATATGTTTGAGCAACTATTTGGAGCATTCGGTGGTGGTGGCGGAGGTGCCCGGGGCGGTTTCAGCAGTGCATTCGGTGGTTCAGAGGGTCCTCGAGCGCCTAGTCGAGGGGAAAACATTGAAACCAGTGTCAACATTACTTTCCTCGAATCTTGCTCTGGAACAAAGAAAAAGGTCACCATTACTCCTATCGTAGAGTGCCATACATGCACAGGAAGCGGTCTGAAAAAGGGTGCCAAACGAGAAACATGTACATCATGTCGAGGATCTGGACAAGAGACATTCAACCTTCAAGGAATGCTCATGGCTAGCACTTGCCGAGCTTGTCACGGAGCAGGAAGCGTTGTTAGGAGAGGCGACAGGTGTGGAGGATGTGACGGTGTCGGTCGAGTCAAAGAAAAGAAGGTCGTTGATTGCGATATTCCAGGAGGTATTGAGGATGGTCAACGGATTCGGATGCCCACCGCAGGAGATATTCCTCTTTCGGGACCCGGCACACCAGGCGACGTCTTGGTCAGAGTCAACGTACAGCCCTCCAAGCAATTCCGACGACAAGGATCCAATTTGTATCACATCAGTCAAGTTCCTATGCACGTTGCTCTTCTTGGAGGCCGCATGCGGATACCGACATTGGAGGGTGAAGTGGACGTCAAGGTCAAGAATGGCACCAGGGACGGAGATGAGGCTGTCCTCAAGGGTCGCGGCGTCAAGCCCGTCTACGGCCGGGAGAGAGGAGATTTGATTGTCAATTGGAAGATTACGATTCCCAGGTGCGCACTGGATTTTTCCCTATTTTCAATCGATTGATCTGACAAATTGTCTCTCTAGGTCACTCACCCCTCGCCAAAAGACGATTCTTCAAGCGTACGCCGACGATGTCGAAGGCCATCCTTCATACTTTAGCACCACACCCCCACCCAAGACACCCGAGAACAAGACAAATGGTACGGATACTTCCTTTACCAATGCTCCTCCAAACTCGCCCAAGCCGTCCACAGGCCCATACGGGTCATCAGCGTCGTCATCTTCAACACAGACCAAAGAAGAGCCACCTACTCTGACGTCTGATCGTCACAACGATTCGAACGAGTCGACTGGACCATTGGGTTCACTGTGGCGCGGCGTCAAGGGCTTGTTTGGGGGAAAGCAATGATGATTTCGTTTGCATACACGTCATGGATGAGACCCTGACCATTGGTTTTATTCCCCCTTTTTTTTTCTGCGCATGTGTGTTGCCCCTTTCATTCCCAATTTTGCCAATTGGAAAACGGTCTTTTCTGAACAACGCTTGAATGTCTACCAACAGACCCTGCTGCCGCCCCATCAACAGAACACGAGTCTGACAAGAAGCCTGCAAACGACGGAGACAAGAAGCCTGTAAACGATGGAGACAAGAGCGCAGATGCCGCCGAGGGTTCGTCCCTCGACAATGGCAAGTCTACTCCACCGCCTTCCGAGGAGCCCGAGGACGACGCTCACAAAAAGACAGCAAGCGGCTAAATCAAGCCCTCCGGATGAGGGAGCCAACATGATCTACGAACACCCCTCTCCACTCTTGAATACACACAGCAAAAAGAACCAAGCAGTAATTGTAGACGCATTACCTAGTTGCATTCCATTGTCCCATTTAGATGAAGATGACATGAGCATTTCTACCCCGATTTGGCTGTGGTGGTGTGGTTGCAACTCGAGTCCAGCGTCTTTGGGGTCGAATCAGTTGTAGCCGCCTTGATCTTCCGAGCGGGCGTCGCAGGAGTGACAATCACCGAAGCTGTCGTTGGCATGCCATCGTGTTGTAGTATCCACTGCACCTCTGGTTGCTCGGGTTCGAGAGGATCAGAGAATTGGCCTCGCATTGAAACAGCACAATGGGGTCAAAAACAACGTAGATTCACCCATGGACATACCGCCTAGACAATCCTCTCGATCCGCTTGGTCCTGGCTTCGACTGGCAACAGACCACGATCGACACTTGTTTGCCTTTTACTCGTACGCCTGGGCGTGTGAAGTGTTTAGTCTCGTCTCCGGCGCAGTCTTTATACCCATCCTTTTGGAACGTGAGTCGTTGGAAAATGAATTCCCGCATTCCTTTTTTGGGGGGACGAAAACGGGAGCTTGATGTCATGTCGTGTTGCCAACAGATCTAGCACGGTCGCAAGGGTATTTGGCACCGAATCATGACAAGGCGTGTCCACAGGCCGATAGCTCGGATCAAGGCGCCGGTATGCAAGTCTGCCATGTATCGGTTTTCGGATGGTGGATGGACACAGCTTCATATAGGTCAGTTGGCAATCTTTTCTCCTATCGGCCACTGGATGACGTAGTAAGTACTGATCCTAGGGTCGCTTTCACAAACCAATTTAGTCTCGGAGTCAAGTCAGCTAGTGTGGCCGTACAAGCCGTGACGGTGATATCCATCAGCGTACTTGCAGACGTTTGTGAGTCTTCTTCTGTCGGGATCCTCTCCTGACCCGGCCACCTGATGTATTTGCTTGGTGACCGATTGTCGCAGTGTTGTACCGACGAAAACTGCTGCTCATGTTTGCCGGAATCGGAGCATTGGCGACGATGCTCTACCTGATTCTGCCCCTGAACCAGCACATTTCGCTCTATCTGGCAGCATTGCTGAGTATTGTGGCGCTGTCGTCCTTTGGCGATTCATTTGTCTGTCTCAACGCCTACCTGGGTCTCTTGGTCGCCGAGGACGAAGAGGTCAGACAGCTAAAGTTGGATAAAAACACCCCCATCGCGGTGGATACCAGACCTATCACAACCGCGGAACCACGTGTGGAAGAGGGGACGGACGAACGGATCTCTCTGTTGAGGACAGCAGCAGAATCCCTGGATGGAGACGCCAACATGATAGCAACATCCAACGTCCCCGTTCTCTCCTCGGTGAAATCACGTTACGAGGCCATGGTATCATTGAAGACAACCAGAATATCTTCCATGGGGATCGCGATTGGCTATACATCAGGCGTCAGTGTGCTTTGTCTCAGCTTGATTCCTATCGTCAGATACCAAGGAAGTCTGGAGTCGTTGCAGACCGTCATTGGTCTGACCGGGCTGTGGTGGGCACTGTTTACGATCCCTGCGGCGTACTGGCTCAACACCGACGCCGAGGACGACACAACAATTGCGAGGTCGGCCAGCGAAGATGGCCTGGTCCGACAAAAGATTGGTGAAGGGTGGTACCGGATACGTTCCTTGTTTAACAAGACCGAGGTGGGCAGGCTCAAGAGCTGCTATAGCTTTCTCTTGTCGTGGGCATTCCTTGCAGATGGTGAGTCTGTCGTCCTATTAGCCCTCTGTTGACGTTTGGCTGACACTGCGTTTCGAAGCTTTCAATACGACGACGGCGGTCGCCATTTTATTTGCCAAGACGACTCTCCATATGGCGGCTTCCCGTACGATTTTGATTGGTATTCTCACGCAATCGACCGCCATTGCGTCAGCCATGTCCATACCCTACCTCCAACGCCGTCTGGAAATGACTGTCAAGTCATTGTTGGTGGCAAGCATCATGGGCACGGCTGGTATGTGTCTGTGGGGCCTAGTGGCATTGAGAAACGAACGAGAAATGTATGCCGCAGCCGTTTGGTTTGGCTTGGTGAGTCGGCACCTGATTTGGACACACTGACAGAATGCATACTGATGTCTAGCCGTAGATGTTTGGGCCATTCAATAGTCTGTCCAGGTCTGTCTTTTCAGAGTTGGTGCCATCAGTGCGTAGGATTGTCTTGTTGTGAGGTCACAGGCAAGAAACACACTCATTTAAACTCTCAACGCAGGGCCACAATGCCCGGTTCTTTAGCCTCTTTTCAATCACAGACAAGGGTGCATCGTGGCTCGGTCCAGCTGCAGTGGCGTTGATTGCCGACCGCACGGGCAACATACGGCATGGGTTTTGGTTTCTCTTGATCATGCTCATTTTGCCATTACCCGTGCTGTTGTTTCTCGTGGACATGGACAGGGGAAAGGTCGAAGCGGAGAGATATTCGAAAGAGCACAACATCGAGCGTGTCGATGCGTCGAGTTTGTAACTATAGTATATAGTGACTGGACACGGTGTCGAACAATCGTGTTCACTATTGGTCCGATATCATTCCAAAAGTTGTCGTGTCCCAGCTCGGGCTTTGTCGCTTTGTCGTTCACCCTTTGCACCAACAGGCAACTCGGCGTTTCATCAAAGCGGAAGCAAATAAGCTCACCGAGGTCTCTCTCATCGCTCTCCCTTGATCGTCTGATCAGTTGGCAAAGACAGGGAGAGAGAGAGCAAATGTATGAACTGGAGTCACATTGCAACAGAGAGTGGTAGACATGGAGTCCACAGAACAAGAGTCGTCTGTGGGAACTAGACCACCGGCACTCAAGTCTCCGTTTTCTTCCTCGGCCAATACATCGTCCACTCCCCTGCCACTTGCCATCGAAGAAGAAGATGCCGGACTGGATTCGGAAAATGCTCAGCCTCCATTAGTCGCTGCCGAAGAGATACCTCGAGATGCTACCAAGCGGCTGAACCCATTGGTGTATCCTCAGAAAGCTACGCACAAGCAAATGAAGCGATTCGCAAGGAGTGCGGAAAAGAGGCAGTCGGTGCATATGCTCGGGAGCATCGAGCATCTTCAACACCATTTTGTATGTGCGAGATGTCGGCAGGAAGCGAAAATATCAAATGCTGACTAGCCATGCCAATCTGTGGTGTACAGCTCAAGTTTGGTCTGATGGCAAAAGAACCGTATGTTTGACGACCCATAAGATGAGCTGATATTTCATCTGAATTTACATTTGTCACCACAGGCCCAATGTTCGAGGGACGTCCCAGCCTGCGTTGGGCCGTTCGCTGGCATCCACCACGAATCAGTCAAATGACGCATCTGACTTTACGATACCACCGACACCCGTTCTTCCAAGGACTGTCCCGCGGGGCGACTTTCTCATAAAAGAGGACACCAAGGTTGACCTAGGCAAGTTGAAGACAGATGCGATACAAGCGTTGAAAGAGGTCGAAGTATCGTGGGGTCTATCCGGAGTACCTGAAGGAAGAAAAGATGGCGGTACCACAAACGCACAAGACCCAGTGGACGTTCTTGATCTTCTCAAAAAGACGGTGCGTGCGATTCGGGTCACCCGGTCGTATGCCTTGTCTCTTCCATCATCTAGCCTCGCTCCTTCCCGACATGCATCATTCACCTCGAATCTCAAAGGCTCGACGGGACTTGGAAAACAGATTCCCGTCATTTCCACGCCTTCACGACCAGCCCTTCGGTCAGTCTCAATGCCTGGGTCAAGTACTGGCCAGTCTACAAGCCTGAAACCTCTGCGAGAACAAGAGCAAGACCCCATGACCGAGCTGAGAAAAATGGCTCTTGAAGTTTTGACTGGACTCAAGGGAATGGAAGAACGTTTGAGATTGGAAGAACCAGGAGAAACAGAGGTAGGCACGGATCCTTGCGAAATCAGCAACAACAACACCTGTACGATGAGCGACGACCATGACCCATCACATCGAGCCGATCACGAGCAAAATGACGAACACGACGACGATTACGATGATTTCCACTTTTTCAATGATCAAGATGACATGCCTCAAGATGACAAAAAGGGCTGGTACGAACAACTCGAAGCATCCGACACAAGAGGATGGTTGTATCGAAAAGATCTTCAAGTCGATCCGGATCTCGTGCAAGAACAAAAGTTGATTGAACGGTGGCTCGAGACGGTCGAACAAAACGTTTTTGGTGTCAAAACCCGTGGTGGCACCCCCAGAGTTTGGAATTGTCTGACAGGGGAACACGAGGTCATGGATCCGTCCGACGTGGTTGACCCAGCCAAATGGTCCAACAAGAACGCAGAGATGCTCGGCATTTGGAAAGCGGATGAATCCAAAGAGAATACATCGGGTAAATTTGACTTTGCCTACTGGAAAAACATGCTTTGACCATGTTGCTGAATAGCTCCTTGTTCGTTTCCCACCCAACAGAACGACTAAGAAGCTTCATCTGCCATTTCTTACCCGAATCATTATCATCTGGTCTTCCGCCACTCGAGAATGTACAGTTTGACTCGAGATTGTTGAACCACTTGTCGTAAGCACCTCTCTCTCACGTTCAATCCTTTAACAACAAAACCCGCTGACACCTGGAACCCACCATACTCTCTTTGCTGCCTACCAAGTGACGGACATCTCCTGGCAATTGCATTCAACCACTGCGTCCAACAATCGCCATCCCCCTGGGGCTTCATCCCTCTAGAAGAAATCCACGACACTCTCGAATCCACGACGAATAGTCACGTCGTTGTCGATCAAGAAACAGATGTCACGGGCACCAGACGCGATTGGACGTTTAGACGGGCCGAGAACCTTCGACGGTTTGGAGCGTGAGTGTTTTGTGCACCCTGTTTATTTTTTATTCGTTTTTGTTTTTGGGAGGGCCGTGCCAGCTGACACGAGGGGGTTTTCAAATCTACTTGTGTTTTTATAGCGCTCTCAAGCATCGGTATCGTATACCCTTGACACTGCCACACCAGCAAATCCCCCTCAAACCCGCGGGTGTGCCGATGTTTGACCCGACGACGGACTCGGCGACCTATCCTTCTGCGACACCCATCGCGAGGAGCAAGAGTCCAGCATCACTCGTTGACCGACCAGGAGTGGCGGGTAGCAGTAGTGTTCAGACATCATCATCATCATCATCGCCACCACCTCGGTCGATGGGGCAAGGCACGGGGATGCATTTCGACCCGCTCATGATTGCTCGTCGAGATGATGGGTGGGAGATGGCGCTACAAAACACCCTCGAGACGTGGCTCGGCGCAGTGTGCAAAGAGCTGGGTTCAGGAGACACGACGCGGTAAAGACTCGATCTTGAGCAATGGGCATGTGTGAATTAGCAGCATTAGGGGGGGTATCAGATATCAGACGTGATTATATACATTTGCATGGTATTGTTGCCTCGGTGGTTCCTTGGAAAAAAAAAATCCAAACTCGTCTACGCCCATCAGAATCGTGTGTGCGAGCCTACGACGGGACTGGTCGTGGTAGGGTTCTGGTGATGCACGCCATCGAGAAACGGTTGCTGCAGGCCCGGTTCCTGCGAATGCGTCATGACGGGTGCAGCATTCTGCCGGTTAGCCTCGAGCATGTCTTGACGTTTTTCGGCCCTTTGGTAGACGGAAACAAGATTGATCGGTTTGATGACCATGTATGGGCAAAATGATGTTGTGAGACACTCACATGCTGCTGAACCGCTTGGGTTGCTGTTGGTGGGGGTCGTTGCCCGACGGAGGCACAGCGGCGGATTCGATACTCTTGTGCTTTTCGCCCTTTTTGTTCTTGCGATACGGGCCACACATGCCACAGCAGGTGAGGCAAATGGTAAACGAAAGGAGAATCTACAAGTCGGAAGCGTGTGAGTTGGTGCGTGTTGCTCTTGGCTCGAGGGACACATATGCTCACGGCTGCGGCCAAACTCATCCAAAGCCCGTTTCCCAAATGTCCCTGAATGACATTGTCAGTCGCATCACCAAGTCGAGATTTCGCGATACTAAAGGCGACAATGCCGAGGATAAAGGCCAACTGCGAGTCGTGGTAAAAAGGTCGTCAGTGTAGAGGAACTGCAAAAAGTATGCGTTGGTTGACTCACCCAAGCGACCTGTCACACAGAGGAATGCTTTTGATCAGCGTCGTTTCATTGTGTACCAACACAAATACTCGTCGTTTCAGTGTGTACCAGCACAAAAACTCTGTACTCACACCTGCAGCAAGCCACGATACAATGAATGCACAGATTTCGAATCCTCTACTTCTGGTACACCATGCCAGAAACGTGAGGAGCAGTACAAACGCGGCAAATCCGGCCGCTGACCTCTCCAAAATCAACACACTGTCAACAGAGAAACAGGGTTTGTTGGGACAAAACGGGCACTCACCGACAGGAAAAACAACCAAAGCATAAGTGAGCTTTTTGATCAAGGACCGTTCTAGACCATTCAAATCGACCCCGGGAATCGCATCAATCGCATTGAACAAGCTTTCGGGGATGTTGTACCCGAGTGTGGGCTCAGTACATCCTGCCGGTCCGACCGTCTTGGTCCCCAGCCAGTTACTGATGACGTCTGTAGTCACGATGGAAAGTCCGCTCGAACAGTATCCGAGCACGCCTGTGGTGACTTGGCCGGAAGGTGAAAGTGAGGCGAGAAGAGAGTTGCTGACAAGGTGTTTGTATGTACAGATTAGACGTGGATGTAGCTCGTTTTTTTTTCTCGAATCAAACAACTCACTCGGCATTGAGCGTGATCTTGAACAAGTGGATGCTCTTGATTATGGGCACCGACAAGGTCACGAGCAAGAGCAGGATAAAGGCAACCACTGGGCAGGATGACAGCAAGAGGTGGTCTAGTCTTGATACACGCTTGCGACCAAGATGAGACCATGATCAAGACTTACGCGTGACTGCAAAGCTTGGAAAAGCCACTGCAGCTCCCATTCTAGGTTTTCGGGACGAGGTGGTCTGCTGTTGATACGGTGTAGGCTGATACTCTGACATGGTGAACACAGACGAGTTGTGAGGAATAGTGTGAGTGAATGAGAGCCAACGTGACTCCTCTGCTTACCCGTCTTTTAGGCGACCCACAGACTGCCCGTGAATCTCGCTATTGATAGGTGAGAGAGACAAGGTGTGACATGATGGCTTGATAAACGAAGATCACTTGTATATGCCAACTGGATGACCAGGTGATCACCTTGTAGTCGTCCATGATGAGCTCATTCTGTGGTGATCCTTTGATATCATGGTGAATTCACTCGCTCTTTGAATCTTTTGACACTCCGACATATGCATGCACGTACAATGACAGCTGTGCAAAAAGGTCTGCTAGTAAACACAATCATCCCAATGGGAATGCAACAAGTAGGGTGACTCTCCATTCTTGCTTGTATTGACTGCTGAAACAATGTCTACGCCAGGTGAAACGCTCACGTGGCGATCGAGCGAGGCGCTGCTGCTGCTGGTGAGATGAAATCCTGTGTGCGTGCCCCGCTCTTTTGGCATGGGTTGACAACCAATCTTGTGCGATTCGCCCACGTACGAACAACGACGACGACGACATGTGTGTGACCAAGTTGGATACGACGAGTGAAACACACTAGCTAAACAACGAGAACATTCTGTCCATGTAACAAGTACTAGTTGTAATAATCTGGTGTAATGGCAGGCGGCGCGTATTCAGCCAAGGCGGGCGGGCGGGCGGCGGGGTGTTGCTTGTTGACTGTGTTGTTGCTACCGCTCTGCTGAATGAATCTAGTTGCTGATGGTCAATGTCAATGGATAGATGGTCTCACGTCGTAGGCCACACTCACTCTTTGCCCACGCTTATTCAACTCTTTGATCAAACGTCGACATTTGGTACATCCCTTTGACTGCGTTGGGAGCCAACCTCGCCCTCACACACACACACTCTCTCTCTCTCGGTCATTACCCGATCAGGCAGGTGTATAGGCAGTAAAGGTCTGTATTCAGGATCGTCACTCGACGGTTCCTCAGCAAGACACTCTCAGCTGACTTGCTCACACCGTTTCCATCCATCCACCCACACACCGTTCAATCTCCTTGCAGCCAATCGTTGCCTCTGATGGCTGCTTCTGCCGCTACCACAGCAAACAAGCCTCCAGCTAACAAGCAGGCCACCACCAAAAAAAAGAGCAAGTCTGGGTTTGCCGGCCTCTTGGCTTCATTCTGTTCAAGCGACAAGGGCCATGAACGCGAGACTCCAGCTAGACCAGCCTCGAGTACAGCTAGGCAACAGGACAATACCTCGGCTGCTGCTGCTGCCCCTGCACAAAAATCATCCGAACAAGCAAAGGGAAAGACGGTAGACACCAAGCCTGGCTCGAATGAAGACAAAAAGGCACCTGTTCAAGATACAACAACGCGTCAAGGCTCCATGTCCTCTCCCCAGCCTGTAGCCGGTCCATCCATGGGGAGCGAGGCAAGAGCAGCGACTGTAGCTGATTCTGACAAGACCAAGCAAGATGTATCGCCTACTCAAGTATCTTCTCCTCCTCCCAACGACCCTACATCATCAAACACCTCTGCCCTCGCCGCGCCTATTCCCACGGACAAGACGGGGTCCGTACATCAAAATGCCCACGCCATTCCACCCTCGACTTCGACAGACATTGCCCAAGTAGGCGGCTTTGGGCGGGAATCACCTGCACAAGAATTGGGCATGACTGAAGTGGAGACAGGCACTCAGCAGGTCGGAGAAAAAGTGGTGGTACCGCAAAACGGAGAAGGTATTCAAATTCCTTTGGAAGAGGTGAGTGGATCTCATCGAGGGCGGTAACTTGTCTCTCAGTTGCTGATTCTCGCAAGATTCAATCGCGCACAGACCGAGGGTCTCACCTCTGGTGCCGTTCAACCCCCGGGTTCTGGACGACTCTCTCATCACGGACCTACATTGACCGGCACAACGCCTTCTTCGTCTCACCTCCCCTCGACCCTTTCCACAACCGGTAATGACAATGCCGCTGATGTTAGCTTGGGCGAAGATTCATTCCTGACCGACACGGGATCCGAACACACGCAAACAGACCACACGGCCAATGCGAATCGAGGTCAACAAGATGCTGACGAGCAGATGGCCTATCAGAATGAAGATGCTACCATGATGGATGAAGAAATTGACGAGGTCGATAGGTTGATTGCGCAAGGTGGAATTGGTATTCCTATCGGACCGGTACGTTGCTGTTGGCCTCGATTCGTAAGGACAGTAACTCATACAGGTTTTCATGATCCAGGACGGTCAACCGGCACCCCTTTTGCCTCCCATTGCCCCCGAGCACACGGGGCGAAAATGCTTGGTGTTGGACTTGGATGAAACGTTGCTACATAGTAGCTTTAAAGCAAGTTGATTTCTTGGACATGTCATTCGAAGCGTCCCTTGTCCTAATCTATGCGCTGGTTTTTCACAGGGCATCGCCGTGGCAGACTATATCGTACCTGTCGAGATTGACTCTCAAATCCACAATGTCTACGTCGTAAAAAGACCTGGAGTGGACAATTTCTTGCTCAAGATGGGAGAGATTTACGAGATTGTCGTCTTTACAGCAAGTCTGAGCAAGGCAAGTCGGCTGTTTACCCCGCTTTACCCTATACGCTAGTCCTAACTGTGACGATCGTTGTGACATGACACAGTATGCCGATCCCGTCCTAGATATTTTGGACATTCACAAGGTAGTAAAACATAGACTGTTTAGGGAGAGTTGCTATAATCACAAGGGCAACTATGTCAAGGTGAGTCGTCGATGTGCTCGCACCTGTCACATGATTTAGTCTGACCCATGTTGCTTCTTTCCGTCGGCATAGGACCTCTCTCAACTCGGACGAGACATTTCGCAATCCATCATTATCGACAACTCACCAGCTTCATACGTCTTTCACCCCAATAATGCCGTTCCCGTCTCAACATGGTTCAACGATCCTCACGATACCGAATTGACCGACCTTTGCCATTTCCTGGCTGATCTTGGGACCGTTGACGATATCCGCGGAGTCTTGGATGGCAGTCTCTGAGCATCCCTCCTTGGAACCGATCCGACCAAAGACAATGACGCCGGCCTTGTTACTCGCTGTGATGCATGGTTGCACTTTGCACATTTGGCACCATCAAGATCATAAGCCGTCCCACTTGGTACCAGATTACCAATAACTCACTCGGTACCAGACCACAATCAACCCACTCGGGACCAGCCCGGACCCTCTCCAACCACTGGCATCACATTCGAACACATTTGATCCATGTCTCATTTTTTCGTCTTCCTTGGGCTTTTATACCATATGGGCTTTTCATTGCAAAAAGAAAAACACACGGGTCTCGCTGGCCATCTCAAAACCATTCCGGCATCCCTGCATTTCAACTTTTTTTTCGGAGCCAGCACGTCAAGGATACTCGAGGGATCATGAAACCCCGACTAGGCACGGTCGTACTTGGCCAGCTTTGCTCACCCTCTGATTCGTTTGCAAGAAAGAAACACGTCTTGTTTACACATCATCCCCGTATCGTTGATCTCTGTCGAACCCGTCGTGTTTGTTAATGTATTTGCGCCACTGCCGCTGCCTCTTCCCCTAATTCTTTCTTTTTCTAATGTTTCGGTGTTGGTATGCTTTTTCTCGTGTATGTTTTTGAATGCATTGACCCCCTGGCCATGTCATGATTTCACCATAGACCCCTCTTTAATGAGTTGCCTCGTTTTGTTCGTACGAACGGATCCGTGTCCATGACTCATTTGTGGAAACTTGGCAAGTATGCGGAAGCAAAAGTTGGCCCGGGCAATGTCACTCTGTTCGGCGAGTCGGTGTCTGGTAAGATTATTATTCCGAATCGCCTAAAAACCTAGACCACACCATTCACCATGACAGCAGCTCAAAAGTACATATAAGCAGTCCATGAAAAAAGTTCAAGCATTGGATACTCTTGCCATTACACACACACACACACATACACCGATATTGGCGGCGAGAATTAAACCAACATGTTCACACCCGTCCACTCGCTCATCGGCGCCCACCTCCTCCACCTCTCGACCTCGCACCACTTGCACCAAACCGGTCGACCGCTCGGCATATCAGGGATCCTCAACAATGCTTTCGCCGCCCCTACATCATGGCGTTGGGCCTTTTGCTTGGGCTTGATCGCGAGTGCCGTCTTGGGTACGTGGATCGCCCCGGCCTTGGGGTCCATCGCTTGGGGGGTCCATGGGTTTGGGATCTCGGATGGGTTGGTGGGCGGGAGTTGGACGCGGAGGATCGTGGCTGGATTCTTGGTTGGGTTTGGTAGCAAGGTGAGTCTTCGGCGTGCGGTCGCACAAGTAGCATGTGGCTGATGGATGATAATGCACTGTCGCTACAGCTGGGGTACGGTTGCACAAGGTGAGCAAGTGCTTGAGAGAATACCGGGAGAGAATGAGACCCGTCTTGCTCATCACCATTCCCGGTCTTTATTACCATGACAGTGGCCATTTCCTCTGCGGGATTCCCCGTCTGTCTCTGCGCTCGTTTGTCGCCAGCATGACCTTTTTCATTACCGCCACCATCACATCCAACCTCTTTCCTCACCCCGGTTTCGCTCTCCGAACCGCCACCGTCGCCACCAGTAGTAGCAAAACAGTCCCTGCTGGGTCCATTCCTACGCTTTGGCCCCAATCAACCGACTTGCCCTACCTGATCGCTATCCCCTTGGTATTCCAAACGCTCTACTCGGTCGTCCTCCCTCGAGTGGTGCTCAGTAAAGACCCCAGGGATGCTCGTCGGTCGGAAACCGTGCTCTCCCTCGTGTCCGGACTCACGTTTGGGACCGGTCTCTTGATGAGTGGAATGGTCAGCCCGCTCAAGACGCTCGGGTTTATGCGTCTCCCGTTTTTGTCGTCTCTTTCCCCGCAGCACGCCGCCCAATCCTTGTCTGATTGGGACCCGAGTCTGGCCATGGTCATTCTCGCCGGTGTCGTTCCCAACATGGTGTGGTACTTGATTCACACGCTTCCCAGGATTCAAAACGGTCTTGGCCCAGTGTTGCATGACGCACAAGATTCATCTGTCAAACGGGTCACACCAGAGGTCAAGACGCCCAGCAACAACAACAGCAACAACAATCATGCCAAGACGACGATTCCAAGCTCCTTGTGGCAGATTCCCGTCGGCGCAGCTGCCATGAAACTCAATGCCAGGCTCGTCATGGGATCGTTTATTTTCGGCCTCGGATGGGGATTGGGAGGTATCTGCCCCGGCCCCGCGGTCGTCAGGTTGGGTTTGGATGGCATGACACGGCCCGAGGGGTGGGGCTTTTTGGCCAGTGTCTTGAGTGGGATGGGACTTGTAGGACTCGTAGTATAGTTTTTCAGCATTCACATGCCCCCTTCCCCTCTGTTTTCGAAATGACATTTTGCATGGCATGATGGATTACATTTTTGACCGCTCTTCAAGCTTCAACCGAGCAAGTATACAATGGCCCGCCTAGTCGAAAATCGAGTTACACTCGACCAGCAAAAAATCGCAGGTCCTTTACCTAGCTTCTTCAATGGCCATGGTATGAATGAAACGTCAAGGACTTGTTGTGTACCCGAGAGCAAAACCGAACCTTTGTGTCGTTGATACGACTTGCGGTGAAACCTGCAGCAAAGGGTAAACAAGGTTCCAGGGAGTGTCAAAGGAAGGCGTGCTTCAACCCCTGGTGATACTTTTTGCACCGCAGGGGTCGTCGACTCGGTCTGGGGTATAATATACTAGGCTGTTATAACACTCACTCTTTTGGTGGGCCTGTCCCGGGTTCGCTCTCGTTGCTCCCCCACCTATCACACCCCCATCCAAAGACCCACTTCACTTTCTTGCAAACATGACCGCTGAAATCAAAGACTCTGTGCTTCCCGATCTTGCCGGCTTGGTCGGCGAAGCTTTGGTAAATGATAAAGTCGAAAAGGTCCAACCTCAAGATCTTAAAGTGAGTGATCCAGATTGACATCTAGGCTTCCAGGGCAGAATGACCAAAGACTGCTTGCCACCGTCCGTCCCCTTGTTTCTCCCCCCCCCCCCAACCAGAAACTCCAGGCGATCGACAAACACCAACAAAAGCAAGCTCGAAAGGATGCTGATCATCACCAAGAATGGATGATGCGTCTCCGGGAAAAACGTAAAGACATTGACACCCTCGCCAATGTGGATGACATGTGGGAACGACTCAAGGCTGCCGAAGATTCGATCAGAGCCGTGGCCAAGCAGATTGAAGAGGCCGATATCAGGTCGATTGTCCCCCACCAGCCAGCGTACTCGAGGGATCTCAAGTTGGCCAAAAAGTACGAGTCGGGGGAAAAGGGTCCCGAGATTGAGTTTTTGGAATTGTTTGAGGATGTGGTAAACAATTACGGAGATGGGCTTGCTCGATACCAGGCGCTCGAATGGTTCCCCGACGAGAGTCTTGTGTTTGCTTGCAACAGGGAGATCAATGAGGTGAGCCCGAGGACAGAATTTCCCTTGCGAGCTTGTCACAATATCGATTGAGAATCGGATTGCCCTCTTTCGGACAGCTCCGTTCCGACTACAAGGAGGACTTTGAGGACCTCATTGCACTTTTAAAAACGACGGTCCCACGGCAAAGTTTCTTTGTCTGGTTCCAGGATATCAAACGAGACCTCGATCAACTATACTTTATGCGCACGGGAACTGACACACTGCTCCGTCAATGGAATCGAACGCGGCCAGCCAGAGAAGCTCTAGTCGAAGGTCTGGATGAGGCCGAAAGAAAGAAGAAGCTGCTCGCAAAGGTCGCTGAATGTTTCATGCGGCAACGTCTTGACGTTCCAGACATTTACGCCAACGGACTTCCCGAAAAGATGGAGGAGCCAGACAAGGACAAGTCTCAAGATTCTGCGAGTGACCCCAAGACGATTGAGAAGAGTCTGAAAAAGTTGCAGCTTGATGAACCTGTGGGTGAGCCTCGGGACGATTGAACTGAAAAGACGGTTGCTGTACTTGTCCCTCAGGCTGTATCTTATACGTCAATGTCCATGTCATTACCACAGTAGCAGATCCGGTCATCCATGTTGCATTGCAGACAAAAGCCGAGCGCCAAGGAAAGCTTGGGGCGGGAGATGACGGTGCCGACCTTGTGGTTGCAGCATCCTCATTCACTCGAGACCTGTTGCGCGAAAATGCATCGCTGGCTGAGGGCGTTGGATTCAAGGACAAACAGCTCAATGACTCGAAGCTATCGAGACCCAGCTCCAAAGGCGTCTCTGCTGAGTTATCTGGCACGACAAAGATGTCCCGCGAATTGACGTCCGAGTCTATCGCCGCTTCAGGTTCCAATATGATGACCGGTAATACGACCGCAAGTTCCCGGACCGAAACAACGCAAACGCTGTCGAGATTGGGATCATCCGCCACGGGTGCAAGCACGCTCGACCAGTCGACGTATCTATCGAGTCATACCAGTCTGGATTCCTCGAGAACAGGCTTGCCAAGTACCATTCCCTCTTCTTATGCCAACACCCTGCCGTCGGGCTATCAGGTATGAGATGAGATGTAATCTGATAAGTCTGGTTCCAGAAGAGCGCCAATCGTTTGTTTGACGGGGGCCTAGTGATCTCGCAATCCGCTGACAGCAGGAGTACTCGAGTACTGTAGCTATATAGCTAAACATGACATGATATGGTGGTCTCTACCATGTCGAGGGCCGGTTCAATGCGCTAGTTGAACAACGCAGCGCGCTTCCCATTGGCGGCTTTGGCGCCCAATCGATCATGTTCCTACTGCCCTCTGAGACTTTGACTTGTGCTCTCAATCAACTCGACATACTCGACTTGCCTGCTACTGCGAACACCTATTCGAACCGCTGCATCGCCGAGGCGACTCCCGCTGGCTTACTCTCTCATTTCAAGTTTGGACCCCGCTTTGACTTAGATCGGACAAGTCCATTCCCAGAAGAGTAATTCATAAGTCGGGACAAGCTCTCGGTGCTCGGCTGGATCCGGAACAACACAACGCCTTTACAACCCTGGCATCAGCAGCGACCATCATATTGATCGGTCGTTTGCACCACTGCTCAGAAGCCTTTTTGCGCTCCGAGCGGTAACAGCATGTCTCAATGAGGGGAAGAACAGACCCAAATTTACATGGGAACAAAACGATTACATCCTTTTGAGATGAATCTTTTGTATGACTTTGATTAAGCCGGAGTGACTCGACACCTGGGTTTCCTCTACGAGGGCCATGTGTTGCTCTTCCTTGGAGTAGAGCAACGGGGCATTGGATTCACTCGACTACAACTTCAGACATTCTCTCTTTTTCGAGATACCCGTTTCTTTTTATGTCATTGTATGATTATCATGTCAACCACATTCATCTCGTTGAGTGCAGTATCACCGGGGTCACGCCAAACGAGAACACGGACGGTCTAGTCCTCGAATACTTTGGGAATTCACCGTCGCTCGTCGCACATAGTCGTTGCAAAGGGCAATTCGATCGATTCAGATACAAAACAGGGCCTATATATCATTGGTACAAGAAAAATTCTACAGGCGGCTAGCGAGAGGACTTGTGCCCAGTCAGTAAGCAGCAATACCCTTGGACCTGGATGATTCGGCAAGGCGTGATGAGCCTTGACCACTGATGATATAGCTCTTGAAAAACAAGCGCACTCACTTGAAGAACTCATTCCACTGGTCGTCTGACCAACTACTTGATACGGACGAGTCAAAGATGCCATTGAAAACTGCGGAAGGCTGCAGAGAGAGGGCGTGAGCTCTAGAAGCAACCAAGTGATGACAGCATTCCATCAGACGTACAGTCACGTGGATGCCATTTTGCCTGCCGAGCTTGACAAAGTATTTGAGGTCGTCAGTGACTTCGGTTCTGGTGATTTATGCAAAGTTCAAGTTTACGTGCTGGTCAGTCCAGGCTCCATGTCAAAACAAGGACAAGGAACGTACCCTGCATTCGGTGAAGACTCCTTGACAGAAATGAGCTGCCTGATCTCTCCAACTGCCTTGCTAGCAGGGCCCTTGATGGCGTTCTTGCTCTCCAATACTTGTCCAGCAATCGTTGCCAGTTCATCCCTGACCGTTTCAGGGGTCTTGAGCTTGACTGGTCCGTCAAACCACTTTTCCTGCTCTTGCATCAGTTTGACCCAGTAATTCCACCAGAGCCCATCATCTTGGGACTGCTGGACGAAAGAACTTTTCCCAAAGGCCAAAGCAGCTTCAGCTGGGAGAGTGCCTGCAGCATGCCACGGCTGGTTATATGGGCGAATAAGCAGAGTCAAAGACCGCGAGATGGGCGAAGACGAGTCCAAGAGACTGGGCACGAGCTTTTCATTGATGGCCAGAGTGATTTTCTTGGAAAAGGGGCAAAGGATATCGAGCCACCTGAGGAAAAGATAAGATTCCCACATGCACAAGTAACAAGATCAATATGGAAACAAAGAGACTTACAACTCGAGAGTGTTGGGTCCGTGTCCAATCTTGGTGAATCCGAGGGAGGGTTGAAGAGCCATGGTCAGTACTTAAGAAGAAGGTGGTGCTACTGAATATTGCGACTGGACGATGAAGCACTTTGTTCGAGGTTCACCTCTTTGTACATACTACTGTAGAGAAGCAACAGCTCAACATGCTGAATGCGCTGAATGCCTGTATTGCGTCATCTATGAAATTGCATCCGCGGGCAAGCAAGAGTTGCGAGATGGGACATCTACTCGTAGACATGCCAATTGTCAAGACATCCTTGTTCCGAGTTAATCTTTCTCATTTTATTTCTCATCAGAGACAAGTGCCATGCAGACAATTACAACCACATATTGCCTACAAGAATCTTTCTTCGTTTCCCCCTCCCAGATATCAAAAGGATCGTCACACGACCGAGCCACAATGCTCGCAAATGGCAGAAACAGTAAAACAAAACAAGCATACAATTCAGAAAATTTTGCCGTTGGCGCTCAAACAAGAGGGATCATTCTCAAGAAGAGTTTGAGTTGTCATCACAAGACCAGGGGCGGGTTCCACCGTCGGCATCAAAGCCGATCTTGATGTCCGTGATACTTCCATACGTCTACAGAAACGAGCAATATCTCATCAGCAAGTGAAGGCTTGATATCCTTTTGCTGGTCGACTCACTCCAGCCACTGTAAGGAAAGATCCAATCACCAAGATAGCCGCGTTGAAAGCAAAGAGAAGCTTAAACGTAAAGCTCTTGGGTTGGTTGACCTTGTGCCAGTTGAGGTGGAACCAGCAGGCGCTCTGGAAAGATGGCGATGGAAAACATGGGTCAGCCAACAGAAGGTGTGTAGTGGTTGAAGCACACTAGTTCTCGACTCACAGTCAAGATTGAGCACAAAAAGGTTCCAAACAGGGCACCGATCAAACCGACCAAACCGCTGAAAACAGGGATAGCGCTACGAGAATTTGGCAAAAAGAAAGTCAGAATAAACAGCTACGCAGACAGAATCACCTTCGACAACAAAGCAACGTACGATGCAATGACATAGGAGAACAAGGTGCACCCAAACACACAGCCCAACCAAACGGCCCAGTGAGTAAAGGTGTTGCTTGACAAGTGTTTGGACCCCTTGAGAGCTATCACCATGATCCATTTAGCAGGAACGTGGGCGTAAATGATACCAGTGACCAACAGGGCAGGGAGACCGAGACCATAGGCGATTCGCTTGATGAGAGGACCAGCACTACCCAAGGCAGGCGAAGCAACGTATTGACCACAGAAATAGTATACGACAATGCCGACAATCTTGGAGTGACCACGTCATGTCAGTATGATCGTTTAATGGAACACATGGGCTGGAACTTACCAAGTAAAGGCAGGTAGTGAAACCTTGGCAAAGCAAGACTGAACGAGCATACTTGCGCTGATCCTTCATTTCAGACATGATGGGGAGGCTTTTGCAACCGAATAAGCGATTAGAAACGAGGCACTCGCTGCATGACAACCCGCAACAAGTGCTACTCACTAGGCAGGAGTTCCAGCAAAGGCAAAGTTGATCTGACTGACAGCACTGAGAGCTGCAGCAAATCCAGGATTGTTGAACATTCGAAGGTCCTTGTCGAAGGGTCCCGTTGCTGGGGCAGCAGCGGGTCGATCAGAGACACCCACAGCAATGGTTACCAAGAACACTACACACGGAAGTCCGACAAAACTTTATCAGTATTTCATTCCAACTACGAGTTGACGACAGCACTCACATGACACGACCAAGCTGAGCGCGCCAGACCAAGTGACCCATGCAACCTTGTCCAATGTAGGGATGATGGCGAAGAGGTACACAATGACTGTCCCCACTACGACAAAAACAGCGGTACATGTCCCGTGAAGACTCATGGCATTGAAAGCAATGGAAATCGACAAGAGAGCGGATCCAGCGACACAAGTCATCCCTGATGAGAGAGCCAGTCCGTAACGGGTTAGTATCGTCTTTTTATCAATCCTCACAAGGTGCAAGTACATACAAAGCCAGTTGATGATAGCACAGATCCATCGGCCTGGCTTTCCCAAAACGACTTCACCGACATCGGCCACAGTGTATACATGTGGGTAGCGATGCTTGAATTGACCTATAGTGCAAGCACCATCTATTTTGTGCCGGAGAAAAACAAAATGAATCATTCAGTTCAGCTCTCCCGGACATTCAACATCGCGGACGCATCCGACTCACATGTCCACAAGATGGCAATGACGACAAGCACAATCACACCGGGGATTAACCCGAGCGTGTGAAAGGTAGAGGGCAGCGACAAGACACCGAGTCCTACTTGAGCCTTGAGCATCAACACCGCTGCCGCGATCCAGCCGACCTGTATGTTTTGGTTTCAGCGGTGAGTCAGTAACTGTATGTCCTCAAAGGCCAACTGCTGATAAGATACTTACGTTGCGGTAGTTGGGACCCTTTTCGTTTTGATCTCCAAACACGGCGTCCTCGATCTCAGCAGGAGAAGCTTCGTACACTCGGGCACTTCCTGAACCCTCGATCGAAGACCCTTTGTGGTCCAAGTCCTTTTTGTCCATGTCCAGCATTGTCGTGCTGTACGGTTGTTGTTCTACCGTCACTTGTGATTGGGGAGTCTGTGCCATGATTGTTTTTTTTATCGACAGCCTATGTCGGTTGAGTGAGTAATCAGACAAAGGCTAGAATACATGATTGACGTCTTGACCACGGACAGGTGGCCCTTATATGGTCAATTTGCCAAGTGACGGTGATGGATTCTGGAGTCTTGAGAGATCTTGGGAGTCCACCCTCAGTGCGTCTAGTCTCGGTTACACGCATTCAAACAACTGTGGAGGAGGGGGGGGGAGGCTGCGTACGGGGTGCAGGAGAAGACTGTCCCCCTTGATGTCATTTCTTTCCAAACAAAGAAGGACATGGGTCAATGGAGGATTGATACCCCACGGGGGACTGATACGTTGGAAATCCTGGGGCTCCGCTGGATGAATGCAAACCTCGTTCTCCCACCCCGCACTTTGTCGTTTGTTTCCCTCTTTGACCTGCAGTTCGCTATCAGTCCCTTCAACCGCCCATGTGCCAATAACCTGATCCACAGTCCACGCTAGGGCGTAGCAGAAGCATTTCAATGGCTGAAATCGACCAAGAGACAGCGCAAAGGCGAACAAACCCGGAGGTGTACCAGGGGAACGTACTGTCGATATCATCGGTTTGCGGGTGGAGACGCATCGCTTGCGGTGTCTGCCCAACGATCGTCGGTGGTGACATTGCTATCTACATCCCCCGTCTTATTGCTCTTGCACAAGAGTACCCGAAGCGCCCAGTCATTGCCCAAATTACAGGCGACGAGGGAATCAGAATGCATGTATACGAGAAGTTGCACGGAAGATTTTGAGCAATCGGTAAGAGGTCTTTTTCGAATGTACACAAGGAGGGAAAGCACACCGGAGACACACAGGCACACATCCGAGCTTGGAGTGGAGATGCGGGGAGATGAAAGCAACAAGATGATCCACAGACTGGGTGTGTGTAAAGCGTAGTAGTAGTAAGTGTACTGCTTGGCCGCGTTTATTCTGCATGCGGGGTATGGGCGCTTATGCAGGGACAATTCACCGCCGTATACTCGTCCAGATATGTAGGGGCTCTAAACCCACTGCATTCAGACAACACGAGGGTGGAGGAGCGGGAGGGCGGGCGAAAAGGAAGAGAAGACACATCAACAAACCTCGAAATCCACGAGGTCATCCTGTCCATGTGTTATTTTTTCGGCTCGGACGAACGAATTGGTGCTCGGTCTATCGGCCAGTCAATTCACACGAGCTAGATGCCATTCGATGTTCCCTTTGCACATACCACCAGCGCAGACCATACGACCCTATGCATGGCCATGCATGTACAACCATCGTCCGAATACATGCTTGACAGCTGGTACACCAGCTCGACGCTTTGCACCGCATCAACAGCAGGCGACAGTTGTGAGATGCGATTTCACTGCTCATGCTCATGCGCTCGTGTGCTCATACATGCAACCCCGTCCAAACGGTTGATGGTCATCGTTTGGTGGACATGCTTGTGACGCTTCCCACCCGAGTACCTAAGTGTGTCGATGTAATTGTCACCAGAATCACTCGACATTTGCATTCGTGCATTCATGGCAGTAGTGGTAACACAATCGATACAATCGCCGAGCCATCCAACGACCAGATGTCAATCGCCGGGCGGCCAATCTGGTCAAGACCACAGCCGCACGTGATCAACAAGAGTGAGCCAGCGGTAAACCTACCAAGCCAGCTTATCGACCTGATCACTAGGGTCGTTGAGCCAACGATTGGTCGTAGCCAATCAGTCGATGGCGAGCTTACAAAAGACGCCTACTGCTGCCACTGGGGCGTAAGACGGGCGGTTCGTGCGCAAGTGGGTCGTCCAGGTTATTGTACAAAAAGTGTGTCTAGCCGCTCGCTGGCCTCGAGAAACACCTCAGATCTTGTCTGTATCCTCAGTCACTCGACGGTTTCTACGAGGCAGTCGCTCCCTGACAGTGTCCATCCACTAGTGAATTCATGAGTCCATGTCTCCATGGCCGGAGCATGATCACCTCGGTTTCTCAGACCAACGGTGTTGTCCCTATGAAAGCAACACTCGAATAACTAGAGGTCCGCTCTGATGATCCACCGACCACGATTGGCTGGCTGGGGACCCGGGAGCGCTTCGCTCGAGGAAATTCGGTTCGGTGAATCGATACCGCGTGTGTGGGTGTGTTATCGAGAGAGGAAGAGCGAGTCTGTGTGTGTCTGAACGAGTCACTACTACTGTAGCTATAGTCACTTTGGCAACCTCGAGAGAGGCCAGGCTACAAAGGATAGACTCACACATTACCACTATCTTGAGCCCAAAAAAACGTCTCGTTACCACCGTCCACACTTTTGAACAAAGAACCATGTCTTCCCTGGTCAACCATATTCTCTCTATCGGTCAATCGTCCACCAAACGACCCAACGTCGTCGTCTTGGGCTCTGGAGTCATTGGACTCAGTACTGCGATCGAATTGACCAAGAGAGGGTTCCACCCTATCGTCGTTGCCAAGGATCTGGCCGAAGACATTCACAGTGCTGGCTTTGCGAGTCCCTGGGCTGGGTGAGTTTACATTGCTCTCATGTCGGGTTTATATGGAGGAGACGGCCTGGAACTGACTCTTTATCATCTCATTCCACACCTGGACGAACCAAATACAGCTGCAACTGGTACTCGTTTGCTGCCAATGATGACCTGGTACACCAAGAATACGACAAGGTCACATTCAAATACCTCCCCCAACTCGCTCGAGAGCGACCCGATCTCTGCGAAATGATCCCCTTTTGCGATGTGTGGAATGATGGAGACGTCGAGGATCTCTGGTTCAAAGACTTGGTCCCTGATTACCGACGAGTAGTACCGGGTGAAACCTTACCGGGCGGATACAAGCAAGCGATTTGTTTCAAGAGTTTTATCCTCCATGCGCCAAACTATATCGCCTACTTGACACAGACACTCAAGGACCAAGGCGTAAAGTTTATGAAGGCTAGAGTTGGATCGCTCGATCAAGCTTATAACCTCCCTCTGACGGATGAAATCGCTCAACAACTCGGTCTTGCCGTGGGGTCCACCCTGTCCGTCGACTTGGTCATCAACGCCACCGGTTTGGGATCCAAGACCTTGTTGGGCGTGCAAGATGAAAAGGTCATGCCGATTCGAGGCCAAACTGTGCTTGTAAAGTCTGGTCTAGGCGGACCAGGCAAGCGATGTTACATGGGCACACGAAACGTCGGAGTGGATGCGAATGGTCAGTTTACTTCCCCCTCCTTTTTTCAAAGATCAAAGCGTAAGATCTAATCACATGTTGAATATCCCCCGCCCCTCAGGTAAGCCACATGAATCAGCCTATATTATTCCTCGACCGGGCCCGACAGATCAAGTCATTCTCGGTGGAACCTTTTTGAAAAACGTCTGGGATACACTGCCCGATCTCGCTACCTCGGAGCGGATCCTCAAGGACTGCTTCAATCTCAACCCCGACCTCGCCGGACCCGAGGTCCCAGGCAAGACAAGGACGTGGAGGGATATCGAAGTCATTAGTCACAATGTCGGATTGAGACCTGGTCGAGAGGGCGGGGCCAGGATTGAGCTCGAGGAACGGTCATTGAAGACACCTAGTACGGCTGATCCCCTGATTCCGGGACCCAAGATCAAGTCGGATGTGAGCGGAACAAGAGTGGGTGTCGTTCATGCGTACGGTATTGGCGCTTCGGGTTACCAGGCTAGTATGGGGATCGCTGCCAAGGCTGCAGGCCTCGCCGAGGATTGGAGAAGGAAACAGGGTGGCCAGTGATTGTACTCGAGAACACGAGACATACACTTTGTCCAATGTGATAAAACCACTTTCCATCGTCATGTGTTAGCGGAAAATCTCAACAGGTTCCCTCCTCATAGCCTGTTTGCAAGACAATCTTGATTGATAGTCCATGTATATATTGTATGAAATGCTTTACATGTGTGGTATGCTAAACCCAAAATGAATAATCTATTGTCAAGACAACATTATAATGTCAAGTCTCGATTGAATGCTGACGCTGACGGTACCACTGTCTGAGCTCAATCAATGAGCTCCAATGGCCGGTAAACCTTAGAGGGGACACAGTCGATTGACGGTCAGTACGAAGTTGCAACGGGAGATGTACAATCACTCAGAGACTCACGGGATCCCACATGGAGGCTTCAATGTACTCTTCCAATCCGTTGCCGAGTTCTCCCTTGACGACCTTGATGACTGTCTCATCTCTTGTCCTACCCTCCTCACATGCTTGTCTCACGACAGCGGCGGCGACATGGACGGACACCGATCGGACCTCGGACAGATCGGGGAGTAGAGAAGCGTTGGGGTCCTCGAATGCAGGAGAAAGTTTGGCCAAGGCCTGGATACCGGCCATGAACATTCCTGGGGAGATTTGACGGGCTCGGGAAATGATTGTTCCCAGACCAAGGCCTGGATAGATCAAGGCGTTATTGTTTTGTGCTGGTGTATAAGACTTTCCATTGAATTCACAGGGTGGGAATGGTGAGCCGGTCGCGAGCAAGGCCCGACCTTCTGTCCATGTGTTGGCATCTGCAGGGTCACACTCGGCAAGGGCTGTGGGGTTTGAGAGAGGGAAAATGATGGGTCGATCCACATGTGCTGCCATTTCCTTGACAACCTCTTCAGTGAAAGCTCGGGGATGCGTCGAGGTACCGATCAAGATGGTTGGCTTGACGTTCCTGACAACATCGTGCAAGTAGAAACCGCCAATGTCGGGGTGTTCGGTAGTCCAATCCTTGCACTCTTCGTCAGGTCGGGCAAATTCAAATTGAGAGGGTCGCAATGCGTCGCCCATCGACTCGACCAAAAGTCCGCTCCTGTCGATACACCAGAATCGTTTATTGGCTTCCTCTTTGGAAATACCTTCCAAAAGCATCATCCCGTCTCTGATCTGATATGCGATACCCATACCGGCACTTCCAGCTCCATACACGACGATTCGCTGCTCCGAGAGCTTGGATTTTGTTACACCAATGGCGGACAGCAATGCAGCGAGAGCGACGGCGCCCGTTCCTTCAATGTCGTCGTTGAAACAAGGAATCTGGTCCTTGTACTTGTCGAGCAACCGATGAGCGTTTTGCAATCCAAAGTCTTCAAAGTGAATGAGAGCATTCGGGAAGAGTTCTCGACAGTTTGCGATGAACTTGTCAACAAACTTGTCATACAGCTTTCCCCTAACTCGACCCCTCTTCCATCCCAAGTACAAGGGGTCAGAGAACTGGATGTGGTTGTCGGTACCAGGGTCAAGGACGACGGGAAGAATTCGGTTGGGTTGGATTCCAGCACCAAGGGTGTACAAGGCCGCCTTGGAGAGTGAAATGGTGATACCACCAACACCTTGATCGCCAATGCCTAGTACGGCCTCACTGTCGGTGACGACGATTAGATCAATCAGACTGGAAGAATCGGAACGCTTGGCCAGTTCGGTAAGATCTGCTTGCTTCTCCAATGACGCTACGTGGGCCTCCAATTGAGCTCTCATACCGTCTTGGTTTGGGAAACTCTGCAAAACCGTTTTCGTATGTCAGTTCATGTCAAGGGCATGGTTCCAAAAGCTCCATTCTTGACTCACGATGAAGCATCCCAACTATTCAAATCGGAACAAGAAGCAATGACTTTAGTGACCAAACCATGATGCTCGGTGCGATCTGCAAGGCAAACTTACTGGTCGTCTGAATAGATAACTGTAACCCATGACAGCTTCGGCAGCCCCAGGGGTGTAAAGGATTCCGAGGAGCTCTTTTAAGTGATCCTGCATGAGTCGGTAAAAGAGGACTTGGTTTTGATCTCGCATGGACGCAAGGAAAGCATGCTTCAAAATGACACTTGGTTGATGTTGAAGCTGGTGGTATGCCCGAGCCACTCTGCAAGGTCAAAAAGGGCGTGAGAAAGGTATTGCAGTGACTGCAAGACAAGAGCAGACTCACTGCTTGTCCAAGTCATGAACCTCGTATGGGATCATTCCCTCTAGACCGAAAATGGCTCGTTCTTCTCGAGTAAAGGCTGCACCCTAACATGGTTCAAGCTTACTGATATGAGAATTCATCACATTTGGCCAACAATGACACTGTACACACCTTGTTCAGTCGTGGAGTGTTGAGCAACTCTGAACCCTTGATATTAGTCTTGATGGGAATCAAATTCTTGGTTCTACTGCTTGCAATCATCCGGGAGGCAATGGCGGGATCTTGTTCATAAAGAGGACCATCGCGAGCGATTGCCGAAGTGTATGGATTGGTGTGTTTGGGAGACGAATAGGGGTTTTGTTTTGTGACACTTGCTTTGGCGAGTGGTTGACATGTGGTGTGGAGACTGGATGTTCAAGAAACGTCACTGGGTTCAGTGGCTATTTACGGGTGGAATCCATTGGTAAGACAGACACTGACCTTTTTCGAGAACAACCAGCCCTGGCGGGTAGTCGTTGCGCAAACATGATGGACAGCAGCAAACGTTTGAAAGGTGTAATGTCAAGGTTTGGAATAGGGGCTTCGTTTACTTTTGCTCTCGAGTCAACAACACCGGCGGCGTTCAAGAGCGGATGAAACTACTCGGTATGTCGTCGTACTACTGTAGTTTCGGGTGGAACTGCAGTACTCGTACTCTACCTTGGACGTTGACAACTGAAGTGATGAATGATAACCAACAAGACTATATGATCATATACCACGCTGGCATCCGTTTCCCCCAAAGGAAAATTGCTGCAGCTACTGCTACTGGTGGTTCGAGTATCCAAAAGCAAAAGAGAGTTATTTCGAACTTTTGAACTTTTGACAAGATTCGAAATCTCGGTCGCTTCGACACTGTGGCATTTCGAGTTTCACTGCATGCCGCTGCGGAGGCAAAGTGCGGCTCTGACAGGGTGTCGATCGATCACGCCCCTTGCAATTCACCTGTTCGGGCCGTTGCTCGGTGTTTCAGCGGGTTTGTGTCTCCTGCTCTCGCCGCCTTATTGCTTGTGGGATTCATCTCACACACAAGCGAAGGCACGCACCGCCATCCATGGCTGCTTCGGTCTTCACGTCGCCCACGCGCGTCGAAACGCGTCAAGAGAACATCGATGACGCTATGGAGACTGACATGACTGAATACTACTACTGTTGTGAGTTGTTACATCCATTCATGCTGTCAAAGGGAACCCTGATCCCAACATGTCGAAAACGTCCTCTTTTCGTCTGGCACAAGGCCTCGCGAGGCATCATGTAGTTGGTCGTTTTCAAATCAAAATCTGGCCACTTTGGTCTCTAAGTCCCTCACATTGACATCTTTTGAATATCTCAGACCAGACCATCCATGTCACTTGTATCACAGGGTCATGGCTCCCAACGAGCCGTATCTTCGCTCATTCCAACTGGTGCATGGGACTCTCACATGCATCTGTTTGACCCAGCCTCTCTCCCTGAAAAGGCCGGTCGATCCTATGTCCCTCCCGAGGCAACGGCTCAACAAGCCGAGACCGTCTTGGGCAAAGTCACGCCCAACATGTGCATTGTACAGCCCAGCATTTATGGAACAGACAATCGTGTGACGCTTCAAGGCGTCAAGGATCTTGGAATTCATCGAGCATGTGCCGTCATTGAACTCGACCCAGATCACACTACAAAACAAATGATGCAAGATTGGCATGCCGCCGGGGCTCGGGGAGTCCGGGTTAATTGCGTCTCACGAGGTCTTGACCCGGATGCCAAAGCACTCGAATCTGATCTGATAAAGTACGCCGACATGATACGCCCCTTTGGCTGGGTCCTTCAACTCTACGTCCCATTGTCATTGATGGATGAAATGTCTGCATTCATCAACGACCTCGGTGTCGCCGTCTGTCTCGATCATTTTGGGCACCCGGCGTTTCTACAAGACTCGGCTCCGAGTGAACTCGCGGGCTTGGAGTCCACCCTGAGTGCCCTTTGTGCAGACGGGTCAAACCTATGGATCAAATTGTCGGGACAGTACCGTCTCTTGCCTCCCACACCAGACCAGACGTACAGACCGCTCAAAAAGCTCTTTCTCGCTTATCTGGATGCAGCACCAGACAGGCTCGTCTATGCGTCAGATTGGCCTCATACAAGGTTTGAAGAGATTGATACCCTCAAGTGGGCGGATACACTGGTCGATTGGTGCAGCCAAGCGGCTCAAGGTGACGAGGCCGCCACCAAAGTTTTGGTCGAAAACATTTTCAAGCATAATGCGCAACGACTGTGGTTTGGACGAGATGAAAAAGTGACGAATTTGGATCATTGAGTTTTGAGAGTGAATGAAGCCTGCAGCCATGTCTTTGTTTGTATACTCGTAATCGACAAGGCCCAGCAATTGCAAATATGCATGTATCACCCTCTACGATGCCTGACAACATTGAGCCCCTCTAGCACTCTCCTAGTCACCGATCAAAAGAACCCTCCCAAGCCACTCAGTTCCACCAAATCGTTCAATACCGTCTCTCGCGTGGTACCAATAGGATCTACCAACTCCCTTTGCCGGCTGATCGGTAAATTGATGTAGGTTGCCAAGAGCTGCCCATCCAAGATGGTCTTGCTCGGTGCTCGAGGAACGAGCGGGTTAAAGACGGCTCGGAACGCTTTGGGATTCAGACCGGCAACGTGTTGAACACTTCGAGTCAATTGACCTTGAACAAGTTGCAGTCGCTTGAAACGTGCAGCTTTGCTAGGGACAAGCGTACTCAGGCCGCCGTATTCGTTGGCTAAGATGATGATGACAAAGAGAATGAGATGAGCTGGCAAAAAGCGGGGAGATGGACAGAGAGTAAATCCATGTCCACTCACCCATGGTCACTTGAGTTTGCAACGCCGACTTGTCTTCATTAGGCCTTCTCCGACCCGTCGTCAGCGTCTTGGTTACCACCGCACCCAAATGGTACTCTGTCCGGCGAAGAAGCTGGTCTCCACCTTCAATCCCACCAGCCTGCTCGGGGTCCCATTCCAGTACCCGAAGGTTCCCAAACCGATCAGCAGCAAGGAACCCGGCCTTGCCCTCGGCGCTCAAAAAGTCTACAGAGACAATGGAAGCATCCTGAAAGTCTCGAGCAATCAAGTCTAGCTTGTAAGGTGATTCCTAAACAAAATGTCGTCAATCAGTACATCAGGTCTTGTTGTATCTAGCAAATTGGTTGAAAAAGCACAAAAAAAAACAAGCCCGCTTACTTGGAATACACAAAACCATACACTCTTGACCATATCCCCGATCAGGATCAGATTTTTAAAGGTCCTGATACTTGTTGTATAAACGTTCGCGTCAAGGAATGCAATGGGTACCAGACGCTGTTCTTTATCCAGTGCCTTGACGTAGATCTAGTCGGTGACATCGCAAGGCAGTCAGCGAGAGTATGCCACTGTCAAGCGATACGTTTGAATCTTACCTTGAGTCCCTCTGCGACAATCAGATAATTACTCAGATTGGCAATGGCGGTCACAGGTTCTTTGGCTTCTTCTTCGCAAATCAAACGAAGCTTCCAGCTGCTCGTTGATTGTCCGTGATTTACCACTTCAGCAGTTTCAAAGACATAAGTCTTGCCTCGGCCAGACATGTCTTCGCCTCGATTGACACTGGTTCCCACGACCATAAACTTTTTAAGCCCAGAGGCATCACTCGTCGCGTGTAGTGTCATGCGTTCCATGCACAAGACCACTTCATCCTCTTCAAACTCGTAACCGTCAATGACGGTCCATGTCGTCGGGTCGAATAGCTCCAAAGTCGAACGCTCAATCATTGGCCGTGTCGCATGAGGTACCTCTGGGTCTTCCACAACCTCACATTCATCGCTGTAGAGCTGGAATGGGACAGTGAGAGCTCCTGCTCCAACGTAATGCTCCGACTTTGCATCGTACAGCATATGAGTATAGCTGCGTTCGAGGTTGATTCGTTTTGTGATCACTGGCGGACGAGTGTCATGCCGTCCCCCTTTGAAGAGCGAATGGAGACCGGTGGCGTCTGCGAGAGCAAACGTCGCGGTCGACAAGGTAGGTAAAGAAATTTGACAAAACGCCCGAACAGGGTCAGACTGAGGAATGACACGTGCAGATGTGGCTTCGTCTGCCACGACCCAGTAGGTAGAGGAGCCCGTGACCAAGGCACCGCATTCTTTAGATGTAGACCATGGAATGATCCTTCTTGAGAATCGACCTCGAGAAACCACTTTGGTCTGAACCTTGCGGAACCGAACAGCCAACGATCGTCTCGAATTATCTCTGCCCAAGTTCTCCAGAGTGAATCTAGGCGTGGCCTCGTAGAGGACTAGCTGATCGTTGTTTTGCAACACCATGAGGTGAGGTTTTGACCCTGCGAGACCCAAATGTGCAAACGCGATATCTTGAATCACGTCTTCCTCGTCATCATCGTCGTCCTCTTCCTTGGCCTCATCTTCGCCCTCGCCTTGTGCGTCTGCCTCCTTGTTGGACACCTTTTTCAGAATGTCCTCCTCGCTAGCATCATCTAGCAGAGCCATCGATGCGTCTAGGAGCCCATTGGAGGCAAAGACGAGTTGGAGTTCAGGCAGTGTGCGAATTTCTGTTTTGCCACAAGGGAGTACCGAGCAGAGCCAATGCGATCCCCGATTGACGCCGACTACAGCTTCCAGGTCGTGATCAGCGTCGGTCGTGCTAATAGATGGCTTTTCCTGTTGCAGTCGTTCCAGCTGTTCGTGTGTCAGCTGCATCCGATTCGTAGAGGATCCCGTTGACTTTTGGGTAGGCTCCGTCTTTGCCGAGGCGGTTCCAGCTCCCGTACTGGGATCAAACGTTCGGAAAACGCCTGAATCATCGGTAATGAGACATGCGGCAATGCTTGACGGCAGCGCCGTGTCTTTGAGCGCCTTGAGCTTCATCGTCGCCACGTCGGCTTGGAAGACGAGGATGTTTCCATTCTTTGTTCGAGCCACACTGTATGGTTCAATGACTGAAGCGGCTACTATAGGGTCTTCTTCGCCTGGGTGCAGGTACTCATCCAACACTGATCCTTTCTGGTCAAGGATCGACACCGTTTGAGGCGAAATTCTCAAGAAAGCAGACCCTCCAAGGGGTCCTGCACCGAGAGAGACTCCCTGGTACACCTTGACCGTGTCAAGATCTGCGCCTTCCGCAGTTTGTTCCAACAAGAAGCTAGCATTCTTTTCCGAACACAGCAACAGGGCACTGGTTTGAAATGCTGTCCCCGCAACCTGCTTGTCCAGATGCTGCATCGTCGTTTTCGATGTAGCCGGACGAACGCACCACAATCCATCTACATTCTTCATATCCGAGATCTGGCGTTTTTGCCTCGTGGCGCCAATTCCGGAAACCCCGACTTCGACCGTGCTAGGTCCATCGCCACCATGCAAGAGCAATAATTGAGGTTGTTGTTCTCGGTCGATTGAGTCGGAGCGACCGGCACCCAGACACATGTCTTCAATGTACCCTAGACCTGGCAGGGTATGTGATGAGTGGAGAGTAATTCTTGCGGTCGTGATATCTAGCACCTTTTCCTTGCGATCCAGTTCAATCGCCGAGTCTCCATACAAGTCTATCGATGACCACAATCAGTGTCGGACAATGTTTTCTGTGAAAAAAAAGAAACTCACCTTCATCCAGGTCCATGTCATGGTCGCCCAACACTTGTTCGTTCCTGTCCGTCTCAGCATCATGCCCTTGATAGTCTCGTCCGATCTCATACAACGCCGAGTCTCCCACAGCCGACCCAATGAACAGGCCATCGTCACCGACCTTGGTGACTGTGACAGGCTCAACCACCTTGGCCGAATCCTGCTTGATGATGGACAGCCTTTGAACAGTGCGACCTTCGAGTTCTAAGCGCACTTGAACAAGTCGACCGTCTCGCAGAATGACTGCAAGATTCTTGTCGTCAGCCCATGCGGCCCCTGATCCATTTAGCTCCAATTGCACATCTTCAAATTCGCGATTTGCTTCGAGGTTGCTGATCTTGCTGAACCAACCATTGACACTGGTCACCACCTTTTTTCCGTTTTGAGATACATGGACCAGAGCAGTGGATGTGACGACAATGATTCCACCAATAGAGGCTGGGCAAGCAAGTATGTATTGCGAGTCAAAGGGCAAGCCGGTACAGGTTGACAAGGACGCATAGGCCTTTGATAACACGTCCAAGGTCCGAACCTCGATCTTGAATGTGTCCTTGAGTCGGTCTAGTCTGCCCGTACTGGTGGGGTGTGGTTCGTACAAAAATGCCATTGTTGGATTGTTGAATCCAGGCAAGAAGATGAAATCCCTGACGTTGCAGAGCTCATCTGACATTTCCTCCAAGGGCAACACAAAGCTTGGCATGTACGGGACTTCCTTGCCATATGCAGCCTCAGCAGCTTCAGTATCAATGAGGTCCTGAACGATGGGGAGCATTGCCAGTGCGTTGGATGGCAGTGACAAGGCCGCGAGTTTGTTGCTAGGGTCGGTTCGTAACAATGCCCGGTGCGAGTCGACGTCTCCCGTCATGACCTGAATGCATCGCTCATATGTGTGCAGAGAGACAGTGGTAACCTCACCTCGAGCCCATTCGAGTAAAGCGAGCTAGATTTGTCGAATATAACATGAGCGAGGTTTCATTTCAATGACAACTGCTCAAAACGACTTGCCTTTGCATCCTTGAAGCTGACTAGGAGTCGGTCGAGCCCATCTTGCAAGCTGCTCATGGTTCGAATTCCTGCCAATCCGGTCACGGTCCCATGTAAAACTGTCTGATATATCAGGTGCAATCGTAGTCTTGTCTGACTCCGGCTTGACGTCTGCCATATCATCCACGACGAACGGTCATGAGAAAAGCTGCCTCATGCGACGTGCAACACTAGTATTGAAACGGGGTCTCACCTCGGCCTTCCCAGCACCTCCCAACTGTCTGAATCCATCTTCATCCTCCATCTCAACGTCACCCATAGCGGACTCTGCCTGTTGCAAGTCTTTGGTATCATCCTCTCCGTCCGACCCTCTCAATCCTATAGGCTCTCGTCGTACTTCAAACACCCGCAAGTCAGACCCCCCAGCGACAATCAAGTTCCCTTGAATTGTCAGTGCAGATGACTTGCTACCGCCATTCGCTGTAGAGATATTATGTGTACTTGGGGCTCCATTCTTTTGCTGTGACTGGGGTTGATGCTCTCCGTTATTCACATCCTGGCCATACTGACGCACCCAGGCCGGTTGAGGATACGGGTAGATTGTAGACGGCGTAAAGTGTTCCATGTAAAGTGCATGGTGAACCGCAGTCCCATGGACTAGAGGCTGGTGGATTGCTTGCATCTTCTCCTCCTGCTCACCCTCTACTAAATGGTGATTAAAGACAAACGGGGCCCACAATCAGACGGGGAAAAGATAAACCAGTTGGATTCGTCAATACGGGAAAAGACAAACCAGATGGATTCGTCAATACGAGGATTGCAACGCTGCAACGAGCGAGCGAGCATGCAGTCAAGCTAAAGACAAGCGCGTGAATTGCTTCAGCAAACTCCTTGCTTGTGTTTCTCCTTTCCCCATCACGTTCATATTCGAGACTGGAAAGTATAGGACAGGCAGAGTGTAGAGCACAATGATATAAAGGAAACATGTTGACGAAAAAATAACTGGCAATAAACGAGACAGTTGACTATAGTAAAATTGCCACTCGAGGCGTCTCCGACTGCCTGTAATATATGAAAGATAGGAAAGCGTTCGTTCAAGCGTCGTGGTGTAAGAAAGACAGATACTACATTGCTCCTCCTCGTACAAGGAAATGGCAAGCTAGTCGTGAAAAAAAAGTGTCCTCAGATTCAATCTTGAGGTACGGGAGCGGTACAGTTTGTCATTGACCGAATTCATCTGACTGGATCCATTCAGTTCCTCCGGTCTAGATTGGCGTATTCATTTAAAAGAGAGCGGCGGAAACGGCGGCAAGAGCGACAGCAAATGCGATTCCTTGGCCGGCACCTCCGGACACCTTGGAGGCACCTCCTCCGAGACCAATGGTACTCGAGTTGCTGCTCAAGACACCAGCCTGCTCAGCAATGGCGTCGGTGAAAGTTTGTCCACAGGTTGAGTGGATGCCAGACCAGAGAGCGGGTTGGCCTCCCAAGATGGGAGAGCTCTCAAGACCGATGGCATAAGGAACTTGAGCTTCCCAAGCAATGTAAGCGGCCATGACGGACCTGGTGCAAGATGTACAAAGGCTCTTGGAAGGCATGTTGGACTGGAGGAAGAGGTAAGGAAGGGAAGTCTCTCGGTAGGTGGTGGCGTTGGGGGTCATAAAGGTCGTCTCGGTAGTGGAAGGTCCGTCAATCTGCTCGTCTTCGGTCTCGGCGTTGTCACCCTCTTGGTCATCTTCCTCGCCACGAGCGGCAAGGAACCTCTTTGAAAGGGAAGAGATGGGGTTGTTGATGACCAAGTTCTCGGCAGCCTGGAGGACGGGTGCAAAGAAGGATCCTGAGGCCAATGATGCAAGAGAGTTGAACTTGACAGAGTTCATAGCAGTGGCATTGACAGTCGAGTTGGTGTTGACAATGGCGGTCGCATTGTTGTCCTCGACAGAAGCTGCAAGGGATGCAATCTCCAAAACACAGTACTTTTGAGAGTCTCCGTTCCTGGAGCAGACAGCGCTTCGGAATGGGTTGACAATGTAGAGGTAGTCGTACATTTCCCTAATCCTTTCAGTGTACTCGGCGTTCTCGGAGTTGAGTTCGGCTTGACAAGCAGAGTAGAATTGTCCCAAGTAGCTTCGGATCATGGCATCGTCACACTTGCTCGATGTTGAACAAAGGCTGGTCAAGGTCGAGGTAATGACAGACGAAGTCACGTTATCGGTGGGCATTCCAGTGAGAGGGTTAAACTTGTTGGTCATGTTGTAGAGAGGCTCGACACAAGTCTTGAATTGAGGGTGAGAGTTGAGGCCGCTCAAGAAACTAGAACAACTCGAGCCGACGCCGTCCGGGATGAGACCAGGAGTAGCATTGGCCGAGGCATTGGCACTAGCACTGGCACTGGCGGCAGAGCTAGAGGCAGAGGCAGACTATGGCGACACAAACCCTAGCAATCAGCATCAAGTAAAGACTTGACAGTCTACACCCTTTGCACTCACCTGAGCAAGAGCTTCAGATCCACTGGCAAGGATACCGGCAACTCCCAAAACGATGGCTTGTCCAAACTTCATCTTGTCCGTTATATCGGTTTTATGTAATGTCTGCAAAGAGATGGGTATATGAGGCTAGGTCGATTGTGAATTATTCAATGGTCCGATCTGTATGATCAATCCATTACACATGTCAGCTGCGGGTCAATGAATGGCCAGCCATCGCGACCAACAACGATTCCCTCTAGATCTAGGACTCACGCAGAGGAGAAACGAGAGTGATTGGCAGCTAGAGTCAAAGTATTGTTCGTGGTGTAACGAGTGTGGTGACTGAGTGCCGTCGCAAACAAAGGTCAAAGAAAGTCGTTGGAGTGTCGAGGTGGTGGTCGTCGTTGAATTGAATCCAGTCGTCTAATAGGGGGTAGTGGAGAGATGAAAAGGACAATCCCGCACGTCTTGAAACAAAGCTTGTTTACCACTTGGTAACCCGCGGAAACAATTGCGCGTGCAACGCTGCGCTCAGTGGCTGGCAGATTCGCTTTTAAGGCAACAACAACCCTCGCGTGCATCCACTTGGCGATCCAGCCAGGTGCAACGACTTTCTACCCAGTCACGAAATGGATCATTTTCTTGTGTTTACAACCAAGGTAGCACATAAAGCATACAGACAACAACTTGACAGACAATGGATACGATTCACGAGTGGAGCAACGAGCACAATGCATCATGACCATCCTGACCTGCGTTCAATAACACCATTGTACTTCTTCACAGCAGAGGCTCACTTTGACATCGTCTTCTGAGCTCATCAACACTGGCAGCAAAGCTCCTCTTGATCCCTTTGCGTTTTTCAAAGCTCCTTCTGCTGTGGTTTGCAGCTTGGTAGACCATAGGAGAGGCATTCACCGAGCTGCTTTGGTCGCCATAGTCGAGTTCCTTTTTGATACGCGTTTTGACACCAGGGGGTCCATCCACTTCAAAAGGAGACATGAGCCCCAAGCCCGCATCCCTAGGAGTCATTGGGGTGGCGAATCCGGGTCGCCATTTGAGGCAATCCTGTTCATGAAAAGTCTCTTCGTGATCTAGAGTTCTCAACCTCGTTTGTGGTGTTTCTTCGGGCGTTGGTGGTAGGTAATGGCCATGATGAAGGGTGTTGAGATCGTCGTGATGCGGCCGATCACCATGGACTTGAGCCACTTCAGTGAAGCTCCTGTGTAGCTTTCCGTTCATCGACTGGATCTCCATTTCCTCTACATCAATTCTTCCCTCGTTCATGCAGACGTGCCGAAGACGTTGAAAGGACCAGCGAAGCAGTCTCCATAGCCCCGTTTTGATAAGCAGATAAGACCAGGTCTAGGTGATTCACGTGAGATTGTGATGCCTTGCAATCATATGTATGGGTGAAGGACATACCGCCAACCAAAGCATCATGCCGACTCCTTCAATCACCAATCCCATGCAAGTCGCCAAAGTCCTCCACAGAACCCAAAGCATAGAAGCATAACGTCCAGAGAAAAAAGAGTGAAGGCTGGGATACTCGAGAGTGGATGGTACAACAGCTGGTTGCAGCAAGCTATTCAGTCAGAACCCTTTCGTAGACCACACTGCAAGACTAACTTTGATAGACCGACCCAAAAGCGGCATGCAGGACATGTTGGATAATTCCTCCGAACCCCCGGGATGAGCGGTCTTGTCGTTCTTGTTCTAGTTCAGTCTTTAGTGTAGCCCAGGCATCCTGACTTTCGGCCGCTGCTTCTCTTGCATCTCTCAATGCAGAAAAAGTCTGATCACTATTCAAAATGGTCTGACTGTATGTATCGACTAAATGGTTCTGCAGAGGTTATTCATCTCAGCACCTGGCACCACTGTTGAACTGAATTGAGGACTGACCTGGATTTGAGCACTCGTGGCAAGGCTTTCCTTGAGCATGGGATCAAGCGAACTGAGTGCTTGTGACAGAGATGTGAGTTCCTATATCAAAGGCTTCAATTTCTTGCTATGATTTGGACGGTTGCCAACAGTAATTTATATCCTCACAGGTTCAAAATTCCGGATGGAACTTGTTATCAGTAGCCAATCAGTCCGAATTTGGGCCTGAAAAGCCCATCACACACCACATCAGTTTGCAATCAAAGAGTGAACGAGGTGTTGATATCTCACCAATCTGGCCTGTTCTTCCAATTGTGTAAGTAAAGCCTGTTCTTCCATCCGAGCGAACACATCCATCATCGCAGACTCTTGTTCAGCTCCTTTTGATTTCAGCGACATTTCGTGCTAATTATCACGCTTTGGTCGTTAAAGTATGTATCGATTTGCAGAGCGAGAATGTCCAAGGAGCAACACGAACTCACGTTGTTTGCAATCTCGTCTAACCGCTGTGACATTTCCATATCAAACCGTCGGCTTGATTCATTCAATAGATCCCATAATTCCCCTCCGAAACCGTGCAGCGCACTGTCCAATCCAGAGCGGGCCACACTCATGTGGTGCGCCATGTGCTTCAGGTTAGCTTGCATGCTATCCTTGACGATTGCAAGTTGTGCCGCCAATGCATTTGTCAAGGCTTCATTCTGGTTGTTAATCGAGGTCTGAGTCTGCTGCAGAGAGGACGACAAGTCTTCCAAGGTTTTGAGTCTTTCAATCCATTGAGTCTCGAAATCGATCTCTGCTGCTCGACGGGATGTTTCATGAGTCGTAAGCAGTTGTAGCAACGCAAGCTTCTCGTGGGTAACATTGGCATAGATTTCTCGGGCCGTTTCTGTTTTAGATTGCTCGTTCAGCGGAAACGAAGAACAAAAGAGGCATACCTCCTCACGCTACGCACCAAGTGTTTGTTGGCCCTTCAAAATATGACACTGTTTGGCTGTGAAATCTTTGGTCAGACTCTACCTTGGTGTCACATGAAGTTTCAAACACACACACACACCGGCATCACTGAGATATCCGTTATAACTGCTCCAGTCTTGAGGACTCCGATGTAAAGCTCTGTATCACATCATACCCCTTGAGTAAGACGAGTGGCGATATCCAAACGTATGCAGACCTACTCGAGACACCGTCCTCTCAACTCGCGATCCTGCCTGCTTTTACCAGGAAAGACTTTGAACCGACTCGACCGATGTGCTGGTTGGAGCAGACTGTCGGTATCTTCCGAATTGTATGCAATAAAAGGTGACCATGGGTCGCACTCGGATGGCAATGATTGTAAAGCCGAGGAAATCGAGCAGAGCGTCAGAGCTATCGCAACTATATGACTCGAAGACATGCGTCAGCTTGGAGTAGTATTCATCAGGTGATTAGATGGGAAAATGAGACGCACTGCCACTCTTTTCACTTTCATTGAGCTCATCATCATACGAAGATGAGCCGGTGCTCGCACAAGTCAGTTGTACAGTCTGCCTCAGTCGCTTGTGACAATCTTGATTGCTGAGCTGTTCATAGTAGTCTGGTTGTAGGTTACCACGAATGAGGTCAATTGACCCCTATTCTTTTCAAGAGTTCCTCATTGTCACTTTACCTGACGCACTGAGCCCAGGAGAAGTCCTGCCTACCACAGCAACAAGATTCAGTCAGCCGTCATCATACTGAAAGAGAACACTCTGTGTATCATGTCTCCAGAGTGACGTCCGTCAACTCACTTGAGTACTCCTCGATAGACCCATCATGGTCCCCTATCCGACCAGCAACAGGCACATTCCCTTGCAACTCCTTGTCTTTAGCCGACAATACTTGTTGAGAACGCTTGCTCGTCCATTGTAATGCGCATGTTGGCTGCAAGCAAACACTCCATAGAATCAGCACAGTGATGACGGTCGACAATGGTTTGACTTGTTTGACTGCAGACATCTTGACTGTGCGGTTGCCGTTCTGATGATAATCGAGCAAAGATTGTTTTTCTTGGTTGTCTTTAACATGTGTTGGACCTGATGCAAACTTGTTTCACGTAAAGGCACGGAAAATGGCCGTTGGTCGAATTCAACGTCCCTTTCTGAAACCGCACATTCGCTTTACCAGGAGCTCAAAGGACCTTGGTTTCACTTTGGTGCCAAATGTTCAGCTGCTAAAGCGCTAAAGCAAGCACACACTCACACGTCGAGGATCGTCTATTTGGTCATCGATCGGCCACGCAACGCGCGCTGATGAGGCAATGAGGTTGCTGAAGCCGCGTCCTTGTATCTGCTTGAACTGCATGTGGTGGTTGCTGTGCCTTTGTGTGTGAGAAATGGCTGTCCCAAGAGTGCAAAACAATGGCCAGCTAGACCTTGCTGCTTGAATAGAGTGAACTTCCACCGTGCGGGGTAAGGATAGATGCATCTTGTTCAATCTGTGTGTTCATTCGCTCATGATGTCGGATACAAGTGAACGAGAAAACTGATGAATGAAAGGGGTCATTGACATTATCGAGCCTTGTCGGCCGCATCCCACCATGCCGCTGCTTTTGGTTCTGTTACTGGAGGCTTGAAGAACTTGCAGGTGCCTTTGAAAGCTGTCATGGGCGGTAAAAGAGAGGGCCATGGTCAGCTCACATGGGCACAATACTCGCAAGACACAAGTTGACCTACCTTCAAGACTTCGCTTCCGTACGATCGCCTCGACACTCTGTTCATTATGCAATTGATTGGCCTGCAAGCAAATAAAATAGACAGGAGCCAAGGTGGGTCATTGGACGACTGTCGAACAGTCCGATGGGCAACCTTACCAAGACTTCTTCCTCAAACAAACCCATCGCGGCTGTCCGTCGATGAGGATCTTCTTTCTCAACATGCTCCTTTCGTTTTGACGTCAGATTCTCGTTCACTACTGCTGTACAATAGGTCAAGAGCTTCTGTCTTGCCTCGTATCCAGCTAAATGTCCAAAAGCGGCTGGTTAGATCAGGTTTCGTTTTTTTTGGCGGTCAAGATCGGATACGACTGACCCATCATCTCTCGCCACAATGATAAACATGTGTCATTCAGCCCGTCGGTTCTGTCAAAAAAAAAAAACGAGGAAAAAGGGGAGGCAACATGAGAAATCTCCGAGACCCAAATTAAGATCCTGTGCCTTCAAAATGAATACTCACATTGGAAGACCCCGTGTGCGATTAAAATCCCTTCTTGCTGCATCCGCTCGATTCAGCTTGGTCACTATAGTATCATCCAATTTGCGATACTCCCTCATCAAACCTATCGATCGCCAACATGAGAGACAATGATCGTTTAGTGGTCGGATCTCGAGACGACGCCTTGTGTTTTGCAAAATCGAGCAGAGACACACCCTTGAAGACGCTCAGGTCATAACATGTCTCCGGAGTAATGGAAATTTGACGTGGTGGAGAGAGAAATGTATCGTTGTATGCACTGGCACTGCCAAATGGTAGTTGCCCCGGGGTGGGGGTCTGCGAGTCCGAGGGTGCCATCTTGCCCAGATCGTTGTGGCGTTTTTTGGTACGCTCTCGATTCTAGTTCCGTCGTGATAGTTTACTTGTTGAGCCGAGCTGTGCTTTCACAAGAATGGTTTGACTGGCAAGAGTCAAACCAAGTCTTTGATAGGCAGACGACAAGAATATCACATGTGACGGTCGCTACGGTCGCTTTGTGATATGACGAAGCAATGGATTGAAGCAACTGCGACTGCTTCCGCGCCTCTCATATCTCATCGTCTCATCACAGAACATTGGTTCAGATTCTATACTCTGGCCCCACCGAACGGAGATTTGGGGCTCAGGGTCTTACAGCTGAGTTGTACTTCATCATTGCAGTGTACACATTGATGGATGCATCGACGGTTGAAAGCTGAGATTCAAAAGTGCTATAGCAGTAGATACTTTATATACTGGGCACTTGCCATTTACAAATCAAAAGGCGTGTCTACCTATAATATAAAAGTCCGTGGAAACAGTCGAATGTTGGTGGCTACAAGTGTGGGTAAAGATGTCTGAGGTGGCTCTCTGTTAAAGCCGACCACCTCAATCTACCCTGTCTATAAGTGTTCTTTTCTTTCTATTCTGCCCTAAATGTTCGATACTCTCCATAGAGCTGGCTAGATAAATGTCCAAAAAGGCTTGTTCCGTTATTGTCCATGTTCGCCATTGGTAACCTCGTCTTGTATGCTCTGCAAAAAGGCAACAACATCGTTCTCGTCCGTTGAATCAACCACTTGATCCTCGTCGTGCTTGAACTTTAGATACCGCACGTTCCGACTCCTTGTTACAGCCTTTTTCTGCAATTTGATGGCATCCGTCTGGCTAGCTGCCTGGTGGTTCTTGGTGCTCGTCCTCTCATACCTTGCCCATACCTCGTGCATATCCAATTTGACGCCCTCGGTGTACTTGAGTTTGTGCGCCATTGGACTACCAAAGACCAGATCGTTGCCCGTCTTCATGAACTGGACGCCGACAAACGAAAAGTAGACATGGAGAGCGCCAATAAGGAGTGGGAAAAGCAAAATGAGAAAGGGAAGTTTGCTTGACGCTTTTTGACGGCTCCAAGAGCGTCGCGAGGTCAACTTGGGAAAGTTCGATGATGTTGCTGATGACGGTGGCGAAAAGAGCGATGTGGACGTTGGGAGGAGAGGCATTTCAAGGCCGACCAAACGACGAACCTCCTTTTTGCTTCTTTTGGCGACGGGATAGTCTTCAAGAGACGTCGATGACGTTGAATCCAGTTTTGATATTGTCGCAAGCAGGGCCCAATCAATTGCACTATTGATCGAATTGGGCAGAGAAAAAGATCTGTGCTGTTTGCTACGTTCGACTGCTAGATTGTCCGAATTTGATTTGCGACTCCAGTTTGCAAGGTCGTGTTCACTATTGGAACGCTTGATTGACGAAAACGGAGAAAATCCGAGCAGTGCAGAGGGTCTACGGAAGGGGAGACTGGACAGAGATCTTCGCGAAGAGTTGCCATGGAACGGGTTGTCAATGACACATGGCCGAAGGACGTGAAAAGATTCAGTTCCTTGGGGCGGCGCTGAGCAAAATGGCATCCACAGAGAGACGTCGGTCAGCGGAATGGTTCTCATTGCTCACAAACCTGCCGAACAAGACTCACTTATTGTAATCCCGGGTACACAGATCCTGAGGTCACCTCTTGGCGACCGAGGACTCGCCTGCCCAGACGACGCTTCGACATGTCCTCCTTGTTGCTCCTCGTACGATTTGGGAGAGTCTACCACAAATGAAAAGTCCATATCAAGGGTGCCCCGAGCCGGAGGTGGTGATGGTAGAGGTGCAGATATGGGTAGGGCAGAGGGAACAAGGTTGAGCGGTTTTGGTCGGTTCAACCGAAAAGCGGCATTTGGTGAAGACACACTACAAGCAGATGTGAGAGACAAGGCAATGTCAGCATCATATATCAAGCAAACGTGTGTGAAGCAGAGTGACTTACTCCATTGTTTGGAAACAGCAAACGGTTCACGACGTTTGTCCGTATGTAGCAGTGGCGGTGCGGTGGTTTCGCAGCGGAAGAGCAAGTGAAACAAGACCAAAGAATTCCCAACTGATCGTCAGACTAGCTAGTCCGCGTCTGCTGATGTCCCTGCTGCTTGTCGACGGCAATGATCTTGATGACAGGTGCGTTCTGATCCAGTGTGTTTCAGTGTCTATTTCCCGTCCAGGAGATCAATGACCCTATTTTTGGATACCAAGGAGTTGCTGGTGTTGCCGTAGTAGTCAACCTGAGATGACCGAGTCCGAATGGTGATAGGCCGGAATGTTTAGGGCAGTTCGAGAGCTGTGAGTAACGATTTACAAGGGATGACAAGAATGGTTTTTCAAATAGCAAAGGCGAAATATTTGAATGGCGACAAGTGTTGTAACGTAGCTATTATGAAAACTCCGAGTAGGCCGAAAGAGCTGGAGTCGAGTGGAGCAAGGATGACTTCAATGTCGAGTAAAGACTGGCGAATGGAGAGTCTAGTCGAGGTGAGTGAGACCTTGCGGTCGTGTCGCAAAAATCGCCTGTTATCCCAAGTCGCAGAGCTGAAGCTAGTATAAAGGGGAAATAGGAGAATCTATATACTGGGAGCAATGTTCGTTGTGATGGGGTTTGTGCTTTGGTGGGTAAAGATTAGACCGTTGAGGCGTCGATGAGCCTTGTCAAGGCGGAAAGTCGGCGAGTAGATTAAAACGAAAGTTCCCTGTAAGCCACTGAAATCATCTTCTGACCTGATACATGCCTGGTCCAAGGAGAGTGAAAGGGGGAGACAAGAGCGAACGGTCCTGTTCTCCAGTCTATCGTTGTAGGAGCGTCTAGAAATGTTGTGCTGTTGTGGAATGTTGTCCTATATGAGTTGTGGAACGGCGGATAGATTTGGCGCTCAACCAACACAGAGTGTCGTCCCAAGCAAGCTAATTCCCAGCAGCAGGCAAGCAACCTCTATCTCCCAAAGATCGGCGACAGCTTTCTTTCGAGGGACAGCAGCAGACACAAGCGAACACGGAAGAGGAACGCAAAAAGGTACGGTAGCGTGGATTTCACGCGGGTTTGTTGGCCTACAAGGATGACCCTGACTTTTGGACCTCGGCGAGCTAAACCAGCAGGCTAAAGCTAGCTCGCTCGCCAGCCAGCAGCATCCAAGCACGTTGATGATGCTCAGAGTGGTAACCAGTGGTAATAATCTGCCCACTCGCATCGTCAAAGGTATGAGTTGGAACAATTCAGTCAGGCAACGATTTGGGTTCAATGAGGCAGTCGCTGGCGTCGCTAGAAGACGATATGACGATGCTACTGTCGCTTCGCAACCTTTCTCGCTCAGTCAAGCTAGTCGAGTCGTCGAATCGTCCAGAGTCAGCTGGCGACATTGGGGTCGTTGCATTCATGCATTCATGCAAGTCTGCCTGCACCCATAACCGGCATGACCTGGTACTGTTTTCTTTGAACATGTCATGCCAAAACGCTCAAATCGCTCAAAGATGTGACTCTTGGCAAGCTTGTCCACACTGTCCCAGCGAGAAGGAGTCAACCCAGCGGCGCGCTCGAGTCCTGATGGACGTCTACTGCAGATTGCCCCCTGCGCGCGGGATTCTGCGATTCCACGATTCGGCGCGGATCGAATCGATAGAGGGAGATATCGAATATCATCGACCATTCAGGACCAAATGATCCGTCTCATTCCGTGGCAGCCGTGGCAGACTCGGTGACTGTGTGTGTGTGTAGAGTAGGGGGAGAGAAAAAAAGGGGTATAGAGTCCGAGTCTTGGAAACCGGTGAGGAGAGAAAATGTATACAGAGTCCGAGTCTCTTGACAAGTAACAAGTTGGTAGATACACATATGCTCCTCTCTCCTATGATCGTGCGTCGAGCAAATACAGACCGAGATGCATGCATGATGGATCCTACGTACAGTCATCCCTGTCATTGTACAACTTGATTCCAGCCGGGTTCGCGCAGTCATGCAACAAAAAACAGACCGATCGCTCCAGCTTATGGGCCCGTCCCTATGGCCTACTGCTCTGCAGTCCTGGGTAAACTGATGCGTAAAGTCGTCAGCTCGTCTACCCCTGGGTCACATCCATCTACATGTATCACTCACATTCGAGCACCACATCGTCTTCAAAGTCGGAGCAGCAGCTTTGGTGGTCCTGTAGATCTCGAGCTCTTGTATCTCCGTACCTCTGTCCGCGTTGTTGAACGGGGTATCTGGTCTCCAACACGGACCTGTGCAAGCCCTATCCGTTTGGCACGAGGTGTATCGTCAACATCAAACTCTTGTGGGGCCACAGATGTTGCTTTGCCTAGTAGCGGCTTGTCACACGTCACTTGTTTCCTCGCTCGCGGTGTGTTTTGGCATTTCACCTGTAGAATCCTCTTGTCGGGACTTTCCGCCGGGCCGAGTTTGCCACCAGTAGCACAGTCTGACGGAGCGACCGTTTCCTTGTGTTCTTGGACATCAAGCACCTCTTGTGGGGTATGCGAGTCCTGTGGAATGTGGTCGGACAATCGTTGCGGAAGAATGAGAGGTTTGAGGCCAACACGAGAGGTTCGTTTTGCGTGGGGCGGCAGACGTGAAACATTCGTCTGACCATAGACACTGGACCTTTCAACTACCGCCTTGGAAAGACTCTCTCTGTCTTGAGCGCGGTCCAACTTTTGCGTGGCTTTCGTCGAGTCTTGCCCTGTCCGCAGCAACGAGCCTCGACGAGCGCCCCAGGCCATAGCGGGAGAGGGAGAGTCCATAGCCGACGCTTCCCCTAGAGAATCAATCGTTGCCGTAGTCGCCGTCGAGCATTTCGGACCTTGTTGGGACGGGCGAGCACTCCTGTCAAACAAGAGTCGAGGGGCTGAAACTTGTCCATGGAAAGAGTGTGGTCGAGACGGCTGATGGGTAGACTCGGCGAGGTATAAATGCGTTGAAGCCTTGTCCAGCTGGGTCATCACCATTTCCATTTCCTCCAACTGAGTCGGTTCATGTTCAAATGAAAGCTCAATTGGCAATCCGAGAGCACTGACCGCGCTCGCACTGATCCTTTCGGGTTGTTGAGACTCTTGGCCAATGGGATGGGGCACGGAGGCAGGCGACAGTTGACCTCGCGTCAAGAGGCCGTCTTCAGAGACTGTCTCAAGAGCTCGGACAGGGGTGGCTATTTGACCCATGGCCGCTGGATGAGTCAAGGGGTGTGCAAGGACTTGCGATCGTCCGTCATTTGACTTTTGCGCCGCCCTGACTTCCTTGCTTGCCGCCTTTCGAACCTTGTTGGGTATGGGGGGCAGATCGATCCCAGCAGCCAGAGAGTCGAGGCTGGGTCTGTTTTTCAAGATGCCCTGAAGTGGTTGTCTGCCTCGAATGCTGAGAAGCGAAACATTGGTCGATAGTGGGCCTCTTGCGGCAATCTTGGGTTGTGACGCAGGAGCCGGCGTGTCAATCGACCGCCCATACTGTCTCAGGGCGTCTTTGACTTCATGCAGTAGTCCCATCTTGGGGGTAAATGTGGGTAATCCAGGTGTTGACTGTGTCACGACCGGCTTTTGGTAAGGGGTGGAATGAAGCATGCTGGGTGGAGAACTACCAAAATCAAACGATGTCATCTTGTCATCTACCGAGGACGACGGGCCGTGGTTCGGGACAGGTGGATGAACAAAATCGAGTGACGGTCGGAAAGGCGGCAAGTCCATGGAACGTCGATTGGTGGAACACGAAGTTCGGCCTATGGGGGTCTCTTGAGGTCCACCACGCTGGTCATTGATGGTCGATCTGTTTTTTTTTACAGATGAGCAAAAGAAGAGCGTCAGTCTTGCGAGCAACGCTATCGCCGCCGTGAAGAAATACATACGTTTCACCAGCTTGACCACCGCGAGGCAAGTCTTGCAGCGCAATACACTCGGGTGCATCGCTCTTGGGTCTTGCCACCAGATTACGGGCAAAATCAAAGGTCCTTTGCTTCCCTGCCTTGATGGCAGCGAATTGTTCCCTTTCTGGTGACTCGGCTTCCCCCAAAACGTACCGACCTTCAAACCCTTGAGCCTCTTCATATAGTCCAGCAGCCTCCATAGAAGGTCTTGGCGTCATGATCATATCTCCTTGGCTCCCGCCAAACATAAAGACTGGAGGCTTGCTGATGGTCGCCCTCGTGGCTGTCTTGACCTCTGCAGCTCTCAAACTTTTGGCACCGGGACTTGTGGTTGAGCTATGCTGGGTACTGCGCCATTCAGACCTTGAACAAGGAGTTCCCATGCCACTATGGGGTCGTGAGAGAAATTCGGGTTGTTTGGGTAGCTGGTCGTACGCAGGGCCAGCTTTAAAGGATAGAGCGTCTTCAGTATGAGCAGAAGCTCTTCGGTTTGGTCGAGGGGTCGCATCAAGGTCTAGACCGTGGTCTAGTTGCGGTGGGCGAGGAGGACCATGCTGCGGCCCGCTCTTTCGAGCTCTAGGCAACAAAGGCATACCTCTAAACCAAGTCGATCTGGGGATCTTTTGCCGGACAGACTCTGGAATGACAGATCGACTAGACATGTCGGCAATGCGTTCCAAACCCATGATTGAATGCGACGAGTAACTCTTGTCCATGGCGTCGACGCTCTCTTGTTCTGCGGCGAGATAAGCTTCCAAAGCTTGGGCTGGCACATGGCGGATGAGCAAAAGGCAAGTCAGAAGAATTGGTCCAGGAATCACCAGTGATGTCAAGTAGATGATGAGGGTCGTCGTGTTTGGCACAATCAAGATAGGTAAAGACAATCCCTGTGGACAACGTGTATCAATCGTGTCAATAAACGTCAGATACCGTCCAGACTCTGGAAAAAAACTACTTACCCAGCTCCCCCAAAGACCAAGTAGCAAAACCAGAGACAACCAAAACACCCTGTTCGAGGCCTTGATGGTCATAAATGTCTCATTGGCCAAGTCCACAGCTTCCAAGATATCATCGAGCTCAGATTCTTGATGAATCTGGCCATGCATACCATTCGCCCCCAAACCATTATGCTTGAACCCAGTGAAAAGGAGTGGATCCGTCGACGACTTTCCATTGAATCCCGAGGTACTGGTGACAGGAGTACTCGGAACCGACTGAAACGAAAACGGAGACACTTTTCCATCCGACACCATCATCGGTTGCACATCTCCTCCGCCAGGCTTGACGGGCATGGAAACATATTGCGGAAGGGTTGAGCCAGATTGACGTCGTTGAGCAAACGCGGCGATTCGGTCCGTCTCAGAGGATGATCGAAGTCTGTACGGTCCATTGTTGTGCAACTGGGCAGATGGCGGTCGAGTGGGCAGGGGCAAGTTGGGTGGAGGGCCCAAGATCGATGCAGTCGTGGCCGCACTGCGATTGCTCTCCAGGCTCGGGCCTCGCCCAGTAGGTTCATCATTCCGCATCTGTCTATCCATAATATTCATGTTGGCAACGTCGTGACGGCGAGACATATCCTGCCCGTTTTCCAAACAAGAATAAAACGAGTCTCTGTCATCTTCTTCAGACAATCTGCTCGACTTGGACCGAAGCGGCTTGATGCCCGGACTATTCGCAATGGATATTGAGCTCATGTCGTAAGGGTTGGACGTTTTGAGAATGGAAGGACCCTCATTGTTGCAATACTTCCATTCTTGTTGCATCGTCTCTGGATCTTGGCTAGGACGAATTCGTTGTTTCGCTGTGCGATAGGGTGATGGAATCATGGGTACGGGTTCCATTGTGCCAAACGAAAATGAGCTGATGCTTGTGGGCGTCGCAGTAGGTTCAGTGATCCAGGAATCCTTTTTTTCCGTGGACTGGTGACTTGTGCTACTACTCGCGGTATCCCTTCGAGACAGCCTCGAGGTGGACCTCATTCGCGCTTGGTCTGGAGTTTTGGGGTTTCCGCACAATGTCTGTTCCTCCATCTTCAACGCAATGGTCTTGGACTCGAGGTGAGAATGACCTTCGGGTGTCCCTGTATCAAGTCCTCTTTTCTGAGCGGTCGCGATCGTACCATAGGTAAAAGATGACATTGTGTTAGAGTCGGTGTTTTCTCCCGCTATTGTGAGTTGAAAGAGCACATTCTGGTCAGTGAGGTACGTTTCGTGTATCTCAACCCGAGAAAGACCTACCGTATTCACTGAGCCAACTGTTCTCTCGAATCATCTCCATGGGCTCCGAATTTTGCCTCCCTCTTTTCGAGCTCAAGACACTATTGTTGAGGATCTGGCCTGAGAAGAAACTTGTTGTGCTTCGTTTGGATTGTTTGACGGGTAGCTTGATCGCGCCGTGGTCTCCTGCGCGTCTCAATGAAGATACTGTTGCAGCTGTGAAAACCAAGAGACAGAATGCCGAGACTCCTAGAGGAATATAACAGGACACATACGCTCCCAGCACAGAGAAACATATGGCCGAGATTGTGGCCGCGGCCGAGAGAGCCATCCAGTACCCGTCACTGTGTTGACCAGACTTGAGCAAATGGGATATACTGCTTGAAGTCTTGAACTTGGAGCTTGAGAGGATGACAGAAAACGAAGCAAAGATGGGAATAAGGGTGAGGGACAATCCGAGAGCAATCTCCAATGCTTTCGAGGATGATTGGCCGCTCAAGTTTAGGTAAACGACTCCGCAAGTGACCGAGGCGACAGCCATCAGAGCACAGTACCGAAAAGGAGACACCCATCGTGGACATTGCTGCTGTAGTTCCTCTTTTGCCTCAGTTGATTGAGCCGGATCCAAGTGAGCGTCGACAGCCGTACTCCCACTCGTCTTGGACCCCTTGCCCGCGAAAAGGTTTCTTAAACCAGCTGCCGAAGCTTCACTCTCTTGACTAGGCCTGGGGGCGATGCCAAACTCTTCTCTTCTGACCAACTTTTTGTTATGATTCGTAATCGCTTGAGCCGTTTCCAAAAGAGGCTTGATGGTGATGGATGTCGATGATTTTTTCGAAGCCTTGACTTGGACTGGATCCCTCGTCTGACCACCGCTCTTTTCATCATTTGCAAGAGATTGTTGGTTGGATCGGTTTGAGAGTGAAGGAAGGGCAAGAGTTGGTCTTGCGAATTTATCAAGCAGGTTGGGACTTGACAAGAGCAGAATTATTCCCAAGAGCGGTGCAAGAGTAAAGACAAGGGGAATGGTGACACTTGCGGCCAAAGGTATGGTGTTTTCAATGTCGGCCATGTCGAGATTCCAGAGTGTTTAGTGAGAGGTGCTTTTGACGTGTGCCAACTTGGAACACAACCAAGTAGCAGGTTATACCTACCGGGTGAAAGTCGAGCCGAGCCAAAGAAGTACTCTTTACAGTCGGTAGTGAATCACCGTTGAATGAATGGGACCGTCTTGAGGAAAGAGAGAGAGAGAGAGGTTGCAGCGTTGTACAGACATTCAACATGACCATGTAGACGAATTCTGGTTATGCAAAGGTTGTATGTTTGATCAAAACAAACCTGGTGGTATGCCTAAAGAGAGGATAGATGTTGATTCAACTTCTTACGATGATCCCCTTTCTGCCCTTGTAAGAGGCAACGTAGATCCCTCCCATGAATGACGAAACTGGACCGTTTGCCCTTTTTGCCCTGTATTTCCTCAAAGGTTCCATAGATGACACGTCTGTTGTGCTGACCATGCATTCATGTCATTCTCCGCCTAGCTGCATACCCTGCCATGTTGTCCATTGGAAAGTTTGCTTGCCTTGCCACTTTCAGGTTGGTTGGGATTCAAAGTGATGGTCCGTTTGCTGACGAGGTTAATGACATGAAACACGTCAAAGGAATGATCAAGCGACTACTTGCTGCTTGATTGTCTGTTGCACTCTTACTTGCGAGTTGCGAGTATATATCACCAGCAGACCGGTAGGCTATAGAGTCTGTCCTGGCGGTCGAGATGAAAAGCCAGAGTCGCTTGTCTGTGCTAGTAGACAGTAGAGTAGAGAATACACGACCTTGAATGCACACCTAGGCATTGACGAGGATACCACAGCACGCTGTTACGCTCATGGATGCCAGCCAAACACAGTTGTCGAGTAGTGAGACGTTGTGCTCGCAATGCATCATCGACCATGTACACATGAGCTCCTTGTGCTGCTGTGCAATCACCTGTTGCCGTGCGTATCTGGACTTGGAGAGGAGTCGAGTGTCGACCGCCCTACTCGAGTCATTGGGCGCCTTGTAATGTGTGCACTTTCCGGTCGTCAAAGTGCAGCACGCTTTTGCTTGTCACAACATTCTTTCAGAGACAGAATCTTGAAGTCGGCATTGAGAGGCATCGAGTGCAGTTTGAATCCAAATCGCCTAAGTGTTTTTAATCACTGTCCTGAATATATCTATAATCTTCTCGAGTCCGATCGAGACGAGTTGAACATACGTCCCCATCAGAGCCCATGTTCGGCATGGCCAGACGTTTTTGCTATAAAGAAAACGTGCTGACGACTGGTAGGACGATGTCACCACCACTTACTACGACTATCCAGAAACCAGGGCCGGTCGAATCGAGTTGGATGTCTTCCGAGCGGGCATTCGGCGGCAAATGGCGCTCGCTCGCCCGAGCAAATCTCGCAAACCTCATCACCCATTTCGTCATGTTGACTCGTCTTTGTTCTGCCTCTACCAGCTTCACTCGTCCTGCTTGGAGATAGACAGGCATCACCCAAGCTTCAACACTGACAACCCTTCCACACTAGTAAAGATCACACGGATAATTTCAGACCTCAGTGAGGCAAGACACGGCGTACGACATGGACTTGTCGTCCCTATACACCACCCTTTCGGGTCCTCCAGACCGGCTCCAGCAGGCGGAGAATGAGATGATGGAACGGTTCAAAGGTAAGTTGCCATCCATCTTTGCTTTGCATCTGGACTCCTCACTACCAAGGCGTAAACCTGGTCGGGAGGTGCCGAGCGTCGACACAAGTCCACACACTGACCTAGTTGTCGTCAAACTTTAATCTGTGCCTTTTGATGTTCATGGTGTCGCCTCCTATCCACCCCTTTATCACTCTTTCAACAGCCGCTGCGCTTAGCATTACCCATCTCTACAAATCATCAGTACATACATCCAAGGTAAGTCTTGGGTCTGTTCGTAAACTGGGGTGTCATTGCCCCTACATGTTGGCCAAATTGTGCCGATGGACGACGCTCGTGTTGCACTTGGTCATGGCGGACAAGTCGCAGTGGTTTGCAATTTTATGGTGTACTGATCCATCGCTATTCTCTATTTCTTTCTACGCCGTCTCTTAGCAAGCATACAGAGCTGGTTACTCCGAGTGTCTGTCAGTATGATTTAATCCGAATTAGCGATGCTACATGCATGATACTGACATGCTCTATTCCAGGAACGATGTTCTGCAAACACTCCAAGCATCACTATCAGCAACGGCAACGGCATCCAATGTGTCAACACCTGCGGCTACCCCTGCCGACAGCAGGATGAATGAAGAGTTGGAGAGGAGCGCAGAGCACGGATCAGCTTTGGAAGGTGAATCTGCGGGCAAAGTTCTGGAAAGGTTGATGGATTGGATAGAAGCAAGACAAGTAAGTTTGCCAAAGACTGGGCTCTCCAAGCCTTATTTCTAGTGCAAGGTCGACTCACAAGCCAAATTTCTCCACCTAGGAAACAATCAAAATCGAGACAGAAGAGGACAAGGAAAAGGAAGAAGCAGAGGCGTCTAGTCTAAATGCACGTTCAGCACAGTCAAATACGACGACTCGGCGTTCGACTATGGGCTCAGATTCCACAACTCAGGCCCATTTGGAGCATCGAGATAATACGGACAAGAGCTCACAACCTCCTTCGAGAGTGCCCAGTACTATACGACAGCGAGATGCTCTCGTTCAGGCGGTTGCCAATGCACGGGGCAAAAACCAATCCAAGAACTCGGATACTTTACTGGGTAACGTCGGCATTCAGAACAACGATGTAGCAGCAGACAAACCTTACGAGGCCGAACGGCCACCAGCATCCGTTGCAGCCAGGTCATCCTCACCCAGTCTTTCCCGGACGCCCAATGCCCATTTCCGCGATAACGACGAGCCATCGCTGTCATTGCCGTCATCACCTCTCACGCATCCATCCGTCACTACACCTAGGTCTCTCAAACCCTTTGGCCACTACCGTGGAGGACCGGACCATCGTAGTAAACTCCTCAACCTCAACAGACGCGCTGGCGGACTCTTGGGTGTTGACCAGCATGGGTTCAATCCCAATTTCGGGGGAAAAGATGTTCCCCTCTACCCCGGCCGGTCCGGCATTGTTGATCATAGACATGATGTAGATCCTGTCGATATTGGCACTGCTCCCCATGGCGGCAAACGACGCTTTGAAAACGCTTTCGCAGCAGCCATCCCAACAGGGGGTGATCTCTTTGATAACGCGTCTGGAGTTGTTTCGAATCCCACGCCGGTCATCTCGGGCAGTCCGAACCCAGGGTCTGGACTTGTCCCAGGATCAGGTCGAGCAAGACGGAGAACCATGGGACCTCATGGCGCCTTTTCTTCCCACCAAGGCTTTGCCAAGTTTGCACGATTGAGAGCTGCAGGAAGTGAAGGCGAAGGGGAAGAGCCAGTGGACGGTCGAGAACGGAAAAGGCTGGCGAGACGATGATCTGTCGACACGGGACAACTCTGTCAACAGCTTCCAAGCCTGGGAACATTTTATTGCATCATCCATCTACAGCATCTACACCCCATGACTACGTCATCACAGCGACCGAACGGGGGACTCTGTGTTTCTTTTCGGTGTCGGTCGGCTTTTGCAGAGATGCAGAGACATGGCCAAACAGTACGGCGATTGTTGAGCCCTCAATCATTCCGTCGAATCGGAGTGATCCACATATCACATACCACCACATTCAGGAAGCAACCTCATTGCATCATAACATCAAACATGACAAACGTACAGAAAAAAATGAACAAATCGTCAAATCATTCGTCATGCGGCTGTCAATATTCAGTCGCTCAGCCCATCTGTTGTAATAGCTCAAACATATGCCCAAACGATGCTTGTATCATGGATCATACTGTCCAGTCCCGAGATTCGCGGTTCGACTTGCTTCATTCAGCAGTCCGTGTCACTTGTTTCTTACTAGAATTTCAGGGTACTGACTCGGGAACGCTCGAGTCTGAGCTTTTCGTACAGAAGATGATTGACATAGTAAAAGTCTAGCTTTTGAGCATGTGACGTCCAAACGTCTTGTCTCGACCTGGCAAGTCGTTTGGCCGATGGCAAGAATCATGAGAGACATGTGAGAGACGCTTACGGAGATGATACCTTGTGACACTTGCTCGGAACTCATCATAAGACGCCGCCAACCCACGATGGGTCGCGGGTTATCTGCGGGCGTTCAAGTGTGTACCTGAACATTCGCGAATGGATCAGCTGTGCGAACTCACGCTTGAGACGAAAAAGATACGACCCGGTTTTCTACTTTGTGGCTCTGACGATTCGACGGATTGACCACTTTTGTTGCTTTGACACCCATTGTGTCCAGATTTCCAGGGAGATTATCGGCGGGACAATTGATGATGACATTGAGTTTAGCGCGAAATTCGGGAGGTTGATCAATCGGACCGACATTATCAAGTCTCCGAGATCGTGACCTCGGGAGGTTTGTACCCCTGAGAACCGCTGAAAGATGAATGGAAACACCTGCTCATAGCCACTCTTTTTCTTCCCTTTGCTTGTGGATTCAAGACCGTTTCATTTCCTGCTGGCTCTCTCGGCACGTTCCCATCCTATATCCTACCCGGCTCAACGTATATATAACCATGAAAGATTGGTCGTCCTGGAAGAGGGGTCATGACATGTGGTCCTTGGATGTCTGCCAACACCATCGCATCAACACACCAGATCCATTAAGTCGACTTTAAAACTTTGAACCAAAATGGTCGCTGTCACTGCATCCCGAGGTCGAGAACTTGACGCTACATCCGATTGGATTGACGAGGTAAACGTCCTCAAGGGGCAACTCAACAAGTCCGACAATGACTATGATGCTTGCTCCAAATTTGACGAGGAAAAGGACAGGGAGACGTTTCGAAACTATGAAGACGCCAAGGATCATGTCAAGGTGAGTGTTTTGTCATGAGGGTGGTCGACTGTCAAAGGGGAAAACAAAAAAGGCTAACGTCTGATGCTCGTAGAAATTCTATGCCGAGCAGCATGCAAAGCAAACTCTGGAATACAACCTCAAAGCTCGTGAATCGTTTCACAACACCAAGCGGGCTCGCATGACCATTTGGGAAGCCATTGAGAAACTGGACACCTTGGTCGATGAAAGTGACCCGGACACAGAATTGTCGCAAATCCAACACCTACTACAAACCGCTGAAGCCATGAGAAGAGACGGTAAACCGGATTGGATGCAGCTCACGGGTCTCGTTCATGACTTGGGCAAGCTCCTCTTCTTTTACGGTGCAGAGGGACAGTGGGATGTAGTCGGAGACACATTTGTCGTTGGGTGCAAATACTCTGACAAGATCATTTACCCCTCAACGTGTGAGTTCTTGGGCCAATGACTTGGTACGCAGCTCTGATCATTCGACTAATGCGGTTACGCCTTTTCGACAGTCTCTGCGAATCCCGATTCCAAGAACCCCAAATTAATGACGGAAAACGGCATCTACGAAGCTGGTTGTGGACTAGACAATGTCTTGTTATCATGGGGACACGATGAGTATCTCTACATGGTTTTGAAAGACCAATCAAGTCGTGAGTGTTGATGCCCAACGAAAGGTTTGAGGCTTCACGTCCGCTGACCATGCTCGAATTGGTACCATGATGCAGTCCCCAAGGAAGCCCTGTCAATGATCCGATATCACTCGTTTTACCCATGGCATCGTGAGGGCGCCTATCGCCACCTGATGGTGCCTGCCGACGAGGAGCAACTGCGTGCCGTCAAAGCCTTTAACCCATACGACCTCTACTCAAAGTCTGACAGTCCGCCCGATGTCACTGAACTCAAGCCCTATTACACCAAGCTGATCGAAAAGTACATTCCTGGTGTCATTGAATGGTGAGGGGTTGTGGGAGCGAGTCAGGATTAGAAAAGAAACTAGGCATGTATCAATAGATCAGATGTTGTACCACCGACCATGTAGATGTGCATGCTATTCAGAACAATTGTCCGCTGGATCGCACATGTCTTGTCAAGATCAACACTGGGCAAAACGTGCGGCGTTGCTGAATCCCCAGCATTTTGAACCGGGTTGAGATAGACGGTGGCGACTCACATTCCAAGTGCCGCAGCCTTTGGAGCCGAGCCTCTTTAACAACTGTGGGAACCTGATCGATAGTTCATTCATGTATATTGACGCATATCATTCATGGAGGATGTATGCAACATCTGTCGTAGACCGCCCATCTCTTCTGTATCCAACAGACACGACCTATCCCTCAAGCGCACGGCCAAGCCAACACGCACACTAGAAATGACTTTTTGGACTATCGTGCCTAGCCATCTCCAACCACATTCGGAGCTCCTCGTCGCTTTCACTATCCGAGTCATGCTCTTTGGGGCTTGCACCACGGTGTCGCCGATTGCGATTGTCTTCTTTTACAGCCCGGTGCTTCAACCAGGTGGTCAACAAGTGTGCGACAGTGTCTCTCCGGTTCCTCTTGTTCGCTCCGTCTTCCCTCCTCCTCCTCGTCTTGGTGGCTTTTGTGCGTTTGGAGTCGGTATCCTGCTCGTGATCCGCACCTCGCGGCTGGTCTTCGTCGTCGGCGTACAGGGACCACCAAGCCGACATTCGTCGAGTCAGAGGTTGCCTCTTGGACGGGATCGTGGCAGAGCGTCTCTTTTCCCGTTTCTTTTCCAACTCGTCATAGTCGTCGGCGGAGAACTCACTGCTCGTGTCATCGTCAGTTGTCAAGACGTCAAATGATGGGCACACAGAAAGTCTTTGCTTGAGTGTGTTTCTCCGGGCACGTCGGTTAATCCTGGCCCGAGTCTGTCGAGCACGAATTCCACTACTCTTGACAAAAGTATTGCGCCGAGATTTCTTTGCATTCTTGTAAATGCTGCGGGCGAGTTGCTTGGCTTCGATTGTCTGGCTCTCGTGTTCCTGTTCGTCTCTTGTATGAATCTTGTCTTGAGAGTTGGGCTCTTCATCAACCATATAATCTTCCATTTCGCCTCGCTCAAGACCATCTTCAACTCCTCTTTTCTGGTCGCGTGAGTATGAGTGATGACGCCGCCAGTGAAGAGCGATACTGGGGTAAAGAGACATTCCAACCGCCCAAAAGAGAAGAATGGCAGCCGCCAAGACGCAAGGCGGAATGGACCTGGCCATGTGTCTCGTAAATGAGCATCACGAATACTTGATCAGCCAGTCAACGACGAGATCAACTCACCCGCTCTGCAACACCTCCTCAGTGGCGTCCGCTGCCACGTAGAGGTTCTGGCGAATGATATAAATAAAGACCCTGTCCACAACGTACTGAAAAGCAGATCATGTTTCACTGTCAGTGGCATGGACGGAGCCATTGGTCGCTAGGTCGACTCACCGCTGCAGTGGACGTCAACGCAGCTACCAATATCAAGCCATGTTGCAACCAACCAGCTTTGTGCTGAGGTTTCCCTGAATGTCAGCTTGCTGTGTAAGGAATCGGTGAAAGTCAATAAGAGCACCTACGTTGGAATTGTTCATGACGTGTCGTTTACAGCAATGATGCAAAACGAGCATGGTGGCAAGGCCGCAGAACGCCACGGCTATGAACGAATCAAGTAAAAGCGGTACGTTCAGCCCTTCTCTCGTTGAAGGGTACAGACTGTCAATTTCAATTCACCTAAAATATGACAGAGTAGAGCATGGAAGATACCATTGGGCAACGTCAGTAGTTCACTTGCGAAACCTCTTCAATGACATGATCAGAATCTACAGGTTAGCGTCAGGCGCTAAACTCGATAGCAGTCGAACTGTGCTCACGGCAATTCCACAGAGTTTCCTAGATGTTCCATTGTATACCCAAACTTTGGTTTCGAACAGGTAAATCTAACATTTTGCGACCCGGTCGTGAGACTGTCTTGGGCCCCTCACAAAATCCCTCAGACGATACAAACACTCACATGCTTTCCGTTGACATGACACACCAACCCCATACCCCAAAAAGACCGATATCAACGAGATCATTTGCATCTGACTGATCGCTTGCACTTGATTCACCAAGTTTGATCCGAGCGATGCTCAGGCGGGTTCGCCACCATTCGTACGGAATGATTGCACTCCCAAGCAAGTAGACGGCAGCAAGGAGCGGCAACAGCAACAAAGCGGCTTCGGCTATCCGATGAAGAAGGGGGATTGAGTGAGACGTTTCGAGTGGCTTGTCCAGACCGATTCTCTGGCGGAATGGTTTGGAGTTGGCGGATTCGACTTGAGGCTTGGGTTGGATTTTGATTAGAGAGTTCTGGAGGGAAGGAGAGCTCGCGGACATTGCCAAGTGCGCTGCAAGGTCTTCGTCGGATGAGAAAGATTTTTTGGATGAAGAGCTTGTCCAAACGCTTGAAGGTCTGGGCCAATTTGTGCAGGACACTTGATTGTCTACATGATTCGCAGAGGTCCGTGGTTGAATACTGTACGAGTCAGTTCCGGGCTGAGATACTGGGGTGGTAGTGGACGCAGGACCAGCTTGGCCTTGGTCTTGAGACTGACGTAGACGAGAATCAGATGTTCCACTTGAATACGAATCCAATATCTTCTCCCTCATAGCGGCTTCTTGCGAGACCGACTCCATGCGTTTGGACGAGTTGCTGGAAAGACTCGGACTCGCCATGGCAATTCTCCCGATGGCGTCGAAAGCTCCAGGTGAGGATGCGGTAGAGGCTGGCGAACCTGAACGATCCTGCAAGTGTGTCACGGGGGGAGAAGGGACAGAAGAATGAATCTTGGAGGAGCTCGGGATCACCACTGTATCTGTCTCTGAAACGTCGTCGATGAAATCTTGAATGTATTTCCAGGCTTCCACGTCCTTTTCCTTGGCTGTCTGTTCGTCGATTTGAATTGTGCTAGAGTGAGTTTCAGGAATGATGAGAGGCGTTAGCTGAAGGAGAGGGCCGACATGTTGCCTCTCGCTGCCATTGACACTTGATGTGGTCAAGTTGCCTTGTACATTATCAGAATCACTCGCAACTGTCAGTCTCCGTGCATTGGCATTTGCACTGACATTGGGTGTGGCGTGGTGGAGGTTTGTAAGCCTCCGAGTGTCAGCGGGGTGTGGGGTTCTTGGGGAAAGCGGATTGGGTGACGATGATATGGAGACCGCCGAGTGCCACGATGTCCTAGTGGAGGGAGAAGGAATGGGCATACCGAGGAACCGGAAGGGGGAGACCTAGATGACATGGTCAGCTTCCAAACAATTGACATTTGCTCGAAGGAAGCAAGGTCGTAGTCATAAAGAGTTAACAGACAGTCTCAATCTGACACATGCAATGTCTTGAAACGACTTGTGAAACACGACAATAGACTGTACAGGTGACAAAGGAGACAGTCGTCACTGTTAGCCCAAAGGACCCATCAAAGCTCAAGAGTTTCTTGGTGACCACTCACCTTGTAGTACCACTCGCTAACCCGCCGTATCAAGCTTAGTATTCGGAACCAGCCCTCGATGTCACGGTAGAATGCTGCATGTCATACAGATGGGTTGCATAGGTTGACATACAGCGGGCACACCGCGAAATAAAAAAACCTCGTTCCCTTCATATCTTGACCATTCGCCCATCGATCTCCTACATCCTACTGCTCCCGAGTCTTGGTTGAACAAAATTTCTTTCCAACAGTAATCCACCTCATCAAGTTCTCCTCGTTCGACTGTTAGATTCGGGTTCGCGTGACCTTGTGAGCGAACTGGCGATACCAATGCGAGTGTGCTCGCCGCGCAAACCCTTGGTACAGGTCTCGTCCTGAGATTCCCTTCAACTTCTCTTGATTCTGGGAGCGGGTAAGCTCTCTGCGCTAGGGCTATTGTGGAAAGTAGGTCCGGCGTAGACCTTGAAGTCTCTTTCGATCTTCTTATTAATCGGTTCCAAACTCGAATTTGTACCGCCGATGGCTCCGGGCGGCGCTGAAGCAATGTGTTGAGGAAGTGGCCGGTCAAGCACTTCGTCGGATCTCCGGGAAACGTTCTTTACAGGCGTGGAAGTCCCCTTAGTCGAGAATGAATGCGAAACATTAGGGTTTGAGTGCTTATCCCGAGCTCGACTTGTCGATCTGGGTGCTGGTGTCTTTTTGCCAGTAAATGGTGCGACGGCGTGGCTGCCTCCATGATGCTTGCTGTTACCAGCAGCACGAGTAGTACGAGCTGGAGAAGCAAGGAGAGATTGTTGCCACTACACATGACGAGGTGGAGATCATTTACTGAGTAGCTGCCCCCCTGTTAATAGTGATTGGGTATCGGCTTACCGTCATTTCCTTTCCGCTCCCTCTCTCCTGTGCGTCTGGCATCTCCCAAACCGAGCTCTCATCTTCGGCCACGTTCTTCCCAGTGCGGTTGATTGTTCGTTTCTCTTTGGTCTTGGCTGCTGAGCGTGTTCCAGAGCCTGATCTTTGTTCATGGTCTGACACGCCTGCTTGTTGGCTATGGGACGCAGAAGCTAGCGTTCGGTCGCCCGGAGCACTCTGGCTCAGCATCCGCAGTTCTGCCAGCAAGCTGGCTCCAGGATTGACTGGCGGAGCGGCTTGGTGCTGTTTCACCATGTTGATTGCTCCCGACAGTCTTCCGTGGGTCGCTTCATCTTCAGTAGTGGATGCTTGAGCCCTGCCGTAATCGTCTGAAGCATATGTGCCATCTTCTAGTACTGATTCGACATCGTCGTCTTCTTCATCAAGTGGGTATCGTAGTCCCATCTTGAGCGATCGTTCACCCTGTTGACAGCTTTGACTACTGCTGCCTTGTCCGTTGGCGATTTGCAGACCATTGAGAGCGGGCACCATGTCCGAGTGGGTCTCCTTGTTCCGGCTCGCCGAAGTCTTGACATCCTTCTTCTTGCGCCTGGATGCATTGGGAGTCTTTGTTTTTACTATTGGATCGTCCCTTCCAGCTCCACTTGTGATGCTCAAAGGATCTGATGCTGCCCGAGGTCTGCGTGGTCTACGATTTGCCTTGTTCTTGCCGCTCCCTGGTGTCATATCTAGCGTATCAGAGTTTCCAGCCGAGAATACATCTTGATTGGTTGTAGCATTGACGTTTCTGGAGGAATCATTCTTTCCAGTGTATAGACCTGGTTGCGGGGCTTTCCCTTTCTTTCTACTCTTGAAAGGCGTCTCCGAGCCCATGAGATGAGTGATGGGAATAATGCCCGGAACTTGAGTAGCTTGCGATGGCTTCGAGCGGGGTGATTGTATTGCTCGTGAACTGCCTTGCTTTGCCTTTGGGTTATCTGTTGCATTTGCTGGAGGCATTGTCGTCATGTGGGATGCGATGATGTAAAGGTTCAAACAAGAATTCGTCTGCAAGAGTGAGCAATGTCAGCGTATGAAGATGCTCGGGAGTCCAGCACACCCTCGCCTCACAATATATGCTTCGAGTGATATTGCAATTCGATCGCAACGTTTCCGACCTTGCCAGAATGCGGACCAAATTTCAATCTCCAAAGACGGCTGACGCCAGTGTGTCTTGAGAGAGCTCGAGGTCGCGCCCTGTAAGCAAGTCAAGTGGTGACGTTGGAGAGACAAGATTTGCCCTCCTAGCCAGAATTCCGAGCCAGAGTCTGTATGAACAAAGGTAGCTAGTATTACTCAAGGACGGAATGCCTGATAGGTTGATAAAGGAGGAATGGGAGATCGTTCAAATGACAGGCGTATGTCTGAAATGCAAGCAATCTGTATGTCGCAATGTCGTTAACCGGTGGGTCGATCTGTCCTAATAACAGCAAGGAGTATGCAAGCAGTCAACGCGAGGGACTGGGCATTCATACTATCTGAACCGACTCTACTTGACGAGTCCATTGTGATGATGATATATTCTAATTGCTCTGTATATGCCAGACTCTCAGGGATCATGATAGCATTATATCACTATGGATGGAGCTACATCTGGACCTAATGTTGCCTTCAAGGATAGAGGCAAATACGGTCGGAAAGCAAGTCCACAAAGGCAAACACGAGTCTAGCTGAAGAGAGCCAATCTGCCCTTATCAGACCTATCCAATGCTTTTAAACCTTGCTCGAATGTCCGTCTACACACCTGCCAGAGCCATGGTGCCCCTGTTCGTGCTCTCCATACAAATCAGTCGCTACGTTCTCGAAGTCGCTCGCTGCCTCTGCAAGCGGATGCAAATCGAGTTTCAACGCAGGAACATTGAGGAAAGCAATCGAAAGTGGAGGCGGCTCCATCGCCTCGAGGAAATTAGAAATCAAAAGTCTTGAAGTGGTTCTTCGTTTGAGATAACTCCTTTGTCACTTGCTACTCTTGTCGTTCCATACACGGCTAGTCTTTTATTCAGCAATGGCTCAGGACAACATTTTTCAACCTATTGGAGAGGTCGCTCAACAGACTGACGCTCAGTCTGAAATCGTGGGAGGAGATGCTCTCCGACAAGTACAAGAGACCGACAGTTTGTGCATGGAGTGCCACCAACAGGTCCGTCACATTTGGCTTGCAATGTTGGTCATTCTCTTGGCTGATCATCAATGTACCGCTTGTTTTTACGTGTAGGGTACAACGAGGATGCTTTTGACCAGCATTCCCTACTTTCGAGAGGTCATTGTCATGTCGTTTAGGTGTGAACATTGTGGCAACCACAATACTGAAATCCAAAGCGCCGGTGAAATCCAACGTGAGTATCAATCGTAGTGCAAGACTCTTGCCTTTGCTGATTCAACAATTCAACATGCCCACAGCAAAGGGTTCCATTTACTCTGTTCATATCATCAACCCACAGGATTTGAGTCGACAAATCGTCAAGTCCGCCACTTGCACGGTCACCATTCCCGAACTCGCTCTGACTATTCCAGCTTCAAGAGGTCAATTGACCAACGTCGAAGGTTTGATCAGCGATATTGTCCGTGACTTGTCACTTGATCAGCCAGTACGAAAGATCATGGAGCCCGAGGTCCATGACAAGATCGAGGCTCTTGTCAACAAGCTTAGAGAATGCTTGGACGAGGACGACGTTGATCAGGATACCAAGGAGGATGGTGATGAAACTACAGAGAGGCAGTCAAAGCGACGCAAGACGGATGCTGATGGCGAAAAGACCTTTACACCTTTTACCCTCAAGCTCGATGACCCTAGTGGCAACTCGTTTGTTCAATTCTTTGGTTCTACAAACGACCCCCAATGGTCACTCCGAGCGTACAACCGTACGAGGGACCAAAACGTTGCTCTCGGTCTTGTCAGTGCTGACGAACCAGCGCCACCTGCTCCGACTCAAATCGCTGCCGCTCCGGAAGACCCAGTGGGTGCGATCGATGGATCCCGACCTGCCAATCTTGTCGAACGACCCGACGGTACCGTCGTCCCTGAAGAAGTTTTCAGCTTCCCAGGGTCCTGCTCGTCGTGTGGTCACATGATCAACACCTTGATGCAACGAGTCAACATTCCCCATTTCAAGGATATCATCATCATGTCGACCAACTGTGAATATTGTGGATACCGAGATAATGAAGTCAAGGCAGGCGGTGCCATCCCCGAGCAAGGCAAAAAGATTATTCTCAAGGTCGAGGATGAAGAGGACCTCAGCAGAGATTTGCTCAAGGTGAGTTTTTTGTGTATCTGATACGTGCGACAGGAAAAACTCACTCGAGTTCGTACAACAGTCGGAAACATGCGGTCTCGAAATCCCCGAGATCGATCTCGTCTTGCAACCTGGCACGCTCGGTGGTCGATTCACCACCATGGAAGGACTGCTTCAACAAGTCTATGACGAACTCTCGACCAAAGTCTACCAAACGGGCGCAGGAGACTCGAGCACGCTGACCGATTCCGAGGACAAGGCCAAGTTTGGCAAGTTTTTGGGCGACCTCAAGGACGTCATGGCTGCGACGAGACCGTTTACATTGATTCTCGATGATCCGGTGGCCAATTCCTACTTGCAAAACATTTATGCTCCTGATGTTGATCCCAACATGGAGACGATCACGTATGATAGGACGCACGAGCAAAACGAAGAGCTAGGGCTCAATGATATGGTGTTGACTGGGTATGACAATGAACACCCAGAAGGTGAGGCAAAGTAGACGGAAGAGTGTAGTAGATACAAGCATTCTCGAGATGAATGGGGAATGTTGCTTGACTTTGGTCTTGAGAAACGTCGCAACAGACGGTCCAGTAGTGATAGACCGACCCGTCATACCCAGTTGCCCCAATTGCCCCAGTCGCTCCATTTTTGACTCGATATGCCAGTCGGTCATCGCACGTACCTCACATCTCACAGGTCACCCACCCTTCACTGCGCAATGCGGTGCTGATCAGGTTGAGTAATCCAAGCACAAATGCGAGACATGCTTCACCGCATCACCATGGCAGATGGGCATCTATGGCGCCGAGTGTGCTGGGCGCTGATGACGATGATGCCGAAATCTTTGGATTCAAGTCACAGTCGTGTCTCCCCCAAGTTGAACGTTGAACAAACCTTGCTCAGTGTGTGTTTACCCTGCTTTGGATGGACGATCCACACCAATGATCCCCAAACTCTCTCTCTATCTGTATGACTCGTATCGCCCACAGCAATCGCAACTATCGTTGTATCGTCCCATGGTTTGAATCCTGCAATCCTGGTGAACCCACATAGCTCAACGATAAGGATACCTCCATCGAGCTTTGCGACTCTCTCGCTGTCTCTGCGCCTTGGCTGCTCTTCCGCGGAGCAAGTTCGCGTCGATGGAGATGATTTAATGTGTTATGACGCAGCCCAGTACGCTTGCGCGCGGCCGGGGTACCCGCCCAGCCAACTGCGCGCTCCCTCTCTCTCAGCAGCGCCTGTAGGGCCACGCTTGTCCACGAGTCAGCGGTGAACAAGGTCCGTGTTGGACCAATGGGGAAACGAGAGCCGTGGCAAGGCGTCTGGGCAGCAGAGGTGGATCTGGAGCGAGAGGCTGTGGGAAACTCCCATTGATCCCAAGCCGGGTTTTGCCTCCCCTCTCTCCCTCCTCGCTCCTCGCCTTGTCTCTCTCTGTCCGCTGGCTGGCTGCTCCAGGCAAGGTTGCGAGATTCGATATCATTCATATCTCTTCATTTGGGTTGCGTCTCTCTCTCTCACCTCCTTCATAAACCCTTTCCGCACAAACAAACCACCCCTTTTGACATCTCGTCTCTTTATTCGAGTCGTTTCCTTGACTCTACCTTTTAAAAACACCCTTGGAACTCTTGGTGAGTGTGCAAGTCCCGACTTTGGAGAATTTTCGGATCGGATTTACTCGAGCTGGGCGGCGAGTCATGGGAGACGTGTCATGCCATCCCAGAAAAAAAAAAGAGTCACTCGTTGGCGTCGAGATGGTTTTTGACGAGGACGATGGACTTGAGAGAGTCGAGTGAAAGATGGATAATGAGCATGGCGGAATGAGCTACGATTGGCAGTCGTCTTGGTAGCTTCGGGTGGTTGCAAGTGTTGGACAAGTCACCGCTCGCACGACATGCCTCTCCCTCTTCCTTTTGGCTCCTTTGCTTCGTGTGCGCGTTACACAAGATAACAAGATTGCTGATCATGTGTGTTTCATACTCTCTCCCTATTCACATTGACACTTGTCTCACCCGCGTCCCTGGTTGAACCAATCCCTGCGAATTCACTGGTGTGACTCGAAACCAACGCCACTCTTATCTCATTGACTCGACTCATGGCTCGTGGCGACCATCTACTCAATACCCGAACCTTGAACGTATTGGATGACTCGATTCCCTTTGTGCACTACACATTCACCAACACGTATTTCAATCAACGACAACCTTGGTCTTCATTTCGGAATCTCAAAATTCGCCTCGCACCCATACAATTTGCTGTCGTTCGACACGAACTTGACAATCACTTTTTGTTAAACGACCACTTTGATACCAACCCCGACTACATTCCGGACTCCGAACGGTCTATAAAATCAGACAGCTATCGTCCAGTTTTCCAATACACATACCACTTTATCCTCACAACCCAACACACATACCTACATAGACAAAGGTCAGTATCCATGTCTGCTCCAGGTGCAACCGTTTGGCAGTCCCTTACCTGGACTCGTGTGTGACTACAGATGACTGTCCCCACGAAACGAGTTGACTTGTGGCAAGCTTACATGGGGTTGGACCAAGGTGGAAAGGTCATGGCCGAGTGTGAGTTGCTTGCATCAATGACTATGAAACCCTATCGCTCATCAAGCGCTACTTTCAGACATTTGGATCGACGGATCCGGTGGAATGCGAAGTAAAACCATGACTTTGCCCAAAAAGGTCACCGATGTCAAGGAGTTGAAGGAGTGGAACTTTGATGGGTCTTCAACAAAACAAGCACCCAGCACCGACTCTGACGTCTTCTTGAGGCCCTGTGCCATCTTCCCCGACCCTTTCCGTGGAGGTGACAACATCCTTGTCTTGTGTGCCTGTTACTTCCCCGACGGTACGCCTGCAACCAACAACTACAGGCACTTTTGCGAGAAGAACATGAACTTGGTCAGCAAGCAAGAGCCTTGGTTCGGTCTCGAGCAAGAGTACACTCTTTTCGACTCTGACGGTCAACCTTTCGGATGGCCCAAGGGTGGTTTCCCCGCTCCTCAAGGTCCTTACTACTGTGGTGTTGGAACCGGGAAGGTCTTTGCCCGAGATTTCATCGAGGCCCACTACGTGAGTTTTGATATCACTTGTCTCACGTCGTGCCACACAGCATACTCATGCTTGTTTTGCTCTCTTGTCTAGCGTGCATGTCTTTATGCCGGTATCAAGATCTCTGGTATCAACGCCGAGGTCATGCCCGCCCAATGGGAGTTCCAAGTTGGACCTTGTGAGGGTATTGAAATGGGTGATCACTTGTGGATGGCCAGGTTCCTCTTGTTGAGGATCGGTGAAGAATGGGGTATCACTCCCTCCTTCCACCCCAAGCCCCTTACCGAGGGAGAGTGGAACGGAGCCGGATGCCACACCAACTACTCCACCAAGGACACCCGAGCCGAAGGTGGAATCAAGGCAATTCACGAGTACGTCGAAAAGCTCGCCAAGAGGCACTTGCAACACATTGAGGTCTACGGTGACGGCAACGAACTCCGACTCACTGGAAAGCACGAGACCGCTTCTGCCGCATCATTCACTGCCGGTGTCTCAGATCGTGGCGCAAGTATCCGAATTCCCCGAGCCGTCGACATTGAAGGCAAGGGTTACCTCGAGGACCGTCGTCCCGCTTCCAACATTGACCCCTACAGGGTCTGTTCGGCCATGGTCGAAACCACGCTCATTCTCTAGATTGTTTTATGGTGGTGACACAAGATCCCGCTTTTTCAGGTATCCTAGCAACTCGACGTCATTGCGGATATACACTTTCGTAGCCGCAAAAGCTCAGATTGTCGTTCGAGTGGGATGGCCTTGTACTTTCTCAGTAACTACCCAAGTTGTGTTCCCTCTGTCGCCTGACTTGGGTTGTCCATTAGTACCATGATACATTACATTACATTCTCGCATTTCTTTTCCCGTACCGAGAACGTTGAGGTCAGTTGATCGTTGATTTGTAACTCATGTCGATTGTCAGCGGCACGTGTTATCGAGCTGATGTTGATACGTCGATAAGCGGCGTAAGGGATACGGTTGAAACCACGAATGACTACAGTATGCACCACTGCTGCTCATCGCTGCCGTTCTCTACAACCCATTCTGTACTCTAGCACTCAAGCCCACCTTGAAAATGTCTCACTAGCTTCACTAGAAACTCAAGCGAAAGAGACTCATCGGGAGGAGGGGGAACCGCACACTTTTGAACACTCGAGCGAAATAATGGAGTATGAGAGCGAGAATCAATTGATAGCCTCTGGTCTCGCTCTTCGTTGTGATGACGAGAAACCGCCGCTCAGCACGAGCCCGTCGAGAAGCAAAAAGTCTTTTCAAGTGACACCACGTTCTCGGAACCCATTTGCGAAATCACAGTATGCCGCACCGACGTCTACCAGCTCTGGTTTAGCTGGTGTTGCTTCTAGCTCAACGTCGATACCCCACAAGTCGACGACACAGGCCACTCCAAGACGTGTTGCCCTCAACGTTGACTCGACGTCTTTATCAAACCGAAAGCCTTCCCCTGTCAAAGCTCTGGGTACGCCTTTTATCCAGAGGCTCGATGCGACTCCACCTCATTCGGAGAAACGGGTCGAGAAAAAGTGGAGGTTGTTATGGAGAGGTGGACTAGAGGTCGGTCGAGATGGCTATAAACTCGATGGTAGGGATATTCGCAATCCTTGTTGCATATCGAAAGTTTCAGGGCCTGACCCATTTCATTTACATCATGCAGGGATCGCGTTTTTGGCTCAAATGACCTTTTCAGCACCGGGTGGTGGGGGTGGTGGTCAACCACCGACACCTCTGTCATCTCGTCTGACATTAGAAGACTTGCAACGACCACTGCTAAGTCGCACCATTACTCCCGAAAACACTGCTGCACATACCACACAAGAACGGGAAAAAATCATGGCATCGCCTTTCAAACCTCCCGTGGGCAATAACACTGACTTGTGTCTGAGCTTGGAAAGTCTTCGAGGTAGAAAAATCATGAGGGTTCGCGGAATTGAGGAGATACCTGAGGGAGAGATTGGATGTGATGTTGATGCTCAGGATGGGGATCAAGAAGATGACGCCGTCAGGGTGTAAGTCGACTTATGTTTTGTGGCTTCTATACCCAAATGTAGCAATCACCCATCGTTAATGGGGTATCGCAACCATGGCAGGTTTATCAACCCTCAAGCGACAGCTTTGAGGGATTTCATCACCAACTCGCTCTACACTCCTGGTCAAGACGCCTTCAATCACAAGGGACGGAGCAAGAGAGCTCTCGTGGTTGCATTGGGCGACGAAGACGGCGTGACATCGCTGCACAAGTCTACAGTGCTTGTGTACGGCAAGATGCAATGCATGGATCAGTTGCAAGAACCCTCTGAGCCAAGAATAGTAGACTTGTTTGCGGCCAGGCGGAGGAAACAAGCGGTAGCGGGCAAAGCTGTTATTCGTCCCGGTGATCCTCTACCTCGAGAAGCTCTTCTGGGAGGGGCATTGCATAAACAAGAGTCAAGCTTTAGGCGCCGTTCCTCTACAGTCTTTCCTGGCCGGTCGTTTAGTCGAGAACCATCTCAGCCCAACATTTATGCTCATCCGTCAAGGGCATCCTCTGTCGTCTCCCAACGATCCGGTGATGTTCCCAATGGCCAAGAACCTGTTGAAAAGAAAAAGAAGACTACGCCGGGTCGCAGAGGAGAAAAGAGGAAAAAGAGCTTTGCTGATGAACAAGCCGAGACTGATTCACGGCGAAAGAGGATGGGCAAGATGGAACCCTTGGCGTTCCCAAAGTCTCGGTCGGGCGATAGTCAAGTATTGTCCCGAACCCCGTCCATCGCGGCGGACTCGAGTGATGTTTTTGGAGGCCCATTGGGCGACCAGAAAACGACAGCGTCGTCTAGTCAGAACGAAAAGGACAAGGCGCAAGTGACATTAAAGGAACAGTCGTCGAGTACGTCGCAAAACGTGACGGAGACGAGAAACAAGGATTCCATCAAGAAGCGAATATGCATCATGATGGAAGCCAAGGGCGTCCCTAGAACGGCCCCTTGTTTCAAAGACATTTACAGCACAACCAACCGAGGAGTCTGTTTTGCCCTGGTATGTGCACTGTCATTTGAAGTCCTGTTGCCTTGATGTGACTAGAAACTCACTCATGGCTTGTCAATGGTCATGATTTCGACAGAGAGTCCATTTAAGCAAGGAACATATCGCTCCCGTTGAAATGGAGAGACTCATTGGGATACATCTTGCCATGTATATTCCATCAAACCCACCATTGCAGACTTTGAATGATGGTGTGCAGACAAACAACGATTAAAACCCTAAAAGTCATTTGGCTGGGATCAAGAGTCTCTTTGCATACCAAACTGTATCTATACATTTACCATCTTTGCCATGAATATGCATCGCACGCAACGTACCTTTGTTATTGACATGTCCATCTCACCGTTCAGACCGAGCAGAGCTGCTTGTATCCATCGTTTACCTTCATATAGTATGAATTAGATGTGTTGCATGCTATGCTAGCGAGTTTGATCGTTATCTGACAAGAACTTGCTTGCTGCATGACGCGGCGCGGCATATCAATCGTCACTACACCCGACTCCAATTTCTTATTTGGCAAACAAACCAGTGGATGACTCTAGAGTGTACCAAGTATCTCTGCTTTGGTCGATCTGAACTCGACAAGTGACTCTCTCAAGTAGTCTTACCGGCCGACTCAAGTGGATAGGGCACATTCCTTGCAAGCTACAGTGTGGGCATGATAGACCACCCGTTGGGTGAGAACCATTGGGCCGAGGTCACATCTGCAACGAGAGGTGACAGCTCCCATAGCGACATCAGTCAACAACATGAAGTGACACCACATACGCTTTCCAAAAGTTCATCCACAGAGGATGATGGACCATCGAACGACTGGCCACGGGGGGGATCGCCCTCTTCTTTTCTGCAACGAAACGATAGTGATCATCAACATGCTGGCGTTGAGAATGAAGACACTCGGAATACTGATACAGTAAAAGAAATGGATCTGACATCCCCCACGAGTCAAGCTTTTGATGATACTGTCGAAACAGAGCTGATGCCTATTGAGATCAAGACGTCGACCCGGACCAACTCTTATCATCATGCAGGTTTCGAGCAAGATTCAGATCAGAGTGCACCGGCGACACCTTTGAAAGCTGTGAGCTGATATGTCATTTTGCTGCAGGCATACCACCAAAGCAACTAACCTGAACTTCCACTAGGTCCATCACATGAGAAACACACAACAAGCCCCGTACAGTCCTTCAGTCTCAAGCCTTGCGCAATCGCCTTCCGTGGCAGGGTCGTTGTTGAACTCGTCGCAACGAAGGCCGTCTTATTTGCGTAAGCTTTCCACTCGTTTGCCCTTGATTTGAATGTTGTGGTTAACGATCCGCTGCTGTTGCAGATCCAAGCGTATCAAGATTGAGAGCTCACGATCGCAAAAATTCTGCATCGTCTACTGGTTCACAACCCAATCCGTTTGGGCTGTCTCCGTCCAAGCTCGGTCATCGACGTGACGAATCGTTGGGGAGTCAGTTCTCGGTTCTAAGTCGAGAGTCATCAACATTGGGACCAGTGGGTCTGCATAAACGATCGGAAAAGGGTGCATTAGCAGATGATGCGGAAGTCCAGTCGTCTGTCGATGGAGGAAGGGCCGACAGCGTGGCCAGCGGGTTACCGATACAAGTAGATGACCTGGAAGAGCGAACAGCATTCGCGTTTCAAACACTTCGAACCGCTTCAGCACTGCTCTATGAACCAGGGGCCAACAAACAAGACACGTCAGCAATGAGCCCGTTCAAAGGGTCAAGATCCGAAACCAAAACCGCCCCGACTAACTCTAGGAGAATCAGTGTTGCCAGCGTGTTAGGAAACCGAGAAAAGGATACAGAGGATCCGATGGACAAGCTGCTCAACCTTGCGAACCAGGGTAGCCCAACTGTCTTGGACGTGAATGCGGTCATCGCGGTAGGAACAGATGCAGGCTGGGTCATTGTCTTTGACTTGGATCAAAACGTAGTGTGCACATGTGGTATGGAGAGTATTGTCCTAGAGTCTGGACCAGTTACCGCGGTCAAGATCAGCTCTGACGCAACATACATCGCGGTCGGTCATATGCGAGGGGATGTATACCTTTATGACCTTCAAACACCAAACCGGCCCGTCAGATCGGCTCCTGCTCTGCCACTGACTTCAATCTTGTCAGGCAGGAAAGAAGGACACCTGCTGGGTACCAAGATTGTCGACATTGATTTCGTAGGGAAGCGACATACCTCAATCGTCACCTCGGACGAGACTGGAAGGGCCTTTTGGTGGAGTCTAGGCAAAGTGATGGGTGTGGAGAGTAATGATGTCGTTCGACTGCTCGGAGGTCTGCCCGATCAAAACCCTCCACTCAAGACAGTCAGACATTCGCTCTCAGATAGAAGATCGTCCTCTGGTGGAACCGGGCTCAATATGGCCAAGAAACAATCCACCATGTTTGGTGGAAGAGTTTTGCCAGTTGACACGGTGGAACGACCCTTGGACCACCTCCAATTGACAGCTCTACTGACACCTTCAAAATTGGTGATCGTCGGGCTGAAACCAACACCTCGAGTATTGTACAGGCGAACCCGTGGTCTGGAGGGTGGAGAGGGAGCCCGGCATATAGGCTGCCTTGCATGGCTTGCAAGCGATGCTTTTGCGCAAAAGCCCATTCCTCCCTCAGATGCGAGCAAAAGTTTCGGTCCGCGAGATGCAAAACTTGCGTATTCGTGGGGGAATAATGTCCGGATCTTGAGAGTCACTGATGACGATGGCCTTCAAAAGAAACAAGCGATGCAAGGAGAACAGTCCCCTCCCTCGTTTGAGGACACTTTGAGTTGGAAGCAGGAGGACTCGGTTCGAGCGATGGGATGGGTCGATCATGACGTGAGTATTTCTCTCTAGTCGTCTAGCATGGCCCCTTTTTGGTATTCAATGTGACCTGTGTGCAGCATCTGCTCTTGGTGACTTCGGCGCATTTGACCCTCCTGAACGCCACTTCTGGCGAAAAAGTCGAGCACAGCCACTTTTCTGCCTTGACACGTCTGGCATGGAGCAAGGAAACTCAGAAAGATGCATCTCTCGAGTCACGGGTATCGCTCTATGGAGGCAAAATCTTCTTGCTCGTAAGTGTTGATTCCTTTTAGTGAACACATGAACTAGACTTGAATATTCCCTTGCCATGCTAGGCGGAAACCGACTTGAAGGCTGGTTCCTTACTGTCTTGGGCGGATCGGATACTGGCACTATGTCATTCAGGAGATTTCTTATCTGCTATCCGGCTTGCTACTGCATACTACACCAACACAGCGCCCGGTAATTACATTGGTCTGTCGGCAGACGAACAAGTCAGGCAAGGCATGTTAAAGGCTCGCATCCTTGGACTCTTGCGGTCATCATTGTCCTACGCATTCTCAGAGGACAGAATGACAGATGGAACGTATGAAAGCTCTGACGGCCGAGGCGTGGACTTGACATCCTTATTTGAAGGCCTCGCCTCAATTTGCCTGGACACTTGTCTGACCATTGGGGAGCCGAGTTTCGCTTTTGAAGATGCCTACGAGGCGTTTCAACAAGCCGGAATTCAGAACATGTACCTGGAAAAACTAGAAGGTATACTTCTACAAACGCGTCTCAAAGGTGTTCCGCCCAACCTCGTTCAGGCACTGATCCGGCTCCACGATGAGCGAGGGGAGTATGCAAAAGCTCAGAATATCATATGGCACGTCGAACCTTTGTCGCTGGACATCAATCAGGCAATCACACTGTGCGAACAGCACAGTCTGTGGGATGCGTACGTGTACGTTTACAATCAGTGTTTGATGGACTTTGTGACCCCCATTGCAAAGTTCATCAACTTGATGGAACCGGTCGGTGAGGCGGATTACAACACAGAACACCTTCCGCAAGCATACGCCGTTTTCCAATACTTGGCGGCAGTCTTGATCGGGTTGGAGTATCCCGACCGCCGCCCTCTCGATGAAGCGGAAGCCGCGGCGGCCAGAAGAGACGTATATGGATGCTTGTTTGGTATTCACGATGTGTTGAACGACAAGAGTCAAATCAGTGTCGAATTGGACCCCTATCGCTACCCGGTCCTACGAAGAATGCTGCATTATGATACGGAAGCCTTCCTGCACGTTTTGGACATTGCATTCGAGGATGGGTATCTGAACGAGTCCCAGCACACAGAACAGGACAGAGACAGTTTTAGTCGGCAAAAGGGGGTAGACGCCTTACTGGAAGTCATGACGCCTGAAGATTTTCCCACTGGTGATATCACGTTTCTGCACATCTTCATCGCTCGTAACCTTCCCAAGTACCCGCAGTTCTTGAAGCTTCCTTCGGAAACGGCACACCAAATCCTGATAAGTCTTGCCCGAGACCCTGACATCACTAGCAGAGGTGATCGTCAATTGGCCGCTGAACACTTGTTGAGCGTGTACAACCCTCCAAAAGTAGACGAGCGTCGGCAATTTTTCCGTCAAGCTGGATTCTTCGAGATCTTACGGCAAGACTATGCAAAAAGTGGAGACTGGGCTGAGATGTTGAGGAGCGCGGTTGATGATCCCGATCTGGAACCAATGGAAATCTTCAATGTCCACATCCGGCAAGCCTTGGAGTCTTCTCAGGCGCCCAAAGTGTTGCAGACTTTGGAAGATCTTTTGAGTCAAATGCTGGGCATTAGCATTCTTCTCACCGCCAGGATCGTGGAGGATATCGTACCACAATATCATCAAAGGTGTCTCGAGCTACTCGAAGACAACGAGATCAAGCAACTTGCTTACCTCGGCGCTGTCCTTCAGCCTGAGATGGAAGCAGAGAATGAGTCTTTGGTCGAGAACGCAGAGATGGAAATCCAGGACGTTGTCCGACGAACATCGCCTTTGATGACCAGGTTGAATCAATCCGACGTGCAACACTACATCAGGCTGCTTTGTCGTCACGCTCGAGAACAACTGCTCGACTTTTTGCAGCACCACACGGCTCTTATCAATCTCTCGATGGCAATCGACTCGTGTGAGGCCGAGCAAGAGATATCAGCGGCTATATGGGCTCTGAACGCGAATGACGAGCCCCAGAAAGCCATATCCAGATCCAACCGCTTCATTGAGGAAGAATCTCAAAAGCTACGGGCCATGACGACGAGCGAAGACGGTGAATACATTCAATCCAGTCTGCGCAGGTTGGAGGAGACTATTTCGGTCGCAATCGATATCTGCGTTTCTAGGCAAGATTTGCTGTTCGAATCGAGTAAGCAAAAGGACGCGCAAGACCATCATTCCCTTTCAGAAACATTGTGGTTCGATCTGTTGGCCAAGCTCGTCCATGTCGCTCAGGTATCGCTGCAAGACGAACCTGAAATCGTTGATCTGGACAGCCTTGAGCCATCGAGCGGCTCGACAACGCTTTTGATCTCTCGCCTCAGACAAGGCATTCAAGACACTCTCGCAGCACTCATATCGAGTTCAGCCTCATCGACGCTCTCGTTTCCACGTCTGTTCAGGCGTCTCGTTCAGACCTCTGAAAATGACCTTGGCCAGCTTTCTGATCAGGCATCACCATCGTCGGCAGTGTATTCTGAATTCCGACTCGTCTTATTCAGTATGCTCAACACCTATCACGATCAACAAGATACACTCATTCTAGTCACCAAGCTGATCCAGGGAGAACTCTGCCATTGGCTCAATCAAATGGTCATCAATCGGCAGGCAGGTTGGAGAGCACAGGGGCTACATTGTGGGTACTGCAAAAAGAGATTCAGCAACAGACGTTTGGATAGGAAGACCAAGGCTGGGATGGTGGATACCGCTCGGGTGCGTCAAGAGTCGGAGAATGCGATCTGTGTACCCAGGACTGGACTCCCATATCATTGGGATTGTACGCAATAATGCAAATGAGCCATGTCCAATGTACCGATACTGTTTGCAGGTCTGCCAGCTCTGACATTTCATCTCGAGCGAATGCCATGGCATTGGTGACTTGCTTGTGGGATTGCTTGACAATCTGCTGATAAGCAATGTCACGTGGAATGACGATGGTGCCATTGCGCGCAACCGCGGTTCCGTCCTTAAAGAAGATTGACAAAGTTATTTCGAACGTTCCGGGTTGGCTGGAGCACTTTGAGTCGACTTTATTTCGCCACCTTTGTACATACAGTCACCACAGCACAATATAGCTAGAAGCAAGAGCAAGATTCCCATAGCACATCATCATTCGGTCCCCGTCGACATGTCATTCACCCTGCCTCCTCCAGATATCGCCACCAACGGCGGCACCTCGCTCAACGCCGACCACCCGATACCCTCAACGAGTCAGCTCCCTACAATCGTGATAGGATGCATGGACAGACTACAAGAATACGAATCTCTCTTGCTTAAACTTTGGGAGGTTCAAGGAAAAGACAAGGTACGGGGTGAAATGGTGGACCGAATTGTGCAAAATGGTGAGTGACTCGACCCGCAGCAGCAATCATCTTGCAGAGGTCGTGTGCACGATTTCGGGTTTAGCGAGTTTGACTGAACTGGACTTTCTCTCTGTAATTTGTGCCTCTTTCAACAGCAACTCAACTTCCACCCAAGCTCCATCAGATCCATACACTGATTCCGACATCTCAGACTGTTCCCTTCTTGCCATACGTACCGGCCTCAACCTTGGTACACTTTCACCCGCACTCGTCCGAAGCATCCTCGTCGTCCTCTCCATCGACCGAGAGACCACTATCAGAGATTCTAGAGACTCAAGGATGGCAGCCGGTAGCTCAGGCAAATGTCGACCCATATCTTTCGGGCTTGACAGGTGAAATCATTTCGTATACGGCTCCGGCAACTCAAACACCCTTGTCCGCGACGACTTCCACAAACGGCGCCGTCGCAACACCTGCCACTGGGGGCACGGTCAAGCTAAAGAAGAAATCGACCAAGGCCCAGAAAGCGTCCATTTGGGCTGCTCATTCTCCCATGATCGAGAAGCCTGAGCAGCTTCTCACAGAGCAAGACAAGAAACGACCGGAATGTGTGTTCCCAGACCCTGCTGATGGGGAGAGAAAGCGAAGGAAACGGGCATGCAAGGACTGTACTTGCGGTCTCAAGGAGTTGGAAGAAGAAGAGCAAGCAGCAGGGCAGGGTGGAGTCGAACCAGCACCCTTCTTCATCGAAGGTGACGACGATATCCCGGAGCAAATCAAGGCGGCCACAGCGGGAGTCGAACGAATCTGGCCAAAGGGAGACAAACTCAAGGCAGCTGTCAAGACTTCAAGCTGTGGCTCGTGTTATGCCGGTGATGCATTCCGATGTGGGTCGTGCCCCTATCTGGGCCTTCCCGCTTTCGAGCCCGGCCAAAAGATTGAGATTCCACTAGGCATGAGTGATATTTAGGGTAGGACCTCTTGGGTTTGCTGGAGTTGCGGATCGCCCTTGTCTTCTGTAGATGTTTCTTCACTTGACCAGGACTCGCCTCGTTGCCATCCAGGGTTTCGAGCTGGGGTCTTTGTGTATCACTTTTTTGTATCTTCGTTTTTTTGTCGTTTACGGTATTATCTGGTCGGACATGGATGTCATGATTCTTCTACTGGTCCTGTGCCCTTGTTTGATCAGATTGAGGTCAGAGTGGTCATGCAAGCTTTTCAAGGTCGAACGATCCTTGAGTTGAACTGAGATCTGTATTTGAATTTTCAGGTCTACATTACGTGCATACAATCACTTTCGCCTTTCATATCATATGAGACCCATGACATGGCCACATGGCCCAACGGTCGTATGACCCATACAAGCCGCCCCGACAGGCTTTCGACGGGGACAACACGCCTAGACCGAATTGACGAACTTTGACCCGAGTTTATCGTGATGTCGATTGAGATGCTGGCTGCTTTTGGAGCCCTTTGCTCACATCTGCACAAAGACGACTCCAGCTCGACACATAGACCGCATAAAAGAGTTGGTTTGCCGATCCTTGCATGATGGGCAGTCGATGTTTACATGCCGAAACGAATGGCACTGAGTTGATTGACCAAGGCCGCAAGCTGCCCTCAATGTCTCCTCGCTGAGTGTTGGTCCAAGTATCGTATGGAAGGTGAAAGCGTCCATTCCTCGAAAGGTTTCTTTGAAGAAGCCGCCGCAGTCTCCCTCTGGTAATCTTGTTCATAATCGCTCATTTACTGGATTGTTTGTAGCCTGAGTCATGTACGATCAAGAACATGAGAATGAATCGGCAAACGAATGTACCTCTGGAGTAACTCACGACTAGTGTCTAAGATCATTTGTCCACATATGGAGCAAACACCCTTCTTGTATGCACACTGCAGACATCTTGTTGCGCCATTCTGCTGAACAGATTGCTATCAAGAAGAACGTCCGAGACGTAAGAGATCAGTTGAGGTCCCAAAAAACGCTCTTGCGTGTCACCCTGTGGCTCACCTTGCACTCCAGACATCTTTTACCGGTTCCATACGGCGTTCCACGCTTCTTTGCGCTCAATAGCTTGTTCTCGCCTATCGCCCGGGTTTTGGACGTAGATGCTTGACCTGGTGTTGACGTTGCGACTCCTGACAATTTCTATGTAGACAGTGGCAGAATTCAAAAAGTCTCAGTCAGGAGAGATCAGGGTACAGATATATTCGGATTGAACTGACCTTTTCGCATTTTTTGCAGACCATGATTCACGTAGGTTGTTTCCAGAGAGTTATCAAGCTGAGATCCGGTCTCTGCGTTGAAAGAAGCGGTCACCGCCGTGAGACAAGAACGAGACGGGTGGTGGTTTGTTCTGCGATAAACTGGAAAGAGTGGACTGAGCTCAGATCAGATGTGACAAGCGTAATCTGGCGAGTGACGTTTTGCTCATGCCAAAAAGCGAGGAATTGTGGCAAAAAGATGTACTCCCGCTGAGGCTTGAACTCAGGACCTTATGCGCTTTACAGAACAAATTCTGTTAAGCATACGCGCTACCAGCTGCGCCACAAGAGCTTCTTGTTGATTATTTCTGTCAAAATAATACGATCCTGTCAAAATAATACGATCAACGCCAGGCTCCTTCAACGACTTTATCAACATTCTCGTTTTGAACTTGCCTTTCATCATAGCATTGTGATAGTTGAGGGACCAAGCCAGACATATCACTGTGGTGCCTGCTCTACATCATGGCACCACTACTCTCAGAGGAAGAGTTGGCGATTGGTGACCCTTACGTGTTATTGGGGATCGATGTGGAGGCATCAGAACAAGTGATTAGAAAAGCATATCGTAAATTGAGCATAAAGTATCATCCAGACAAGGTGAGTGTCAAGCTGCTTGAGTCGCTATACAAGTTGTGATGGTGCTCATTGTGTTGTCTCGTTCAACAATAGAACCCCGGCGATGACGCAGGTATGTCTATGAGACATTCCAAGTGCTTGATGAATTTGTGACATGGTGCTAAACATACCCATTGTCCAATCCTGCAGCTCATCGGTTCCACGAGATATCTCTCGCCCTCAAGCTATTGACAGATCCCGCCAAGAGGTCTTTCTTGAACACGAGATTGGATGAAGATCGACGTCGAAAAGAGAAACATGCAGGAATGGAGAAACGCAGACGGGGAATGGTCGAGGCAAGTCATGATGATGGCAATAGATTTCAATCCGGTTTTCAGTACAAACTAATCGTTGCCATCATACTGAACAGGCTTTGCAAGCTCGGGAAGAAGAGGCAAAACGAGCAAAACTCGATCATGCAAAAGCTCACGCGGATTCTGCTGCTGAAATGTCAGTACTCGAGGCTGGAAAGAAACTGAGGGAAAGTGCAGCAAGAGAGGCCGAGGCTGCTAGACTGCGAGCCGTCAATGAAGCAAAACAATCCAAACATGATGTTCAAGGCCCTTCCCGTCCTCAATCTGGCCAAAACGCTGCGCAAACTGACATTCCATCCGAGGATATGTCCTTTGTTATGCAATTCCCCTACGTTGAGGAATCAAGTCAGGCTCAGGTCCCTCCGTTCCTTGCTTCTTCGGATGCGCTCAGAGCAAAAATAACGTCACGATACGGTCCACTCGATAGCGCTGTTCTCCTTGCTCAGGGTTCTGGAGTCTCGGGGAAACCACCTAGCAAAAAGCAAAAGAAGCCCAAAGGCCCACTAGCCCTCGTGGAGTTTCTGGCATCCAACAAGGATGGTTGTTGGGCGTTTTGGAAGGACCATACGGATGGTGCAGCCCCGCGCAGTCTTGTCCCCGGGGTCAAGGTCCATTTTGGTGCCCGCAAAGATGGCTCAGTTCCTGACTGGGTCGCCAAGCTGGATCAACGAGATCCAATCCGACGACCAAAGACTCCCTCGACGCAGCAAGGTGTATCCGTCCCAGAAGCGTCCAACGCATCCAACCAGGCCAACGGGTCGACCACTGATACCTTGTCTTCATCATCAGGCATCTTGAATCAAGCTTCGAGTAGTCGCCCATCAATACCCCCATTAGGATCCACAACCGGGCTCGATTTTTTGGGTGGCAACAAGCCGAGTATGCTTGGAGAATCAACCAGCAGACATCAGTCCGGGGACGACTCGGAGAGCAATATCCTCCATCGAATGAGGCAACAAGAGCGTGCAAAATTAGAGGCCGAGATCCGGAAGCAAGAAGAAGAATCCGATCGATAACCATAACAGTGGCATTCCTCCAAGTCACAACGTTGTATCTACCATTTCAACTTTTTTAGAATAAAGACAGAGGGAACATATAAACCCAACCAGCATCTACAACCATATACTATAATACAGCAAAACAAAAGGTGCAAACTGATACAGCCCTCTTTTTCGGGTTTGTTGACCATTGATGCTCAACTCAACCAACGTGGGTCAAGGCAAACCCGATCCCATCTTCCCTCAGGTTCAAAAAATCTCTCGCACTCTTGGCAAGTTTACCACCACGCGTCCCACTTGAGGGCATGGCCGAAAGCCTGACCGAGTGGCTCTCTCCTCGGACCATGGGCTCAGTGACGATACACCCCGAAGCGTCTTGAGGGACGAGCTTTGTGGTAGAGACGGGTGCCGCCGTTGTCAAGTTGCTCGATATATCCAATGGAAGATCTGTATCGAGGTTAAAGTTGCTTGGCGGACTTGCGCCTTTCCCAGCTCGGCATGAAGGTGTCGGGGCCATACTTTCAGGTGACGAGAGAGCTAAAAGAATATTGGCAGCCTCTTGCTCATCCACTCGGGCAGTCTCGTACTTGTGGGTCGTCGTGGTACTACTACTACCCGAGGTAGCCGTGGGTCTGCTGCTTGCGAGTGTGGGCGCCGCCGCCGTTCGATGATCGTCTTCGTTGGACGAGTTGCCACGGGACGACAACCTCTCGGCCGGTGGGTCGAGCTCAAACAAGCCAGCGATAGACGTACGAGCGCTCATGGGGGGCAACAAGGGGGAAGGTTCAGGGATCATGAACCGATGACCTGATGATTCTGATTCCCCAGAGGAACCGCCGCTGGTGGCAATGATGAACGGGGAAACGGGTGAAATTTCGGTCATATTGTTGAGAAAGAGATCCTTTTTGGCTCGACCGTGTTGAGTTACGCCCGATGTAGACACTTGCATAGTCTGGTGATTGGGGTGGCTGAGAGAGAGCGATGAGATCGGGGTGGCCTGGTTGGGACTCAGAGTACTCGATTGTGACGTCTGACTCATGGGAGCTGTTTGGGAAACATGTTCAGTCCAATCAATTCTCTGTATTATTAAAGTTTTTGGCAGAAAGACTCACCGCCGGGTACGACGATCCCGTCAATCAGGCCAAACTCGAGACCGCTGGCGGGGCCTGGGCTGGGCAGACCTTGTTCAGGAACCGTCGCTTCCGAGTCAGTCCTACTAGGCGTCGGAGAGGCGAGGTTGGACAAGCTAGGTCGCGCTCCTTGTTTCGGTGACGATGGGCTCAAGAGGTGCGAAATGTGCAGGGCCGCCGAAGAATTGTACGTCTGGGCGCCTCCTGAACGAACAAAACTGGGAGATCGCGAGGACAAGGTTGATGGATGGGGTGGTCGCTGTCCGCTCGTGACGGGAGTGTTTTGGCTCAAACTGGGTGGAGCACGTGTCTGAGGTCGACGGTCGATGGGAGGAGGCGCCTTTTGGTGAGAAGCTTTAAAATTCAAAGGCTGGTACTCGGATTCACTGGACGATGAACTGTCTTGTTTCATGGTGGTGCAAGGCTTGGTGCTCGACGCTACCACGGCTCCTCCTCTTTTGCGTTTACGAGTGTGCGCGTTGTTGTTGGATTCACTCTGACCACCGCCTTCGAGCGTGTCGAGACGGCCCATGAGGAAACGCATGTGCTCTACAGTACGTTCCAGCACCTGTAAAAATGACAAGATCAAGAATCTTTATCAGGACCACCGCTTGAATGGTGCCAAACAACAACAAGGACCTACCTCGAGCTTGAATTCACCCTTGATCCCTCCTGCACCTCCTCCCAATCCGGGCACCATTTCTCTCAATTCGGAAAAGGCGTCATTAATCTTTTCCCGCCTGCGTCGTTCGATTTTAGAGTGATTAGCCTTGCGAAGTGCTTCTCGTGACATGGGTTTGCTTGGTTGACTACCACTACTACTACCCGTGTGGTGGTGGTGGTGGGTCGAACGTTTACGGTCCATGCCTAGGTTTGGCTGCGGGTTTGAAACACGCGGGTGGGCAGGTGTATCGAACAAGTAAAGTGCAACGATTTCGAGGCGTGAGATGTCCAGGGGTTCTTGTGTGTTATAAACTAATGTACATGTCAAACGACAGCTTGGAGCGCACGAGGGGTCTAGTAGAGTTGGTGTGTGGTTGCTCGTCAGACCGTGCAAACGAATGTGGATTCCCTTGAAAGACGAACGTTTCAAAACGCATTTGGTCCCGCTCCCGATCCCCGAAGCCCGACTACTCCCCGCTAGTCTCCAGTCGCCCCCTCGGAATTCAGCGTCTGCTGACGTCGAGCCTAGCAGGAGACTACTAGTCCTTGATATATTGATAACAACGTTGGAATGCACAACCGAGGCTTCTCATGGGCCAAAAGTGCAAGGCTAAACGAGTGTGATGATACCAATATGTATTGGTCAATGATGAAATTACATGGAAAAAAAGGTTTCCAGTGAGAATCAAACTAATAAAGTTCATAGCAGACCTGTAGCCAGATGAAAAGAAACTAATCTAAATCACTCTAAGCCAAGACGAGAAGTCCTCCTCCGACGACGGCGGCGCCAGCGAGAAGGTAACCGAGTCCGTTACCACCGATGGAGAGTTGAACAGCAGCATCTGGTTCGGTAGCCTGCTCTTGAATACCTGGGCTGGCGGTAGGCGCGGCAGCATCGTCGTCAGAAGCATCACCAGAAGCAGAAGTGGTGGGCCTAGGAGTAGAGGCGGCACCGCTGGTAACCCTAGAGCTAGCGCTGCTGGAAGAGGCCTCGGTGGTGACGGCGGGAGCCTCGGCGGTTCCAACCTCGGGAGGAGACTGGGAAACGACAAGCCAGTCGTCGGTGTTGATACCGTTGGAGATGGACTTGTAAGTGGTACATTGCGAGACGGCGGGAGTGGTGGCTGGGCCAGAGGGGGTGACGAGGTTACCAACGGTAAAGGTACCAGTCTCTTCAGCGTTTGACCAAAGACCAGTGTATCGTTGACGGAAGGTGGACGTGGAGCCATCAGGCTGGGGGTACAATCCGGGAGCAGCACCAACATCGGCCTCGCAAGAGGTAAAGGAGTTGTTGTTGTACATGTTGACAGATGGCATGACAAAGGCACATCCCATAATGTCCAATTCGCTACAGAAACATCAAGGGGGTGGCAGAGTCAGCGAATGGGTTGCACACAAAGCCTGGGGGTAAACAAAGCAGAGACTCACTGTTCACACATCAACTCGGCGCTGACATCGTCAGACTCGGAAGTACAGATTCGCATACAGTATTGGTCGTAAGAGAGGAAAGACATCCATTGCATGTAAAAGACATCCTCTCCGGTGACATTGGTAGTAACGTTTCCTCCGATAGGGTTTCCGAGGTTTTCAGCACCCCAAGGGTCGACCTCACCACCAGAGTCACCATAGGGAATGTTGATCTTGGTTCCGTCCCAAAGACCATTGATTTGAACATAAGCATCAGTCTTGACAAAGTGAGCAGACTGAATCGTTCCGTCAGGAATCAATCGGGCTCCGTTTCGGGGCTTGGTGCAGTAGGCAACGGCGATAGCCTCAACGTTTCCAATGACCGAGTCTGGGCCGGGTTCGGGGGGACCAAACATGCAAAAGTCGTCGACACTGTTGAGAGACAAGAGTCGTGCATACGAAGTCTGGTTGACCTTGTCACCGGGAGCCATCATGGTAGGCTCGGGAGGGTTGGTAGGACCGTTGGGAAAGGTGGCGGTGACCTGGGCCTTGACGGCCAAAGGCAACAAGGCCGAGGCGGCGGCGACGGCGGTCAAGAGCATTGCTGAAGAAGCTGTAGAGTGTGTGTTTGTTGATTCTCAGTGACAAAAAGGTCCTGTTGAATCAAAGCGACCATGAAGCAACACGAACAAGAGGTCAGTGGCTGAGATCAAAAGCACCACGCCACCCCCGATCCCGAGTGAACCAGTGGCCAACAGACGACCCAAAGGATCAGGATCGGACAAGTAGCAGTACTCACCCTTTGGTAGCAGCAACTAGAAGATGTTACAGTCTAGGGATGAGAATGAGAGAATGAGAGACAAGTCAAAGGAGGAGTAGAGGAATGTGTGTGTGTGTGTTGTATACAACTGTTGTCCGTCTGTCAGTGCCGCCCACCACCACCCATCTCATCCCTTGCCTGCATTGCTGGCTGGCTGGGCCATGCTTGTCCCTTGGCCTTGTCTGCACTGCCTTGTTGCCAAGCAAAAGTTGGGATATCCATGGTCAAATAACGACCTCGCCAGAACCCAAGAGCGAGCGAGCAGCTTGAAACGAGCACCCGTTTCACCACCACCACCACGATTGGCTTGGCATGCATGTTCCACCCACGCGTTACAGCCATTGCTGTTACAGGCTGACAGCTGCAGCGCCTCGTCTCGCGCGCCAAATGGATACTCTCGGCTTGCCTGCTAGCTCTGCTCCCGTTACCACAGCTTACCCGCTGACGGCTGACCCCGCCGCCGAGCCTGCCTAGACGATTCTGCTTTCTATGCCACAAGCAGCTAGCTGAGCTGCTGGCTGATCGCTGGGCAGGCGGTACCTTTGTCAAGCAACAACATGCACATCAAGTCTTGGTGATGTTGCATGTTGCGTTACCTTACATACTTGGCCCACTCTGGTCAACAACAGTTTAGCAGGCGCCCATGACACTCGTCTACCACTCCAATGTCAATCCGACGATAAACATGTAGACATGACAAGGTGGTATGCTCACGGGAGCGTAGAATGTGCATCAACAATTCAACATCGAGTGTTTGGCGCGTGTCTAGCTGTTTAGATATTCGGACACAAGACAACCAAAAGGCATCTTGTACAAGAGCCAAGGAAGCCAAGGGTGCCAACACTTTGAAAACAAAGCGAACAAATTCATGGGTTGTGGCCAGATGTCTGGGCGGATGTTTCCAAGTCATGGATGCCCAGTCGATTGAATGGAAAGGAGCACGGAGCACGGAGAATGATGGGATATGATGATACCATGCTATATGTATGTAGCAGCCGATGCCATTGAATGGCGTTGATCAGTCAGACTACGATCGACACTTGGATGCTTTTGCCCCGTTGCTGTATAAAATGAAGAGCTCCATGTACTATATCTTTGTTATTTCCCATGAGCGGAGTGACACGCTCCGGTCCAAGTGAAACGGGGAGAGGCTGTGGAAGATGGTTGCCCTGAGCGATACGGGTTCGGGCGTCCAAGTGCATCCAGCCGATCCAATTCAGGCAGGCCATCCCACCATCCCTGGTGGTGAGATCGTGGACAAGAGGGTTGAATTCGTCTTGGATGTTCTTCAAAAGGTCTCTGACCGACAGAGGTTCCAGATTGCGAGCTTGAGAGTTGAGTGGTTCCATCAATATAATGTTGCTGTCTGGGTGCTCAAATCGGAATCGGACCATACGGTTGCAGTAGATGAAGGCAAAGACTTGAGTGCCTGACATTGCCCGGGAAACCGATCCGTAGAACAATGACTGGGCTACTCCTTGCACGGCTCTTCTAAGGGCTGCACGGCTCTTGAAATTATTGGTCTTTTTGAAGTCGTCGAGACCTGCCAAATCGTCGGCAGGATAGGCTTTAAGCTCAGAGGGCCCTCCAATCTGTACCTGGCTGCTTTCCAGTTGACAAGCCACGAGGCCGATATCTCTCGTGGGTAATACAACCTGAGATGTCACAGCAACCGTACGAACGTTTCAGCACCGAACAATATTTGTTTGATGGAACTGCTCACAGATTCGATCATCAAGGGCAACAAGTCTGTTTCTGCCTTTGTAAGAACAGGATTCTTGCTTTTTCTGGCGGTCGGGTCCCGGCGAGTCCTGACCTGGCGAGTGGGCGCAGTGGACAGATTGGTATTGGTATGCGAGGTTGTGGAAGCCAGACCTCGTTGTTGAAGTCCCTCAAGAAGAGCTTGGGATTGTAAGGCAACGGAGTTGTCATCTTCTTCATCAACAAGCTCATCAGGATCGGCGGTGGTGGGGAATGATTAGGGAGCCGAGTTCATATGCGTTACGGACTCATTGATTGGGTCATTATGGCTTCCATCGACATGGACGCCTCGGCAAAGGCGATGAACGACTCCAAGAGGTATCAGGTGCATGGGATCGAAAACCGCATGGCTCAACTTGTCGCAAACGGGAAATACCACGTCGAAAGCACTGGGGTAACCTTTGACTGATTGGACTTCCCGGAGGATTTTCTCCTCCCGTAGAGCTGGGAAAGGCCGAGCTGCGACAGGTCTTTCATCCTCTCCACGGCGAAGTCGAGAGCGATTTTCAACAATGACCTTTTCAAGTCGGTCGTTCTCCTGTGCCGACCATTCGGCCACAGCGGCGGCCTTTCGGGTTTGGAAGACGCGAGACTCTCGGTGGATTGTTGCAATTTGAGACCCTGTATCCCTTAACGGAAACTCTATTGTCTTTGAAAAATCAGTAAAGATGATCGTCACTCAAAATCATAGCAAGACTACAATATACTGACCGAGGGCATCCGAATCTTTGCACGCATCACATCTACTACAGAAACCCTGAGTGTTAGCCATGTGAGCCGAGCCTACGATTGCCGTTCGCGCTGGGCCGTCACAGCAAATTGCGGCAGGAATCAGACGAATCAGTCCGCCATGTGGGTGAAGGGGGGTTTGAATTTTGATCGGCTGACGCCAAGATTTCCTGATCTCCAATAAGAGAGGAAGTACGTAGGCCCATAAGTTTGGAGCGTGGAAAGCAAAGAAGTTGAGGTTAGAATCGTCTCCGTCGGATTGCACCTCTTCGCTGCCAACATGTAAAAGCGAAGGGTGGATTCGATGGGAAAACGTGGAGAGAGGATCTGGGATTTCTGGGTGAGAGGCGGTGGTAGGACTTGTGTGGTTGGCAGTTGAAGTGATTAGATTCTCAATCAGAGTATTGTAGTCTAATTCTTCGTCTGATTGTAGTTCCATATCCTCTTGGTCATCTTCCTCGTCCTCTGATAGCCTTTGATAAAAGGGGTCCTGTTCCAGAGCGGCCTGAAGCATGTATGTAGTCGAATAATTTGGGGTCTATAGGCTGCGGAGGCTGAGCATCATGATCGGATTCAGAATCAATGTGTATTGGATCAGCTGATTCCGTTCCGATATGCGATGTTTGAGGTTCTTGTGCTGGCACAAATGAAACGGATTTCGTCGAGTGTGCATCTTCTGGCTCGAGGTCTGCAACGCCATCTGAATCGACATGTGGAGCCACTGGAGCATCTGGAAGTACCGGCGCCGGCGCCGGTGCCACTCTACGGCGGATGTGCCGTGAAGTCTCACCAGAAGCGGAGGCCGTCCAATTTGAACCATGTAGTCGTTGATGAGTCCTATAAACTTGTCCCGTGAGCTTTCTACCCCCCTTACCTTTGGAATCACACCTCTTGCACATGCATATTCCATGCAATTTGGCATGCTATAATACAGAGGTGAAGGTAGGTTGTAAGTGACTATCATGCGTATGTGAACTACGAAGCACTCACAATGTCTCGTTCTCGTTCGGGCATCGGGTACAATTCCTGCCAGATAAAGTCAGTATCTGTAGGATGGGGTGGCTTTCTGGGACCAAATCGTCGGTCCGTGGAAGGGTCAAGTGGTCGCTTTTCACCACGGCTCATGTCTGATTGGGAGTGTGCTTGTAGTCTGTTGTGTCGGAGTAGTAAGGAATGTGATCAAAGTGATCGGGAACGACTCCACGCTCCACGCCAGGAGATGTCGTATGCACAGTATAGGGTCGAGTTGAGATCTGTTTGATGTCAGAATAGGAGTAGAAGCTGCAAGTATGAGCCGTGGCGATAGGTTGCTGCTGGCAAAGTCAGGATTGGGTATCAATTTAATAGTTGCATTCTTGAGATCCTGCGGAATCCAGTACAAAGACACGTCATGGAGAATGAGTGTCCAATCAGGGTTTGGATCGAAAATCCAGGAGGATGAGGTTTCGTTGGATGGCTGAACATGAAACAAAGGTGCAAGTGCGACGAGGTTCAATTCAGGTTTCCAGACGAATGGGCGCGCGGAAGCGAGTGTCCGCGTTCAGAACGTTTAACTTGTGAATTTGCAACAAATAAACCCAGAACGCATACTCGTACGTGTACGTCCAATTACTGGCAGGCATGTTCAAACCACAGAGTATCTTGTACAAGAGCCAAGGATGTCAGTACAAGACAATGTCGGCTCGCCAGACGCCTGGACATGAGAGACTCCACGACATTTCCAGTCTGCAGCCTGTCTCAGATGATCAGACGACGATTTGGCCAGATCATGGCAGCCGCGGCCCTTGTATATAAATCACAACATGCCATGATCATGATCATCGCTCAAAGATCCTCGCTCCTCCATGATCACACAGAATCACCATTCATGAGGTCTTGGTGTTGCATAACCCCGTGGCCACAGTGGCGACTAGGTGTAGCTGGCCAGTCCATTGGCAAGACTCTCTGCCAGATGATGATGACGAGAAGCAGGAATTGATCATCCGACCATGACGATGATGACGAATCAAATGGTTGGGCAGACGTATACACATCGACTAACCCTTTTTTCCAAAAGGTGAGAGCTGGTTTCAGGCTGCCCTGGTCCAGCGGTCCTCGGGCTTCACCCTCTGACTTGGACTCGTCGTCAAGTATATACCATAGTGCCTGCTCGTCAACACTCATCAGGCTGGACTCGCTGCTCAAAACGACTGCCGACTCGCTCAAAAGACTTGCATCGTGATCACATACTTCTAAAAATAGGGAAATCCCCTTGACAGACCGGACAAAAGTGCTCAAGGCTGTCATGACCTCATAGGATCATCTAGAGCACCCTTTCCCTCGAGCCCGTACACTTTTGCCTAGCATTCGGTCCTCTCAAGCTCATACAAAAGAGCGTGTTATTGGGTGGTTAGTCAGTTGCCGCGTCGGTCTGCTATTCATGCTCGATGAAGACGTCAAACGGACAACCCGAGGTAGAGCAACCTCGGACGGGTTCCTGGAAGCCGACCACACGCAAAGACAGAAAGGCCAAGCAAAAACAAGAACAAGGTGCAGCCCAACACAAACCGGATCATCCATCCAAGACTGAACCGAAATCAAATGGTCATAAACCCGATCCAAAGTACAGAGTCGCAACCCTGCCCAAGACCATTCAATTCCGTCAGCATTTCTTTCCTTCCTTGCCTCAACCTCCAGGGCCCTTCAACGTCGGCTGTATAGATTTCGAGGTGCCTGCTGAAAAGCCGCAAAACTATGGGACGTATATAACAGCCCATGAAATTCCTCGAACCTTACACCTCCTCACTTCGGCGTTCACTCTGTTTTACCCTACTTCGGCGACAACTGAACAGGAGACGTCTCAATACTATCGACCTCGTTGGATCAAAAAACCCACATGGGAATACGTCAAGAGTAACATCAAGAGTCTCAATGTTCCACCTTGGCTCAGTTGGTTTGGAGCTTTACCAACAGTCGCCTTTGTGAGGGGAACAAGAATCAATGCATTAGAAGGCGCCCCGTTGGCCAAACATGGCTCCCCAGAGGCAATCAACCCGGTGCCCGAAAAGCTCCCCATCATCGTCTTTTCCCATGGACTCGGAGGGTCGCCTCGATGGTACAGCGCCATTTGCAGTAGTTGGGCCAGCTATGGGTTCATTGTCTGTAGCATCGAACATCGGGACGGAACAGGAGGTCTCGTGCTCTTGGATCCCGACAAGCTTCCAGAGGCAGAACGAGAACGCAACGAAAACCGGCAAGACCATTCGTCTCATTTCAAAAAGAAACATGATGGACACGAGGGCACCCATGATACCAAGAAAACGTCAAATTCGCCCCGCGTTCGTCTCTCCGCCATCACCTCTCCCTTGACAGGAGGCCCGAGTCGACGGAAAACGAGAAAACGCGAACGGGAAGAGTTGGTCGAACGAGTCCGCAACGGTGAAAAGATGGAGGAAGAACGGGAACGCGTCGTGATTCATGAGAAACGGTTCAAAGTGTTGCGGGAAAAGGTGGAATGGATTTTCCCACCAAGTACAGCCCTTCTTGGGCCGGATGCACCAGACTGGACAGACCCGAAAGACCCCACCTTGGCACTACGGAGGGGACAACTCAACATGCGTCTAGGTGAGGTGCGGGAAGCCATGGGCGTGCTCGCTCGTCTCAATAATGGCGAATTGGATGGCAAAGCAGTCTCTTGTCTTCGAGACAAAAAGGGCCGATTCAAGCAGCTAGATGATATCAAGCAGACGCTCATGATGTTTCGAGGTCGATTGGACTTGACCGAAAATGTTGCCATTGCGGGTCACAGTGCCGGAGGAGCAACGGCGGTACAAGTCATGCGAGCGACAACGGATGAGAATGTCGAGACCATTTATCCGTTCAAAGTCGGTATCCTCCTTGATCCATGGTCGTCTCCCGTAGGTGTCTATTTTCCATTTTACAACTTGTCCATTGGGCCGCTGACACTCAGTGTGGTGGCCTGAATAAAAACAGTTACCCTCTCCAGAACATGCAGATGACTGTGAAGACGTTCCAGCACATCCTACACAATTGCAAGGCGTCAACGGGGCCGGCCCCGTCCCCATGGGACCCCTAACGATCCCAACCCTTTCGATCAATTCCACCTTTTTCACCAACTGGGATCAAGTCTACCCATACACCAAGGCCATTGTGGAAGAAGCCGCTCGTCATTCAGGACGAGCCATCTCACTCGAGATTCAAGGGTCTTTCCACCTCAGTCAATCCGATTTCCCGCTCATTCTCAATCACCTTTCCTTGATCGTTTCCGGATCCAAGCTCCAACCATCGAGGTGCATGGACTTGAATGTCAATGCCACCATTGAGTTTCTCGGGCAGGTGTTCCCCCTTGATCAAATGCCCCTTCCTGTCCCTGGGTTTGAAAGTCAGTTGAGTAAAAACACGTTGAATCGGTTGGGCGTGAAAAGAACATTGCGAAGGAGTTATGTTGAGCAACGGAAAGAAAAGGTTTTGCAAGGTGATGCCGAGGAAGTCAGGATCTTGTTTGAACGAGTGTGACATGGATTCATTGCGTGTCAAGCTCAGCATTTTGTATAATCACTGCAGATAGCCTCCCCACCTCGATAGACAAGGTGGTGCTTACTTGTATCAGAATACCCCTCATAATTGTAGCATTGGTCTGTAATGATTCAAAGTGATACCATTTTAGCGTTACAGAGCCCACAAATGACCCAAGAGAGAATAAGGGGTGGTTGGTTCTGCGAGCAGCCTTGTACAGGGAATCGGAACAGCATGAATGAACATGCTGGCAGCGCAGATTCAGAGCCCAGATCAAAGAGATAGAGACATGTATGCATCTCCAAACAACCCCCGTGGCCTTGTCTACATCCTTGGTCTCTAAGACGTTACAGAAAACCGATGCAAAGAGCGTACAGCAAAGTGAGACAAGTATTCCACGAAACGTTTAACGGTAACGACGGAGGGAGAGGGTGTTGTGCCTCTTCCAGGTGGCGTAGTTGTGGTTGTGCTTGTGGCCCTTTCCGAGACCCCTGTTCCTCTTGCCCTCGGCGGTGAGACCCCTGCACTCACGGTGCTTGTGGACGGGGTTGGCGATCCAGTTGATCCTGGCATCGCGACGGATGGCCTTGTGGCTGGGGTCGACGAGGATGACCTCAAAGTACTTGTAGACTCCGTCTTGGTTGATCCAGTAAGAGTTGAGAACTCGGAGGTTACCACATCGTCGTCCAACTCGCTCCTCGGCAGTGGCCTTGAGACCTCGCTGGAACTTGAGGTGGTTGATACCCTGCCTGACGGGCTTACCGTAGGTGGCACCTGATTGTAGAGCGCATGACATGAGCATCGAGCCCATGCGACTTGAGTCATCGAGACAAGCCAAACTTACCCTTGGGGGCCTGCCTCTTCCTGTTACCCCTCCTGACCCTGATCCTGTAGATCACGTATCCCTGCTTGGCCTTGTAACCCAACCTCCTGGCCTTGTCGGGCCTGGAAGGCCTGGAAGCCCTGTGGATGACAGGGAGCTGACGGTACTCCCAACAACTGGAATCATAAGAAAACGGTCTCAGCCGATTGTGCCTTTGGACGGATCTGTACGAGTGTGCAGACTCACCGGACACGTTGCAAGAACAACATGACGTCGCTCTGCTTCTTGTGGTAAAGCTCAGCAATGTACTTGTAGGCACCCCTGTGATTGATCAATATCAGATTATCAGCATTTCAAGTTTGATGATTGGCAGGCATGGTTGGTATGCAAAGTGTAGCAAAGAGCTGAGGCGGCGTCTGAAATGGCTTGTTGAAACGTTTGTCGAATGTGAAGACTTGAGGCTGAATCCTAGCTGCTCGTCCTCTCATCTTGCCCATTCAACACTGATTTGCGATGTTGCTGACTTCCAGTGTTGTCTATTTGCTGACTGCTGGCCTACACCCCTGGATCTCTCTAGCCTGATCCCTTGTGCTCATGTCGCCGAGTGAGATCGTATCCTCTCAATGCTTGATTCCCGTCTAGATCCCGCCAAAGCCTTGTGCCAACACTTTGCATCCAACCAGTTGCCAACTGCGAAAAACGATGAAGCCTCGAATACGCACATCTTGAATGATCCCCTTTCTGGTTATACCGTGCGGTGTTGTCGAGAGTCGTGGGTGGTCCAACACGATATCTCTGCAGCGTGAAATTCAGACTGGACAGGTCAAGAGAACCTCACTGGGCAGGCTGGCGAGACCGAAGCGCGTGCAGGCTCACCCCTGCTCTCCTTCGCGCGACCAATTCCTCCGCGGACCAGCTCACGGTCAAGATTGGGGGATAGAAGCGCAGTCGGACTTATCCAACCCAGGCGCGCGTGCTTGAGTACGTAAGCCCAAGTCGAGAGCTGGTTGAGATTCCTTATCAAGTAATGACATGTTCAGGTTACAGCTGATCTATGACGTGTCTATAGCTCGGTGAACTCGGTCATTGCCCGCATGCCCGCTCGGGTGAGATGACGATTCACTTTCGACTGCTCGATCGCCGTGACAAGTGATAACATCGATAACAACAGCACACTAACCTCCTGACCTTGAATCATTCATTCCATACCACACACCTCTCAATCCTTTAGGTGTGCCAACTTGCCCGCCATGGACGCTCTCAAGGCTGTTCAGACTTACATCTTTAGGATGCTAGATCAAGTCAGCGGGATGAAGGTGCTGCTCATGGATGCGCACACGGTGAGCTACTTTGAGTAATCATGTCGTGCACAAGAAGCCTGGCTGAGCGAGACTTGAATACAACGTGTCCTGCGACAGACGCCCATCGTATCGCTGGCACTGACCCAGACGGATCTCCTTCAGCATCAAGTCTATCTGACAGATAGAATAGACAAGTAAGTCTGCTCACATTGTAAGCTAGGTGTCCATGTGATTGAAATTAGACCTTTGGTTATACTTGCAGCCCAAATCGACAGTCTTTACATCACCTCTCCTGTGTGGCATTTCTACGGCCTTGCAAGGAAAGCATAGAAGCCGTCAAACTCGAATTGTCAGGTGCTGGGACAGGAGGCAATGGAAATAGCCAAGGAGATGCTCCCAGATATGGCGAATACTGGTTGTGTGAGTCTCATTCTGGCGTGACATCCACACCCATGAATCAGGCACTTAATCATGTCCCCTAAATAAACAGTCTTTTCAAATGTCTTGACAAAACCTCAACTGGAAGCCATGGCAATGTCTGACGAGTTTGAGGTTGTGAAAGAGGTCGAGGAGTATTTTGCAGATTATCTCCCTCACTACACAAGTTTGATCACCATGAGCAACGCACTACTTGCAGATGGTATCGACGATCCCCCAAATGTGAGTACCAAACGAGCTTCCGTAAACAGAAAAGCTGATGGGTGACATGACATGTCTTGGGCAGCCTCCAATATATCTTCCAGCGCCAATGTCGATACCCCCACCGACGCTGACACATCATGCTCAGACCGTCTTGGCATTGTTATTGAGCCTCAAAAAGAAACCAGTCATTCGGTGGGAGAGAATGAGTGCAGGTGGTAAGAAGCTGGCGCAAGAAGTCCATGTGAGCTGACACTGCGCAGCATGATGATCACTCCTGCCATGCTGACCAATACGACATGGACCTGACAGAGCGCCATCGAGCAGCCTCCTTATCGTGAACTCTTCAATTTCAAGACGGCAACCGGAGCAGCCCCTCTTCTATTGATTTTGGATCGACGCAATGACCCGGTCACCCCGCTGTTATCGCAATGGACCTACCAAGCAATGGTGCATGAGCTGGTCGGAATTCACAATGGACGAGTCACCATTGACTCGGAGTCAAAGCAGGAACTAAAAGATGTCGTTCTCTCATCCTCTTCAGACGCTTTTTACGCCGGGCAAATGTTCTCAAACTTTGGGGACCTCGGAGCTGCCTTATCATCCTATGTTCAATCATATCAATCAAAAACACAGGCCATCTCCAATCCACAATCGATAGAAACCTTGGCCGACATGAGACGCTTTGTTGAAGAATACCCCGAATTCAAAAAATTAGGAGGTAACGTCGCCAAACACGTTGCCCTCGTCGGCGAGCTCAGTCGGATCATCGAGAGGGATGACTTACTCGCCGTGAGCGAGGTCGAACAGTCACTCGCGTCAAACGAAAGCCACGCAGCGGATCTCAAGAGCGTCCTAGAATTGATTCAGTCGTCCAAGACGCCCATCGGCAACAAGTTGCGACTGGCTATCTTGTATGCCCTTCGATATCAAAAGTTGAACGGTAACGCGATTGTAGAAGTGATTGAGGCGTTGATAAAGAACGGCGTGTCAGCGGACAGAGCAAGGGTGAGCTTTCAAGCGGAAGGCGCAGGTAGCGACCATCCTCAGCCGGCTAATGACATTCAATCTTGACAGCTCGTGTACGTGATGCTGAATTTGGCAGGGGCTGATCAACGCCAGGACGACTTGTTTATGAACGAAAACCTCTTTTCTTGGGGGAAAAGTGCTCTCAAAGGGTTAAAGGTGAGTCTATCATGAGGATTCATTGCCAAAAAGAGCCAAGATTTTCACACTCGGATTCTGCGCTCCAGGGGGTTGACAATGTGTATACTCAACATACACCGCACCTATCACAAACGCTTGATCTCTTGCTCAAGAACCGACTTCGAGAAACGTCTTACCCATTTGTGGACGGGAGCGAGCAGGCTCGGTCTCAACGTCCCCAAGACATTATCGTGTTTATGCTCGGAGGCACAACGTATGAAGAATCCCGTGCGGTTGCTTTGCTCAACCAGCAGCTTGCTGGCCAAACGAGAATCCTTCTGGGCGGCACTCAGATTCACAACTCGACGTCGTTTTTGGATATGATGAGTGAGAGCGCAGTACGTTATCCCCCAAGCGTTTATGCAGCTCCTACCGGGGTCACATCCATGAATCAACCAGGAGGCAAGCCTCAACTCGACTTTTCTCAGTTACCCACGACACCGCAGCAGAAGCAGGCATCACAGACACAACCGTCAACCCCCAGCGGAGGCGGTGGAATCAACCTCCGGGCTGGCGGTTATGAGCTTTCGGTCGGAGGCGCTGCAGGATCAGGATTGTACAGGTCCAGCGGACCGAATGCGAATGAGATGGGGGCAAGCTTCCAAATCGACGGCTTGAGGGATGGAGCACGAAACTTTTTCGGAAATTTGAGGGAGAGAGTGGGCGAGACGGTTCAGAGGGTAGGGACGCCTCGAGCCGATTGATGAGCGCCAACATCCGAGCAGCACATCGTCTGTAATAATCACGAGTCGACTTGTATCATAGGGACAAACAGGGCTAATGGTTGTAATCTGATTCTCAGACCAAGACGGATGCAGAGGCTTTGTGACAAAGTGGTCCAATTGGCATAGCGCCGAGGGACTGGGCCTGTGCGTTGCTCCTTTATTTTGATTGTTATATCAGCGAAAATATCCACGGTACATCGAGACTGGTCTCGTTCCAGATACATCGGCTCGGAAGTTAGCACATAGTCTAGTGATCCGACTCCTTGGCGGCCTTCCTCATCGAGGAGGGGAGCATACGAAGCTGTCATATTAAGAGCAATGTTTAGCACCGCGCAGAACTGTCAACTTTGACTAAAACAGCAAGATGACTTACATCAGAACCGTCCTTCCAGACTGAGAAAATGCGAGAGCAATGACAAAACGTGTGGTCAGCAGATGTTCCTCTTGTATTACGGGTCGTCACTGTCCACCACTCGGACTGATGAATATGATACACACATTGACGAGACAAGGCAAAGATTCCACCGATACAAGCGAGACCGACACAGGTGATGATGGGCCAGAGTTCAACGGGAAGGTCTAATGCATCACAATTGGCAAGTAGATGGTCAGTTCTTGTAGCCCTGGCCCCGATACAAGATCCCATCTCACTCACCCTTTGGCATGAATCGGAAAGACTGGATAAGCCGCCCCGGAACGCATTCACAAAGTACCAAACCACCAGCTCCATGTAAGCCAACTGTTCCACCAAAGCTTCCCTGACTTTGAATTCCACTCATGTCACATTTGACACACTCACCAGCTTGGCCTTGTCGTCAGTTCGGTTACCAGCGTTGTCGTTGAGCCATCGCCTGGAGACCAATTGGTTCCTGGCGACGGATGGGGCAACTCGGGGAGCAGCACGGGGAGTGGCACGGAGACCGACACGGGCAATGTTGACAGCGTTGAACATGGTGATGTTTGGCAAATGTGCAGTGAAAGCTGGTCAATGTTACCACTGAGGGAGATGATGTCTGGATCCAACTCTGGCTTGAGCTTCCTGTTGGCTGCTCTCGGAGGCCGCCGCGCGCTAGATTCCCACGCCTCGGCGCCCGTTTTAAGCAGCTCAGGTGGCTCAGTGGCCCACCGGAAATAGGGATTCAAGTGGCAAAGACTTTGCTGTGAAATTGGGTTGCATGGATCTGCGGCACATGTCAATTGCTTGCAGGCGGTGCTAGTAATTAGGTCATCATTGTATCAAGCTATCAAGCATGACTTGTATCTATGGTACACGAATTGAGGCCGAATAAAGGGTTCACTGCCAAAGTCATGATCGAAAATCGAAAGAGATGGTGTGGTGGGGAGAATTTGTGTATGCCGTGAACATTGACAATGTCACCAGGCTAGTCCGTGGTCTCGAGGACAGAGTCAGGGTGGACAGCCGCTTATCGGAGCAAGAGTAGCAGTCTAAGCCGTCGCCGTGACAGGCTTTTTGGTACCCTTGGGTCCCTTGGTAACCAAGGCCTGAGCAGTGTCGAGTATTGCGAGTACCAGCTTGTCAGTTATCATTCACACACTCGGTGCAAATATCATGATAGACTGACCTTGTGAATATAAGGCAAAACACCACCACCAGCAATGGTGGCTTGGATCATCGCGTCCAACTCCTCGTCTCCCCTGATAGCGAGTTGCAAGTGACGAGGCGTGATACGCTTGACTCGAAGATCTTTTGCGGCATTACCTGCAGGAGCGAAATACAGTCAGCATATCAGACCAATATGATACCCGAGAGACCAAAGCAGAGGCTTGACAAATATCGGTGATACGTGTACACCGTCGCTGATCAATGCTGCTCTTTGACACTTACCAGCCAGCTCAAGAACCTCGGCAGTCAGATACTCCAGAATGGCAGCGACATATACGGCAGACTTGGCTCCAATTCGAACTTGATTGTTGGTCGACTTTTTCAGGAATCGGTGGATACGTCCGACGGGAAACTGTTCAGGTGCAAAAAATCAACATGATCAGTACCGCATTGATCAGCCATTGTACCAGTCGATCGACAGCCAGACCAGGCTGAGAGCATCTGGCAGGCCAGTGCTTGTGCCATGTCATTACTCCGAGATCCACGTTGTCGAGTTCAAACGCTCTGCTCGAGCTTGACATTCTTCTGTTTGTTCAAACGCAGACTGGCTTGCTCTTGTGTGCTGGACCCTCTTTTCCTCGGTCTCAACATGTTCATGTCTAAGGTCTCTCTCACCCCGCAATGTTCACGTCACGGGTATCAAATCGAATCTCAACTCACCTGCAAACCAGCCTTTGCACTTCGAGTCTGCAACACCTTGGTCTCGCCCGCCGACTTGGACTTGCCTCCCTTGGTTTGCTGTTGAGCGGTCGAATCAGACATTTCACAAAAGAGTCGTGGACTAGGACAATGAGCAGAGCAGAACAGTACCAGAGAACCATGACAAGATGAACTTGTTGATTGTGTGTCTCTTGCTCATCGGTTTCCCCGGGAACCCTTCACGCGTCACGCGTTCGAAACGCCGAAAAACGCATTGAAACCGCCGTTCGTATGCGTTTTAAACCGAGTTTCACTTGTGCTTTGTTGAAACAGCGAGATCATAAACTGGCCAGCCACCATCATCCAGCCAGGAAAGAGAAGCCAATCAACCATTCATGAGCGAACCTGCTGCCTCAATGGACCTGTCAAGACTGTACATTCACACTCTAGTAATAGCTACAATGACCGCATACGTTTCCATTGCCCGCACCTTTGTCAATTCATTGTCAAATGTTGTGTGGTTTCCAGCGCCTCGTCGGCAAGACAGGACTCTCGTCCAGGGACTCGAGTTTATGGATAGGCACATCTACCTCTGCAGGAGGCTCTGGAGTGGGACGGTCGGGCCTTCTTTGATATATCGTGGACGGTTCTAATGGTATCACAGGTAAAGGGTTCAGTGGAGCTGGATGAGGTGACTTGGGGGACGCCGTACGGTAGGCCAACCACCAGGTCATTCTTTCCTGTAGGCTCTCATCATCCGTTCTCACCATCATAGGAGTGGAAGAGATTGATGGCCCCACAGAGGTGACAGGATGACAAGGAGTCGAGAGTGCTCGCTGATGCCGCTTTTGCCTCGCGACGGTCCCCATTACCTTTTCAGAGCAGGTAGTCCTGCTGTGAGCGACCCGGTGTTGCGAAGCGGTCTGAAAGGATGATGTTTGACCTCTTGAGAAAGGGTGATCCGTATATCCTGCTGGCCTGACTCCTGAGACTGATGCCGAGCGTGACAAGGTCGCATTTGACTTTCTATCCGATGGTGCGATGATGGACGCAGCCGTGAGAGGTACATTTATCACATCCTGTTCACTATGCCTCCAGCTTGCTGTCGTCGAGGTGGCGCGGATGACCGCTGGATACCTGTCTTGATCATGAACTTGGGTCAGCTGAGGGGCCAAGAGTGGCGAATGCCGGTCATCTTGATATCTCGGTAAAGTGGTTTGCTTGTCCGTCGTCCTCCGGTGCCTCTTCAGCACGTCGTGAGTAGGGACAGAGGGCCCCGTATTCGTTGCATTCTCGCCAAGTCGTTTTCGTTTTCGAGATAGCCATCGACTGAGAAACATGTCTGTATCGATATCGACGGCCAAATCGGACTCAGAGTGCAATGAGTGCAGCGTTGCAACCACCTTCTAAACACCATCTGACCGGGGGTACGAGTCAATGAAACACGGGAGGTTGGATAAAGGAAGGTGACCAACCATCGAACTTGAGTGCTTGCCAAGCGTAGCAAATAAAAACTCAAGCCAGCGGCCGCATCTCGATATCTTTTCCTCCTCTGCCCTGCTGTTGCTTGACTTGACCGGATAGATTATGCCGTCGGGGCCGTCTGTAGGGCCTAGCGTCAGGAGCGCAGGTCTCTGTACAACCATAATCCGACCGGGAGAGTTCTCTTGTCCGGGCGCTCATGCGTCGTCTGTCACAGAACCGGACGACAATGACAAGGAAAAAGTAAATGGTGAAAAGCGCACCTACTGCACTGCCAATGATAATGACTGAACCAAACCATTGAAGGAACAGATTAGCTATCAAATCACAATGTTCGGCATCAGTGAAGCCTCCTCACGTGTACGGAGCGTCTCACTGCGAGAGCTATCGATAGGATCGAGGTTCTTCGTGTACGACAGACGTTTGGGAAAGTCGGCGGGAATATGATTGACGTCTGTCAAAGAGACCGATTCCGTCAGCCTTTTCCATCATGTCTTTGGCATCAGGGTGCAAATCAGACTCACAAAACGCATTTGGGTCATATACTGGATATATGGTTGTCGAAACACTGGTCACAGCGGTGAATGGTTCCGAGCTGGAAGTGGATGCCGTTGTCAATGTAGTTTGCGAGGTCAGGATTGTGCTCGTGTCGCGATTCAGACTGGATTCCCTCTGTGTATCTGTCCCACCACCATCTCTCACTGAGCTAGAAAGACTTTCGGTTCGAATATCTGACGGTGCTGACGCTGTTGAGAGTCCAGTAGGAGAGTGTGGGAGAGGTCGAATGCTTGTCTGCAGACGAGGTGGCGACGGCTCTGCGCTCATTGTGTGACAAGAACGGAGTGACCTCCAAACCGGTCTCTGACGGCCAGACGTGGGATGTCGTCAATCGCCTTGGTATTCAGTTGAATACCATTGAGTTGGCTTCTTGCAGCTGTTGGAAGCGTGTGTTCCTGTGCATGTATGTCAGATCGTTCTAATGACCCCTTTGTCAAAGGACCACCATCGGATTTCTTGTAGTCCCACCACCTTTCTCAAAGACTAGACGCACATGGAACCACGAAAGGACTCTGTGCTCTTGCTCAACTTTCAAACGAATGCAATTCATTTTCATACACGTGCAAAGCTGGCTGTCTTGATACATTCAATATATTTTGTGTTTGGTTTGCAAGCAGGCGCGGCCCTGCATATGGCGTGTCCGATGATATGGTAGATATTTTCGATGGGTATGAGATATGAGAGAGGTGTTTGTACAGGCGAGGTGAATGTTCTTGGTCAAGCCATCAAGCTTGCGGTGTCGTGTCGGTGCCTGGTTTCGTGGGAGGGTAGATTTCCCGATAGATCAACTCTACAAAAGGTGGCGTCAATAAAGATTCAGCCGTGCAGACTAGCCGACTGGGTGATCAATCTTACCTTTGAGCACCGTCCTGCTGAGGTTCTCATGCGAAGTTTCAAAGTCAAAGAAATGAGGGGGTAGAGGTTCTGCTTCCGGTTCATCTTGATCATCGTGGTACGCCTAGTCACACATGTATGCATGTGTTAAACGATCAGTCGACGTTGTGGGATGGCAATTCGCTGGTCAAGCTTACGTCGAGGTAAGGATGGGCCAGAGCTTCCTGAACAGTCATTCGTTTGCTTGGAGAGAATCTATGGTAGACGAGTGCGGCATCAGCGACTTGAGTCTTAGAAACCCATTTAAGTCGCACAGAATAGACTAACGTCAAGCACTTTTCCATAAAGTCGATGGCGGCAGGTGTGGCTTTCGGACACAGTGACTTGAAGTCTTTACGAGTCCGGAAAGGCAATGACCGCTGATTTACAAGGACAGTCAGTGAATGATATGGCAGGCTTGAAAAAGTAAAGACAACAACGTACGAGGTAGTCCTTGGACCGAGACGATGTGATTTCTTGAAAGTCATCCATCTGTCAGACACCGCGGGGCATCAAGCAGATGGTAAGCCTATTGTGCGGGTGATTAGTAGGATGAACCAGGGCTGCAGCTCACCACGGGTGTACCAAGTACGTCGAGGATGAGCGAGACTTCTGTTGATTTCATGGAATGTACTTGTACGTGAGTTCACGACCTTTCGTTTCCCTTTTCAACATGTCAACTTACGATGATGGTAGTCTCGTCCAGGGAACAAAGGTCGGCCGTTGACTATTGTCGCACACGATCACCCCATGTCAGCCGGTCCGAAATCTGCTTGAACGGCCTGGATCGTCCGACTTACTCATTTCAATCAAGATACACCCGACACTCCACATATCAATCGCTTTGGTATACTCTTTGAAGGCTGTACAAACATGACGCCCTCTTTAGCGTCAGGTCCAGTCAAGTGATCAAATGGCATGTAATACACTCACACAACATGACTTCTGGCGCACGGTACCATCTCGTTGCGACATACTCTGTCATGTGAGCGTTTTGGCCTATATCGGGATTAGGTTGAGCGGTCGATCTTGCCAACCCAAAATCACAAATCTGCAAACGTGATCGCATGTCCACGGTCAGCGGATGGCAAAAGAAACCAAATGGGACAGACAGGCTCACCTTGAGATCGCAATTGGCGTTGAGAAGCAGATTACTCGGTTTCAGATCTCGATGGAGCACGTCCGCCGTGTGTAGAGCTTTGAGTCCTCGGACGGTCTACGTGAACGAAATTGTTAAGTCACATTTGCGATGAGGCCACGCACCTCCAAGGATTGGTGAACTCACTTGATAGATAAAATATTGGCAGTGATCGTCACTCAGCTCCTGCGTACGAATTACTCGGTGAAGGTCCGTCTCCATGAGCTCCTGCACGAGATACACCTCCTTGAATGACTCGTAACTCTCTGGCCGCAAGATGTCCAGAATCGCAATGATATTCTCGTGCCTAAAGTGTTTCAACAGCTTGATTTCTCTCAATGTCCGCATACAAAACATGGCATGGTCAAAGGGTGTAATGCGCTTGATAGCGACTTGGGTTTGGGTAGGGAGGTGAATAGCAGCCCTAGACGTCGAGTCGAACAAGCTCAGCGAGAACGAAACCCTGTTTTGTGGCGAGAATGATACTCACTTGACGACACCATAAGCCCCTTCGCCAATGGTATCGACGAGCTTGTAGTACGGTCCGACATTGAAGTTGTCTGCATTGGCGTGAATGGGTGCCATAGTGTGCGGTCAAACGTCTCTGCGGGGTGAGCGGTCGAGTTAGAGGGCGAGATTCAAAGAGTGGTGATTTCGGCGGAGATCTTGTCGACTGATACTGAAAAGTTTGACCAACCGCACTCCAAGCTGATATTTCTTCTGTTCTAATCCTGCTGCAATCCCTATACAATAAGAATACTTTGACGCCATTCAAACTCTAGCTGCATTTCTTGTTGTTCAAGCTTTTGTTCGACGAATGCATGCCTTCGGTCGTCGAACCGTTTCCCCGCTGCAACTGTTCGGCGTTGGCCGGAGCCACGTGATTAGCGCGTGTTGCCGCAGCGGGTCTCGGTTCCGGGGGGGGTAGTGTATGCAGCATATCTGTCGTTGTCTTTGTCTTGGATTATGTATGGACAAACCAGGAGCCAGGAGACCACTACTGTCTTCAACGCCAGGGCATCACAACCTTGCGAGCCAATTCACCTTGGTTGGCCGTCTCTAAAGGCGAGCACTGCGTCACTGCTGACAAGATTGATTCAATTTTCATAGGCTCGACTCTTCATGGATGGTCGAATGACAAACTCTACTGCGGGGTCCGAGGCTCATGAAAATCTCACAAAGGAGTATAACAATAAAAGACAAACAATGCAAATGACAACATGACGCTGGGCACCTCAACTATTGCGCGATCAACTCGGTCTATTCAGTACGCTCCTTTCAAGGTGTACGTCAAGGTATGGTCGTATACAAAGGTTCCATATAATTGACCGGTAAGACATGACAAGGCCAGGCTGATTCAGTTGTCGTTCTGGTCGACTATACATTCACATATTTGCTTGCTCGACAGTCTATTCACACACGAAAGCAATGCCTAACGCCCCTTCCATCGACGAATATCTCGGCTCGAGCCACCTCACTCCGACACTCACTGGCAATGACCCAAGCTTGCAGTCGGGCGATACTGCAGCACAGGACAATGCTTCTGTCGGGACTTCACTTACTCAACAATCTGTAGACTCTTCGGCTGCGACAATCACTCATGTGCTAAACATTTTCGACGAAACGGACGAGTGGACCCTGACCCTGCGCCAGTCCTCCCAGCAGACCGTCCGCCTCATTGAAGCGACTTTTAAACTCGGGTACAAGTTACGGTATTACATGACCAACAAGGTTTACTTTCCACCTCTCGATACCTACTTTAGAAGACACGCCATCGTCTACAATATGGAGGATATCAAAAAAGACGTGTCGAATGAAGAGTATGAATCTATTGTGAACAGGTTGTTGGCAACTGGCGCAATTGATCAGTCAGAATGGAACGAGTGGAATGAGGACTGGGGGGCCCCCAAAACGCGCATGAATAGGGAGCACTTGGAACAAGGCATGAGGGATGAGATTGAATATCTATTGCGCAAACGGCAGCAAGAATAAAGGCCGGATGTAGTATGTAGTTTTAGACTGCCCAGAGGCTGGTACGATTAGACGACTCATGCATTGACCATCATGCAAATAAGTAGAGATGAAGTTGTGGTATATAACAGTGAAACGTAAAGCAAAGCCAGGAAAGCTGAAACGCCTGCGCTTGAGAGTTGAGCATCTGATTGATAAGCAAATGGGTGATGTGAAGCTACAGGCAGCGCGCCTTTTTCCCGCGGTGCATCTGCCATTCGCTCGGCAATAATTTCATCTGATTCGAGTATGTTCATGCACCTTGTAATCAAACATGGCCACTCGAAAAGAATGTCATCGCACGCTATTGCGAGCAGCTTGGACGTCAACGACTGGTCTGACCGACTTGATTGTTTTAAACAATGCAATCATGATATGCTATATACGCTCTTTACACCCGAGCCTCCTCGGATTCAACCGTCTGTTGGTCGAGCTCGTCCACGTCCATCTTGGCGGGTGGAACCCACTTGCCGTTCTCATCCCTTGTCCATACAAACTTTACTGGCTTCGCGAATTCACCATTGAGCTCGCTCATGGGATCATTGTCAAATCGATCGTCTTGACCAGCTCGAATGGCCAAAAATTCGACGGAGGAGGTATCAAGGACGGTCCACTTGGACAACAAGACGTCGTAGGCGTTGAGTTCGTCCACGGGGACAATCTCGACGCGGCCGATGTTTGAAGTTGATCGTATCAACGAGGCGAGTTCAGATTCGGGAGTGGAAGGTCCGTAGACAAAGAGGATGGACAGGTGTTCCTTGGGTCCGAACCGAGTGACGGGGACATTTGAGGGTTCTGACAATTCTGTCGAGGGTTCGTCATCGGCAAGGGCGGCGATTGCTTCCCGAGTCTTTTGCCATTGCCCCTGACCCACGGATTCGACAACCCGCAAGAGTCCTGAATTGGTTTTACTCGTCAAGGCGACATGAAGTCCCATGGCGCGTACTTTTCTTGGCAAGTCTTGAGACCAATCCCGTGGTTTAGGTCCGTGAATCACACCTCCCCCCCGTCGGACACCACTACCAGCTGATCCGACTCGGGCTCTACCTGTACCCTTTTGGGGGGCGAGCTTGCGCTTAGAATAGGCGACTTCACCACGGTCCTTGGTTGATGCTGTGCCTTGACGCAAGTTGGCCAGGTGGTACGTTCGGCATCGGTGGAGAATGTCTTGACGGAGAGGTTGGGAAAAGACCAGAGGAACAAGAGGAATGGCGAGGTTCTGTGTCAAAGACGTAGTGTCAGCAAGTGATAGCGTGAGATGTGATATACATGACCGCTCACCGAGTCACATGCGGCCGTAGGGTTCTTTGACTTGAGGTTGGAGATGGGAAGGTAGGTGCATGGGAGCTGAGACACCCTTTTCGTGGTCGATGTGACTGTTGTGAAAACAGTAATGAGTGTTTGATTCTCATGCACACGATTGTTACAGACCATTCAACTTACATTTACTCTCCCATCGCTGCAGCGGGTTCTTTTGGGATTCCTCATACTGCTCCTCGATCAAATCGTCAATCTGATCCAAAATTTCACTCTGTTCGAATTCTGCTGACGCTTCAGCGGTAGAGGCGGTGGTGGTAGACGTCGCAGGTGTGACAGGTGCTCCAGCCTCGGTGGTTGCCACGGTTGCCAATGGTCTTGCCCAGGCCTGTGCGGTGTGCCTTGATGGCAACACCCTGGTTCTTAACACCCCGAATGAGCGTGCGAGAGAAGCCATGGTATGGTGGTTTGTACAGTCTGGTGGGCAATGTCACTGACTGAACCTATTGAACCTATCAAACATAGGGGTCACTTGCTTGTCCATTAGAAAATCCATGGTGCGCGTCAAGTCTCGCCTCTGTTTAACTGGCTTGATGACTTTCGAGGACTGACTATCAAGCACATTACCGTTACAATTAAAAGTGTCCGTCAACTCTCTTGTCGTACAACATGGTCAACCCAGGAATGGTGCTGGATGAAAATGGAAAACCATGTAAAATCTGTACAAATTGGAAAGATTGGTCGAAATTGACAAAAGGGAGCAAGAGTGGCGGCAGCAAGAGCAATCAGGGTACAACAGCGGCGACAACAGCAGCAGCAGCGACAGCAACAGGAGTGGCGGCAACAAGTGTAGCAACCACACCGACAGAGTGCCCACCAGACCGTGAAGCCCTAGGTCGAGCCACCTGGACATTTCTGCATACAACCGCCGCCTACTATCCACTCGAAGCCACTCCAGCTCAACAATCCAATATGCGAGCTCTCCTCGGATCCATCGGTCTGCTCTACCCCTGCACACCCTGTGCGACGGATTTCACCGAACGAATGCAAGCCGTTGAGCCCGTCGTCAGCGGTCGGGATGCACTCAGTCAGTGGTTGTGTGATCGACACAATGAAGTCAATGAAAAGCTGGGAAAACCAAATTTCAATTGTGCAAAGACGCTTGAGCGGTGGAAAGACGGGCCGGCGGACGGTAGTTGCGACTAAGTAGAGTAGCGGTAGCAGCATTGGACTCTTGTATCATCGAGTAACATGTAATCAAATAATCACACACCACTACTACCACTTGCTGCTGCTGCTGCACATCATGTCTGCCTCGACCAGATTCGCACAGCAGTTTGCCACGACTCCAGACGGCTTGCCCCCATTTCCTGACCCCGCCGATTCAGGACGTCATTTTGGCGTATACGATGGCGACGGTGGTGAACAACCTGGCCACACGGACATCTTGGAATACAACGATGGCTTCATCTTCCCAGACACCCAGGCCGAGCGAGCTAGAATTGAGCGGGCTTTGGACGAGGGAGCCTACTAGTGAGTCTGCTGCTCTGTTCGTTGCTCATGGTGATACCCTGCCAACCTGCACTCTGGTGTTGCTTTGCAGTTCATTGTTCAACCTCGACCCGACCGCCTCTCCCATAGAAATCAGAGACCGATATAGATCTCTTGCCATTACATTTCACCCAGACAAGCACCAACACTCGACTGATTTCGACACTGGCGGCGACGACAACGACTCGGTCTTTGCTAGAATCCAACATGCCTACTCCATCCTTTCCGACCCTCATAAACGGGCCGTGTACGATACTCTAGGCGAACAAGGCTTGCGGGAGATTGATCAGGCCGAACAGCATGATGTCCACGAAGGGTGGCAAATGATCCGACGACTTGGGACGCCCGATCAGCTACGTGACCATTACAAGAACCTCATTTACTCGAAACGCCTGGCATCGATTCATGGAATGGTCAAGACCAAAGGTGACCTTACAACGACGATCGACGCTCGGGCATGTTTTCTCCCTGTCTCATTCTTTGCTGACCCCACCATTGTCCACCACGACCCCATGTCACGTCTCAGTCGAGCTCGAGTCGCTGGAATCGGTCTCAAGCATCAATTCGAGACACCCATCTCCCCCTCCTCAACTATTGTCTGGCAAGCTCAAATGATGGCTCGCAATGGTGCCGGCGGAGGCAACGTTGTGGGAACCGTACGACATGCGTTTGGCCCCAAGTGTTGGATCGAAGCCGGCTCATCCGTCTTACATCCCCGGGTCGGGACGGCGAAGCTCACGTATGCTCATGATCAGGACACATTTGGGACCGTCAGTCTGGTTCAGCAATCCATTTACGCACCCCCAAGCTGTACGCTGACCGCTGGGAAACAAGTCTACCCAAAAACCACCGGGTTCGTCACCCTACGATCCGGGTTCTGGACACTCGGACCGTGGGGACGAGGACTCGCCGCTTCCTTGGGCCGTCACGACCTCGACGTCCCCGCGCTCTCGATCGGGCTCACCTCGCAGGGACATACACCACCGGGTCAAGGTGCTTATACGCTCGAGACAACAACGGACATGACCGGGACACAACGACATGTTTCAGCCGACTACTCGAGAAACGTTGCAGATGGACTCAAGCTCAAGATTGGAGCGATTGTGGGGGATGCCGAAGGGCTGAGTGGGTTTATCGAAGCTGAACAGCGTGTGACCGAGGCCGTTGTGCTCGGTGTCGGCGTGCATGTCGGTTTACCCGGTGGTGTCACCATGAAACTTCGGTGAGTCGAGAGCTATCCTGTTACGTCTTTGCCGTCACCCATTGCTCACGACCGTTGATTCACTCTTCACACACACAGGGCCTGGCGACTGGGCCAAAAACTCTCCATCCCGCTCCTCCTCTCCCCCTCCCCCGACCCGCGAATAACCCTATTCTCACTCTTGATCCCCACCACCTCTCTCCTCGCTCTCCACCACCTCGTCTTGATCCCCCGTAAAGCTCGTCGACTGGCCACCAAACGGGCGGAAATGCAACGCGAATACGCCGATTGGGTCGAACAACGACGCTTGGACGCTCATGCGGCCGTGGGCATCATGCGTCGGGCTGTCGAACAACGGGTCGAACGCGAACGGCAACGCATGGCCGAGGGGGGTGACGGGTTGGTCATTGTCGAGGCCGTGTATGGATTGGCATCTGCGTTGGAATCCGAGGGTGGCGGTGCAAGTGGGCTGAATGAAGATCAAGTCGATGAAAAGGTGATTCAAGTCACGGTGCCTGTGCAGGCGTTGGTGATGAATGGCAAGCTCCATATTCCGGGATCTAGACCCAAGGTACGTCTCGCCCCACGGTTCATTCTAGATCATGGTGGCAAATCATGAATGCTAATCTTCAACACACCCTGCATCGCTCGTAGCACAACCTCCTCGGATTCTACGTACGTCGTTTGTCCCCTCCTCCAGTCGCTGGCGACATGCTAACCGGACCACTTTTTTTTACCTTTGTCAGGACCCCTGCATTTCCGAACGTAAAGCACTCCGAGTGCAGTACTTGTTCCGCAACAAGTTGCACCAAGTCATCATTGATGACCACGCCACGTTGCGGGCACCCATGAGGGACCACCAGGTTCATGATCAACGTGACGGACAGTGGGAGTTGTAGGGGTCATTAGTCATATGCGTGCATGAAGTATGTAATCCTGTGTATGTGTGTGCATATAGTCATAATTACTCTCCCCTCTGCCTCGCTCTCTGCATTCAAAAACAAGATGCTACACTATATTGGCCCACCTACTCCATGATCCGCCTCGAGACCGGCGATAAAGTGCTCGACATCGGCGAGATTACCACCGGGGGGCAAGAGCGGCATCAAGAAATCCTCATCGGAAGGGCGGTCATGCTGATAATGCTGATGTTGTTGTTGATGGTGATGGTGGTCATGATGATGGTTGTGTTGATGGTGCGGGTGATGTGATTGGGATGACGAGTGTTGAGCGGCAGTTGCTTCTTGTGATGATGTTCCCAACACATCTTGACCACCGGTGCCATCCGAATGGCCCATAAAGATACCGTACGAATCCATTGGGTCAAACGTCATAGGGAACCCGCTCCCGACGTCCATCATGAATGGATCGTCGTGGTCGAACCCACCCGAGTGAAGTGTGCCGTTGAATGGGGCAAAGGGTGGGAGTGCCTGCTGTTGTTGATGCTGCTGCTGGTGCGAATCGTACCGTAAAGAATCGGCGTACGAAGAGTGGTCCTGGAGCGCAGGCTCGAACAAAGAGTGCCCCCCACCGCTCGTTGAACTGGGTGGGACCGCTTCCGGTACTGATTCTGGCGGGTCAAACGCATGAGGTTCGTCGTGCTGCTGCTGCTGCTGCATGGACGACCAGTTTGGCTGCACCACAGTAGCTGCTGCGGTCGAAGATGTGCCCTGCGTCTCCCGATCCATCATTGGATTGCCCCGTGTGTTTCTCGACGACCGAGGCAGACCAGCGTACCGTCTAATGTGCGGAGGACTAGTCCCTTGGTGAGCGGATGAAAGACGTCGGTGGGGTGACGTTGTTGCCGGAACGACCGAGGATTCGTCCAACGAATGATGGCCGCCGAATCGACTTGCCGTGGCAGCAGAGTCTGGTGGTTGCTGCATGGTGTGCTGTGGCTGTTGCTGCTGATCTTGAGCCAGCATCAACGGGAAACCAAACGGGAACATGTCCGTCGTCGTAGGCGTTTGCCCCAGCGCAGTGCTGGCCGAACTCGACAATTGGCTTGCATCCGGGTTCGTCAATTCTGGTGTCGTAGCGGTGGGTGATGATCTCGTATTGACTCGATGGACGGTAGGCCTGTTTGTCAAGTGGGACAGGTCATCTTCGATGGGGGGCTGCTGCGTCTTGTCAGTCTTTGAGGAACCCGCCGCTGTCGTTGCAGGACCAGTCGAGCCAGTCGGTGCCGCTGGGTTGGTCACTGCCGCCGCCGAGGGGTGGACCGAGTGGGTGTTTTGTGCATTAGAAAGCATGGCATTGCTAGCCTTTTGTCGCAAGCGTTGAAGCACCGGTAGCCCAGCCTTGGCTTTGCTCCCTTGAACAGCAGCTTGAGCAAGATCACAGGCGGTCACGAGTGACATGTAGGCAGGTGATGCGAATGCCGAGGATGGTGATTTGATGCAAATGGCTGCCAAGCACACTGCTGCTGAGAACATGTGGACTGTGGGGTGAATATGTGAACGTCAGCGTGGTGTCTTCAATTGTGGCATTGGAGGAGAATGTGATACTTGCACCAATAAAACCATAATCTGTTCCATGTGATGATAGACGTTGGCAATAATCCCTCGAACAACAATATCGCACGGCATTCTGCTTACCTGGCTGTTAATGAAGGATGATAAATGATCAATTGCCTCACAATACTAATGAGCTCCACGGTCGATTCAAACACGGTGATAAAAGACTGGTGGAAGCGTCCACTGGATTGCGAAGGATCCCTCGGGTTCTGATAGGTAGACCAGAGGATTAGTTGGCGACCACCGAATGGCCAATGACATGTACTCACCTCGAGAAGCGCCTTCATAAAGTAAACTCTGTGCAAGTATATTCTCGTCTCCATGATAATCATTCTCAAACTCAGTCGTTGCAACACAAGGTGAGGATGAATACTGGGATCCAAACTCATGGCACTAGCCTTGACTTTGGGATTCATGTATTCTGGGAGACTGGCGAGGTATCCCATAATTTCCTCATCCACTTTGAGGACATGAGCATAACTTCCCGTGGTCGTTCGGGTTTGCTCTTCAATGACTTTTTCAACAAAGGGAATAAATCGATACTTGAATTCGTGGTAACCGCGTTCGGTGGGAGATTTCGCAGGGCCTGCTCCACTTTCGGTCGGTGACCCGTCTGGGGTTTTGGTCGTTGGGAAATCCGTATCATAGGATCGGTGAGGCAAAGCGCAAGGTCTGGCAAAACACATGGCTTGCAGTCGGTCCATGGTCATGAGCTCCCAAAACACTTGCCGACGTTCTTCGACTTCAAACTCGGACAAGCCTGCAAAGTTGGTTCCATCACGGTGAAGCCCGAGTGCGGTGACGGTTGCATTGGCAGCCCCAAGAATGGGCCAAAAGATGTTGGACCCATTGACGGATCGATCGTTGAGCAAAAAGTGGCCCAAGAGCAAGAATGTCTGGACGGTCGGTATGGATGCCTTGTATAGACCTCCATTCACCGTCAGACAGGCACATCCTAGTCTGAACAACTCCGGCCCCAGCGGATCGTCTGTTTCGTTGATACGAGTGGGAGAATGAGCGTGAATGACTGGAGTAATGGCGACATGTCAAGACTTACGAGGTGCGCGCTTTTCCAAATCAAACATGACTCCCATGGCCATGACGAGATACACCACTGCTAGTTTGTGAGCGTTGGGTATCTCAACAGACTGATACACGTTGGGCAGATAGTCATTCTCAAACATGTCTCTCTGACAGATTTCAAACGAGATTAGCTGATTATCCCACATTTTTAAGTCTAGCAGAGCAGCTCGCTCACCGGTACGAGTTTGTACATCCAGTCAATGTTTTGAAAGTAGGCCTGAACCATGCCCGACCCTCCAGTAGCAATGGGCGTTTCTGGAAAGTGCCGTCGTGAGGCCAAAGATCCTCGAACAGGCAGGTCATCCCAAGCAGGTACGCGTTGCCAAAGTTCATAAAGACTGAGAGCTTCCTGACTTGAGGTGACCGTTAATCCGAATGGAAAGTCACCAAGCGCTTGTTCGAGTGTTTGGGATCGATTAAACGACTGGGAACCTCCATTCATCAGGGGTACATGTCCGCCCATGGCCAAGGAATCGGCATCCGATGGTTTCCGTTGGCTTGACATTGACCCGTGCGGTCCGAGCGTGTTCTCGTCGCGCCCATCAATGTGCAAGAAACTGCTACCTGCTGCTGACCCGACAAAGCGGGACTGGCCACTTTCGGTGATGGTGAGCGTACCAAAGCTCACATCGACCAAGTCGTCTTCGTGTTTCTTGACTTTGGATGGACGCCCATTGATCATGACATCGCTGCTTTCGTCTGTCACATCTTCTTCTTCTTCCTTGACGAGCCGTCGGTTCCGTGCGACATCAGACATGGATTTTCTTCTTTTGCTATCGCCCATATCATCACTTTCTTCCCCTTCGATCACGGGAGGTATGTGTGTACCGGAACTGACCGAGCCTCTTGGTTCCCTGGGACTATAGAGAAACGTATTGGTCAAGAGTGGATGGGGGCTTGAACTGGTTTTTCCATGAGCTATTGCCAGGGCTTTTTCGAGTTCTGCAATGCGATTGTGAAGTTCGGAATGTGATGCAAGAATCAATCTGCGAAAGAACAAGGGTGAGCTTGTCATATCGAGAATGATTGACGATTATGCTCACCTTCTACCCTTGCCTCCCATCATGGCACCATTAGGGCATATCTGCTCGACGCCTCTCCTTGTACAGGAGCTGCATGGCCACACACTGGAGTGACAGTCGTTTAGCCATCGTTTGATCAATGGCAACAACGGAATTGGCTCACCGATCACATTTGAGCTTCAATCTTCGGCCTGTTTTTGTGTTTTTCCATACGAATCAGTTGACATTCACAAGCTTGATTGACCAAAAACCACTCACACTCTGCACAACTATGACTCTGTCTACTGGATCCTACACCTGTTGCCTTGGTCTTGGTTGCCTTTTTCTTCCTCTCGGCGGGTCCGCTGCTTATCGTGCCACTACTAGCGTTGGCGGGAGGAGCGGTCATAGACGATTGCGGATTGAGGGGATTTCTGACTGATGATGAGCTAGTCCCATCTTGAGAGGCAACCGTGGGAGTTGTTGATGCATCCGTATCGCCTGGATGCATCAGTGATGAGACGATGCGAATGGTGTAGACTCGAGGAATGTAGCAGCAGGTTGTGCAACTGGTCTACCTATGTGACGAGCAACTTGTGATGACTTGAAATGGGCACGATGGTGGCGGGCAATGTCCAGCTGAGCAACTGGTACTTTGTTCAAAAGGGGCCTGACAATCTGTCCACAAGAGAATCCCTCGCCTGAATCAACGAGTCGACCTGGCGGAGCAATTCAAAAAGCTGACTGGACCTGGGCAAACACAAATAGCAAAGCAAGATTCGAAAATGTCCAGCAGTCGCCGAGGCTCAATGGTACCCTGCCTACCTCGCTCTATGAATTCGATAATTCGAGCCCCTTTTTTTCCAAACCAGATGGATACCACTGTGAATTGCTCTCTATTTCTCTTACGCGGAGTCCCACACACGCCGCCAAACAGTCGATCACCCACACTCGCCACGCTGTCGGCTCACACTATGCCGGGGCTGGGGCTGGGGAAGTGGTAGGCAGCTGACTAGGGGTGGTCAGCGGCAATTGTTCATAGAGTAGAGTAACGACAGGGCCCCTGAAAGCCCTCACAGAGGTTACATGAGAAAATTCGGATATTTTGGACCCCGCCAGGGGTCAACTTTGAAGAAAATTTCGGAAATTTGGGCCGATCTGGCCCCAAGTCCGAGGTGAAATTCGGATATTTGCGGATTTTTTTCAGCACTATGAACAACTTTCGCCCGCGCCCCCCCCCCCCCTTCTATCTTCTGGTCAATCACGCACATGGCCCGGAAGCCGAGCGCCGTTCTCGTTGGACATGCAATGATCTGACTTGTCGCAGATAACAGTGACCAGTTGCTACAGGGCTGTGAGGCTGTATAATGGTGCCCTATCTCTGTTAACTGACTTGTAGCTGAATCTACTTGCCTCAATTACGTAATCTATGTGCTTCGGGTAGAACGCGCGCGAAGTGCCCGCGCTAAAAATTGGGGTATTCAAAGGCTCGGCGGCCGCATGTCACAATCAGATTTTCGGAAAAATTGGCGATTTTGGCCTTCAAAATCCGGATATTTGAGGCGTTCCTGACATGTAACCTTAGTGAGGGATTTCAGGGGCCCTGTAACGACTCTCTGCAGCTCATAGTTGGCTCTGGCTGGGAATAAGAGCTCGAGTAGGACGTGGAAAAGCATAGTGAAGCGACTGGTCATGCTACCGTTCGATCAACTTGTCCCCATTTGCATTGCTGCACTACTCGACGAGTGTCTATCGTCAGTCTTGGGGAACACAGTCAAAGTAGAACTTGCCAAGGTGCTCAATGATCTACCATTCAAGGATGCCAGGGCTCATCTGACCGCTGGACCATACACAACTGCTTTGACCCTGTTTGTACTTGCAGTTGTCCCATCCAGCATTTCGTGCATACCCGATACCGAGCTAGCAAACTAGTCACGTGCACGAGCGATCGGCGATCTAGTATGTGTCATGCAGCATCCAGATAACCAGTGTCCAAACTACCTAGACAATATCAACAAGCAAGCAACCCTGCCATTCAACTACACCACCACCGCAGGACCCGTTGGACGGAGATTCTGGCCGTCAGTTTGCCACGCTGCCTCGACTCGCCAGCTTGTCGATCCGGGGCAAGATGGCCTCTCTGAGTCAAGGTGAACGTGCCTTGTTGATAGCCGTGACTATTATCAAGGTCTTGCTTTATCCGGCCTAGTAAGTGCAGTCAACCTGCCCCATCTTTTACACTTGTCATTGAAGCCATCTCGTTCACCGTCTCCCCTTGATCAGCAAAAGTACCGACTTTGAGGTGAGTCCACAGGTTGTCACATGTCAAGGAGCCGGCTTTGAGCAGTCACGTCTGATTCTCATAACAATAATGTCCAGGTGCACCGAAATTGGCTGGCCATCACTCATCATCTGCCGCTATCTCAATGGTACTACGATGTGAGTTGTCATGGGCTTGCTGAATCAGTCTCGACTGCTAAACCAGGCATTCCATAGACAACGTCGCAATGGAGTCAGTATGACACGTCTTTGTGCTGCCCGCCCAACGAGTATACTCATGCTGCAAACGTACAGCTCTCGACTATCCCCCCTTTTTTGCCTACTTTTCGTACCTATTGACCCTACCCGCCCGGTATCTACTACCCCAGCATGTCTCGGAAACTATACTCGCGCTCTCGGCAACTCCGGTCGAGACGTGGACGACGGTCTTGTACATGCGTTCCACCGTTTTAGTTAGCGAACTCGTGTTGCTCTGCGGAGTCCTTCGGTGGGTCATCATCAGATATCCTCAAAGACGTGGAGCATGCCTGGTCTAATCCGATTTCAATTGCCCAGCCTCTGTCGAACAAGCCCAGGTCATCAGTATGAAAAGATTATCGCGCTGTCCATTGCTCTGCACCCAGGATTTCTCATTTTGGACTCGATACACTTTCAATACAATGCCTTTTTATTTGGGCTGGTGATTTGGAGTCTGGTGGGCGCTCGGGAGGGCAAGCCTATCCTATGCGCTGGCATGTTTGCTAGTCTTTTGATGTTCAAGTGAGTTGATCAGTCTGAGATGAACAGAAAGCTGCTCTGCTCACAATCTCGAACGATAGGCACATTTACGTCTACCAAGCTCCTGCATGGTTTGTGTACCTGTTTAGAGCCTACTGCTTTCCTCCAGGGAGTGAGTACAATATCAGCGGGCAAAGATGAAGATTCAATCTAATCGTTGTGCAAACAAAGAAACAACTATCCACTTCACCAATCTGTCTAAAATCGGCATCGCCACACTTGTCCCCTTTACACTTGCCCTTGGACCCTTTGTGTACTTGAATCAGCTGGGGCAACTCGGGCAGAGACTATTTCCTTTTACAAGAGGCTTGATGCATGCGTACTGGGCACCCAAGTGAGTCTCTCCTCACTCACACCCGCATGAATGATTCGAATTTGATCATGTCCTGGCTGTCTAGTGTGTGGGCGTTGGTAGCAATCATAGACCGAGGCTTACTCAAGTGCAAGTCTGACTCCGCGCTTTGAAACGATCAATTGACTTACTCACTATACGTATCCTGGGCGCTTTCACAGTATCCAACTGGATTCCCCTTCTTTCAGCTCAGATTTCTGAAAGCGCCGTCAACTCCACTTCTCGTGGACTCGTAGGCGATACGTCTTTTGCGCTTTTACCCAACTTCAAGCCACTTGGATGTTTTGTCCTCACTGCCATTGCTCAGATTGTGGGTAGTGATCCCTTGTGATTAATTTGGGACACTACGAATGACTGATTTGCTGCCTTGTTCCGAAAAGATCTTCCTGTCTGAGCTATGGAAAAGCCCAACGTATAATACCTATTTGAGGGGTATTGTGCATTGCGGCTTTGCTTCATTCATGTTTGGCTGGCATGTTCACGAAAAGGCGGTCATGCTAATCTTGGTACCGCTCAGGTAAGCATTCTCCTCCTCAGGCCTCAGGCAATCGGCCCAGTTTGACGAGTAAGCACTGACTCGTGGTCTTTTCACACCAGCCTTTTGGCTTCGGAAGACTGGAATCACTTTAGGGCATGGTTGATTGCGAGTGTAGCTGGAACCTTTTCACTCTTTCCACTCCTGTTTACCATTGCCGGTAAGCAAACCTGAACAAAGTCCCTCTGTTTCTTAGCTGTCCCACTGAGGAGCGACATGTTGAATCACTCCTGCAGAAACGCCCATCAAGGTGGTCTACAGTCTTACATGGGTCTTTGTGGTCTATGTCGGGTTGAGACGTTCAGTCAAACAGTCTGTCCCACTTCTCTATCACTCTCCGAATCTTCGAAAATTTCACTGATGATATACCACCACAGACCCTCTCCTACCTTTAGTTCAAGAATGGTTCATCTCGGCGAAACATGTTACCTATTGACATTTCCCATCCTCCAAGCTCTCAATCTGCATGCACGGGGCAAATGGGAATTTTTACCGTTAATGACCACCAGTGTGTGGTGCAGTCTGGGGCTGATTTGGAGTTGGATCCGACTGGCTCGGGCGAGCTGTTACGGGACATGTCCCAAGAAACAGTTGTAACATGATGGCATGATGTAGCACTAGCACAACGCAACAAGCATAAAAGCATAGACGAATGCCCTCAGTTACCAGATATACCAGACCACTGTACGAGTACACGAGTACTTGCTTGCGACTTTGCAGCCAATTTGCGCGCGCGAGATACCCGAGACGGCGGAAGCAAGCTCAAAACTTTGAAAGATTTTTGGAGTCACGTGCCACAATCGCTGCCCAAAAAGTTGGCGCATATCAGTCGGCCCCTTGCTTTTGCCCGCCCCTTTTGACCGGAGAGAATAGTGTGTTACCCTACCTCTTCACTCGTATCACTACACCTTCCACTCCCCAGACAAACCACATAAAAACACATTCTACACAATGGCCAAGTCTGACGTCAAGAAGGAAAAGAAGGAGAAGAAGGTAGCTGCTCCTGTCAAGGAGACCAAAAAGGAGGCTGCTCCCGTCAAGGAAAAGAAGGTCAGTAGTGATTGTATCCAAGAGAGTGTGTGCGTGCGTCAATGCTCATTCGGCGTTTTGGATCGTCTAGTCCAAGAAGGCCAAGAAGGAGCCTACCCCTCCCCCTGTCGAGTCCTCATCCTCCGAGGAAGAGTCTAGCAGCGAAGAGGAAGACGTGAGTACTCTGTTTCTCCATTTTTTCTTACTATCCCTGGCTCATCACTCTCTCCTGTCGACGTCCAGTCCTCTTCCGAGGAAGAGTCATCCAGTGATGAAGAGCCTAGCAAGGTCGAGCAAGTGGCTGCTACCGTAACGACCGCTGCCAAGGGTGCTGCAAAGGCTGCAAAGGAGACTGTCAGCTCTGTGGTTGAGGCTGCCAACGAGGCTGCCAAGGAGGACGACTCTTCGAGTGAGGAAGAATCTTCAAGTGAGGAGGAGTCTTCCGATGAAGAGGAGGAGGAGAGCAAGGACAAGGCTGCCAAGGACAGTGACGATGAGTCTTCCAGCGAGGAGTCCTCAAGCGAGGAAGAGTCTAGTGACGAGGAGGAGGAGGAGGAGACCTCCAAGACCAACGGTGAGCAGTGTTTTGTATATCGTCGAGCGCATAGACTTTACCCATTCTGATAACATTGTTTATCGTGTGAACAGGCAAGAGAAAGGCCGACGACGAGGCCGAGCCCGCTGCTAAAAAGACCAAGACCGAGACTGGTGCCATCTCTCGACCTGCTGAAGGCGAGCAAGAAGCTAGCGCCAACGTCTTTGTCGGAAAGCTCTCATGGAACGTCGACAATGACTGGCTCAAGTCCGAGTTTGACCAGTTCGGTGAGATCAACTCGTGCCGAGTCATGTTTGACCGACAGACCCAAAAGTCCCGAGGTTTCGGTTACGTCGAGTTTGCCAACGTCGAGGACGCTCAAAAGGCTGTTGAGGCCATGAACGGAAAGGAGATTGACGGACGTGAAATCAACGTCAACTTTGCCACTGCCCGACCTGCTCCCACCGAGGGTGCCAGGCAAGAGCGTGCCAACAAGTTTGGCGACAAGCCCTCTGAACCCTCCAAGACGCTCTTTATCGGAAACTTGTCATTCCAGGTCGATGAAAACACCGTCTACGAGACCTTTGGCGAGTACGGTTCCGTCCAGTCTGTTCGTCTCATTACCGACCGGGAAACCGGTGCCCCCAAGGGTTACGGATACGTAGAGTTTGAGGACATTGACCAGGCAAAGTCGGCTTTGGACGCTCTTGCCGGTCAAGATGTTGGTGGCCGAAACATCAGGTTGGACTTTGCCCCTCCCAGGCAAAACAACAACGAGGGTGGATTCGGAGGTGGCCGAGGCGGTGGACGAGGTGGTGGCCGTGGAGGACGAGGTGGATTTGATGGTGGCCGAGGTGGTGGACGAGGTGGTCGAGGTATGTCGCAAGACTCTGCACGATTGTTGAGCACAAGATTTGACAACTGACTCGTGATTGATTGATCAGGTGGATTCGGTGACCGTGGTGGTCGAGGTGGCCGTGGCCGAGGTGCTCCTCGAGGAGGCGCAAGGACCGGTGGAATCGTCGAGTCCGCCGGCAAGAAGATCTCGTTTGACTAGATGCACACCTCTCTCGATCATGACACTCCCATCCCCACCACAAAAGGCCTGACAGCGCCACATACACCTGTCTCTTTACTTGTTCGCTACTTTTGAAAATTAGGCTCTAATAGATGCGGCTTTGACAAGGAACAGACTGTCAGCCGTTTGTATCATTAGCTGTTGAATTATCATACAACGAATCCTGGGTTATCGTGTACCATTGTCGACTGTTCGGTTGAGCAGTTTGACTACGCCGAGTGTTGGCCAATGTGTATGAGTGTGCTTGCTGGTTGGATCTCTGTAGCTGACCCGCGGGGGTTTCAAATACAAACGTCATCGACCGATTATGCTTCGATGCGAGGATTCGACTGGAAATGTCATGTCAAAGACTACAGGTTTGCCACTTGGGACCGACAGCATACAACAGTATATCCGCAACACAGAGAGACTACTAGTGTTTGACAAGAGCAGAGTTGACGTAGCTGTTTCGGCTCTCCAGGGGATATCCGAGGCCGGTTGTCAAGCGTTCAAGAACCATGGCTCGACCATCGGCAGTCGTGGCGCGGTTCATGGCCCTGGCCAAACCACAACCTCTCCAGCTCGCTGGTAGGGGCCCCTCCACTAGTCGGTTTGTTAGAAACTACTCGGAAACCACCTCTACTTTGAACGATAAAAATGGCCAGACGGCTAGTGACAAGGCTCAGGGAGAGGCGCCACCGACTGGGCTTACAGGAGCTGCAAAACTCATGGCAGAGGCTCTTGTAGAGGAAGAAGGAACACGGGCAAAAGAAAAATGGAGAGAGAGAAGCGAGCAAGAGGCTGCTAGTTCACCGTATGTCATTCAGTCATGTATTGCTGCGCCGGGTCTCATGGCGGCTGGAGAAACTTGTATGTTCAATCGCTGACGTACACTCTTTTGACTTTATCATTCTTGTAGAGCTTGGACGGGCGAAGAATCGACCAAAGATGCCGTCCTCCGTATGCTCGTGGATGCTCCCTCTAATAAACCACTCAGGAACGAAATGATTCAATCTGCCGAGCAGAAAATCAAGGACGCACTCAAGAGTGTCGATCTCACGCCAAGGCCCACATACACTCGTTCACCAGATTCGACAATAGCTCCTAATATCCAGAAACCAAATGCATCGGCATCAAGGTTTGGCACAGGTGTAGTATCAGACGTCATCAAGGCTGAACGAGAGATCAAGCCAGAAGATTTCCAGCCATGGATGGCACGTTATGTTCGCACAGACATCAACTCGGAACCCTCGATTTTCTACGGCAATTTCCCCAAGCCCGAGACGTCAAAATCACCGACTTCGCATGCCTCACTCTTGGACAGGCCACCCATCAGTGGGAACCCCAATGATCCCAAGGTTCAAAAAGCTCTCAAGGAGCAAAGAAAAGCAGAGAAATTGGTTGGCAGGCTGGACGGTGCCCGAGAGGGTGCGCTCGATTATCAAGTCGGAGGAGGGCAAAGATCCTCTCAAAAAGAGCGCCGGCCGGCCATGCCATCGCTTCAAGCATGGGATAACTTGGTAGAGGAACGGATACAAGAAGCCAAGCGATCCGGATGGTTCACCAATGTTCCCGGTCGCGGCCAGCCAATCAAGAGGCAAGCCGAAGAGCTTCACATAGACTCGACTCAATTTTACATGAACAGGATCATGAAGAGACAGGGCGCGAGGCCTCCATGGATTGAGCTCCAAAACGAGCTCGAGTCCGCAATGGCAACGTTTCGCAACAACCTCTTGGACAGCCACGTTCGAGCGATCGTGAGGAGCCTGATCACTTCATCGTACCACGACCAAGAATCACTTGCAAAGCTCACCCCAGCAGAACTCAGCAATCTCAGGGATTCAGCATGGGAGAACCGCGAACGGTCGTATCATGAAGAACTTGTCAAGAACTTGAACAATCTGATTCGAAAAATGAACGCTCAGGCGCCTCAGGTCGTGCGTCGGGGACTCGTTGTACTACCCAAAGAATTGGAGTCAGTGCGCAGAGAAGCCGGACCCATTATATACTCGGAACTCGAAAAGCGAAGGGATCCTGACTGGGAAAAGAAGAGAGATGGAAAGGGCGGTGGGTACAAGCAAGAGGACAATTCGGGCAGCGGGTCCGGAGCTTTCGAAGGTGCCTGGAATCTTCCCAAGGGCAATATTGCTTTGGTGTTCATAGGCATGGGCGGCCTGACCTACATTGTCCATCATACCACGTCCAACAGACGCGCCCAGTCGCAAGCGGACTCAAAGGACGCCAAAACCAATGGGCCGTCTTCGTTCATCGCTTCCTCTCCTGCCGAGGACCACGTCTCATCTTGGCCTGTCCGTTTCGTCCGCATGTGGATCATGGAACCCATTGGCACGGTCCTGCGATTTCTCAAGCTGGTGCTCATCTTTGGTCCCGTTATTTTGGCTTCACCGATGCTTCTCGTAGGCACGACGACGCACAGGACGCGAAGAAAGGGTGGTTTGCTCGTTCAAGAAGGTGAACGTTGGGGAGCCGTGTGGTGGTATGGCTTCCTGGTGCGTTCGATGGAAAAGGCTGGACCGACGTTTATCAAACTGGGTCAATGGGCAGGCTCACGAGCGGATCTGTTCCCCGCAAGTCTTTGTGACCAAATGGGCAAGTTGCATGCGAATGCCAAACCACACAGCCTCCGATACACCAAACGAGTCTTGTCAAACGCTTTCCAGCTCCCGTTCAATGAAATTTTCGACGAATTCGAGCCAGAACCGATTGGAGTAGGAGCGATAGCTCAAGTTTACCGCGCAAAGCTCAAGCGTAAACTGTTGCCAGAGTCATTCATCGCCAAACGCACACGAGGCAAGGATCCCAATACTCCCGATGATTTGATTGATTCGTCTGTTGCCATCAAAGTCGTCCATCCCAATGTCGACAAGGATATCCGACGAGACCTCAAGATCATGGGCATGTTTGCGAATGCAATCAATTTGTTGCCCGGTATGGAATGGATTTCTTTGCCAGAAGAAGTCAAGGTGTTTGGAGAAATGATGAACATGCAGCTCGATCTTCGGGTCGAAGCGGATAACCTCGAAAAGTTCATTCATAATTTCGAGAAACGAGGACCTGGAGTGCATTTCCCTGAGCCGGTCAAGACGAATGGTGGCGATGCGTCAAGCAAGGTGTTGGTGGAAGAATACCAGGATGCTCTGCCTCTCAAGTACTTTTTGAAAAACGGCGGAGCTCAGTATGATGCACAGATCGCGAATGCAGGGTTGGACGCATTCTTGGTAAGCGTTCATTCCCTCGACCCCCAAAAAAACAAGGCACGTTTTGCTGAGCGTATTTGTCTCGCTAGAACATGTTGATTCTGGATAACTGGACACACGGAGATCTTCATCCGTAAGTCGATCGCCTTTCCTACTCGCACGTTGATGCACACAGCTCGCTTGATAGCTGATCAACTTCGAGTCGTGCAGTGGTAACATTATGATTCGCTTTTACAAGTCGACGACCAAGGACTTTTTAGAACATCTTGCGTCTCGTATCTTCAATACACCCGAACCAGACACCGCCATCTCTTCGCCTGAAACTGTCGAAATTGTACATCGTCTGCGTGCCATTCACAATGACAAGGACAAGTGGATTTCAGAACTCGACAAGCTCTCTGAAGAGGGATACGTCCCAGAGATCATCTTTATAGATGCCGGACTAGTCACATCTCTGAACCCATCCAACAGAAAGAACTTTTTGGACCTCTTTCAAGCAATCGCCGAGTTTGATGGATATAGAGCCGGGCAGCTCATGGTCGAGCGCTGTCGCAAGCCAGAATTAGTCATCGATCCCGAAACCTTTGCCCTCAAGATCCAGCACCTCATTCTGAGCGTCAAGTCTACCACCTTCTCACTCAAAGCGATCAAAATTTCCGACCTGCTTTCCGAAGTACTCCGCAATGTCAGGGAACACCATGTCAAACTCGAGCCCGATTTCGTCAATACAGTCATTTCGATTCTTTTGTTGGAAGGTATAGGAAGACGACTCAAGGATGATTTGGACCTTTTGAAAAGTTCACTGCCGATCCTCCGTCAGGTGGGACGGCAAATGGGAACCACCGAGGCTCTGTCGCAGGCACCCAAAGGAAACTTGTGGGCAATGGCCAAAGTGAGTCATGGGCTTTACCATGATTGATGGACCTCGAGAAGCAAAAAACTAATTGCGTTTCGTCTGATTATAGATTTGGATATATTTGGAGGCTAGAGAGCTTGCGGGTTCGAGCAGCGCGTCCAATATTGACCACTGGGTCAAGGTAAGCTCGTTTTCGTTCTGCCACACTTCACGAACGCAACATGTCTGACGCAGGGCATTGCATCCAGTTTTCCGGTTTCGAGTGATTCCACCCCGTGTCTTGACCATATTGCCTCATCTTGTGTACTAGAAGGCTGTACCTATCATATTGTACTAAAACGCAATCAAACATATTGCCAACGCGTTTGTCTTGGCGACGGCTTCGAGACATGGCGACGACAGCTTGCCATACAGGTAATGCAGTCCTGTTAGGGCCTGCAAGCTTGCAAGCTTGCCACATTGCAATCATGAATCTGAAATCTGACCAATCTGATGAGCAATACATTAGCAACCATATAAAAAGTACTTTAGTTGAAGAGCGGCCCATTGATCCACCATCATTTCAATATTCCAACGGATATGGCCGGTGATGGTACCGGACCGGTCGCGGCATAATTTTGTCGAGGCAACGATAGAGCGACTGAAATAGAAGGAATGTTACACCTGCTCTGCCCACGGAGTGTAGCGTAGCATGCTTCGAAGTCGTGGAGACTACGGGGACTCGCTAATCCAGATGGAGCTCCAATTTTGACTTACAAATCCATGGGTGGTAGAGATGGTAGCGTTCCTTGGCGATGGACAAGAAGGCAGCTCAACATCTTCATTGATTGGGAGACAATACTTAAAGAATTTTTTCCTAGCCAAAATCCAGCTGGACGGCCTCACTATTTCGGTCTGTGGTAGCTTCTAGACATACTTGGGGAATGGCTCTGTACTAAAACGCTAAAATCGAGCCCAAAATGAAGCAGGATTCAGAAGACAAGTACGACGAGAGTAAAGCACGGGATACTGTGCACTCTGAACTTCAAGTGGCAGAATTTCCGTACCCCGAACGCCAGGAGACAAGACAAAGCGCAGTTATCTCCCTTGCTGGTGGGATTCCTTGCTGCTCCGACGAGGTAGATCCCACTCGAGAGAGTTGGAGGGGAGGACTTGTCTTGTGCGGGTGCATGATCTTATCTAGTGAGCAGGTCTTTTTGCTTTGCATTATGAATGTTCATTGACAAGCGCCTGACATGTCGTGGGGTTTCACAGTCTTCAATCAAGGGTGAGCATCGAGGAACAGACATTCACATATTTGGAGGGCGGCCCGGTTTCACCACAGTCTCCGCACCATCTAATCTCAAACAGTTTAGGAATGTCGCAAGGAACTCTGCAAGCCTTTTATGCCAAAAACACATACGCATCAACACCGGAGAGCGTGCTGGCGTTGATTGCAGGAATCGTTTCTCTGGTGAGCAAAACCACGGTTGTCCAAATGCAAAGTGGCCACCGAACACCCATTCGTTCCCCAATGTTCAGCTTTGTACCGCCTTTGCACAATTCGGAGGTAGAGCAGCGGATACATTGTAAGTATACTTGATCGTCGAAAATTTGCTAGTGATCCTAACATTGTGGACCTTTTGCGATTTTTTCAACAGCGGTTACCGAGTAGGTGTTGCTGAGCGTGACCGAGACGTTCGCCATAGTGACAAATTGCATGTTTATAGCCAGTTCTAGCTTTGGGTAGCTTTTTGGGGGTCATATCCCTGCTCACGAATGCGTTTGCCACCAAGTTATGGCAAGTCTTCCTGTGCCAGGTGAGAATTCAGCCATGACCAATGTCTTGGTCATCAGTAATATTGATGGGCGCCTACGCTCTTTCGCATCTAGGGAGTCTTGTTTGGCTTATCCCAAGCTTTCACCATACCATTGATTTTGGCGTTACCTAGGTGAGTTACTGAGCTTGTCATTGCTGAGAAAAGGGAAACTAATATCCACGAGATATGCTTGGGTAGTCAATGGTTCTTTAAACACCGGGGAGTCGCCACAGGTGAGTATATCCAGAGATGACAAGGATATCGGCGGTTCACGACTCACTCGACTGAATGCTGCCGAATATTAGGTTTCGTTGGCGGTTGTTCAGGACTTGGTGGAGCGCTCATTTCAATCTGCTGGCGTCTGTTGATCAACCACTTTGGCGGTACCCGCGAAACTCTTGCCATCTGGTCAGCCATCTCGGCTCTGGCCTATCTTGGTGGCTGGTTGTTGGTACGAGAAAACCGACCGACCCCTAAACTGAGCAACTTGATAAAGCAAGGCGGCCTTCAAGAGCTCAAAGCTACCAAACGACCAGGAGTTGGACCCCTATTGAAAGATCATGTTTTCTGGTCTTTTCTTCTCTGCATCTTCTTGTCGTGTTTGTGAGTACCTTGCCAGGTCACCAGTTCGTCCTGATCTAATGTTACAATTCATGAATGGTTGTCAGTGGCTACCTCTGTCCTTTTTCATATATCACGACCTACACGATCGACATTGTCATCCCCGGGATGGATCCGGCCTCTGTTGGTCCTCTCACATCAGCATGGCCCCTTTTTAGCTGCAACATTGGAATGTTCTTCGGTCGAATCATGGTGGGCCATGCAGCTGATCGGATCGGATCGATTCAATGCATGGTGATCGCTTTGGAGATTGCTGGAGTGCTTCAAATTGTCGCTTGGCACTATGCGACGAGCTTTGCCGGTGTCATCGCTTTTGCAGTCGTTTATGGGTTACTTGGGGGTGCGACACTGAGCTTGATTGCACCTGTGATTGCTCAAATCTTCGGGGTCAGGAAGAATATGGCTTCGTTAGTCGGTCTTGCGATGGTAGCCAGTGCTCCAGGTAGGTTGTATAATCATGTCTCGGCCAATGAGCTTTCGATTGCTGACGACTCGTTTCGGTCCTATTCTATATGGTAGGATCTATGGCCGGTCCTGCGATAGCTGGTGTCGTGCTCACGGCTACTGGCAACAATTGGCTCACCTTTCAAGCGGTCGCTGGGTCATTGCAGATGGCTGGCGGTCTCATTGGTGTATGGACGTGGTGGAAGGGGGTAGGCCCTTTTAAGTGGGGTAACACTGGTAAAGCGCATTTGGCCTCGTAAGGTTCTTGAAACAAAGGCAGCACCTGTATCGATAAACATTTATGATATGATATAATTGCTATACAGCAGCTGTCAGTATTCAGCAATACGCTCCCTACTGGTTGGGGTCTAGTGAGTGGCCTGTTTGGCTTTTGGTGAAGTCTGTGGACTTCCACGTGACGCCGTTTCAACCCACGCTGCCTTTATTTGAGAGATTGTCGAATGTCAGCTCGCATCGAATGGTGCGATCAGGAGTAGGTGCCGCTCACCATCAATTCTACATTCTCGTTTCCTTCGTCGTCCAATTTGCTTTTGGAACGAGAAGCGTCAATGCTAGGACTATTGATCCACTTCCTCAACACCCTCATGACGTTGGCGTCTGCATTATACTTTTTGAATAACGCCAGTTCGGCTTGGGATGGGTTGGCGATGTTGCTCGATGGCAGCGTCTTGAGTTCGTCCAACAGTCCGATCAGGTCCCCAGCCCGGAAGTGATTCGGTGGAGTGGCTGCAGAAGACGATGTGAAGGCCGGTGTCCGTGATTGTAGAGTACGCAGAGCCGGTGCTTGCTGCATGGCATAGACCAAGGCTTATTAACATCAATATCGACATGAACACACCAATTAATCTCACCTGCTCAAATGGTGTCCCGGGTTTTGGCACTTTGACCTGTCCCAGTTTAGCAAGGTTCCGCAAAAAGTCCGGATCGCCTCCGTCTTGTTCGATCACTAGAACGTGAATCAGAACCCCATACCATCAGCGACCGTCGAAGCAATTTCAACCAATAAGATTTGAGGCAAAGACTCACTCTGGTTCCTATCGCCGCTAGCCCTTTGATCATCAGCCCTCCCACCTGCAGCCTTGCCAGCTGCTTTGGATGAAGACTCGGAGGAACCATAGTTCATGCCAGCAGACTGAGATGTTTGGTGTGCCCCTGGTCCTGCTTCCTGCTTCCAAGGTTGGGCACGAGGTCCAGCTGCTCTCTGCTCGGCCTGCTTTGTCATTTCCCGGGGCAACCGCCTCGCAGACTTGCTTGCTGAAGAACCCATATTGCTTGGTGCCAAATGTGTCTACGTTCAAGTATCAAGGTTGAAATCGACTGAAAAGTACAAAGAGCTCCAGCCAATTTACCTCGATGCACCTCTTTACATCCATCGCATGTTGTAGATTCGTCAGCTTTAGCGCGCAATCGCTTGGTCGACGGGAACAGTTCAGGGAGTGACGGGAATAGGGGTTAGAGAGAGGAAGAGAGAGAAGGGACGAACATTGTACTCAAAGTTCATGAATGCCTACCCTATGTAAAGAGACTCGAGCTGTATAGGATTTATCATGTCTTCGAAAAATCGGATCGGCGTGCTTACAGGTGAGTCGCAAAAGGTCCGGAACCATCTGAATTCGACTTCATCTGATCTAGTTTCGGATCGCCTAATTTAGTATCGGACACTGCTTTCCATAAAGGACAAGAGTATGACCTATCTGGGCCCTTTTTGGCGGATGTCATATCGTCTAATGCGAACTTTACGCTTGGACCAAGAGCTATCGTACCGGATGATATCTCTCGGATTAGAAGACAGGTCATTCAGTGGGCGAGTGGGACAGATGCCGACCGTGTCGATTGGATTCTTGTGACAGGTGGAACTGGTTGGAGTCAGACAGATGTCACGCCTCAGGTAAGAAACCTTTTGAATATGATAAATTGGCATGTCTTGACGGCTGTCCTCTGTCAGGCTCTCAATCCGCTTCTAGAACCACTGCCAACCCTGGCACACTACCTGTCAAGCTTTTTCCTGAACAAGACGCCCATGTCAATCTTGTCCCGACCGGTTGTCGGCATCTTGGACCGGACCCTCGTCATTGGATGTAGCGGCAGCAAGAAAGCCTGTGCTGAGACCTGGGAAGCATTGACCAGCGAAAGCATGACGAAAGCTTTGTCACACGGGTTTCAGCTGTTGAGAGGAGGCTCGGGACAGGATGTTCACCCTCCGAGAGAGAAGATCAAGATGTCGGGTGGGTGTGGACACCATGACCACGGTAAACACGGCGGCAGGGATTCTGGAAAACATCACGCTCATGGGGGACCTTTAAGTAAAGACCCTTCGGCGTCGGTGGCTGCTCGTCTCAGACAATCACCGTTTCCTCTGATAAGCCTTTCAGAAGCATTGGAGCTGGTCACATCTGTCACGCCTTGCCTTCCCGTGACAACGGTGTCCTTGAGCCACAATCTCAGAGACTGTGTTCTCGCAGAAGATGTTCTAGCTCAACATGATCTTCCGTCCACTTTGACCACCAACGTGGATGGATATGCTGTGAAGATACCCTCAGACACCGAGCTTTCAGCCGGAACATTCCAGGTAGTCAAGGCTGACACGAAGATGCAGGCCGATGCTCAGTCTATTTGTGTTCGGGTCAATACTGGAGGGCCACTGCCAGCTGGCTACAATGCAGTTGTCATGGTCGAAGATACTCAAGTCTTAAAAGGTGCGATTTGTTTGCTGTATGAGTACACAAGATAACAATTGAACCATCGACAATTGTTTCACTGACATGCTTTTATACGCAATGGCTTACCAGCTGACGGGTCTGAGGAACAAGAGATCGAGATTCTTTGCTCTACCAGACCTGGCGAGAACGTCCGTCAACCAGGAAGCGATGCCAAACAAGGGGACAAAGTCTTGGATCGCGGCACTGTCATTAGCAGCGGCGGTGGAGAAGTTGGACTATTGGCATTCGTTGGCGCCCGGGACATCCAGGTCATCAAGCAACCTGTCGTGGCAGTCTTGTCTACAGGCAATGAGTTGGTTGACATCCATTCCTCGCCTCCACCGAGTCAAGCGACTGGAGGCTCAGCTTGGACAGGCGTTGTCGACACCAATCGGTTGTCATTGAAGGCAACCATCCAGGGAATGGGCTACCAATTTCTGGACCTGGGTATCGCAGAAGACGAGTATGTTGATTGGTGCATTGTCCGTTCGATCTGAGAGTGCTTCTCAACAATTACATGTGTTCTAGATTGAAACAACAAGCTGATGTCGTGAGAAAAGGTCTGGATGAAGCCGACATTATCATTACCACTGGAGGTACGAGCATGGGGGAAGCTGACCTTTTGAAGCCGATCATCGAGCATGAGTTAGGAGGAAAAATACATTTTGGGCGGGTCGCTATGAAACCGGGAAAACGTAAGTGAGCTAGAGACCTCCCGAAACGCCACATACTGATTCGAATTTTGAGCAGCGACCACATTTGCGACAGCCCAAAGCAAACAGGGAGGCCCTGTGAAGCCAATATTCGCCTTACCAGGCAACCCTGCCTCGGCGTTAGTCACCTTTTATCTGTTTGTTGTTCCGGCTTTGAGAAAGCTCGGAGGGTGGCCAAAGAGTAGATTGCATCTACCAAGGCTAGTGGTTGAGGTGAGTTCGGACTTGTACGCCCAGTCAGTTTCAGAGAGTGGCTTGTCTTACTCTTTGTGCACAGCTCGAGCATGACATGCTTTTGGACTCGAGGGAAGAGTTTCACCGCGTCATCGTGTCTCAATGTCTGGGGCCCAATTCCAGGCTAATTGCAGAGAGCACAGGAGGCCAGAGGAGCTCGAGGGTCGCAAGTCTTTCAGGGGCCAACGCTTTGGTCCATTTGCCCATCAAGACCGAGGGTGGGCCTGATAGACTGAACAAGGGCGCTCACGTGCAGGCAGTGATCTTTGGAGAGCTACGCATCAGAGGCTAAACTGTGATTTACTGTGTATCGTGTACCTGTCACTTGGTCAACAACAAGTTGTATATATTTGTATGCCGTCGAGTAGGAATGAGTGGTTTCCTGCAACCCATCGAGTATGCACGTTCGCTGAAGGTGCGAAGATGCTGATATATAAGATGCTAAGACGCGCTGCATTCGTCAGAAGTCAAAGACGCGATTTCATTCCAGAGAGTCATGTGCCCCGAAACCAACTCTGGTCACCTTCATGACCCAGCACCGACATGTCCCACCCGACAGAGGACAGTACAGGCATGAGTGGTGTGCCTGAATCAGAAGGCGTGCATGTTGAAGCTGACGGAGAGCAACCTACTACGGCGTCTGAGACGACGGGTCAAGAGGAGACTGGTAGTGTGCTAAATCATGACGATGGGAGTAGTGGAGAGTTGCAAGAGCATGAGGCCGACATGGACAACGATCCCAGGATGTATGAGACGAACAAGAGGGTCAAGGTCAGTCGCTCTACACTCCTTCAACGTCGGATCGTTCTGCTCACCATGATTACATGCGCAGGTGTACTGTCTAGAAGACTCAATGTGGCAGGACAAGGGAACAGGGTTCGTCGAGGGGATATACGATCAGAGACAAGACGAGGCAATGCTACTTGTCGTACCCGAGGAAGAGGAACCAGCAGAAAACAAGGAGAATGATAGCTCAGGCTCGTCACAGGCACCCGGAGGGTTTCTGAGAGCCGACGAATCTGAGACACCAACATATCTGCTGAGAAGCAAAGTCTCAAAGTCGGGACAGTACTCACGACAGCAAGGTGAGCTCAAAGCCTCACACTCGGTTCGGTTTGCTTTGTGCTAAAGGCCTTGCATGTGGCCATCATTAGAGACGTTGATTGTCTGGACTGAGCCTGATGGCACGGAAATTGCGCTTTCGTTTCAAGACCCTTCAGCTTGTGCCAACATTTGCGAATTCATTGCAGAGGTGCAACAACACCTTCAACTGGTGTACGAAGAGCATGTTCAAATGCCTTCTTCCTCACCTGTCCCCATGTCTCCTCATGCAGGTGAAGGAATCATGCAGATGGGCTATGGTGATCGAGAATCTGGGGCATGGGCAACACTGGAGCTCAGTAATCTACGCGCCCAGTCAGAGAGTTTGAGAATGTCAACACGGACCATTGCGGGAAGGGAAAAGACAGTTCAGTTTGTCCTCAGTAATGACTATGTGCGGCAGATGCTCAAAGTGTTCGAGGCAGCAGAAGATCTGGAGAGTCTGGACGACCTACATACGCTGTGCAGTATGATGACCATCATTCGTGAGTTGACCGAGCTGCAGCGAATACGTTGTGGCGCATACTCACAAGCTCACATCTTGGATAGTGACTCTCAACGATAATGGGCTTTTTGAATACCTCTTGCAAGAGGACATTTTCCTTGGCGTCGCTGGAATGATGGAATGTACGTGCACATGTTGGTCCTTTGCGATTGCGCTTCCAGCGTACTGACACATGACGTCTATCACAGACGATCCCGAATACCCAAGACACAAGGCCTCATATAGAGAGTTCTTGACAGAGACTGCCCGATACAAGGAAGTCGTCAAGATTGAGGATTCTGTCATACTGGCCAAGATTCATCAAACATATCGACTTCACTATCTGAAGGATGTCATACTGGCTCGGGTGTTGGACGACCCAACGTTCAACAACCTCAACGCTTTACTATTCTTCAATCAGATTGACATTATTGCCCACGTCGGTAACAATGATGGTTTCTTGAGGGAGCTCTTTTCTGGGTTTAAAGAAGAAAAGTTTGCCAATCCGACCTCGCCCGACATGTCCAAGCAACCAGCAAAACCATTGGATACACGGAGAAGAGATGTTGTTGCCATGATTCATCAGCTCATGATCATGGGCAAACAAGTCCAAGCGCAACACCGAATACAGCTCTACCGGATCCTCCTCGAACGTGGTCTATTGTTTGTGTGCGAGTGGGCTTTCCAACGACCAGAAATGGCAATCATTAATCAAGCATCGGAAATGGTGGTCCTGATTCTGGATCACGATTTCTTGAACGGAATCAGGGGACATTGTCTTCGAGAACACGAAGCGAAAAGACGGACAATACTCAACGACATTTGCAGTCTATTGATTGAGACGGAGGATTTGGGACTGAAAAGTCAAATGTCAGATGCCATCCGGTCATTTCTGGATGTCGGCCTAGACCCAACAGATGTAAGCGTGTTTCCTTCCCCCCATGTTGGTTTATGCTGCCTCGATGACTGACGCCACGCAAACAGCCTCCGTCGGTACGAGCATCAAAAGGTGGTGGAGTCTCAGATACCTTTATTTCATACTTTTACGACTCCATCGCACCTTCAATGTATCGACCGTTGATGGAACTGCCGGATGTCAAGACAATGAAAGGTGAGCTGGATTGAACCAGGATGCATACCGTCACTTTCTGATATCATACCCTGTGCTCAGCCAATCCAATCAATCTGGGACCTCCAGAAGCCGTACTGATACAGCACTTGACGGAAATTATGGCTTCCTCGATCCCTCAACATAGTCACCGTGTCCAATATTTTATTCTTTCAAATCCAACAGCTTCCCGAGTAGCCTCTTTGGTCTTCATGAAGCAGAAACCCCTCAAGCACGCCGCCATTCGATTCTTCAAGGCGTGCATCAAGACAAATAACCACTTTTTGCACCGACATTTGACCAAGAATGATTTGGTACTACCGTTGATTGAGTTGTTGGAAGGGGAGGGTCCGAGAGACAACTTGTTATCATCATCGTGCTTGGATGTATTTGAGGTGATACGAAAGGTGAGTGGTGCTGTTTTACATGCTGGTCTGTATCGGTCAAGTGTGCTGACATTGAGACGTCTCCAGGACAATGTGAAATCCATCATTAATCACATTTTCGAGAAACACGAGGCCAAGATCTCAAAGTTGACTGCATTACCGAATCTCAAAATGGTCATGGGAGCTCTTCGGACTCGATGGGAGCAGAATAATGAGCCCACACCTGTGGAGACACTACAGTCTCGGGAGACCGCCAATGCACTTCGGCAAGTGATGGAATCAAACGACGATGATTACTTCAATGAGACCGATGATGAGGCCCCCATCGGCCCTCAACCTCCGACGAGTGCTTCGAGTCCGTCGTCGAGCAGCGGTCATAAGCGGAAACGAGCCAAGAATCAACAGACAACTTCTGGCGAGACTCGGCCTCGTAAAGTGGCAGCCACTCAAAGTGGCGGGTCCTTGCGGTCACTGAATCTCGAATACGGAGACGAGTCTGATTCTGATTCTGAGAGGTCAGGTTCGGAAAAGGATGGTCAGGTCGCGGGCCCTAAAAGTCCTGCGCCCGGGTTGGCGCCTTCTCCCTTGCCCGCTCAAGAAGGTTCAGCTTCTCCATCTACCCCTCGGATCAAGCTCAAAATCAGTAAAGGGTTAGCGTCACCATCGACATCGACCGTCGCGCTCTCGACGACCACTAGCTCGGATGAACCAAGCCCTAAACCTGCTGCAGACTCTGAGCTCGGGGAGATGGCCATGCAAATGGCGCAAAAGCGAGCTCGAGAGGAGGAAGATGAGGACTCGAGCGGACTTGCGAGTCTGATGAGCGGTGGACGACCGGGCACGCCGAGAACGAACAAGACTATGATGGATTCCAAGTCAGGGAATGGGTCCGGTACCCCGAGCAAAGATCGTTTTAGTGGGATTGGGTCAGCGGTCAAGGACGCTGGCAAGAAGATCAAACTCAATTTGGGGTTCACAAAAAAGACGGGGACAGGTGACAAGGAGGAACCAGGGAGCTGAGAGTTCCCTCTATTTGAACATGCGTTGATGCCATCCTCTCTTACCCCTCTATCCATTGGACGCGCAAGGACGAATCTCGTCGCGTCGTGTTGTAGTCATATTAAACGTCTTCGTATCTGAGTCGTCTACGCTTTTCGTCAAATACGCATGTCACATGAATCACTACATACCTGTTAGACGAATACTTTGCTGTCATATTCACAACACCACCGGCACTCTGAATAGTGTACTCGTTGAGATGCATGATGCGGTAAAACGTTTGTTGACAAAGTGGAGAAATGATGAAATCGATTCCGCGTTTGATTGATTTCAGCGAATCCATCTGTTGTATTTGTTATGACTTCAAATCTTGTACAGGACATTCATCGTCATAAGAGCGACCTTTCTGACCAGTGTCCCACGCATAGCATAGACTCAAGAGACATTTTACCAGGCCAGCAGTGGGCTGGAGGTAGCGGAGGAAGGGTCGGACACTCGGACCGTTGTTTGTCCCCTCAACGATTGTCGTTGTGACGCGGATCGACAACGAGGGCATTTCTCGTCGAAGCTGGATAGAGTGGGCAAAGGACATGTATCAAGTCGAGGGCAATTCAAGAGTGAGTGTTTGCCTTTGTTGTTGCTCCTCTACCCTTGGATGGAACATAGTACTACTGTATCTGCAACATCACTTGGTGGCTTTACGGGGATTTCTGTGTCAGCTGAATTTGAAAGCTGACAATTTTATTGATGGATGGAGCAGCTCGACGTCAAGGGAGGTCATCACCATCCTACAGGGACCGTGACTAGGAAGACCAGTATTAGACGTCTACTGAATCCTCGCTCGGCTGGCCCTTTCCCTGTCCGTCAATCAACCGAGCCGAGTCTTGGACATCTCCGTAGCGACATCCAACAGGAAGCAGGTGGTTACGATACTGACTTCGGAATGCAAGCAAGCAGTGGAACCTATCTCGCAAGTGGAACCGTTACAGGTGATTACTTACAATCTCAAGACTATTCCAAGGCCAGCACAAGCTATCTCTCGCCGTCAACTGCTTCCAATCCAATTGAAACTCGGCCGATCCCAGACAATGAACACTCGAATATCTCCTCTGCTCAGGCGGGCCAATATCATGAAGACACTCAAAGACAAGTAGTCCCCAACGCAACACGAACGAACAGCCAGATGTCAATTGATCACCCCATGACCACCAAGCTAGCTCACGACCCAATCCATTTGACTCTTGGCTTGGATCGGCAGCTCGAACAACAAGAGAGAGAGCAAGCCCAAAATACAGGTGTGAGGAGCTATTTTAGAAGAAGACGAGCACCAACAGGATTGACCTCTCGATCAGATACAGAGTCGGCGGGTCAGCCTTTCAGCAAAGACAGGAATCTTGGCGAACCTGAAGGTAAAATCGACGATGGAGACGCCATTGAATCACCCAAGGAAACCTCTGTCGGTCGGTCATATGGACCGTTGGGTCGAGCATTACTAATGCGAAAGGCATCCGAATCAGCTCCCGTCACGAGGACGAGACAAGGGTTTGATAAGCTTGCTTTGGGAATCGAGCATGCCCTCACCTTGGGAAGAAGAGGCTCGGGCGAGCGTGATGGTAGCTCGGACGTCGAAGGTGGACATGTCAGCACGGACAGCCGTGCCGCGAGACTGGATAATGTGTGGGCTGCACACCATCAGGGGTTGCCACCACCTTACCAGGGAACGGCGTCTCGCCCCACTTCACCAATCACCAACCATAACGCAGAAGTCGTCGGCACACTCCACCCTGTTTCACGTGCCATTGCGAGAAGGAATTCAGCTCAATTGTTGCAAGAAATGAGCGGCCGGGATGAGACAGATCGTCTGCTGACTGAGCGCGTCGATTCACGGGAAGCAAAGTCCTCTTCGGGTCCTCTTTCCGCACTGCCAAGCGACATTCAGTTGAACAACGTTGAGATGGAAACTAGCAGTTCCAGCGCAAAGGACAGACTCAAGACGTCGAGAGATGTGTCAGGAGGATCGGTCAATACCTTGCTCGAGATGAACTCTGCGCGGCGTGCCGATTCGAACCAGCTCCATGGTCACGGAAAACATTCGAGAAGTCGCACCATGGCATTCATTCAAACTCCGTCAACAAGTGCGACCTTGACCGGACCTTCGTCCAAATCCGATCAAAAAAGTACCGATGGCTTCGTCGGCATGCCAGACGGACTAGCTACTCTCAAGGGGTCCAATGCAAGAAAAGTCCTGGCTCGAGCCATAGAAACCAAGGACCCCGGACGTAGTGATAGTGGGTCCGAACAAGCCAGTGAGGAGGAGCGCCCTCTGCATCCCAAGCGAAGTGCCAGTCTTTCTGCCAAAAGTCGACATCAATTACGAACAGAAAGTGACAAGCCGGTCCGTCAAACAATGAGACCTTCGACTACGATACGCAAGAGGTTCGCTTCAGCAAATGATACCGTAGGGACCGAACATTCGATCTCAACACCCACTTCCCATGATCCAAAGAGGACGCACGAACGCGAATTGAGGCGCAACTACTCTCGTTCACATGGTGCAATGAAGGAGGCAAAGGAACTCAAGGAGAGCTCCGAACAAGGCGAGGATACAGGTCGATCACCACCTAGACGTTCAAAAGACCGTCATGTTCCTGCTGAGACCCGGCATAAGGATTCTTCGGACAGTTTGCGGAAGAGCAAGACCGAGGAAGAGCCAACAAGCACAAAGGCCTCGTCGCCCAAGAGAACCAAAGACGGAATGTCTAGTTCGAGCAAGCGGCATAGGCGAGAAAAGACGTATGAAATACCTGCAGCCGCTGTCGATCTATCTCCTCGAACACGTGAGTCCCGACCAACCTGATCATAAGACATCTTCTTTCGCTGATCACTAACAATGCTCATTCGATAGTAATGTACTGGAGTTTGATGCCGCAACAGGGTCAACGTCCAGAAAAGGCTCTGCGTGCCCATTCCGCCACCCTGATCGGTCAAAAGATCTACGTAGTGGGCGGTTGCGACCGCCGTGGATGTTGGCGGGGCATGTGTACATTCAACACTGAATCTCTCGTTTGGGCAAAATTGTGCACCACGGGCGCGACCTTGCCACCTCTGCGCGCACATACAACGACGGCTGTTGGCAGAAATCTGTACATTTTTGGAGGTGGAGATGGTCCGACTTATAGTAATGACGTTTGGGTGTTTGGAACTCGTGAGTGGAAAGCACGTGTTGTTGCCGGTCGATGGGGTCGACTGATACTCGGTGTACTCTTTTTTGACAGTGGACAACAAGTGGTCGAAACCCAATATCATCACACCCAAGAACAAGTGGCCATTGCAGCGCCGTGCTCATACCACAGTCTTGTATAGGAATCGACTGGTGGTATTTGGAGGCGGCAACGGTCAAGCGGCTCTTAATGACGTTTGGGCACTCAACATCTCCGACCCCCATGCACTGACATGGGAGGAATGGAAGACTACGGGGGACAGACCTGTACAAAAGGGTTATCATACGGCCAATCTTGTAGGCAACAAGATGATTGTCTATGGCGGCAGCGATGGCAATCATTCGTTTTCGGATATACACATTTTGGACCTGGAGAAACTAAATTGGACACTGGTGGAAACCGAGGTCCAGTTTAGACGCTTGTCACATACAGCCATTCAGGTTGGGTCATATCTTTTTATAGTCGGCGGTCACGATGGTATGTTGATCCTTGTCAAACTGTCTTCTTGCTCACCTATCTGACTGAGCTTTGTTATGTCCTCCAGGCCATAAATATGCCCAGGATATTCTACTCTTCAATCTTGTCACACTTTCTTGGGAACGGAAACCCATTTCGGGCAAGCTCCCTGCTGGCCGGGGATATCATGCTGCTCTCATGCACGACTACCGCATCCTGATGCTGGGTGGTTACAATGGGGTCAGCCATTTTGACGACTTGTGGTCTCTCGACTTGGCTGCGAGTGCCTACCTCCCGCAAGTCACGGCTTTTCAAATTGACGAAACTTTACGACGAACTGCACGAAAACAGTCTACCACGAACAATGGAGATGAGAATCGGATATAGCATTGGGCCTTGATGCTTGATGGATTGAATACGTATTGACCGTACATATACCATATGAAATTGCATGAGCAGCAAAGTCTGCGAGCGAGATAACGATAAGAAGACTGCTGCCTGATAAGGACAGATAAGACGCGCACAAGGGCCCGTTAAAAGCTGCGTCACCGGGACAAGCCGCAGACAAAAAAGTTGCCCGACTGGTAGCGATCTTTTTGGACCTTTTTCCAAAGAGAATGACTTGTAGTCGCTCTACTCTTTTCCAATTCAACGTACAAGCCCAAAGCACAGAAAAATGACTGCTCCCCGTCAAAGATCAGGATCTCCTGCGGCTGAAGAACGAGCGGCCAAGAAACAAAAAGTCGCTGCCCCCGAATTCTCAGCCGGCCCAGCGATTCATCTCCCCGACGCTCAGCCCCTCTCAGAGACGTACAAGAGCAACAGGCCCTACAAGCACATTTCAGTCCCCGGATTGTTTGAAGATTCTTTGCTCGAGGGTGTCGTGTCCGAGAGCAAAAACTATGGTGTGCGGTATGAGGAGGGGTCAATGCAAGGGTGGGGCTGGGAGCAAAAGGAGACTGATATCTACAAGGTGAGTCCAAAGCCTCAACGTGGTTTGCCTCGAGTGCCTCGCGATCCCAGAAAGAGCTCATCTCTTGTTCATCTAGATTCGTCAAACTCCCGATTTGACTTCTCTGGACCCTGAGCATTTGCCAGAGGAGACGCTGAACCAGCTTCCGTACATCCGCAAGCTCAAAGAGAGCATCTACTCAAAGTGAGTCTTCCTTTGTTGGCAGCAGTAGCATGCAAGCGTCTTTGCAGAGTTTCTCAAGCGTTTGATTCTTTGGTTTGTCACAGGGAATTTCGAGAATTTGTACAAAAGGTAACAGGCTGTGGTCCATTGTCGGGCAAAAAAGTCGATGGCTCGGTCAGCACGTATACGCACGGGTACGTCTTTCGAGTCTAAACAACCCCTGACTGGATGAGACTGATGTTCTCTGGATTATCAGATCCCATCTACTGCTTCACGACGACTCCATCTCTACCCGGGTTGTCTCGTACATCTTATACCTGCCCAACAGTCTCGCCGCCCTCAGTGACCCAGTCTTGACTCCATCAGCAGATGGCTCGTTTCAAAAGGGCTGGAACCCCGACTGGGGTGGCGCACTCGAACTCTACCCTATTGCTGCTGGAGAAGACAAGGAATCAGGCCCCCCTGCGATCAAGCGGTCCGCCAAGGAAGATGTAAAGTGGGGAAACCTGGTGTTTTTCGAAGTCCAGCCTGGCAAGAGTTATCACTCTGTCGAGGAGGTCATTGCTGGGGAAGGAAGACAAAGAATGAGTATCAATGGATGGTTTCACCGTCCCATTGAAGGTGAAGAAGGGTACGAGAAGCAGGACGAAGCCTTGTTGAAGCAAAAACACAGTTCACTGGCCCAAATTGTGAGTTTTGACATCGCTATAGCCTCCAATATTCTGGCTCACATGCTCATGTTGCATGGTACTTGCAGACATCCACGCCTGCCAAGCCCATGATTTCATACCCTGAAGATATCGCCCCTCCCACAGGCTTGACAGCATCACACCTCAAGCACCTTTCCAAATACCTTTCACCTTCTTACCTCAACGCCGAAACTTTGGAACGTCTTGCAGGCCAGTTTGTCGCAGGGAGTGAAGTCGTCATGTACAACTTTCTCAAACCCGAACTCGCAGCAAGCATCAAGGCCGAGCTTTCTGAAATCGACAAACAAGATTACGCGCCATATGTACAAGATGATGGAAAGAGGATCGTGCCCGAGCATGCTACCGGAGAGAGTCAAGATTGGAAGCTTGAAGGACCACCTTCGAAACACCGCTACCTGACCCTACAGCCCGGGGCAACATCCACCCGCACTCCGATCATGCAATCCGTAGCGACCGACCTCTACCCGTCCGAAGCATTCAGGGCATGGCTTTCTGTTGTCTCCTCGCTCGTGCCCCTGTCATACCGAGCCGAGGCTAGACGGTTCCGCAAGGGACTTGATTATACATTGGCCAATGGCGAAGAACGTGAGGCTGAGCCCAGGTTGGACGGTGTGTTGGGATTGTCCTGGTGGGCCAAGGATGAATCCGAAGAAACCGAAGACGAACAAGACGTCGGAGGCTGGGAGTGCTACCTGGCTCCACCCGATGTTGATGAGGACCCAGCGGTCTACCAATCTGCCGCTGCTAAAAAGGCCAGCAAGGGTACTGACGAGGACACCAACAACATGGATGGTGCGACTGCTGAAGCGCAAGCTGAATCCAAACCCACCAAACCGACCAACGGCGAGGGACCCAAAATTACCATGGGCGGCGTCGAGCTCGAGTTTGATGAATCACAGCTCTCTCCCTCTGATTTCGATACCGACTCGGAAGGCGGAGATATGGATGACGATGATGGCCCCTTGTTGCATCTTGGTTTGGGCTTCAACAAGTTTTTGCTCGTTCTTCGGGATCCTGGTGTGATGAGGTTCGTCAAGTACCTGTCAAACTCTGCCGACGGTAGTCGTTGGGATGTCTGCGGAGAATGGGATGTTGGTCAATTGGAAGAAGACGAGGATGAGGCCGAGGTGGATGGTCAGAATGGGGACGAAGCCAAGTAGGGGTGGCTGCCTTGTATTCAATCTACGTATCATATATTATAGAGGATGATCATGCCGATACCGTTGGGCGTCACATTGCCCATGGGCTGTGCGAGTAATCGTTCCATGTACTAAAGTACAATTACCAGTGATCGAGTTATGCTTGCATCACCCATCCTCGGCATTCACCTTTCGGGCCCCAATCAGAGGGCCTCTTCCTTCCTTGACACAGTCCAGCAGCTTGAAGAAGCCGCAACCCTTGAGTTCTCCTGTCAGTGACATGGATTGACATCGATAAAAGTAAATGATATCGTCTCCGGGATCCAAACTGCTGCTGGTGGGAGTTGCTTCTTCACTCGACGCGGAAGACATGTTGGACCTCACTTTGCCCTTTTGATCAGCTTGGAGGATACTAAAGGGTAGACAACCATGATCAAATATGGTGAGCACTCTACCCAACATGTTTGACGCCAGCTCTGCAGTACCCCTGTATGGCCAAAAAGACTCACGTTGGCATTCCACACCGGCAATGAGGGACACCTTGTCGTCCCGTGAGGGTATCAGGTAACGGATGGAAATCTGGCCTGTAAAACCTAAACGTCACATTGATCCGTTCATTCCTTTTCTCCCTCTGCTGCACATTCTCAATGTATTGCCCATTGCGGCTGTAAGCTGGCCGAAACACATCCAACGATTTCCCTTTGCCTACAGGCGCCACCGAATGTTTATAAAGTTCTTGACAGGTGGCATGCATGATCAGGATGGAGTTGTGAGGTAAGCCGACCTCGTACGTTCGCAACGATCGGCCCCATACGTCCTTGGTCGGGTCAGACGGATGAGGTATGGGGCGCAGCCTAAAGTTGCGTTGCGTGCCGAGTGATAGAGAAACAATGGTGGTGTACGGTCCCAGATGGGTGAGCTGATCGGCATGCCATCCTACTGCAGACTCTCCGCCTTCGTAACAATTGACAGCCGCGACATTGGCTTGCCACGGTCCATCATATTCCAGCGGATATCGTTTCGGGGATCCATGGCTCCATACATTTCTTCTCCAAGAATCCTCTGATGCTCTGTCTGGTCCGCAGTCACCAGACAAGATGGAGTTGATAAAGGGATTGATCTTGTTGATGGCCTCTCTCAATAGCGGTGGGAAATTCGGAGGCTCGGGCTCCTTTTTTCCTGCGTACCAATACTCTCCGCCCCGTTTCGTCCCACCATCCTCTTGACTCAGACGATAGTATCCAGATGTATGTGGTGATTGGACTTTTCGGCCATTGATGAACCAAGTGTGTCTCGTGAAGTGTTTTGCCTCGTCCAGAAGAGAGAGGTAGAGTGAGGTAGCAAATGCTGGCTCAAGTGGTGACGGCACCAGCGAACAGGGGACGTGTTGCGAAACTTGAGCTGGGTTAGAGAGGATGACCGGGGGACGAGCAATGTTTCGAGCCTTGGATGGCTTGTCCAACGGATTGGGCTTTGAGTGACCGCCTAGGGTTTGCAATGATACGACTTTCTTGTCATTGAGGTGTGCAAGAACCGGCTTGAGCGTATCCTGGGTCTCTGGGGACGATGAGATGGAGATGACCTCTGGAGGATCTTGAATATGTTCTACACTGTCCGAGTCCGAGTCATCGACCACAATGACCTCTTTGGTGGTGGACTTGCCTGCCCGAACACTCTGCCCAGGATCACTAGATGCCGACAATCGCACCCGTCGACGTTTTGTCTGACGACACTGACCGTCCGGTGTTGACTTGCCCTTGTTCAGCCAGTCATTGATATTATCTTGCATCTGCCGTATAGGCTGCCTCAGCGTTGAGCACAGTACTCTCCAACGGTCGGCAGTCTCCTTCTCTTTTCAGCAAAGGGACAAGTACATGTAGTCGACGTCTTGACGTTTAGCGCGGCTTTGGGAAACGCGTCAGTGCTTCGGCGATCGGCGACGGGCATTGTCATGCCGAGGTGGAGGCAAAGCGTTTCACTGGGTCAATACACAGTATCCTTGGTATGGTCAACCCTGTCTTCAGCTTTTCAGACGGCAATATAGCCGGGACCGAGACGTCATGGTGTTGCCGCACTCTAATCGAGTCTCATTCATAAGGAGGTGGTGACCAAATTGTTCAACATATTTTTTTGTGCCGAATTTAACAAGCACAAACATGTCGACTGAACACAAACATACCCACACCCACTCGCATACCGGTCCCAACCCTCACGCTCAGAGCTTTCATCACCCTCACCCAAACGGACCAAACATGCATTATAGACACAATCCACGTCATTACTGCCATTGGGCTCCAGAGTACCAGTATGTCTGTAACAGAGCTCGAGGACCTCGCAAGCTGATTTGGGTAAGCCAGGCTGTCGATGATCATACCACAAGTTCTTGTACTCATCCGACTGCCTTTTCTTATTCCACTGGAACCGTCAGTTTGCCCTTGGAGTCGGTGCGACAGCCATGTTTTTCCATCACAAGAACGAACAACGCTACCGTTATCTTGCCGCCGAACGAGCTATAGTCGAAGCTCAGCCGTTGCCGGAACGTGAATTACGTCGTCAAGCAATGAATCAAGATTTGGTGGCAAGCTACAGAGGACCGGGTGGATGGAGGTGCTGGGGCGACGGGTCTAGGTTCGGTGGGTTTGATAGACACACGTCGGGAGTCAGGCCAAGTCCTTCCGAAATGCTCGCCCAACCTCTCGATCAACAAGTCGCTTGGGGCGAGAAACATTCTCCGGCTGCCGCTGCAGTCTCCACGCCCAAAGAGACCAAGGAGCACTCGACTCGCCCACTCTTGACCATCGACCCAAAACTTGAACCCCTCTTGTCCAAATTCGAAAAACATCTGATCAATAAACTTCGAGACAAGGAACAGGCCTTGCTGGAGCAGGAGAAGAGAGAGGCATCGATTTCCAACGAATTTGAGACGAGGCTTTGAATTCATGTCAAGGCTCAAACGGATTCTGCTCGTGATGATATGGTATATGCAATCTGTAATACTTCTCAAATGTGACCTAGGTATCAATGTACGTGATTGTGAGGCGTGTCATTTGCTGGCAGCCCGGTACTGTAAAGCTGTGTCGTGGGAATGTGTCGTAGAATCTGCGTTTGGAGGTTCCAGGTCGAAGCGAGATGGGTATGTAAGAACTCGACCGCGGCATTGTGTACACTTCTCATGGTCAACTAGCAAGCGCCCTTGTAGGCCTAGTTCAGGTTCTCCTTGTTCCGCTTTGAACTATGGACAGTACGATCATTAGCTCACAAATTCTGTCCTCGCTCGTGCGTATGGCAAAAAGGACTGACATTTCTTGATATCGCAAGATAAAGTTTACCAACAATGCAACAAACAGCGCCGCACAAATGACCAACGGTCCAATGAGTTGGTCTGTGATAGTTGGAGATGAAAAATTTATGAGACCCTTGCGACCTGAATCCGTTCAAATGTTCACACGCACCAAACTGCCCGGCGTCACGAGTGCTGATCATGGTCAAACGCCGTTGAAAGATTGCGTAGCCGTAAATGAGTATCCCAATGGATCTGCAAAGAAGAGTTGCAAGGAAGGGCACATTAGCGTCGACTTGTCTATGCAATCTCGGGGCAACTGCTTACATCGCAGCATAAACTCCACCAAACCATCGCCCGAGAGATCCCTCGGCACTAGCATTCCAGAGTCCTAGTGATAATGTGGACATGAGCACACTGATTGACAAGTATGAGATCCATGTTCGTTCATTGGCCAGCCAGACTTTGGATTCGACCTTGATAGGAGTGGCTATCTTTTCTGTAGAGCGGCAACGAGTGTTTCAACTGTTAATATACTAAGTCACTTCATGCGAAAGTCAAGTCTACTCACTTGGAACTCTGACTTGTACGCCCTCGGCATTGGGTATTGACATGTAGTCTCTCAAGAGTGGCCGTTCATTCCTTGACTCTAGCTCTGGAATCCTGTCTTTTCTCTTTGACTTTTGCGATGCTCGAAGCGACTGATTCGAGTCTGGTAACTTTGAAAGAGCAGAGGCTGAGAACGGATGATAGAAAAAGTCCTCAATCTTGTTGATCGTTGAGCGAAACGTTCCTCGAGTGTCGGAATCATCAGAGGTCGATGGGCCGCCATCATCAATGCGTTGTGCAGAAGAAAGCAGAGGTGCTGTTTCTGAGCCTGGTTGAGTCGACTGATCAAATAAAGACATGCGACAGTCAAACAACAGTCGGAAGAGTCACAAGGTGCCAATACTTACAGATGAGGCCATTGTCAATGTATGCGTGCCACAGAAAGAATTATGACCGTAGGTCACAGCGCCAAATGTTTGTGGTCTCTTCTGTTGGTCGTTGGTAATAGGGGTAAACCGTCATAAACTGCTCGTTCGCCGCGTTCGCCGCTGCCAAGCAAGACGTCATCCGCAACCGAACCTCGCTCTGGTCGTCTGACTGACTTAAATCTTCCTTAACCATCTTAACCTTGTGTTCTTAAACCAAGGGAGCTCATTTAATTCTCAAAGGCAACGCGACTCGCGAGAACGCGTCGAAATGAAAGACAGCAAAGACGCGACGACGTGATGGCTCTTGTCTCTTTGCACACCTTGTTTTCACAGCATCTTGAGCCCGAGTCAGCAAACCATCTGCTGGGTTCCGACCACACGCAATGAGTGATCAGCCACCATCAGTCGGGTCATCCACGGCTCCCCATCAGACAATGTCTCTAAAGCGGAAAGCGGACGATGGAGAGGTCCAAGCTTTGCCGAGAACGCTGGCGACCTTTACTGCTCCCATGGTGAACCAGCAAATGGAAAGTCCTCCTCCATCATCCCCCGGTCCCATCCCCATCTCTTCTCCACCAAGCGTCATGGCACTGGAATCTCCTCAATCTTCCAAAAGACTCAAGTCGGAGTCTACCAATGCTGTGGCCTCGAAAAGCCCTATGCCGCTACCACCATCATTCAGGTCGAATGGCATCACTTTGGTGGGGTCAGAAAGCAACAAGCCTGGAGCTCCTGTTGCCGAGGGCAAAGAAAATCTCGAGGTCAAAAAGGAAGCCGAAGACAAGTCAGCATCAGTCAAGAAAGCAGAAGAGAGGCCAAAAGCTAGCAAAAAGAATTCGGCCAGTGGGGATGCCATCAAGTCTGGACGTACGTTGAGCAAGGCTTTGCTCTTATGTCTTGCGTGTGAAAACTCTGTGATCCTGACATCATTATCGCATGTGTACCCCAGCCATCACCGTATACAAACGACGAAGACTGATATTTTTGGATCAACCCGAGTCTTCAAGCATGATTCAGACCTACACACCATTCATGACCCGTGAGCCCGAGAATACCATTCCGATCATGACTGAGATCACTCTGACGTTTGGTGACCACTAGTGTTACTTCAATTCCACGAGTACTTATCGTCGCTTGACAGTAGTACCACATTATCGACCTTGCCGGAGCAATACTACCCCTTGGTTGTCATGCTCGCCCAGGAATCTCCACTGCAGACATCAAGAGAGATCGCCAAGACCATACGAGAAAAAATCAAGCCCACCTTGATGGGAAACGAAAAGATGGCCGAGATTGATTTAACCGGCTTGGCTACTTTGGTGGAACGCCTGTTGGAACGGGTCTGGTACGGTGTGACACCCCGGGACCTGCCCATACTATTATCTACGTCAAGCACAACCACTACAACACCCGATCAATCCAACGAGGCCCCTGCATCGCCTGCACCTGTCGATTATGCCCAGGTCAAGATTCCTCCTGGTATGAGGCTTTCTCGTTGGGAGGCGAGGGACCTTTCCCTTGTACCGCTCAATCAACCTTCATCCCGGGCGGGTCTCCGAGAGTTTTTCGAACAGCGTCGCACGGTGCGGCAAGAAGCAAGAGGGATCGTAACGAGAATACTTGTAGAAATGCCAGAGATGGATAGGAGGGCTTTTCTGTTGGGCACAATGACCATCCCAGCGTCATCGCCTAGTGTGGCTGGACAACCGCTGGGCGGTGACGGTGACGGACATCCTCCAACGTCGGATCCAGTCATGGGGGATGAGATTACACTCAAAAAGAGGGGACGAGCCGCCAGACCCGAGGTAAGCTACGAACGTACTTGTTACCCATTGACTAATGTGTGCTGAGCCAGAAATTACACAGACCGAGGAGGAAAAAGCCAAGCGGCTGGCCAAGGAAGACCGAGCTCGTAAACGAGCAGAAAAGCAAGCGGCTGAGCTCAAGGCAGGAAAGGAGAAAGCCAGGGCTGTTCAAATGATGAACAGTTTCTTTGGGCGGAACACTACCAGTGGCGGAAATAGTGCGACAGCAGCATCTCCACTGGCAAGTGGGAGCGGGGCGAAGCCGATGCCTGAGAGTAGCCCGACCCGGAGGGATAGGAGTGGGAGCAGTAAGTTTTTGCCTTGTTTTGTGCTGGTATTGCTGCTTCGACTATAGCCTCATTAGCATCTGTTTGCAACACAGGTCCTATTGAAATCCGCATCGCCGACTTTGACGCAGAGTTCAAGCCGTTCTTCCGAGGCACTCATACCACCGTTGCCCCATTGAATTACTTTGCGAAATCAAAACACCTCAAGGCGCGGTCCTCGAACGATGACAGCTTGCAGATAAGCGAATCAACCACCAAGCAAGATTTGTTGCAAGATGTCAAGAGCAGTCTATCAAGACTCTCGTTTCGAAATCATGGCAACCGTCAACTACCGCCTCCACCCTTACCACCTCCTGCTCGAGTCCCTGGTATTCATCTCCGAACTCGGTACCCATACTACACCGTCCCGCAACTTATTCTCAAGGCCAACGAAACCGGCGACGGGGAAGAAGCACGTCGAGTCTACAAGGCCTTTGAAGACAGTCGATTGTTTTGGACCAAGACACTCAAGTTTTGGGAGGATTTCCGGCCGGCGTACCAAGGCACGTGGTCCAAACCTTCGCTCACGGTCGGACCACGAACACCGTTTGCGTTTGACAATGCAATGGACTATTCGATTGACGAAGGTTTGGAGTGGGAGGCTGAAGACCCGGCTGAAGTCGAGTTGAACAGTGTAGGGGACGATGAGGAGGATATGAGTGAATTGGATGATGATGAGGATGATGGAGACGGATGGATGGTCGGGGATGATGAGATTGAATTTGAAGAAGGTGCAGAGGGCTATACCGAGGCCAGCGCGACCGCTCAGTCTTTGTTAAAGGGAGCAGCAAGCACGACGATCAAGGCGGAAGCTCAAGACTATTACACTGAAGTCGGCAAGGCGGGATCGGGATCTCGAGCACAAAGGTTTACGAGGCTTGTTCCGTTTCAAAAAGGACCTTGTTTGGAAACCAAGCTCGGCGAGGTGGATCCCTTTTTCGTAAAGTATAGGATATGTCTGTTGAATGGTGAGTTTTTGATTTTGACTTTTTTATATCTCGACGATATGGCCTGGTCAAGTGTTGATGACGAGTCGGTGACCATGACAGATACACCGAGTCATGGGATTGACCCATTCACCTATCAGTCTCGAGCATTGGAACCGCTCTCGAGTCATTCAAAGCCCGCCGATGGCACAACAGGGGCCACCGTTGCTCCATCGGGCATGATGGATCCGGGCCACGCAAAGTCTTCAACGATATCCACACCGTCGACAGCGACGGCATCGAGCAGCAACACCACGGCACCTTGTCGACCGCCTTTTCCTACATCGACACTGGGCGCCTTTTTACGTGTGATTGATGGCTGTGACAAGACCAAAGAAGGACTACTGCAAGAACTGTACCACCAGTTCAAGTCGACAACGACGCAAAAAGTTATCAAGGAAACCCTGGGATTGGTCGCTGCTAGGCAGAACCAAAAGGGACCCATGAAGGGGAAATGGATGATTAAAAAGGAAGCTTGGGTAGGTTGCCATGAGCTTTTGTTTTGAGTCGTGTGATCATCGAGGAGCTGACCATGGGGGCGTTTAATGTGTTGCCATTCGACAGAGTCAGGCTGGGCTGACGCCTCCTCCATGATTAGCTACAGCTGTGTGAGCTGTAATGTAATGATACATGATAGGCGACTGCATTGAGCGAGACCTTTGTCTCCAAAAGATCTGTTGTACCATTGCTATACTTGTTTCTTTATTTCACTCAATGAATGTGTATACCAGACGTCTAGCGAGCACTTGTTGCCTCAAACTCATGCCAATCGCCGGGCCGAAACCTTGTCGATTGAATGAATACACGTCGCCTGGCCACGTCGGGTATATTCAGTTTAGCCGGGCTTTGGAAGTGGATGTTGAGCCTTCGAGGTGGACACATACTGTATGCATACACCAGGTAATTTGACAAACCCAGTAGTCGTGTCAAGGGTTGAGCATTCATGTCAGAGTCAGAATCCATATTGCAATGCATAGATTCAGCCTCGGAGATATTGAAGCTGTATACAAGTAGATGAACGGTCGCCGGGGCATTTCGGCAGTTTGCTGGCTGTTTGGCTGCTGGCGCGCGCGCGTGTGTGATTGTTGTTTTGACCCAAAAAAGTGGTCCCACTCTTATTTCTCACATGCATTTCCCTCGATCCAGCAGGTCAATGGAGTAACAGCAGCAGCAGCAACAGCAATCACCGGGACACATCGTTGGTATTGTTCAAAGTTGACCGGACAGGAGCGGAATTTCATTGATACTCATCAACACACACACTCCTTTGTTACATACAAGAAGCCGGCATATACCCTGGTGTAACTTGCAACCAAACACGGTGACCATTGGACAACTTGCTCAGACGATCACACCTACAGCAACACCACCGCCACTTATCGCCACAACACACACACTCTTTTTACATCATGGACGTCGTACTCGAACTCTTTGACGACCAATTCGTCGACAAGATGTGGGCCTGGGGTTTCCCCGCTGCAAAGTTTGCACCTTCGGCAGATATCTTGACATCACCCACGCTCAAGGACTCTGCATGTACACTCGCAAGATCACTCGCCAACATTGGTGTCTCACTTGAGACAAGAGCCGCCGCCGTTTCGTCATCGGACTCCCTCTTTCCCCGGGATAGTATCATTCGGCAGCTGGTCTCGCTGTTTTGGATCGCATGGCTTGGATCCCTCATGCTCTACTTTTCCATTTCAACCTTGTCCTACTACTTGCTCTTTGATCAACGACTCGAACATCATCCTCGGTTCCTCAAGCGACAAGTCAAGCAGGAAATTACCATGAGTGTAAAGTCAACACCGACCATTGCCGCCTTGATTGTTCCATGGTTTGTGGCCGACGTTCGAGGCAAGACGTTGATGTACGACGACATTACCACGTACGGAGGCGAATGGTTCAAGGGAACCGTGCTCGAAGGATACGGTCACTGGTTCTACTGTGCTTTCAGCATGGTTGCCTTTTTGGCCGGGACAGACTTTTGCATTTACTGGATTCACCGATGGTTGCATATCCCCGCCATTTACAAGAGGTTGCACAAGCCTCATCACAAATGGGTCGTGCCTACTCCCTTTGCTTCCTTGGCTTTCCACCCTCTCGACGGCTATTCCCAATCTATCCCATACCATGTCATTCCATTCGTTCTCCCCTTGAACAAGTGGATCTTTCTCGGACTTTTCGTCATTGTCAACTTGTGGACCATTGTTGTGAGTGTCCCCTACTCGAATGATTTCTGCCGTTTGCTCTCCGTTGCTGACGCTCGTTTCACATTCTTTGTTCAGATTCACGATGGTGACATGATTTCCGGTCACATTTTGGAGCGATACATTAATTCTCCAGCCCACCACACCCTTCACCACCTCTACTTTACCTGCAACTATGGTCAATACTTTACTTGGGCCGACTCGATGGGAGGCTCGTACCGGGCACCACGACCCGACCTCGATCCTATTCACGATGCTATCAAGAACATGGAGAGGAAGCGAAAGTTGGCTGAAAAGGAGGAGCGGGAGGCCATGGGTACGCTCAAATCTTCGCAAGAAGTCTCGATGACGATATCTGGTGAAGAGAGCGATTCGGGGTACGAAGGAAGTGAGGCAGAGGTAGAAGTCGTAAAGTCAGAGGTCACAAAGTCGGATGACAAGCTTCGAAAGCGAAGATGATGGTTATCCTTTTTAGATGAGAAAAAGCAAAAGGAACACGTGTACAATTGTTGGCATTTTCAACCCCTCGGCATTTAATCTTTGCTGTATACCTTTAATGGATGATATTAGTAGTGTCTCTCTTGTCCGACAGAGTTGTCATGTGGCTTCTGGTTGCAACTGACTACTTGGCTTGTCGAGCTGTTGGCATCACGTGATTTGTCGAGACGATCGCAAAGCATGTTAGCGCCTGAACTTGGAATTTCGAAGCAGCCGTAAGGTGCAAAAGTTCAACCAGACAAGCATTTCAATGACCGTATTCTTCACCATAGCAACGCCACTCCACGACCTCTAGAGTCTCACCAGGGAATGCTACGATCCGTTGTCGGAGGATATCTCCGTCCGAGCTGTAGACAAACATGGGCTTCTGCTTCCACCACGACCACCACCACCAATGCTCTAGGGAGGCGACAACGGCTGAGTGCAACGTTTGCAGACCAAATCCACACGTCTGCCGTTCTCTTTAGAAGTACCCAATCCACATTTCGCCGCAAGCCCCAGTATTCGAGCTCACATGATTCGCATGGCCCACAAGGCCCATATGCATCCAAACGCTCCGGACCTCGATCTTCACAAAATCAGCAGCAGCATCAGCGTCCATGGTCAGAGGCTCCGCGCAAGTATACCGTCTCAAAGTACGAAGACAAACCGAAACCGGAATGGTCGTATATCCAAAAACAACTCGTCAAACATCTTGAGTCCTGGTCAATAGCGCGAGCGACGTTGAACAGGCTGAGTGATTTGGGAATCGAAGATGAAAAGGAACAATTGCTTGCGCGGTTCAGCAAAGAGGCGTCCGACTACCTCGAGAACACGGCGCCGACTAAAGATGCGTTGGCTGAACAAGACGTTTGGTCTTGGGACTATGAAGCTCTCGCATATGCATATCAAAAGAACCACGAATGGCTCAGGTCCATGGAAAGGGCTTCCCTGAGGCAATTTCTCTGCTGGATATCGAAATCCGACCTGTTGCCGCCCGTACTATCCCTACGAATCAAACGACTAGTCAAGGTCACGGACAAGCGACAGATTGTTCAAAAGTACCATGATGCTCGGCAACTACGTCGGACATTTCACCTTCACGTTGGCCCCACGAATAGTGGGAAAACGTACAATGCTTTGAAAGCCCTGGCGAAAGCGGGAACGGGAATCTATGCGGGACCGTTACGACTACTAGCACATGAAGTTTGGGAACGACTCAATTTGGGGACTGTGGGAGGGATGGAACCGGGTCAAGGACGCGAATGTAATTTGATCACGGGAGAGGAACGACGGGTCGTATCTCCCTCGGCCACGCTGGGAAGCTGCACGGTCGAAATGTTACCGCTCAACAAGCCGCTCGATGTCGCCGTGATTGATGAAATTCAGTTGATTGCTACCCCGGACCGAGGTGCGGCATGGTCCAAAGCCGTCATGGGCCTTCAAGCCAAGGAGATTCATTTGTGTGGTGAAGAAACGGTGGTCCCGCTTTTGGAAAAACTCATCACCTCGATGGGCGACCAAGTCGAGGTTCATCGGTATGAGCGTCTGACGCCATTCACCATCTCGGACAAATCGCTGGACGGTGATTTGAGTAAGATCCAACCTGGGGATTGTCTGGTGGCGTTTAGTCGTAACAGAATCTTTGAACTCAAGGCCAGGATCGAGCGAACGACGGGCAAGAAATGTGCGGTCGTCTATGGTGGGCTGCCACCCGAGACCAGAAGTGAGCAAGCACGACTTTTCAATGATCCTGATAGTGGGTACGATATCATGGTGGCAAGTGATGCCGTTGGCATGGGCTTGAACTTGTGAGTACATCCCACACAACAAATGGGCGAATGGGACAGGTTGCTAATGACCTTTCTTTTTTGTCAAACGCTATTCCAGGAGAATTAAGCGGATCGTATTCGACGCGCTCCACAAATTTGACGGACGAAACATGCATCTCATGAGTTATTCACAAATCAAACAAATCGCAGGTCGAGCTGGACGGTTCGGTCTTCATGCCGACGGATCAGAAGGTTCCGTGACAACCCTCGAAGCCAAAGATATCAAACCGCTCCGTCAAGTACTGGAAGCTCCCATCACACCAGCGCACCAAGCCTACATTTCGCCCGAACCCGAAGATCTCATGGCCATTGCCGAGCTGTTGCCACGGACTTATGACCTCGCGAAGTTGTTTGCGATTTACGAAGATGTTACACAGCTTCCCACCACATGCTTGCCCAGTCCGTCGGATAAAACCACGTCCTCGTCTGCATTCGTGGTCCCCTTTGCTCACCAGCTAGCCATCAAGGAAGCCTACATGTTCAACTTTGTTCCCGTCAACAAGCGAGACGCCCAAACCGTCAGGTTGTTTACACAGTATCTTCATTCCTACGTCAAAGAGGGGGCTGTCTCCATCGTGGAGTTGATGAAACCGGATCCTTGTTTGGCAGCGCTGGAACAAGTCGAGGCCTTGCGTCCAGACATTGAAGCCATGGGCCGGTCCAACCCCGAGGAACACAGGATGCTCCTCGGCAAGATCAAGCAACACTTGTCCATGCTCGAGTCGCTTCACAAGTCTTGTGTTGCGTATATCTGGATCCACTTTCGAATACCCCTGAACTTCCCCGAAATCACCGAAGCTACAGAGTACAAGACACGGGCAGAAGAAGCCCTCCACTTTTGTCTGCGACATCTGACCCATGTCAAGCAGTCTTTCAAATCATCGAAGGCCGGTCGTCGTCAACATCACCAGGAGAATGCACCGTCTAGCCAGCAAGGGCGGGTGGAATGGGTATCCAGGGTGCAAGACAAGGTCAAGGTCAATCAGATTCCTCTCACTGCTGTACCAGATGACTACTAGTATATCCTAGCGCTATGAACATGGCTCTCCCCCTTGTAGCAGTAGTATTGTAGTTTCAAAAGTGGTGGCATCCATGCCTCCATACTCCCAGTTGAATGGCCGGATCCCTCGCTCTGGTAGTCCATGATGATTCACGCGACCAATCAGAAGCGCGGAGTAGCCTAGTCTGTCACGCACCTTTGCTGTTGGCGCGGGGAGACGGGAAATAGGGGTTCAATGGGAGTCTTTGAGGTTTGCAACTCGTTGTGGAACAAGGCTGCACTCTGTCGACACACCCGGCACAAAAAAGAGGAAACATAGCTCAGCACCATGCCTGTTCCCTGGGAAGCCCTTATTCCATTCGGTAAGTCGTTGTGTTTTCGTAGAGCCTGGTTGCTTTTACACCCATTGGTGTGGCTCATCCTCGTCTCTCAATTTCACTCTCTCGTACAGGCCTTGTGACGGCCATGTTTGGTGTCACTGGTACCCTCATGACCGCCACCAAGATGTACCAAAACGACGGAAAGGTGAGTCGTGACGGCCGGGGACAACCAACAGGGTCTCTGGGTCACCTTGTCTCCCCCCCTGATGAACCGTGTATTGACTCACTTGCTCGATGGCCCATGTCATGTTTGGGTAGCCTCCTCGTTACAACGTTGACCGATGGGATCAGATGATGATGGACAGGGACGAGAGATTAACGGGATCATTCAGAGGGCAAACAGTACGTCCTGCTTTTCTAGGTGTTTTTTCTGCGAGTCTTGTGAAATCGCATCATTTCATCTAATCAATACATGTTGCGAATGAAAACTTTTGTGTCTGCTTTACCCACGAAACAGTCTGAACCAAAAGCACCAGAGAAATTTGCAACAAACTCGGCGTGGTCTACGGAAAAGCTCTAGTCTCTCAAAGCACTAAATTCAACCAGCAATTTCCAGAGTATCACCTTGTATCAAGTATGGCATGACAAGACTGTTAACAACCCACACTCGAAGTCTCGAGAATGGTCATTGACCACTCGGCCAACTACTGCTGTTGAAACGATCACTTGAAGCTCTCTTTGCCGGTGAAAGGGTGCGCAGTACCTGCACATGCTAACTTGATAGTGATTACTTTTTGGAAGTCACATACAGCTACAACGCACAACACAGCCCAACTCTCATCAACCATGACTACCCTACAAGGACCCCTAAAACAAGTTGGCCAAGCTTTGTGCAGCAACACGGTCATCTATACGTCGAACGCCGCCGTATCCTCGAGGAACTTGTTGACGCTGATCGCTTCCTGGTAGGTACATGCTCTGCGCCATGGTGGGCGTCGGACCTTGGTGAGGGAGAGGTTGATGTGGGGATACAGCCCGATTATAAGATGGGTCCCCTTGTGGAACTCCTTGACTGGAATACGTGGAGCCATGGTCGGGGTATGGCTGATGCATGCCCGATTGTCGAGATTCTGGTGTCTGCGTAGGCGGCACCACCATGCTTTGGCTCATGCCAGCGTAGGCACTTGCCTGAGGCTGTACTTGGCTAGGTGGGGCACCGTGAGTATTCGGATAGAGTGACCTTGCCTGTTGGTGGTAGGGGAGAGCTTGGGGAGGGATATGGACTTGCTTGGGAGGGGGCGCTGGGGGTGGATTTGGCCCTGCTCCTCTCTCAAGCCCGCCGTTGGGTCCATCTGGCGGACGCATTCCGGTATCTGCTCTTCTAGGTTTAGACGGCACCCCTCTGCCAATGTTGTCCACGTCAGGCAATACGCTGCCCAACTCTTTCAATATTTGCTTTTCGAAAAAGATCTTGCTCTTGGCATGCTCGAGCAACATGGCGGCGACATCCTCGTGAGCTCTCCGCGAATGGTTTTGGATCGCCGTTCTCAAATTGACCGAAATCCCTTGGACCTGTTGAGCAAGATGATGATCGAGCTCTTGTGCTTCTCGCATTTCTTCAAGAGCATCGTCGACTTTTCCGGGATTGATATTTGAGCTGCCCTTCATTCGCTCTACCGTACGTCGCTTATTGATTGCTGCTTTGGAAGCATCTTGAGCCTCTTCCAGTACATTTGTTCGGTAGTTGAGTGTTTCCTGTCATTGGCTGGCTTGAGAACATATTCAGAAGATATTGATATATGTGGACTAACTCACCTTTGCAGCTTTTGCGTTCAGTGCTTGGTACCCAAGCGAGTCATTCAATATCACGCTTTCACTGACAGCCTGACCCTGTCTCAGCCCTGCGATGGCTTCCATCGCTCTTCCCAGACTCCGAAGAGCCGTGCCCAAGCTTTGATCCGTCTCGACCGTTGCCAGAGAGACCAACTTTGCCCCCGCGTCAGCTTCTGAATGTGTCAAAGCTAGCAGTCGTTCATATGAGTCGAATGGTCGCTGACCTGGAACGATAGAAACGAGAGACTCACTCTTTCTTGCTCTCTCGACCCCGCTCACGGCAATGGCAGCTTTCCCCCACCTTTCTTCGAGCTTCTCTAACTCTCCTTTGGCGGCTTGTAGATCCTCGTCCTCATCCGGTGGACCTTTACGGAATCGTTTGGAAAGCGACGAGAATGCTCCCCCAGATGACACGCCTGATGCTCGTGACCGGATCTGAGCTCGAGGGATTGCTGGTTGATACTGTTTGAAGTACAGGAAAAGCGTTGAGCTGAAGAGAGTATCTCACTAGTAAAAGAATTGACATTACCCCAAAGTCACTCTCGATAAAGTTACGCAACTCGTCATCCCTTTGCACAAATGAGTCGTCGCAAACCCGGCCAAACCACTTTTGTACAGCCAGACGAACGAGTCTGTCGTCTGATGTTGATGATGATGATCAATGTTAGCGATCTGCCATGGTCCAGGGAATCCTGCACGACGAACCTTCTTCATCTGTCACAGCCGAAGTCTGAGGCAATGGGAGAGCTGGAATGATGGCTGTCAAGTTTGGAGATTCCCAAACAATCAGTCGGACGGGGTTCGTGCTTAGTGGGCGGAGGGGCACGACGCACTTTGAGGATTCCTATAGACAAGCTGCTCGGCCAGCGATCCAAAGTCCACATAGGACCGTTGAATGTTTCGATAAAGCGTTGCTCGGAATGATGGTAAATTGGTCTAAATTGAATCGTAAGCGTCAGAGATTTCAACCAAGTCATTCCAGCACACACAAAAACATGCCGCCCAAGCTCACACTAATGTCAAATCGAATCAAGAGATCCTTTTTGTTGCGTTCCAACGTCCCCAACCTGACCTTGAGAAACGGTGTTGCTGAAGGGGTGCCATGCGTTTCCATCAAAGATCCCGAAGGCCCAGCGGCCAAATTGGGTGTGGGCATGCCGAATATCTTGGGATCTCTGTGAGAGTGCTGGTAAGTATCTTGAGCGAGCCCAGGTCCGGTCCGTGAGGGGTTCATATAGGCGTCATCAGCTGGTCGAGCACCTGGAGATGAGGATAGAGCGGGATGCGATTCTGTTGGTGGGCTTCCCCATGCATTGGCCAACGGGTCAGCCATGTCTCAGTGAACTGTTGTCTGCTGCAAATGACCCTTGTCCTTGCTGCACCTGATGTTGTGCAAACGACACGATGGACACTCTCGAACCAGAGTGAATGGCAATAATTCGACCGTCGCGCATCATCAACGTAACTTCGTGATGACATGCATGCTTTCATTTGGGGACTAATACTGATTAATACGTACTGCGATGCTGGAATATAAAACCAGCAGCAGGTGACGAGCGAGCAATCATTCTGCTTAAGAGATGGCTTCAAAGACCTTGTTCACAAAATGCTCGATATTGTGCATGTACAATACGTTTCTTTGTGACTACGATGCAACTTTGACATCACTAGGCACCAGGCTGGCGGATCAGTATCAAGTAGTGCTCATCGGTCATTCTCACCAAGGGTCTAAATCTCACTCAGCGCCGCATAATTCTCCAACAAATCCCCGTACCCATCACTATACACACTGTTGAATTTCTCCGGCGTATCGGAACCTCCACCACTTCTTCCCTTTTCAGCTCGTGGAACGGCTCGAGGAGGCGAGGACAAGACTTCTTCACCGCCGCCGTTCGTACCTCCAATGGATTTCAGACTGAGTCGTCGAGAAGAGCGTTTCATACCCCCCGGAGTGTGATTGGCTGTGTCTTGAGTCGCCGAATCATTGTTGGACACTCTTACCGGAGTCGACGGTTCTTCGGGGAGAGGGGAAGGGAGGTTCGACTCGACCATGTCTCGCATCGCAAGTCCATGTCTTGACCGATCGGGGTCGATTACGCCTTGTTGGATCTCTTCTTTTGACAACGAGGTCCGTGTCCGCAACTTGAGGCCTGCAGGTCGTGCTTGGACCTTGTTTCTGCGCTTCACTCCCGACCCCGTCTCGAGCGAATTGGACCGCTTGTGAGACTCGTCCTCCTGTCCAGCAGGAGCGTCCGAGAGTTGGTACCGTGTAAGTTCTCCAGGCGTCATTTGCTCGGGGCTTCCAGGTCGAGAGGGTCCAGTATCAACCAGACTGTAACGTCCCCTCGCTTTCGAATGAGAACCGTCGAGGTCCGCGCTTTGCGCTCGTCTGCCTCGGCTGGGCACGTCAGTCTTGACTTTTGCGCTGCTCGATTCAGCAATGCTTCGCCGAGCCAACGGGTTTCTTGCACTAGTCTTGTTGGGAGGCGAGTCACCCGAGGCATCTTGTGCCACAGAGCTTTGCCTTGAGACGTACGAATCACGATCTCGACTCGAAACTGATCCGCCAGACGAGCCAAAGCGGCCATTCGTGTACATGATCTCACCGTCACTGGTGATGGAACGGGTAGACAGTGACCTGGTCGATGTAGGACTAGATGAACGCGCCATAGATCCCGCCTTTTTCAAAGTCTTGGTCTCGATACGATCCTTTGCCTCTGGGATACCTGAAGCTGTTGCCGCCGCCGCCGCCAGCCGACTCGATAGAGACGATTTCGCTTCGCCCGATGGGGCTTTGGGGCGATATCGCCCTTGAGGATAGACAATACTGCCGCGAGGAGATATGAAGAACGAAGGTGGCAGGCTGGTGTCTCTTCGACTGAGATTGGCAATAGCCTTGTTCATGATGGGTTCATCGAGGCGAATCTCTTCGTTGGGTGCAATGACCTGACGGTCTTGTTCTGCCGTATCTGCCTGGTCGGGTATCCTTTCGGACATTTGTGAACTTGTCTGATCCTCTGTATCCGCTTCCACTTGATCGCGAGGTGCTTCCGACTTTGCAGCATCTGGAGGAAGTTTCGATTTGGAGGGGAAACTCCACCGTGCAATGGCTGCTGCAGACAAGTTACTTGAAGCCTTGGCCATACTTGCGGCCGCATCGCTCTCCTGCACACTCGTTGCGTACTGCCTGAAAAGTCTCTCCCCAGCCGATAATGAGTGTCGAAGCGATTCAGTGTCGGGAAGCGCAAGGGGTTGAGACTTGTTTCTTGCCGAGATTCGTTCGGCGACATTGTTGCCCGCCAATGTGGCTAGAGCAGACAGTCGGGATGTCAGGTCACTCTCTTGCTGGTCCTCGTCGTCTGTCAAGACGGTACCATCGACCGACACGCCTTCCATGGAAGCGACCATACGTTGTTGTCGGATTTCCCAAGATACACTTAGGACTTCACCGAGGCCGACTTTTTCGATGGGATATCTTGCAATCAAACGTTTCTCTCTCAAATGACGCCCCGGACTTGAGAATTCCGACTCGACAATGGATTCCTCGGCGGGACCGCTGCTCCACATGTCTTTGGAAGCCTCTGATCTTGTGCCCTCCAATGGATCCCAAGCTCGCATGAGATCCGCTCGTGACAAGATCAACATTGCGTTTGAAATGTCTGTAATGGTTTCCAACTTTGGATTGCTGGTGGCAGAAGCCGGTTGTTCAGAGAGAACAAAGTCGAAGATGGGCAAGACATAGGTGATCGGAAACATGGATGCGAACAGCGTCGTTGCCCAGTGATCAAAGAGATTTGTCCGGTTCGGTGTGAGATGGCGGTGTAACTAGAAAACCAGATGACTCAGTATCTTGATCCTCGTCACATTTGAACACAGCCGGGTCGACTCACCAAAACACTATACAAGCCCTTGTCAGCCCATTTGAGTTGTCGCGTGAAGCATACGCCCCATTGATGCAATCCTCTTGAATCTGCGGCCACAATATCCCCGACCTCACCCATCAATGCCACAAGAGCCCAAAACGTTTCCGCTTCGGCATGCCGAGCCCATTCGTTGAGAGGGATATCGACATCTTTTGCATCCTTTCCGTGAACGGTTCTTCCTTGACGAGGTGACTTTCGACCTGTCGGTCGGCCATCATCGAGTAACTCAATCTCCCCTCCAGACGCAAACACCGTATAAACAACCCTGACAACCTCGACAATAGCCGGATTGTACTCCCACTCTCGATGACTCCTGAAAAAAACATATAGTAACCGGATGAGACATTCCGCATGAGTGTCGGGCTGCGTCAATTCAGCCTCGAGGGCTGCTTGTCGGTGGTCTACCGGCGTGGGTGGTCTCGTATCTTCAGCTTTTAGCAGGGTAATTGAGTCTGCCATATTGGTCGTCGGCGAAGGTCTTGGTTCTTCTCCCGTGACGGTCAATGATATCGATGGCGGCATGATAGGGGTGGTCGGTGTGGAACCCCGGCTGGACTGATGATCTTGCCCTAGGCCGGCCCCTTGACTCATCTTGCCTCTTTGTCTGGCCAACTGCTCCGAGTTCAAATGTCTGATACGCCGTGCAAGACTCTTTCTCGTTGGGATCAGATCAACCGGTTCTTTCCGTCGCTTGTGTCGACTACCCGCATCATGTCTGGCCTGGCCTTCTGAAGCATCGTGCCGTTGATCACTATCGTCACTTGAACTTGATTCATACGAATCATTTTTTGAGCCTCGGGGCACAAGTGGGTTTGATCGTGAAGCGGCTGTGACATGTCGGTGAAGATGGGGGTGTGCTTTGCACAGACGATTCACTCCTCGTGAGATGTGAAGGAGCAGAGTGTCCAACGTCTGGTTCGCCTCGCCCGAGTCCAGCTCGTTTGTAAAAGTCTTTACAAGGTCCTACACATTAATAAACCGGGCAAGTGAGTCTGCCAGTTTCATCTATCTGGTATCATTACCCGGCGAGAGAGAAACTTACATAATAACGACACCTCAAATCCCTAGCTTCCCGTCTCCATGTCCGCTTGTTCTGTGTTCGTGTCCCGACCAAGAGCGAATACGCCAACGGCCGAAAATGAGGAGGTTGGTATGGGATACCTGTACATGATCCAATGCACATGCTCGAATCAGCCGTTCATGTTGCTTTCACAAGAGCCACACGAGACCCACCTCTTGCGCAAAGCCTTCTGAGACTGTTGAGTTCGACCGTTTGTTCACTCGCTGATTCAGAACAGTCCAAGAGAACTTCGAACGCATGAAGTCTGTATGTAGGACGTTCACAAGTAGCTCAGCATACAAGGCTTGACAGTTACCGCAGAGCTATGGACCTGGGATGTGTATCTATTGGACATACCTCGAGGCCTGTTCGTCCATGCTGGTCGATCTTTTGGTGGCCAAGAGTCAGGAAAAAGTTGTCAGCAATGAAATCTTCGGATGGGAATGATCTAGTCGTGTCGTGCAAGGTGCTAGATTGTCAGCTTGCACTTCTCAGACTACACTCATGTTGGGTTGAAGCGTTGGGACATTCTGATGGTCTTTGTCAATAAGCGAATCTCTTTCAACCCACGCGAGCGAGCCATGGCAAACAGCCACTCAAAGCAATCAAGCAAGTGACAGTAAACATCCATTCAAATACCACTGAATTGATCCAAACTGATTCCGACATTCGCAAAGGCTGACATTCATAACAGAGAATAGCACGCTGGAATAGTTCAGACAGTCGACACAGATGCGTATTCAGACTAGGAAAACATAGAAAACAAGAGCGTAGAGCGGTATCCAAAAGACACTACATAGCCTTGATCGATGCACATAAGACATCAAGTCATCGAGACCGGTCCGTTTACATGTACCTGTGCGAATACCAAAGTCAATTAGCAACGTAACCTATAGTTTCAGAGAGCACGCCTCGCCAAAACTTACCATTGAACGCTGTTAAAGGCGCCTCCCTTTTCGATGATTTGCTGAATCTTCATAGAGTCAAAGGCCTCAGCCTCAGGCTTGGTAGGACCAGAAGTGGAAGCTCCGGACTCGGTGGGTTCATAAGCCGAACCATCGTCTTCGTAAACCATCGAACGAGTGGCGGTACAAATGATATCGGCGTAGTAAGCCAAGGAAACAACAGAGACGGATCGGGTGGCCCGCTGGAAGTTGTAGGACAAGGCGTTGGAGAGCCTTTGAATGTCGTCGACCTTGAAGGCCTGGTCGTTTCGAAGACAGACCAAGTGAGTGGGCCTGGCGGTTCCGACAAGACCGGCGTGAGCTTGCAGGTAAAAGTCGAAAGCATAAGGGTGGGTGACGGTGTTGTCGACAACGGTACCAGCGGGCAAGTTTCCGGATCGGTCGACGTCGTTTTGCCCCTTTGCAAAGAACCTCATAGAGTGCCTCTTGGCGCAAATGATGAAACACAACTTGGGCTTGTAGCCGGGCTTGATCTTAGAGGCAGCGTCGAGGATGGCCTTGCACTCGATTTCGACAATCGCAGCATACTGGGATTCAGAAACACCGTCACGGAACATGACGATACTCTCGGGAAGGGTCCTCGAGTTCTTTTCAAACTCCTTGATGTGGGTGGTGATCATGTTGCCCATCTCAACGATAGGCTCAGATCGGCCCTCTTGCAACCTAACGCAAGGCTTAAAGTTGTTGTTCTCTCCGTTGGTGGCAGCGACAGTGGCAGCGATCGAGGGCCTGATAGGTCCGTTACCTTGAGGAGGGTGTCCGACGTCGGCACCGACCAACATGGTCTTGTTGTCGATTCCGGGAAGTTCGGACAAGGGGATAGAGACGTTGATACCTCCAAGCTTGGCGTTGATCTTCAAGGAGACGTTGGCACAGTATTGGTCGAGACCGCGGTCTTGTTGGAGCTTCTTGGAAAGCAAACATTGAGTGGGAACAGGGGCATTGAGCCTGGTGGCACTCCTCTTGATCTCCTCGTACAAACCAGTGTCCCTTCCAGACATGACAATGATGATCAGCTGGGGAGGGCCTTGGCGCTTTCCGGCCTCGTAAGCGCCTCGGGCAGCTTGGTTGAGGGCGTCATAGACGGGGTTGTTTCCGGATGCTCGGTTCATGGGGTTGATGGGACCAAAGCAAGGAGGCTTGTCATTGACAACGTTGGTGCCAAACATCTTCATCGTCTGAACGAGGTATGTGACAAATCCTTGCATAGCCTTGACATCGAAGAACCTATCAAAGGAGACGACCGCCCAGGAAGTCAAAGGTTTTCCAGACTTGAAGAACTTCTTTCCTCGAAGGTTCCAGGCACCACCAGCGGGCTTGACAAGACCTCGGGGACCGCCGGCATAGGCAATCTGAGGGGGGTTCAAAACACGAGCGCCGACCTCGGTGAAGTCAGACTTGATCTGGAGCCCCCAAGACTTAACCTCGGGTCGAGCCTCCCAAGCGAGCTGCCTCCTCCATTTCATGATGTTGTCTCGCCTGGTCTGGGGGGGTCGGGCAGACACCTTGATCATCTCGGCAGTCTGGTCGGGAGTGAGCTTCAAGGGAGGCAAAGAGTGGAATGGAAGAATGACCACCAACTCCATGGGAATATAAGTCTTCTTGCCGGTGACGACACAAGGAAGTCGAGGGTATTGCAAAGGCTTGTTGTAAGTAGCCTTGATGTAATCAGCGACGGATTGCTTGGTGCCGTCGTCCTTGGTGAAGGTCAGCTCTTCAGCAGACTTCAAGGTGAGACCACCAAAGCTCATGATCTTGTTGGGAGTCCTGTGAATGACCTTGAACTTGGCACCAAACAAGGTCTTTCGGAGCTTTTGAATGTCGAATTGGGACAGGGACTGGAGGTCACCCGAGGCAGCGGGGGGTCCACCATATCCTCCACGACCAGCACCACCACGGCCACGGTCACCACCTCGTCCTCCTCCACGACCTCCTCGGAAACCACCATTGTTTCGGCCCAAGAGCCCCTTGGCGACGTTGATGAGAGGACCAGGAGCAACAAAGGCAGAGAAAGCAGTGTCCAATTGAATAGCAGGGTGTCCAATGGACGGGCGGAAGGATTGAGCGAAACCTTGGGCTACAACGGCTCCGTCAGAAATGGGCACGTGGTCGTCCATGGTGAAGAACCTCCTCTCGGCAGCACCGGAAGAAGTGTACTTTTCGTGCAAGTTGGACCTCAACAAGACGTTGACACTCATGAAAGCAGTCAACATGGACTCGATGTTGCTGATGGATTGCCTCTTTCCGGCACAGAACTGAGTAATCGCGTCGAGATCAATGTCAGCAACGTGCTTGACTTGAATGGTGAACCGACGGCCTTGCTCCTCGGGAGGAACACCGGGCTTGGGGTCAGCCTCGGGAACGGTGACGGTGAACTCATGTTGCTTTCCGTTGTCTCCCTTGACGATAGGAGAAGTGGTGAAGAAGTTTTTACGTCCATCGTACGCTCTGTGTAGGCAACAGATTAGTGGGCAGTCGTTGCCTGCGCCGAGCGGTCTCACAGAACTCACCCTCCTTGGTAGAAAGCCTTGGCGTCCCCATCCTTGCAAGTGTCCTTGAACCTGTTGACGCCAACGCATCAGTATCGCGTCATGGTGACCCCACTACGACTATGACAAGATCACTCACCTAGCCCAAACCTCACGCAAGAGGCCGACGGGCTTCTTTTGGTTCTGAACCTTGACGACAGGGTTGATCTCGACGTCGTAGTGCAAGATAGTCTTGCCCTCCTCGGCAAAACGGGCTTGGAACCTATTGCACGAAATCAATCTGAGTGCCCCATCACTGAACGCGATAGGCATAATGATCAGACAACGCACTGATTGGCCAAGACGGTAATGGGACGTCCAGAAGTTCCAAAGCCAGGCCTGGGGTAGTAGTCTGAATACAGAGCAAGCATAAGGCATTCACCAGTCAGTTCACAGACATCCATTGCACCACACCACGAAATCAATCAAAGCGAGAACCCGATACTGACCGGTCAAAGTCAACGACTTGAGACGCAACAAAGCCTCGTTCCTCTCAGCATCATTGGTGGGGTTAGCCAACTCGGAGTCCTGGAGTCTCCTAGACATGGTGTGTGGTGGTGGTGGTGTGTGAAAGGATGCAGCGATACCGATCTGCGAGACCAATCAACGAGGGTGTGAGGGGATGGGTAGTCCCCAGCACAACGAGGTAGATCTCTCCTATTGTGCGAACCGCCGTGACGCCGCCGTGTTGCCTACAGATCGCCCCATTCTCTCAAATGAAAGCGCGAAATTCGCAAAAACGCATTAGAATTGTGCAGATTTGCTGCAAAAGTTACATAATCAGCTTGCGCATGTCAGCATGGGATCTAGCTTCGTACAGAACGCCTCGACGCTTTCGGTCATCTGACAAGCAACCCCTTTGCGGTGCTGACGTTGTTCACAGATCGCCCTTGCTTACCTCATCAGGTCAAATGCCTTTGCCCCCTCGGAATCTCGGATACGATGTTGAGCGAGTTCTTGTCAGATAACGCTTGGCCCACTGCTGCCAGAGTGGTCGTTGCAACTAGCATTGACTGTCTAGGCTCCAGCAACTACACATTACTACATCACTGCATCCCTTACATCTGTGCCAGACTCGCTTTTGAGCTTGTCACTCTAGCCACTCGTTGGTCGTCCTGTTCAAGGGCCGTACCGCGAGCTGATCCAGCCCTGCGTCCAACAATCTTGACATTCTTTGCCCACCATGCTCAAGAGTATCAACCGGTACATTTATGGTCCGACTGCCGAAGAGAAAATGAAGGAGTGGGACCGAAAGTTGAAGACAGAGCAGAGACAGCTTGACAAGGAAATCCGTCAAGTGAGTTGTAATGATGCAGCGTAGTTCTCTTCGACAAGGAGTTACTGACACCAACGGGTACGATTCATCTCGCAGCTTGATATTGCCACTTCAAAAGCCCAACAATCCCTCAAACAACTGGCCAAGAAGAACGATATCAAGTCAGCGCGGTTACTGGCTCGAGAAGTCGTCCGGACCAATAAGCAAAAGAACCGGTTAACAATGAGTAAAGCTCGGCTGGGGAGTATACAAATGTCGATGCAGCATCAAGCTTGTGAGTCCAGTTTGAAACCCCTGAAATCAATTTGCACGATTATCGACAACGTATTCTATCTCGTTCTTCAACAGCGATGTACAAGGTCACAGGGGCGTTCCAGAAATCAACCGAGATCATGAAGGTCAGCAATCAACTCATCAAGTTACCCCAGCTGAATGCGACCATGCGAGAGATGCAGATGGAAATGATGAAGGCAAGTCCCCCATTTACCAATGCTCTTCCGGAGCTTTCCATCATGCTAACTCACCCTGGCCGCACGATAGTCTGGAATCATTGAAGAGATGATGGACGACACGATGGAATCCCTCGATGATGATGAACTGGAAGAAGAAGCGGATGAGGAAGTCGATAAGGTCTTGTACCAGTTGACCGATGGCAAACTCGGTCAAGCAGGTCAAGTCGGGACCGAGTTGCCAACAACGGCAACAAAAGAGGCCGAGGAGGATATACCAGAGGAAGAGATGCAACGAATGCAGAAACAGTTGCAGGAATTGTTGGCAGGCTAAATGGCACATGCCGAGCGTGTACCATGATTACGAGTTTGAACGACATGGCTTTCGATCTTTTTTGGTGTCATCATGTATACTAGTGTTCCTCCTGTTCTCTGAAGGAGATGATTGTTTGACAAGTGCATGGATGTCATTGCTACACTACTTGCGACCACCAAAGAATCCTCCGAACCAACCGCCGCTCTTGGACGGTCTTTCCTCTTGCTCTTCTTCCTGTCCCTCCTCATCCTCGCTAGCTGACTCGACCTGCTCGGCCAAAGGCGACTTTGCTGTCGTCTTGTTCGCAGGCACAGGAGTCCCAGGTGCTGGCGTGCTCTCCCTCCCTCGTGAGACCGTCGCACCGTGACCCCCAGCCGAGCCCAACCCGAGATGCTGAATGCTATCATATTTATCAGCTGCCTTGGTGGTGGAGGATGTCGGTTCAAGCCCGGCCGCTGCTTTGACTTGCTCAACAGGGAAGTCGACGTAATTAAAGGCCAAGTCGTAAAAGACAGGCTTCTTTTGGGTCAGTGCGAATAATGCCCGTTTGAGACCATCCGAGAGTGTAGCCAGATGCGCGACGGACCGAGCGACGCTGGGTGATGAGAGGTGGTAGAAAATGTCGGGATCAGAGGTAGTGGTATCGGACCGCCCTTGAGAGGCTTTGCGAAGGTACAGGCTCGCTTGGTCGGTCAAATGAACACTTGCCACGAGTTGATCCTTGTGCGATCCGACGAGGGCTTGGAACTCTGCGAGTTTGATGCACCGAACGCCTCGAGCCCAGTTTTCGATTCGTTCGATGCCGGAAGCCAATCCTTGAGCAGCCTCTTGGTCGTCTTCGTGATAGTCTCCACGCTCGCTGATGATGCCTAGGTCTCGGGTCATCTGTGAAGTCGATTGAAGAACGGCGTCGGAGATCTTGACAATCGCTTGGAGGTTCCTAAGGGCTTGATCCTTTTTGGCTCCCAAAAGCCCACGCTTCTTGTTTCGCCCCAAAGCATGCGGTGCAGCGGCCTTGCCCGATGATGTGTTTAGGTTGATCTTCTTAGGTGCGTTGGTGGTCGAGGCAAGGACGGTGTCGACGACTTCAAAGACCGTGGGTTGCCATAGACCTCGGGACAAGATCATATCTCTGCGAATGCGCCAGGAGAGTAAGAGATAGATGATGTATTGATGGATGAAATCGAGGCTGTTGGAAGATCCTGGCGGGGCATCTGATGATGAGGTAGAAGGAATGCCAGACGAGCTGGAAGTGTGGGATTCAACCGAGGCTTGTCGACGCGATATCGACTCGGCCTCGATGAGGGCAGCAAGTAGACGGTCGAACTTTTTCATGACACCGGTTTGAGCCAAATTGCCCCGACCAAGCGAGGGAAGTGCGTTCCATTGGAATGGCAAGTCACTTTTCTTGCCCTTTGCAAAGCTGCGTTGAACCTTGACAATGTACCCTTGGACCTTGATCAATGCACGAACGATTTCGGGAGACTTGACTTTGACGTCTTGGCCGTTCCAGACAATCGTGTTGAGCTTGGTCGAATCACCTCCAGTGGCAGACTGGGCGAGCCTACTGGCACCCGATGAACGGACAGAGGTGAGCAGCTCGGTCAAGCCGGGGTAATCTTCTTCGAGATCAGCCTCTGAAAATTCGTTGGCAATCTCTTCGACTTCATCACTTCCGACTTTGGGGGCTTGCCTAGCTCTGCCTAACTTGTAGGCGCTGAATCGGATGATCGAGCTGAGCTTGTCTAGCTCGACTTCGGCCAATGCTTGTTCGTGTGACGAGGTCGCTTGACTAGCCAAAACGGACAGAATGGCTCGACGGGCGAGTACAAGAGGCAGAGCTGCCGCGTAGTTTGCCTGGTGAAACTTGAGAGCCGAGAGAATAGAGAGGTGGAATTGATGAATCTCGGCTAGACTGTGGGGGTCCACCGAGAGGTGCTCTTGAGCGAGCTGAAGAAGCTTGGATGACCAGGTAATACCTCTACGCAACCTTGATATCTGGTCTCGTCTAAGGCGAGACGGACTCAACGGCGACGTGGATGAAGGTGCCAGAGACAAGGCATGGTACTGGGACGCAGCAGCGTGACATCGTTCCGCTTCGAAGAGGTAGACGTTCAGAATTCTGTCGACACGTCTACGTCAGTCAATTTGTTGTTAGAATCGAAAGCACCTGTGACTGACCTAACATCCTGAAACGACTCGAGCTCCTGAGGCTTCTTGTAACCCTTTGCATTGCCATGTGCGAGACCGGTCACTTTACGCAAGTTGTGAATCTTGTGACCGAGATGTGTAATGTACCTGTCATACTGGCTGTTGCGGAGTCCATAGGCGTTTCGCTCCTTGTTGAGAATGTGCAGCACTGGCAGAGTCACCGACTCCATGGTGTGTGATACTCGTATCTGGATACCCTTGTTCGACTTGGCACAGTTGTAATGACTAACATCTAGTGTAGTGTGATGTTCAAATGACGGTAATGCTCTGCTTAACTCTTGATACACGTCGCCCCTTACTGGCCGTCGCTCCCAGGTAGCTAGTAGCTTGTAGGGACATGGATGGACTTGGACAGAGCAGCAACACTCAACTCCACAGAGGGAATCACTCAGCCAACTGACACAAAGCGCACCATGGCTTACTTCAAGTGAGTGCAGGATGGATCTGGCCTTGCAGGAACACGAGCTGACATGTCAAATTTGGAAATAGCGGTGCACAACAACAACAGCAATGGAAGGGGCCAACACCGCCCATTAGCGAGGATCCTCCAACTCAACGGGAACTTCAACTGACCGAATGTGAGGCTGGCTCTCTCATGTTTGAAGTGGGTGGCAAACTAATGATCGAATGCACGAATCTTGCGCGGCATGCATATTCACAGCACTCAAGGAGTTTCTGCACAATGACATGAATGCATTCGAATCGGCCAAAGAGTCGAGAGTGCGAGAATCCGTTCTTGGATCCATTCAGGTGATCGTCAAGGATTTTGTCAAGGAGGTTTACATGCGACAGTGAGTCATTCACGACCAAGTTCAACGCAGCATATGTCTCAACTCATGTACTTCATACTCGTTATCGAAATGCATTCCCAGAGGAGTCTCGGAAGCTCAAGCCGCCGAAGCAGGCGCCAAGATTTACACTTTTGGATCCTATCGCCTAGGGGTACACGGTCCCAACTCAGACATCGATACGCTAGTAGTGTGCCCACGGAGAGTCACTGTTGACGACTTTTTCACTGTATTCTACGACAAACTCAAAGAAGCCGTCAAACCTACTGAAATGACAGTAAGTCACTGCCATTGCGGAGAGAAATTTGCAAGTCTGACCATTTCATATGTAGCCTGTACGGGAAGCGTTTGTTCCCATCATCAAGGCCGTCATCAAGGGAGTCGATATCGATTTTGCATTCGCCATCGTCAATAGGGACAAGGTGCCCCTCGATCTCGACCTGACAGACGACCGAATACTCGTCGGCGCTGACGAGAGGAACGCACGAAGTTTGAACGGTAGTAGGGTGACGGACTCGATGCTGAGTCTCGTCCCCAATGTCGAAACGTTTAGAGATACCCTGAGGGCCATCAAAATCTGGGCTAAACGTATGTCTCATCACTTTCAACTGTCTCGCATATAAACGGCTCAAATGTTATACCACAGAACGAGCAATATACTCGAATATTCTCGGATTTCTTGGAGGAGTTCAATGGGCCCTGCTAGTTGCCCGGACATGTCAACTGTACCCTAATGCGGCACCCGCTGCGCTCGTTCACAGGCTCTTTGTCGTCTTTCGACATTGGCGATGGCCACAACCCGTGATTTTGCGAAAATTAGAAGCTCGAACAGGTGTTGCTGCGACTCTCAACCTGAAAGAATGGAATCCGGCAATCTACCCGACTGACAAAGCTCACTTGATGCCCATCATCACACCCGCTTACCCAGTCATGTGTGCGACTCACAACGTCAGTGGGTCCACCATGGCTGTCATGCAAGCCGAATTCGAACGAGGCGCCGAAGTTTGTAAACGGATCGAAGACGGGACCGCGTCATGGAAGGACTTGATGGCACCTTCAGACTTTTTCGACCGATACAAGTGGTATCTCGCCATCATTGCATCTACGGGGACTGAAGAGGCCATGCATACATGGTCAGGAACTGTAGAGTCCAAGCTTCGTACACTCGTCGTCAATCTTGAACAAAACACGCCGATCATCCAAGTCGCACATCCTTGGATCTCAGGCAAGTCGGCTGTACACGTATGTAAGGGAGAATACGAGATCCGACAAGCTGCAGCGGGCAATGCAAATGAAGTGGCTAAACATGAGCCAGGCGAAGAAGGGACGAGTAGAGTCTGGACGACGACATTTTATATCGGTCTCGGCCTCGTCAAGCCGAAAAAGTGTAGGTCTAGTGGGGCTTATTGGTGATTGAGTGTCAACTAATGCATTGGAAGTAACAGCTGAAACGGGGGAGAAGCAGCAAATGGATATTTCGTACCCTACGAGTGCATTTATCAGGGCCGTCAAGCAGTGGGATCAGTATGATGAGCCTAGCATGGGCATCACGATCAAGCCTGTCAAACAGTAGGTCAATCTAATTTTGATGGCGAGAGATCTCATCTGATCACATGAAATTCATCAGGAATCAACTACCGGTCGAGCTGAGGAGCGCGAAGAATGGTCAAGGAACGGCTGAAAAGGATAACAAGAAACGCAAGGGTGGAAAGGTAAGTGGCATCTATCCTACAATTAGCATCATACACGGGCGACTAAGACGATCATCTTTTAGCAATCCATCGGTGTGAGCGAGACACCCCAGCCGGAGACCCAACCTCGGCATTTCAAGCGAATGCGGTGAGCAAGAATTTGCCTCTTTTATTCATTCAGCCCGTCTCACCAGCTGATTCATCCAATCTTGGCAGATCGAATAATGAGCCCGGGTTCGGTATGATGGGTGCCCCTTCGTCTACCACAATGACAACAGACGAAATGGCACCTTCATCAAGTACGACTTCACTCGTCAATGGCGGTGACGCAAATGGCACTTCCATGGCGACTCAGACGTTACCCACGTCTCATACCGACATGACCAATTCGTTACCTCATGCTTATCAAGAACAGCAACAGCCTGATAGTACGATGCTCAGTCAACAAGAAATGGCCTCCTTTGCGACGGCCGCGGCAGGCGTGGCGGACCATTTGAACAACGAGGGTAAAGTTGTATTGCCCCAGGGACAAGCCGATCCATCATCGTTACAACAACAACAACAACAACATCAGCAGCAACAACAACAACACCAACCGACATTACATGCATCGCATCCTCAAGAAACGATATCCCAACTACCGCATCCCAACGGAATGAGCGTGACGGGCCCATGAGCGATCATTCCAATACGTTTCATGACCCACGTTCAAACTGTATCACCCTGTATCACCTCTTCCGTTATTTTCCCTCTCCCTCTTTTTCATCATCCGTACAGAGAGTCAAGGCGCGCGGACATGGTGCAATCAGAAGCACATTCGGTGGAAGCGATCCTATATAAGCCAGTCTCGCATTTATTACATTATCGCAGGTGGTGCGGGCGGGGCGAAACGTAAGCCCCCTTGCACGCGAGGCAGCCTCGTCCAAAGTGTAACGTGCGTGTGTTTTCTGTTGGGTTATGAATACGAATGCAACAAGGATTTGAACAGGATTGTTTTTGGCGATAGAGGTCAAGACGGATTGTGGATCGACTGATGATTCTAATCGTCTAGGTTCAGATCGATTTCAGGCGGGCAACATTCATAGGTTGTGTGAGATGACACTGGGTGCAAATGATGATATGTCCAAACCATCAAACGCACTTGGCAACAACAGGTGGCATCTATGAATATGATAGTGTACATTGCAGTTCTTCCCAAAACACCCTTAGAGTCCTGATCCTCTACCAATCACAGCATCCTGCCTACTCATCCATCTCCTCATCCTCATCCTCGTCCTCTGAATCACTCCCCAAGACAATCTCAGGGATCGGTTCGTCTTCTTCCTCTTCGTCCACCGTACTTTTCGTCATCTTTGACGATTCCATCTGGGGCGGAGGAGCCGATGTGATAGGAGCGGTTTGGCTCGTGACCACCGAGGTGAACGGTTCCGTTGCCGCTGCCGCCGCTACAGCAGGTACGTCCGTAGCTCCTACTTGCGTCGGCTGGTGACTCGAGGATGGGGAGGATATGGGTTCAATCGTGGTCGCGAGGTGCGTTGTCAGGGATTCAGACACTTGGGTGTCGGGTGTAGGGAGGGTGAGTGTGGCAGTAGGGGCGGGTTGGTCAATGTTGCCGCCGGTGGGCGCTGGTGACTCGAGGGGTGCTGCGGTGGAAGCAGCTGGAGCAGAGCTTCCGAACACGCTGGAAGAAGTTGCCAATGAATCCGGCAACACTCGTCCAGTTGAGACAGCCGAGTCTCTGAACGCCACCCGTTTGTTCGCTCGTGCAGAGTCTGGTGCATTCATGTCGACATCATTCAATGTCGATTCGAGGGCTGCTTCCTCTTGCAACACCTCATGTGCCCTTGCCGCTTCCGCCCGGGTTCTCAAACCAACCTCTTTTCGCAAAGCTTGTTCTTGCTCATCATCGACGGAATAAAACGCCATTGATGAGATCGGGGGCAACGGTCTCGACAGTGGAGGCGCCATGGGGTGAACAATCGCGGGTAATAAGGTGGATTGAACGAGACAAGGCTCAAGAGCGATCAAGCTAGTGTAACCTTGTTGGAATCCATAAGGGTCAATCGTGAGAGCGTCTTCGAGGGTCGAGGAGACGAGGGATGAGAATCGGTCAGACAAGGTGAGATCGTCGGTTGAGAACGAGGTCGCTGGACGGGTTGAGAGGAGGGTTTGGAGATAAAGATGCGTCCGGATGGAAAGTGCCAAGAGTTGAGGTGGCAGTGAGGGATGTCGATGAAGAACTTTGCACACTGCAGAACAAGGCCGGTTTAGTGCCCGGTATAAGAGGGTCTCATCATTGCGAATTTCGACACTCACGTTTCAGAGCACATGTCACCACTTCGCCCTGACCCCTCGACAACCGTTGGTCGGCTCTACCTTCGATTCCTGCGACAACAGCTTCTTCACCCGCACCCCATGTTCTCTTCTTCCCTCGTTTGCCTCCAGCATGATTGTTTGCCTGTGATGCAGCGTTGTCCTCCTTTTTGAGTTGAGGAGTCTTGGTGTCCAATACGCTCGACACGTGAGTGAGCGAATGCTTGAGCAGTCGAGTATGGAACGCGGCTGTCGAAGGGTCAAAGTGCAAGTGAGACAAGACAAGGGTGTGGAATTTCAAGAGCGAGACGCGGGCGGCGTGGTCTTGCCGAGGAATGTTTTCGAGGATCAAGACGGTTCTTTCCAGAATCGCTCCGATATGAGGAAGCACCTGGTCTCCCAAAGCGACCACGAGCGAGGCGAGGATCTTGAGACCACAACTCCAAATTCGTGAAACCAGACTTAGGGCCATGAGCTTGGCCTCGGGTTCGAGCGTCTCGGACATGGTCTCCGTGAGGTTTGCTGTGGAGGGACACGAGAGGCAGCGGAGAGCGAGTGATATCAGAGTGCCCAAGGGAAGGGCCACTGGACGAGAAGTGGGAAACTGGAGGAGGCGGGTGATAGCCATGGTCCAGCTCGATAGGCACCTTTGCCATCCTGCAAGCCGGTCTCGAGAGGAGACAGAAGTATCGGACAGTGTGATGCTGGGTGAGACTTGATCAGTCAGATGAACGGGTTGTCGGGCGGATATCGTTTCCTGAATCTTGACACTGGTTTGTTGGCGCAATGCCTGGACTTGAGTCTGGCTCACACCCCGGCTTGAAGCGTTGTGAAGCAACTGCGGCCATACTTGAAGGAAGATTGCATCCAAACAAGCAGAAGACTCGTTGATAAGCAACGTCATGTCTCCCTTGAACGTCTGAGTCGCAGCCACTTTTCCTGAAAGCGTATGCAGTCGAGCGAGCAGGCTGGCAACCGATTTTTGTAAGGCAGCTATCTGAGCTGGAGAAGGAGCCAATGCTGAGGGGGCAGAAAGTAAAAGCGAATGGAGAAGAGGGAGCAAGGTTGGCAAGAGCACACGGTGAGGAGTAGGGGATTGAGCAATGAGTTGATCGAGTGCGTCCAAGCAAATCAAGACGATTCCGAGATTGCAGTGGGAATCGTCTCCAGACGAATGCTTTTTAAGGATGCTGAGAACAGCTTGAGACGTTTTGAGAAGGTTGGGGAGCGATGTGGCTCGTTGATAATTTGGCGAAAGGTGAGAATGCGTGTGGAGCAACACTACCAGAGTAATAATGTTGGGCAGATACGACGTGGGTACATTTTGGTTCTGTGCAGCGAAGAAACATGTCAGTACTATAAGCTGGAATACACAGACTACTTGATTGACTCACACTCAACGCTGCCAAAAGATTCAACAACCAAGTCTTTCCCCATCCAGCTCCTAGCACATACCCTTCCTTGTCCATCTTGATAATCTTGATAACCAGAGCGCAAGCATCGTTGCGCTTATCCCATTCATCTGATTCTGATCTTGTCAAGACGAATTCTTGACTAGCAGGAGTCGACCTCGACGATGAGACGGCTACAGGTACGGACACAAACGAGCTGAGCTTGTTGAGAAACTTGTGAGTGTCCCCATGGGCCAGGTGGGATGGATATGCCAAGGGACGGTGTGCCGTCAGCAACGACGACACTGCCGGGTCCGAAGGCAGCAGCGGCGTCAGTAGTGAAAGAATGGTGGTGGCCATGGGTGTGATGCCGAAGGTGCAAGATACCCTCTGCTTTCCATATCATCTCCCGTCATGGAACCTCGAAATGAGCCTTGTCTAAACATTTCTGCCTCCACTTTCAGTCAATCTGCCCGCAAGGAACGACTGCAACTGCCCGTACGGAATAGACGGCCGCCCGCTTGGAATCCCTTGGACTGCCCCCCTGGAATAATGGTTTGGTGACGTAACTTGTGTGCACGTCGCCCTTGTACAGCGGGTTTCATAGACTTGCAGAGTGTGTAGAGAACGTTGGAAAGTGAACAAGTAGCGAACAGAGCCTGACACAGCCAACAAGAGGCAGCGACACCTCGGTGAAAATAGACATGTCATTCTGGAACCCATTCCGCCGGCATGAGGAGCCAGTTGCTACACCTGAACAGGTAGACGAGACCAACGATGAGCCAATCAAGGTGGTCGTCAAGTGGAATCGAGACAGGTGCGCACAAGTTTCAGTGATTCCATTATGGTGTCGGAGAGCTAAAAGCCGTATCGTATTTCTAGATTTAACGTTCCTATTCCAAAGCCGTCTCAAACGCCCGTATCGACACTGGTGAGAATTGTCTTGGTTTGTGATCTGCTTTTTACGATAGGACAACTCACGTCTGTGGCCCGATTCCCTCAGGTAGCAACACTAGCCACACAGACCGGTCTCCCTGCCGACAAACTCAAACTCATTTACAATGGAGGTGTCATGAAAAACTACAATCTCCCTGTCGCAGGATACGGCCTCAAAAACGGCTCTCAAATCGTTCTCGTCGGATCCAATGAATCCAACATCAACGATATCATCAAGGCTCAACAACAGGGAGGTCACAAGGAACCGCAGCAGATCAAGAAGAAAAAGGAAGAAATTCCCACAACAGATCAAGGACTCGCCGAGTACTTGAATAAAAAGAAGCAATTCGTCGATGAAATGCAACCCGAAATTCATCTCTTTGAATCGCGGTCACAAGAATTCCTGGCACGTTCAAAGCAAAAGCCACCACCGCCCTCCGGTGACCGACCTGAGCTAACATGGACAAAGCTGCAAATGGAACACGCCAGGCTGACGGAAATATTGTTGCAACACTTGCTCAAGCTCGATGGGATTGATATTGACTCGAGCATGACGCAAGCACGAGCCTCGCGAAAGGATGCTGTCAAGACGGTACAAAGGGCAATGGACCATGTGGATACGATCTGGGGCCCGATCAAGTACTTGCGCGGCCCCGAAGATTGAGTTGCATGGAGAGCGGCGTCTTGATAGACTCGAAGAGAGGATATACAATTGCGGTGGCGGGAAGCTGAGCTGCTAGATACAACGAATTCGAAATGCAAAGTGTAGATTACAGCTATTTGTTTGTGTGTGCTAGAAACCCCTAATGAAACTTGATGCATACGGAAGTTGATGAGAGAGTGCCGTCAAAGGATGAAATGGCCTCGGAAGACCAATAGAAAGAATTTCCGTTCAAGAATACCAAGGCAAACAAGATGAACGCCAATCGGCTTGACGTGTGACGACCCCTCCATGCTACAGCAGCACGCTGCTACATCGCAGCCTCATACCTTTCCAGATCCGCAGGATTGGGTGGGATGACCTGGACAAACTGCACTCTCGAATACATATCCCACCATAGCTTGACTTCATCATTCCAAAACGTCGTTTCCGACGTACCCAACAAGGAGATGATGATCCGGAGAACTTTTCCCCGCATCGCTTCCCCATTCGCAGCGAGGTGCTCGATCGGAGTGGCCGCGAGCAAGGCGTACATTCGTCGTCCTTCGTGTTCACGTTCAGACTCGACGTTGGACCCTCCGGCCATAGCTTTGAAGTTCAAGAGCTCAAACTTTGCCGATACGGCCGTGATGAGCAAGTTGGCACGTTGGACGGAAAAGATATCGTCGTCTGGGTCGTTTTCTGCATGATGGTGGGGGTGAACGATATCATCACTCGCTGCCGTTGGACGAAGGGCGGCGGGCAAGCGGTCGAGGATATCATTCACCCGCTGTTGAGCCCGTTCGATCCATTGCAACGATCCGGAATGATTGACAAGCGACCGAGCAGAGTGTTGACGAGTCAAGAGGAGACATTCGCCAATGACCTGAAAGATGCCAGCGAGGGCGACAAAGCCTACCATGTACGACGGTCGGGAGGATGGTTGAGCGAGGGATCCGTGTGTCGTGATCAGCTCATCATCGATACAGAGCGGAAACGAGGGAAGACCTTCGAAATCATGCATCATGATCGGGAGTCCTGAGCAGGCGTCCGTCCTGTATAGCACACAAGAGTGGTGCTTCGTCAGATGTCAACAGGTCTTAGAAGCTACCTTGTCGCCCATATCACTCACTTGTCGGTATTATACAATTGCCAAAAGATCCGTTTTCGCAGCTCTTCATGCACCCGGTCGTACGGCTCATCCGATTCCCCCTTGTCGCCATGGTTCAATCTCATCACATAGGCCAACCGAGATGCTTCACCCAACGTCGTCGCCGCCCGATTCACATCCCCCAAAGCCTGGCAGAAAAAGTAATCCGCAATCAGAATCGCCAATGTCGTCAAATTCGGTCCACTCCGCTTGACACTCCCGACCAACGTCTTCTGCTTCCGAATCTGTTCTTGAATCAACCGCGAGGCTACGTGACAAGACGATTGCAATTGCTCGAGTTGGTCTTGTCCAAAATCAGCCATTTTGGATTTGGGCACTTGGCAAATCACATAAGCGACGAGACTGAGCAAGAGCGCCCGAAACTCTTGATCCGTTCGGTCTCTTCGAAGTGCCACGTCGGCACTAAACGTTGGCTTGTGGACAATCGGGACGAGTGCATGCTGGTATCGAAGGTACAGAGAGATGAAGAATGAAATGTTTGAAAACGAGGTAATGTCTTCCAACACGGGCGAAGAGGATCGAATCGGTGCGGTAGGCCCTGCTGCTGATGCTGCGGCATCTCTGCTGAATGGGGCTGATAATGTTGGGGTCGAAAAGGGAAATGCTGGAGTTGGATGATCAAGAGACGGAATAGGGTACATTCGTCGATGATCCGGGTCAAAGGGACTGGTCACGTAGTCTGGTCGACTAGGTCTACTATTGTTGCTGCCAAAGTAGTCTTGCTGCTGTGCTTGTTGACCTATCATGTCCCGTCGATTTTCACCGCCAACAGCACCACCGCCACTATGGGGTGAATGAGCTTTTCCTCCAAAGGGGGGCAGTGTAGAGGTGTCGCTCTTCCTGGCCACCCTACCACCACCGTCGCCATTGCTACTTGAAGCGCCAACAACATTGGCACTCGTATTGGCGCCGTCCGCGACAATGACTGAACCCGAGCTCCACTGCCGATCGGACTCTATCAGTTTTCCAATAGACATGCCTCGAGGTCTTGAATCAGGCATCATGCGATTGACGTCATGTTCCCTGCTTACGATCCGACTCGTCTGGGGCGATGAAGATGAATGGGAAAATGAATGGTGACGGATGGGCGGCCCGGTCAGAGGAGGATGAGGTAGTGGTGGTTGAGATGAAGTGGAAGGTGCAGTGGTTCGTGAAGTCGAATCCGGAGAGTACTTTCGCTTGTATCCTCGATACGAATCGTTCCAAGCATCCAGATGATGTGAATGGACCGGGTCATGGGATCGGACGTCTTGTGAGTGGCTCGTCGAGCGATACGATTGAATTGTATCCCGCCCACCATGCAAGGTATGCATACGATCTGTAGTGTCATACGGACTATCTGCTTGAACACTGCTACTCGCACTTCGAACGAGGGAAGTCGGCCACAAGTCCAAATCGGATGGGAACGCTGGCGTCGATCGTATTCGTTGACTAGAACCTGATTCAAGTGGGGAGCGATGGTGAATGGTTCCTGATGGATGGTGCAAGGGAGACTCTTGGGGGTTATAGCTAGGCCGTCGTTGTTGACTGATGTGAGACTCTTGCCCATGCGTCAAAGTCCCTCGCCGCTCTCGAGACGGTGGTGAATCGGAGGGGTAATCATCTCGAGAGATTTGAAGCGACGACGAAGTCAGACTCCCTTGTCCTCGCTTGACCGCTGAATGTTGAGACTCAATGGCTCTGTTTCGACCGGACTCATCCACATCCTGACCTCTGTCGACGACTCTCCCATGGTCCTCTTTTTTACGCTTGCTTCCCAATGGTCTTCCCGGTTTCTTATTCACGTAATCGTAACTGCACTTGACATCTAGGTTCTTGCAGCCTTTACAGCGGGGCGGTTCTGCGGTAGAGTCATTTTCACTAGGGTCTTCCTCGACTGGTACGCATTTGATCTGGGTATGTGTGTGTGTACATGTCGTACGATATAGTCAGTTTGAGCATTCCGGCAAGCGGTTTTTACATGATCGGTTACCTAAACCGCCGCTCACCTTGCGTTTCCTACAGATATCACACGGACGACGCCCTTGACCTCCTGTACTCGAGACACCTTGCTGTTCATTGATCGGTGGATGATGTGCAGCAGCGTCGTCGTCGTGGTCCGGCATCGAGTCGACGGCGTGGTGGTCGACCGAGTCCACGGGAATCCCACCACCTGTCCGTTCAGCAGATTCCTCGTATGCACGGTTATGGCTCGGCGGTCCGTCGTGTCTGGCTGATCCTCCTTCGGACGAAATATTCATTTGAGCTTGCTATCTCTGCCCCTTGCTGCTGCATGTTCACTCGACGTCTGTGTCGTTGGGCTGACCTAGTTGACTACTGTAAACATTTTGCCATCCCAATGGTCTGTTAGTACAGTAGTTGTCGACTTGTCGTAGTCGATCGCCGAGGTCAGTGCGAGCGGCTCTTGCTTGGTCGTTTTACCTAATGATAATGCAATTATTGGCCATATAAACTCTGTCAATAAAGACAAACCATCATGAGTGCATTTGCCAATAGCCAAGGAGCAGAGAATGGCCTGACACACAAGTAAGCAGGTGTTTGATTCTGTTCAACAAGAAGGAGGACGCTGACGGTCAGACTACTAGCTGGACAGAAGACGATATCGAATCTGCCTCTCTTACAGGTCTTCACTTTGTCAAAGCATTCTACGAAAGTTATGACAAGCCCGCCGACAGATTGCCTGTAGGTGTCACATAGCATTCCCTCATCTCAACCGGTCCAACGTTTCTGACGTTCCAGGGACATGTCAAAACACATACCTACACAGTTACTGGCACCATTCTACAGAGAAGCTTCTACCATGACATGGAACGGCAACCGAGCTCAGGGTATTGCTCAGATAGGAGAAACCTACTCTAAAATGCCTCCAAGTAAACATGACCCGACCACAGTAGACTGTACACCAATAGCAGGTGCGTACATCCATCGAATTGATTGTCTTGGTTGCAAAGTATTGAAAATATCAGTCGTCACCAGGTACCAACCCTCCCCGGCTGCTGGTCACAATAACAGGCCTCGTCCGACACTCCCCTCCTTCTCAACTCGCCTCGACTGCCATCTCCGCCCGATCACTTGCCCACCACGTCCCACTGGACTCGGTTCAGGAATACCCCCTGATGGACGGTGGGAAACCATTACCAGGTCCCGTCGCCGAGGGGTACGTCTTGCCCACAAGTGTGCCCTCGGCGAGCACGCCTGGCCCGGGCGAGGGCGGGGGAGGGAAAAATAAGGGAAAGGAACACATGAGTGAGGGTGCGATCAAAGGGCTACCAAGGTCGTATGTCCAGGTGCTTGAACTTGTGTGTGAGGATGAAGGTGGACAGACACAGGGACCGAGGGTGCAACCCAAGGTGAGTTTTGCAAGCTATTCGTAACTGACTGGTCGACTGATTGGTCATTTCTTAGTATTACATTTTGCGGGATACCTTCCGCTTTGTCGGTTGAGCATGCTCTCCTTTTGACCCTTGTATTGTTAGAACATTCCTTCAGTTATGCATCGCATAGATACGGCTTCAAGACGTCGACTTTCGAATATGAGATCACTCTGCTCGAGATCTCTTGCTATCTGGTGCCTCATCACCTGCCTGCCCGTCGTCACCTGTCTCTGCTCGGTTGATTCCTCCCCATCCCTGTAAGACAGCTCGGCTGACCGCTTCTCTCAGCTCATCCTCTGGATCCCGTCCTTCTCGTTCAGCACGTTGCATGATTTCGTTGGTCTCTTCCATGAGCGTTTCTGATATCCGAGTCGATAATTGTTCCGCTTGGAATTCAGAAGGCCTTGTCGGATCGGCTGTCGTTGCTGTTGTCGAAGACGTCACAGCTAATGGGACGGACGCGCTGCCATTGCCTACCAAGAGAGACTGTAGGTATACAGCAGGTTCTGGGTGGTCTTCAAACAGTGCTTCAGCAGGCTGGATGAGGGATGATGAATGTTTAGTTTCTGTTCCACGCAACAACCGTTCATTCAGGAAGCAACTCACTGAAAGCCCCTCGGCATTCCGCACATCGGCCTCGGCTCCGTGCTCCACCATCCATTTTGCGACTTGAACACTCTCCACCGTGTACAACGGGGTATCTCCATCCTCGTCCGTGACGTTGATGTCCCCACCCTTTGAAATCAAATACTCGAGGAGCTCGAGGTGACCATACGAAGCGGCAGCATGCATCGGGGTATACGTGTTTTCATCTGCTATGTTGGGTGAGAGACCTGTCAACAAGATGAAATGTTAGACAGGCGTTGAGCACATTGACTAGGGCATGTGGATACCTTGGTTCTCGATCAAGTCCTGTATACGCATACAACCACACTCAGTGTCAGCTGCTCTTCTGCTAATCAACTCATTCGCTCTCGTCTCACCTTTACTCGCTCCAAATCACCATCACTGGCTGCGATCCAAATGTTTTTCGCATTTTCTGGGGCGGATACACTGGGCATGTTGAATGTAGAGAGAGAGAGACTTGAGTGTGGCACCACGTTTCCTCTCTACTGTCTAATAAACTCTCCCCTATGCACTTCTATACAAATGCTATCCATTTTGAAAACGCATAGTACACGTCATCTGACAACGCATACCGCGCACCATCATTCACTCTATTAGACGAGTTTCATCGTTTCCATCGTCTGACCACACATCTACATGCGGCCATTTGACCCTTATACAAAAGGCTCACTAGACAAATGGACACCAGCAATATGCAGTCACCGTACCACTCTACGTCACCGTTTGGGAACCACAGCGATCCGTTCCAATCAATCTCACCATGGGCTTCCGAGGGTCAACCCAAGGGATCTCCACCCACAACAGCCACGAAGAACAACTGGTCAGACACGTATACGCCTGACCCTCCTGCTGCTGCAACTAGTGCTACTAATTCTGCTGCTGCTGCTACTAGACCTGCCCTGTCGCCATCTGCTCAGTCAATGGAGCAGTCGATAGAACAAGGATGGTATGCGAGTGCTCTTGGAAGCGGTAGTGGTAGTGGCTTTGGCGGCGGTGGTGGCGCAACGGCGTATGATGATAGAGGATTCGGAGAGTCCGATTGGGGTCAACCCTCAGTACCAACACAACCACAGCGTCATCAGCGCCAGTACTCTCAGTACGGATCTCCATACCAGCAAAACACTGAGCCACGAAACGTGTATGGCGAGGCGCAGCATGAACGCCCACCTCAGCCTCAACCAGCATTCTCATCACCCCAACCGTCTTCTCAACCACGACCGTCCGAGCCATCGTCGCAGTCAATCTCCTACCAAGGAGGTGCCTCGGCGCTTCCCGGCCCCTTGCAGAGTCAAGAGATTCCAGATCAGCAGAATCGAGGACAAGCACAAACTTATGGACAACCACCCTCTCAAGCATTCGCACGGGCCCAACAGCCACCTTGTAAGTTCACTCGTTTATATTTGTGTGCAGACTTTGCTCAAAGATTTTGTTGGACGGTAGATCAAGCAACCCATTCACCATTCGCCAGGCCATTTTCAGACGCTGGCAACAAGCCTTATATCAAGCCCCAAACGGTGCGTCGAGCCTTGCTGATGTAAAGAGTCAGACCTCACTGATCGGACTCGTTTCTGTCATTCAGTTTGACGAAATGTACGCCCCTCCCGAATCCTTTTTGGAAATTGAAGTGCGAAACCCTCAAACACATGGCAGCGGAAGGCGGATGTTTACAGACTATGAAATCATGACCAAGGTGTGTTATCACCCCCCCATTGACAATGCGGATCAATGACACTGAGATTTCCGTTCCTAGACCAATATTCCAGCTTTCAAGCTCACAACGTCTGTCGTCCGAAGAAGGTATAGCGACTTTGAGGCCTTTCGAGATATCCTTGAGCGGGAAAGCACACGAGTCAATATCCCGGCTCTCCCTGGAAAGGTGAGCTTGCACATTGTCTAGTCCCACTCATCTTCAATGCTAGGATACTGAGCGTTGTTTTCCACTTTCAGGTCTTTACCAATCGATTCTCAGAAGACTTGATTGAGAAACGTCAAGCGGCGCTTCAGCGGTTCTTGGAAATCGTTGCCGGGCATCCATTGTTGCAAACCGGATCAAAGGTCATGTGTGCTTTCCTCCAAGGTACGTCCCATGCTGTTTGAAAAGGTGAACTACTGAATGACCGGTGTGACGTGCTCGACAGACCCGCAATGGGACCGAGCTCGCTGGATCTAGGTTATCTAGGAGCGCACAATGTTCAAAAACGGAGAGCTGCAAGTCGCCGCTTCATCAGTGACCTGCACAGCTCGGCTCTATCTTGTACCGCATGACACCAACCAAAGGAACATTGTTAATGATATGATGATGAATCTCGCGCCGTGGGTGATACAGTTTATTATCTAGATACACTATGACCATCATTCTCGAAACACGGTGATGGGCGCATGCCAATGATACATTTGAGCCCCTCTTTATACATTCTGTTGCGAGCCATACCTTGGTGGTGGTGGATCATATTGATTCGTGCCATACTGGTTTTGGCCTGGGGACATGTACGCCTGCTGAGGGTACTGCGTCATACCACTCCCATAAGTGTACGACCCCGAGTAAGGGTTCACTGTCCCGTTGTTCCCTTGATTCGAAACAATTGAATTCGCCCGGTAATCGTAATTCGCATAGCCAGATTGCGGCTGAGCTTGCTGGTTGGGGTCGTAAGACGACGACGATGAGGTGCCGAGGCGATGCCTGTTTCGTCGGCGCCTCCGTGCCATGCTCGTCCCTACGCCACATATCGTACCAAAGACGCAGCACCAAAAGATGAGGATGAGGCCAAAAAAGACAATGGGCTGGAGGTAATATTTTTTTCTCTTGTTCGTCAGTCCCGGTATATCTGAATATAAAGTGCGTTTTTGAAATGTATCAACTTACCAAGATGATGGGGACAAGGTAAATGTTTCGCCACCCGCTACTACTGCTGCTTCTTCGAACACACCCGCTCCCCCAGCACTGGCCTTGTACGGGCGGTAGAGTGGCCAGGACGGCGAGTGTGGTCATGACCACTATCGTCCGCCAACATGATTTCGAGGTAGGATTAGTCACGATGGGCAGAGTTGAGAGTGTTTGTGTATTGGTTTCTTGGTCGTGGTTGGGATGTGACGATGTGAGCAAGCTTGAATGGGCAAAGACTGGTTTATCTGTGAGATCCGAATGTGGAGTCAAGAACATGAACCAGTGACTGTAAAGTCTTTATATGGTACATCATCTTTTTGTTCCGCCCCGTCTGGATGCTGTGTAGAGAGATGTCAAGGAGAAAGAGAGAGAGAGAGAGAGAGAGAGAGAGAGAGGCAACTACTGCCATTCCGACTTGTCTATTTCTCGGGCCCAACAGCCGCAAGGTACTCGAGACCGTGCATGTATGTAGGTTTGAGCCTCGAAAGTGGAGAGAGAAGAGATGACTGAGAATCATGGGTTTGATTCCACAGTGCTGCACTGCTATCTGCTCCGTCATGGACAATGACAAGAATGAGGTAGAAGGAGAGAGTGTCTTCCAGAATCAATTGCACAGCAGTTGGTCGTACAAGACTCTCTCTCTCTCTTCTCTCTCTCTCTCTTTCTGTGGTGTTCCGCTCCACACAAGCAAATGTACCCGAGACGAACCCCGAAGCGGAGATGTCCGCGTGTGCAGCGTGAGCACTGGATGAGCGTGGAGGTCACGTGGATCTGGACTGACTGGAGCAGTCTTATCGGAGCACAAGATTTGGTTTGCCAAGTTGCCCCATGCTGAAATGCCAAGAGTACAGTGTGGCCGATGGAGTGAATGCCGGTTATCGGTTCGTACTGTTGGGACTTTGAAAAAGTTGGATTCAAGGTCTGTCTTACGGCGATATGTGGGCAACGATGAGGGTACAATGGTAGAGAGGCAACTGTCAAAAGCCGCACTTCACGAGTACCGCAATCTCCGTCAAAGAAACTACAATGGCTAGCAATTGTGAAATCAAAATCATAGAGGTGATGCCTATGGATACATGTTGAGCAAGTCTTGATATGCGATACAATCATCCTACACTCGTTCCTCGTTGGCGAAAAAAAAGAGAGTCGCCGGGTCGAGTCATTTTATAAACACCCTCTACTGCTTGGGTGGCGGGCCAGCTGGGGGTTGGTAAGACTGCTGGGGTGGTGGACCGGGTGGAGGTGCATACTCTTGCTGAGACTTTTCATACGAGTTGTAACCATTTTGCCCTGAACTGACATGAGCTTGTTGCGGGTATTGTGTCATTCCATTCTGTTGACCATACGAGTACGAAGAGTCGGATTGTTGATTGTAGTAATTGTCAGATCGACCGGCTGCTACGCTTTCAGACCCTTGGTTGTAATTGGGGTATCCAGATTGCGGTTGGTGCGAGGGGAGAACGGTAGCTCCTCGATTCCGTCGTCGTCCACAGAGGGCCTTGAAGAGGCAAAAGTAAAAGACGAGGCAGAGACAAATGACAAAGATGGGCTACAGGCGACGACATGACGTTGGTAAGTTTTATCGTCCTCGTTCTAATAAATATCAAGAACCGACTCACCACCAAGATAGCCACCAGATAAATGTTTCTCCATCCGCCCCTACGTCTAGGTCGTCGGTAAACGTATTGAGCCTCTACTGTTTGAAGAGTTGATAGGGCCGAGAGTGCCAATGCCAAACCGAGGCGAGCTGTAGGTCTGAGTTTGAGTGAACTGGCGGTCATGATGGTCTGATAATGTTGAAAAAGGCAAATGGGGAACAGCTCAAGAGTGGTATCATTTTTGTTCAAAACGATGGCCTTATATGTACAGGAATGGGGTCAGGAGAAATCTGCAGCAGACATGGAGTTGAGTAGCGCGCTATACGATCGACGAGTTGGACTTGGTATCGACGCATTTCGTCATAGATATGGAACCGTTGGCCCGGATCCACGGCCGTGGTAGAAATACATGTAAAAAACCTTTTGAAACTTTGGTGTAACCGAACCAGACTCGTGATCTCCAACAGAGAGGAGAGCAATGGAGCGAGCTGGAGGCGGAGAGGAGCAGGAATATGACTGCGAGAGCAATCGCTCAACGATCTTCGATACTCGAGCCACATGCCCATTATCCACTCGTCACCACAAACGCTGCTACGAGTGCGCGCGGTTCACCGTTGACCGCGTTCACTGGTGTCATGACGAGCATAAAGGTGGATTCGTGGATTTCAAGAGTGTCCATCTTTCGAGCTTGTGATCCTCTCCTGCATGACGTCTTGTGCAAAAAGAGTTTCAAAGGCTCGACGCTCGATGTTGCGCTCGCTGCCAATTCCGAGCTTTTCTGCTAGACTGGTAGACAGACATGCCATCCTTTGAGCCAGTGGCAAATGTCTGTCTCCACTACATACCGAGAACACAGTCGTAGTACAAGTGAATAGCAAGTCGCAGCGTAAAGTTGGCACCGCGGATTCTCATTGAGTGAGAGGCACACATATGCACGGCGCCCATTCAAACCCTCTGACCGGCAGCAAACGACCGGGTCAACCTTAATTGTGTTCCAAGCGGGCAGTCAAGCCGGACCTGCTTCGTCAGTCGTCAGTCATCCCCTATCTGACCTCTGCTTCCAAGGTTGCCAGCCAGGTGTCGCTCTTTCGCAAAGCAACAGAGTTCAGCTCGCCAAGTAGGTTGCTTCAGCCGTCAAGCTTTTCGCACTATCCGTCATGTCTTGGTAAGTCGTATGAGCTTGCAGTAGGGTCACAGAATAGCCGCTGACCAACTCTTTCGTTTGTCAACCTACAGGGAAGGGTATGTCGATCCGTTACTGGTGCCATCATTCTCAAAGCGAGACTCATGTTTGCTGCGTTTGCTCTCTTCATTGCATTCTGTTTCTTTCGTTTGGCATTGACCCTCTAGGTTCAAGAAAGCGGCGTCCCGAGCGGGGACGCAGATTATGCAAAAGACTGGTCAGATCGAACGAACAGTCGACAGGGAATTTGCCGAGGAAGAAGCCAGGTACAAGACGTGAGTTTTGAAAAGGTGTTGCTCAAGTCTCATTGTCAATGTTGACGAGACATCATCTCTCAATTTAGCCTGGAAAAGGAATCAAACGAGTTGCAAAAGGATGCCAAGACTTATCTTGATGCAATGCGATGTGAGTCTGATACGGTTGACAAGGTTTCCTCGTGCGGCGAAGCTCATGTTTGCATCGTAGCCATGTCTTCATCACAAACTCGAATCGCAGGAACATTGGAACTCTTTTACACGGCAGACCGAACTTCGGATGTAAGTTGCGAAATGGGCAACAGGTCAATGAATGGAGTTGATCTAACCATGTCTCTTTCTGTGTGGGTACAAACAATCACAGGGTGCCATGGCTGGCCACGCTTACAAGTCGGCCGTTGATGATTTGGATAATGAGGTGCAACGTGATCTGGATGCTCCCTTTAGAGCAACAGTTCTTGAGCCTGTTGGCAAGCTGTGCAGTTATTATCCCAACGTCAATGAGGCGATTGCAAAGAGAAATAAAAAGGTATTTGCGTCACACTCGATTCGTGCAGTGAACCTGTTCTGACTGCTTGCTTGTTGTTTAGCTACTTGATTACGACGCTTCGCGATCCAAGGTTCGAAAGTTGATTGACAAGCCGGCCGACGACACGAGCAAGCTTCCCCGGGCTCAGAGTGAACACGATGACGCCAAGGAGATCTTTGAGTTGCTCAACAACCAACTCATTGAAGAGTTGCCACAGATTGTCGAACTTCGAATTCCTTACCTCGATCCATCCTTTGAAGCCATGGTGCGATGTCAGCTGAAGTTTGCCGAGGAAGGTTACGCAAAGTTGTCTGGCGTTCAAAGGTTCGTGTCTGTCGCAACATCTCTTTTCGCCCGGCACATGTCCCTCTCGTTGAGCTGACCCGGTCAACGTGTTACAGGTACTTTGCCGAGAATGTACGGGACGAGTACGCTGCTGGTCACCTCGACACCAAGGTCGAAGCGGCTTTGGACGAGATGAAGGGATTGAGCATTTATGGCGTGTAGATGGACTGATCATCCCACTCGTTTCCCGGCTTGACGGTTCAGGGCGTTTTCGACCTCGAGTGACCGCTTCGTATGGCTCCCACTCTTGCTCAGAGTCGTAGTATGCCCGCCTTGATCCTCACCAATCCCCCCATTCATTTACCCTTTTAGACAAGTCGTTGTACCCAATGTATACCTTGAATCATTCATGCACATAATGATGCCGGCGCCACTAGCACCATTGACTTGCCAACATTTTGCGATGTAAATGTTACAAACCAGGCGTCCAGTTGAGTACGCTGAGTGTTCGGCCCTGTCGGCCCGGTAATCTCGGGTTGCACCGATCACACAGTTTACTGGATGAATACTCGTCCGAGGCATGCTGGCCGACCCCTCGCGACGCTGGACTCACGCACATACATATTCAGCGCGCAAGTGGGGGTGTGGGGATGCTGGGCGTTTAGCAGATCTATCGCAGAGTGAGTGGTGGTTACTGGTTATTACTCGTTTGTTTTGAAAGTGGGCAACATGTTGTAGCCTGCCCCATCTGCCGCGTCGTCGTTGTTGCTGCCCCTGGGTTTGCTCGCGTGTGATTGCATCCAGTCTCGTATTACCAGTTTGGGCTACTTGCAGGTAAATGTCGTCGAGGTTGATGAGATGAGCAAACGGGTCAGTAGCGGAATCCCGTCCAAACGAGTTGATAGTCGAATGGAATGGAAATATCACATAGGTACCAGTGGTGTACTCTTGTGGTAAGATAACAACAACGAGCCAGGTGCATGGCGTGACCACCGGGTGTTGTAGAACGATTATCAACATGCAGTCGCTGCAACTTTAGCCATAGATTACTAGCAGCAGTCAGAAAGGCAAAGGGGGACAATAGCCGCCGCCGCCGCGTGGATTGATGATGCCGCCACATACGCGCTGCTTGCTTGCGACCACACACACACTCACTCACTCACTCACCAGTAACAGTAGCCAGCCCCTATCTCTCTCTCTCTCTACCTCTTACCTTTTGACCACTTGCTCGACCATTCCCGGTTCTGTTCAACACCACATTCGCTCATCTCTTTCTACCTCTTTCTGGGTGGTCCATTTGGTGAGACAGATCTCTCTCTCTCTGTGGGCTTGCTCTCCTGGCTGACCCCGTCTTGAGAGGTCAGGCAAACGTGCCTCGCTTCGCCGGCGTTACTGGACACTCCTCCCAAGCAAGGCCTATGCTGTGTCGTCTCCTTGATATATACTCGTCGCTGCATATCAACTAGCCAACGACCTTGTAAAGACGACCTGGTTTGAGCTCGCCATCAAGGGAGCAAGGAATGTTTCAAGCCCAACCAGAACAGCATCACTATCCGCACGCACATCCTCAACCACGACATTATCAACACAACGAGTCTGACCCTGAACAACACTCGGGACCACAACATCATCATTACCAGCAGCACAAATACGATTATCCACAGCAAATCTCGAATCACTATAGCCATATAGAGACAACCGACGGGAGGGGAGCTCTCGAACCGCCTGCGTTTCCCAACTCAACGTCATATACCCATTCATCACATCAGTCTCCGCCGACAAACGGACCAGACTGTCCAGGGCAACCATTGCACAGTCACTCGGCAGTCAACGAACGAGGCTCAAGCGTACCTAGAGTAGATCACCGTTCATATCATCAACAACCTCAGCCACTCACCATTGAACAACAACATCTACCGCAAGAATTGTCTTTGAATATGAATGGAGGTACGGAATTCTCATCGTCCACTATGGGTGGCTTGCGTCATCAGCAGTCGTGGCAAGGCAATCAGATGCACAGAGACTTTGTCCCAAGCAACAATGACCATTCGGCCAAGGATAGACCTCAATCTAGAATGCCATTTGCCAACGCAAACAATGGCATGTGGAATCAACAGTCATCGTCACCGTACCCTCAGAGTCCACCTGACCGCTATCAGTACAACAACGATCCAAACATGTCCTCTTTAGGACTCGGTGGAATGAGGATGTCATCAAGCTTTGATGGTCAACGTGGAGGAGGAGGGCATGGTGGGTCCGATTCCCAACCGCCGGGAACGGATTCTATGCATACTTTATACAACCCGCTATCGCCTCCACCGCAAAAGCCTCATCAACGAATGGATGGCCGTCCAATCACCGTGGCCGATAGGTTTCGTCGGGAGCTGGACGAACACGAAGAAGACGGTACCGGCAATGGCGGCGGAGATGATTATAGAGGCAGAGCAAGAGAGGAAGAGGGAGAGCGAGGCCGATTTGCTGAAGGCTGGAACCAAGGACGAGGTGGCGAGCAGGATATCGATGCCACGGCTCAGGGTGGACGAGGCCAAGGTGGAACGGCAGAAGGTGGTCGAACAAGAACCAGAAATCGAACACGGAGCAAAAGCAAAAAGAGAGGCGGTCGAAGTCGGAGCTCGACCCGACATCCCAATGCCGGTAATAATTCATCAATACAGTACGGTTCATCAGGAGGTCGGCCACGAGGCGAAGGAAGCCGAGGGGCGAGTCGGACCCGGCATAATCAGCAAAACAACCCATCGTCGCAAAATGTCGAGGGAACTAGCCATGAAAGTGACCAAGAAGATACGCATGACCCCACAGGTATGGACGCAGGCCGAGCAGCCTCGCATGGCTATTCAGCGGGCCAAACGAATGTGGGTGTTGGGAAAAAGGAGGGCAGAAAAGGTGGTGAGCGGGAAAAGGAAGATATCACGACCATATTCATGGTGGGATTCCCAGATGATATATCGGTGAGTCCATGTGGCCCTCGGTGGTTTCTTTTTTTCCTGCGCGATGAAATGCTGACAGGGAGATGTGGTGGTTGACATGTGCAGGAACGAGAGTTTAGCAACATTTTCACGTTTGCGCCCGGATTCGAAGCGGCATCGTTAAAGTTTCCCAACGCTCCTTCGGTACTGACCAAAGAGACATCAACGCCTCAGCTCGGACTATCGATCAGCGGAAGTGGACAAAGTCTAGCTGCCGAGTCTATACTCAGCCCCGACGCAGATGAATTGTCAATCCTCAAAGCTGACGATGAAGAGTCCACGGTCAGTGGCGAGCAACCGTCGAAATCGTTGTGGTCTGCAGCTGCATCGGTCGCTCTAGGACTCGGATTTGACTCTACAGCATCGTCATCGACTACCTCGCTAGTAGGCATGACCCGTGCTGGATCATCCGGAACCACTGTTGGCGGGTCTGTAGGCGGGCCACCCAGGCGACAAGTCATTGGTTTCGCTCGTTTCAAAACCCGTGCAGATGCTCTGTTGGCACGCGATACATTACAAGGGCGCAGAATAGACGTGTTCTCAGGGGCCATGCTCAAGGTCGAAATGGCCAAAAAGAACCTCCATTCCCGGCGCGGATTTGGAGGAAGCAACACTGGACCCCTCAGCTTGGTTGGAGTGCCTGAAAGTGAAATCATGGACGTGCTGATGAGGAGTGGCAAGCTTCCTGGATTATGGGCAGGGGCTGGCTTGGGAAGCTTTGGCTTGTCAAGAGAGAGGTCCAATGGAAGCCAAGGACGCAGAGCAAGCACGGCGACTGTCAATCAACTCGGCAACCTTGGTATTTCAGCGGACAATCAGCCGGGTCGCGAATCAGGAAGCACCAATACCCCTAGCGGCAGGCGAACGAGCTTGTCTGAATCTTTTTCACAGCTCAGTCGGCCAACATCCCACCATCAACCATCCCATTTTTCACCGACCCTGATGCCAGGCCATGGGGGACCGGCAACTCTCAATGCGCAACCCATGCCAAGCTTGGGACAGGCGACCGAAGAGACCAGTGGTTACTCTGAATATGGAAGTACGGGTCGACTCGGAGGCAGTGGCTTCTCTACCTCGTTGTCGAATAGCAGTCGGATGAATCAAGGCGCACCAGCGTTCAGCCCTCGATATGGACAGACCGAGTTTACGGATCAAAGTACACCCATGAACAATAAAACGTTCCGGCATAGTCGAAGTGACTCGCTGCGCAACGTGTTTGATACTGATTGGACCAATAAGCCGGCAAGTCTTCCCAGCAATGTCACTCCCCTGGGACTGTCCCAAGTTCCGGAGCATCCAGCGTTTTTGGGTCCTTATACGGGCGGCACTGACCGGAGAATATCCGAGGATCAATTGGCTCCTCCTCCAATGGGGACATCTATGCCAACCTCGATGGGTCCGCCGCCACCACCACCACCACCACTTGGAAGCAGCAATGATTCAGGGTCAGCAGGTTATCAGGCTTTTGATCGTTTGAGTGCTGGTGTTGGCATCATTCCTGGTAGTGATCAAATGTCCCCGTCCATTGGATTCACTTCACCTCTCATGTCGTCGGTCCCAAGAGATTCAAAGGCGCTCTTGGCTCTCGCAGAGGCCGAAGACGAGGACTGGAACGTCGGTGGAGTGGGTATGGAAGCCCTTGGGCCCTTTGACGGCGAGTCACGAAACAATAGTCCCGGGCCAACGATGCCGACCATGAGGACAGCCGGCCATCACATGAATGTTCCCATGGGCGGACCAACCCATCACTCGTCGTTTGATCCGGTCACATCTGCAGGGCCATTACCGCCCAGGGGTCACGAGGGACAGCCAATGCCCGTTTCTCATGGTACAGATCAAGGTGGCGAGCAGCCCATTCCTGACATGAACCACCGACGTTCCATGACCGGGCTCGGGGCCAGCGCTGCCGCTGCCCGGCCTCCGTCAGAGTTTGGAATCAACAATGTCAACTTGGCGGATCAGAATCCACCCATCAATACACTCTATGTTGGCAACCTTCCGTCTCACCTGGCAGCGACTCAGTCACCCAACTTTTTGGAAGAGTGTTTGAGAAATCTGTTCAGCCGTGCCTTGGGCTTTAAGCGAATGAGTTTTAGGCAAAAGGTCAATGGACCCATGTGTTTTGTCGAGGTGAGTTTGTTTTTATTGTGTGTCGTGGTTTGAACTGGTCATCATTGGATCGTACTGATCCCGAGTATGGCTTTTCTCTAGTTTGAGAGTGTTGGCTATGCCACTCATGCCATCAAAGAATTGTACGGAAACACATTGGTGAGTTGGTTATCCAAAGTGAGGACATGAGCTCCAGTTTGCGGTGACGCTGACGTGTCTTGACGTGTCTCATACCAGGGTGGCGTGGTCAAGGGTGGTTTACGTCTCTCGTACTCTAAAAACAGCCTAGGTCAACGAAGCAACAATCAGCCCTCGAGAATCAATACGGGTAGTGGTATGTCGGATATCACTTCTCCTGGCTCCTTTGCGACCGGCCAGTCGTCTCTCAGCCCTACATCATCAACCAACGGCATCTCGTTTCACCCCCACTACGGTCGAACGGAAAGCCAAGATTCAGGACTGGCTTCAAGTTTCAAGAGCGAGACGCCGCTGTCTCCTCACGCCGTACCATTCAACAGTTCATCCCTTCCGGCCACCCACGATGGTTTACCCAACATGACGTCGCCCCGTCTGCAGAGGTTCCCATCGACTGGCAGCGAAGGCCGTCAAACAAAGGATGGATCATTGTTGTCCATCTCTCCTCGAGCAGCCTTTTCGTCTCCTTGGCCCATGACGAGTATCAACCCTCTGACAAGTCCTCATGGTGGCGGAAACAATGCAAGTATGCCCCCCGTTCCGGCGCCTCAACATGCCTCCTCGGAAGTATCCAGGAGCACCTAGGACGAAAAAAGACAACTACAACATCGCATCAGCTACTATCATCATCATCAGAATCAAAAACTTCATCACCCTAGAGGTTCCTTGTTTACGACCTATCATCATGGTCCTTTGCTGCATCTTTGCCTTCTTTTTTTTAATTTGGGTGACATCACATTGACAATCTAAACGTCAAGGCATTCGGGATCAACATTACATTCGCAACAAAAACACATATACACACCTTTGATTTCCAGGACGCCTCCATCTTTTCCGGACTGGCCCATTGCAGCTCACGTCCTCCCCATACCCTTGCCCTCTCATTTCCAGATTCACGGGACTGGACATTCACACGTTTCGAGAACGTTCTTTGCGCCCGTTGACGTCCGAGCTTGGTTTGATTCTACATGGGCGCAACAGGATTGACTACGTTGAACAAGTACGAGGTCATTTGCTCTCCATTTCATACATTCATATATGTTTGCCAGTCGTCCAATCATACTTGTACTCTCTTATAAAAAGCTTATGTGCGTCTATGCATTATCATCAACACTGTCATTGTGTCTTGTTGTGGCCTCGGCTTCCTATGCACACGACTCTTTGCAATTGTTTTGGCAGTCGTTTCTACGGGTGCTGCCAGGCTCTCGAGGTACACCGAGCATCAAAAACACGTCACTCGTGATAAGGCAAGCAAAACAAGGCCACGCGCCTGGATTTGATTGATAAGGCAGGGTGTCCACAACAAAACTGGCCTCGTCTTTCTCGTTTTCATCCTGTTATACTCCTCCTTTTTTCTCCATAGACGATGCAGGTATGTCTCTTCTCCCCTGCTGTTTTCTCTCGCATCTAGTGCCACTTGGGTTGACACCTATTTTTCTCGTGTACCACAGTTCAAAGGTCGCAATGCTCGTCACAAGATCGTCTTGTAAGTTACGATTCACGTATAGCCGGTTTTGATGGTCATGTGTACTCACATTGTCACCTTTGAGACAGAACGAATCTACCTTTACGAGCGGGTTAAGGTCCTGGTATTACAACCCTCCTCTATCAGTGATAGAAGCATTGCTCTCTAAACGAGGCCAAAGTTAACGCTTTGATCGATGTCCGACCAGAAAGGCGTCTCCTTCCCGACCCGTCCAGTGGCCTGTCACAGGGACGCTGGATGGCCCAGAGAACCAACGTTAAAGTTGGCGAGGGTATTCCAGGCGGGTTGCTCTGATTTATTGAAGAGTATAGGGACTTGGTATGGGCATGAGGGTCGCCGACTCCTTTGAATCGGGTCCATCTCTTGGTCATTCAGAGGTGGTATCAGTGTCTGCCGTTCTTTTTTTCCTACTTTCGGGCTGGGAAGAGAGACGGTTTGACCCAGAGGAGGAGGCTTGAGTGCAATTTTCTACGTGACGTTGACCGGTGGCATTAAATGTCACGCCTTCGCACGTCTCGTCGTGTTGGCGCATGCTTTCGCTTTAAAAGAAAGATGACGGTAACAACTCGATCAGGACTACTCTTGGACTGCATCGTCTCCCTTTTTTCAATGGCTCTTGTTAGCCTAGATGTTTTTCATTCTTTTCAACTATGGCATTGTCTCTTTCTCTCTACTACACATGCTGCCCGTATCACATGTCACACTTGATCGAGTCTGCCAAGTTTTCAATACAATCTGGCGGTCTGTCTTGCTCAGCGTCTTTCGTGGTGGCTTTTGCGAGGATGCAATCTTTGATCCAGTCTGCAGAATTGCATGTGAGGAAGAAGCTACCATCAAGGATGGGTTGCGAGCTGAGGTGCCTGTATGCGGTAAGAAATTCGGGTCAGTGATGTACTCGAGTATATATGGGCGAGTGATTTACTAGGACGGAATGTAACAAGCAAGTGTCACATTGTCAACATTGTCAACTTCCGACCCCTCTCGACTGTTGTCCCACAAATACTACTCGTATCTTGAAGAGATTGGTGCAGGTTCAGAGTGGCAGCATGGAGCCTCCTTCTGACAATCTTTGGAAACACATTCTGGCAGGTGCCAGCCGACACGACGAGCGGCTGCCATCAAAGCACGTCCTTGTCTTGGGTCAGTCATCATTCTTACCCCGTGACGAGAGATCATTTGGTTTGCTGATACCAAGCTCGGATATAATCAAAACCACTTACGGATCCTGACAGGTGAAAGCGGCCGTGGCAAATCAACTCTGATAGAACATTTATTTGACAACCGACCGTCTTCCTTGGGCGCATTTAAACCGTCTTCATCCTCGACACCTCATCATCGACGGAATGACAAGACGGCGTCTTCTGGCTCGACCTCTCGAACAAAACATGGCAAGCAGTCTGATACCCCAGGCTCTAGAAGCCCACGACAAGAGCGCAAGAGAGTAGCCACGGGCGGTACCCTCAATGACCATGAAGACATGGATGTTGACGGGGACGAACGAGGACTTGCTGCGCTTGATCAACATGTCATGATGGATGATAGACTCGCAGGTACTGAAGGCTTAGCGGTGGATTACGAATGGCTGGATGTCAACAATGGGGATTTGGGTAAGCCTTGTGGTTGCAAGAACGCCCCGTGATTGAGAAAAGCAATGTTGATGTCAAACCATTATCATACGCCTGTGCGCAGACAATGTTCCGCCCTTGTCGTTTTATTCACCCTCATCCTCTTCTTTGCGGCTACTCCAGTCTTTGCCATCAACACTACCTAGCAATTCAGTCTCGCATACAACGGTATTGATCGTGCTCGACTGGACTAGACCTCATACGATGGGGGCAGAACTGGCCAGGTGGCTTGCGTGGGTTGATTGGTGGAGTGAACATGCCGCGAGCAGAGAGGAGGAAGTTGAAGGGCGAGAGCGAAGTGAGTCTCAACAGCCTACTTGGCCAGTGATTCACGAGGGCTCATGTTCATGGTCTGTCAGTACAATCGCATGTACAACGTTACATGGAACCTGAGCCCCAAGTAGAGTCATCTACTGTTGAGGCCTCATCATCGACCACAACGGATCCAGTCATTCAGCAAACGTATAGAACCAACGTCGACTCAGAGGCCCTTTTACCTATTCCCAAAGGCGTCCTAACTCGTAACAAATGTGGAATCCCTATTATTATCGTCCTCACCAAGGCTGACAAGTTGGATTCAATCGGAGACCACATGGTTTCGCGGGGGTTGGTCAAAGGCAAAGGCCTAACATCGTTGCCCGGGACAGTAGGAAATCACGTCAAGAGTGAATCATCTTCGCTCGCAACAAAGTACAAGGAAAAGTCCAACGGGTGGAATTGGGACGAAAGAGTTGACTGGGCCTTGGCAGCTATTCGAGTTGCAGGTTTAATGTGTGAGTTTGCCTGTGGAATCTTGAATACTTGAAGCTGAGCGTTGACCCTTGTGTACTGCTCGTGTTTAGACGGGGCCTCGGTGTTTTACACTACGACAGCAAGACCCAATACATATTCTATACTGCGGCAACACATTCTACATCGAGCGTATACGATTCCTCCCTCACCGAGTGCTCATGCTGTAGACTCACCCGTGACAAGTCGGATGCCTTTGACGTCTCAAAACTTCCCCTTTCCATACCGCGCCAATCAGGTTGACAGAGAATCCATCATGATTCCCTCAGGATGGGACTCGTGGGGCAAGATTGCAATCGTCCAGGAATCATTTGACTGCCACGAGTTTGAGACTTTGTGGAGCACCAGTCTTGACAAGGAGCGGGAAAAGATAGAGAGTTCCGTCTTCCCGGCCAAGCGGAACGTGCATGATGCGGACGGACTTGTGGACGATCAGGACGAGAGTGATACCATTGAGCAGGTCTGGAACAACGTCATGCCAGATGTCAACGAGAGTCATCTTGTGAGACTTGTGTACTCTCTAATTCCCTGGGAGTGGCTGAGTTGGCTGACAGTCTGACACATAAACAGACCAATCGTACAACCGCCGCTCCAGTCAAGTTGCTCAACGGACAGGATTTCCTTACCAAGCAGCTCGAGTCTCTTCTCAAAGACCCAACGCGTGACCCTCGTCGAGCATTACGACACGCTGCCCATGCTCCTCAAACACCGGGAGGCAACAGCAACACTTCAAGCCTGTCCCAGAACTACCTCGAGGAGAAGCTCGGGCTCACTTCTCGTCTTCCGGCCACGCCTGGGGTTGTCGGCCCTATGGCTGGGGATGGACTGAGCATGCTTCATGTCGAGCAGGCGTTTGCGGCTATGGAAAAGAGTGGCGCTGCTTCCCGTGAGCTAGACGCACCCCGTACGCCAGCGGACATGGGTAGAAGATCGGGGTCATCTACGAGTACTCGTCATGATGCCCTGTCAACGCCCAAGGCTAATGGTACAGAAGTCTCGGCCAGTACGGCTTCCAACGAAGTGTTGAACAACTTTGTGAGTTGATGGCGTTCTCAAATGGTTATCACCATGTCCTCTGGCACATGCTAAAATGCAGCCACTTGTTGACTATGATAGTTCCAAGGCCTCATTGCCGGCCGGAAAACTCCGGGAAATACGCCAGGCAAGGCTTCAAACGAATCGCCTGCTCCCTGAGTCGACATGCTGACCGACTGGTCGTGCCGAACAAGAACCGGGACCTAGTTTACTAGAGTAACGTCACGCCACTGCAATGAAATTGATGACATGATGCTCATGAAATGCCTTTGAGTCTGTGCACTATTATGCTACCGTACTCTCCTACCCCAATGATATATTCCGCACCACCCGGACTGAGAGCTACACTCTTGATTTGCAAGCTATGCAGGTCCGGTGGTGGGAGAGAGGCCCCGGTGGTGCTCGAGTCGCCAGAGGACATTGAAGCGGACATTGCACTCGATCCTCTAGTCTTGATGATCCAAGAAGTTAATGTAGGGACCGGTGCCAAGGGGTCACCTGGCGCTTGGTGACAAGTCTCACCGCCTTTGGCCAATTCGTCGAAATCCTCTTCATCAGTGCTATCATCCATCTCGATGACCACCGATGGGTCGTACCATTTGAGCTGATCTCGGAGCTTGTAGCGGGGAGGAGCGACTGCACGACTGCCCGGCTCGGGATAATGGATCAGTCCCGGGTTGACCAAGAGGATTTCGGGACTCATGGATGAGGCCGTGATGGGGGAGCCCATCGCGATCAGGATATCGTGGCACATGGCTGGGTCGGAAGACGGTGAGAGGGAGTCAAACGCGGTATGGACACTGAGACGGTTGTACCAGCATTCGCCAGGCAAGTCCAACTTTGCTTGAATGCGAAAGGAATCTGGCGCAACGACGCTGTCAACCATGAGGTGGGCGGGACAGACGCTGTCGGGTCAGCAACTCACGGGAATCTCGGACATCGCTCAGCTGTGCAAACATGCTTTTGGGTTCACTGCCAGTGTCCAGGTCAAAGAACCTCGAGAAGCCGAGCCATCTCCACATGAGAATCGTATTTTTGGTCTTTGAGACCAGAATGTCGTCTGCGAGCCTGCAGTAAGTGTTGTGGACACGACTCAATACTACGGTGCCAAATCTTTCGAGTACAAATATGCTCACCATTCAATAGATTCGACGACGTCCTCATGGAGCCTCCCAGTGGCAAAAAGAGGCCATTGTACGAGGTGTGGTCTTTGTGCTGGTGGCTGATGTTCGGATCGTTGTGGTGGGTTCTTCGAGTCATTTGAAAAGTCTGGAAACTTGGGAAGAGGCCAGATGCGAACCTGATAATCCATCCCACATGTTGCTATCGCATCGCACATGGGATGAAATGCCAATCCAACGACTCCAGCCTGATGACCACCAACTCCCTCGCCGACTAGAATGCAATGAATGTCATCCGGCTCGTCTGCTTTGCCCATGGCGTAGTTCCAGCTTCGCCGCTCTTCATCGTCGTGTTGAAAATCTGGTCGTTGTCCTGGAGGGCCTAGTTTCCAAACTCTGACAGTCTTGTCGGCAGATGCTGATGCAAAGACATGAGGTTCAGGTGAAAATGCAATGTGAAGAATCTCTCCGCCATGCCCTTTCAATACTCTGCGCAAAGTTGGGGTCGAACTTGACGAGTTTGAAGTCTCCTTTCGAAGACCGAGAGGCTGTGGGAGACGGACGTCAATGACGTACAGCAGCCCCTGGGCCCCGCCGACTACTATCACAGGGCTGTACGTTGATGGGTCATACGACCATGCCAGAGTATACAGGTCGTCCTGTGACAAATGTATATGTTCAGCTCCTACACCGTATGGCCATTTCAAAACCTTTCGGGATCCTCACGTTGGGTAAATGATATCGTCCGACGATTTTGTGACCAACAGGACCATCAAGTTTGCCCAGAATGAGAGATGGTCCTCCACATATCGCAAAGACGGATTTCCATTCCATGATCATTGCAATCATCCGAGCCGTTTCTTTTGCTAATCTTGCCCCTTGGGATGAAGAGCCTTGCAAGGGCTCCTCTCGCAGGCGCAACACATCCTGTTCGCCCAGAGGGAAGAATTGAACACAGTTGTGGGTTACTGTCGAGCTTGCTTTGTTACCAGCTGAATGACTATTTCCTTGCAACTAGAAAAGAGAACAGTTGTTGAGACCAGCTTCTTCTGTTCATTTTGAACCTATTTGACAAGGGCTCCGTCGACTGGCCAGGGGTACTGACCAGATCATAACCAATTTGTCGGTAAGGGGCCGTTTCGCCCAAGGCCGGCGGGTACTTCCACCACTTGGCTGTCCTTTTAGACATGTCTGTTCAGACTGCGCTGCCCATTCTACAAGTTAGACGTTGAAAGAGGCCTGGTTTGCCAGTACATGCCAATACGTGCAGCAGCAATGGTGACCATGCATGGGAAGACGGATGGTGTGATGCAAGAAAGTGTCGGTAGTAGTGGAACGAAAGATAGAATGTCAACCAACCCAAAAGTTGTAAACGTCCGTCCTCCAATAAATATGTTAGATACGGTTTGTCACATTCAACTCGCTGCTTCACTCCACCCATATAACGTGATCAAGTCACTAGACTCCCAAGAGACAAGTCAAGACTGACCCAAGGAAGAAACGGTCGCAAGGCACCCACTATCCACTTTCAACTCGAGCAAACACTGTCGGTCGATATGGCGGAGCATACCTTGCAATGGCTCGAGCAAGCCGGGGGCTGGTACGATTCGTACAAGATTGGCATCAAGGATTACAGTGACGTGGGCATGGGAATGGGTGCTGTGGCACTCGATGACATTGAGGTGTGTACCCATCCGACGGTGACAGTGGCCGGCCTCAATTTGCTGATTCAAGTCTATTGACAGGAGGACACACCTCTTTTCTCGATTCCCAACTCCCTCTTGCTCTCTGCATGCAACTCCGGCCTTCGGCCGCTGATCAATGAGGCAGACTGGGACTCACTCGAGACTGATGGAATCTGGCCCAGCTTAATCTTGTCAATCATGTGGGAGGACGCTCAGGGGGAGCAGAGCCAATGGGCGGGGTACCTGAGTAAGTGAGGACGAGACCCGAAACAAGTCAAGGCTTCTCGATGCTGATTCATGAATTGGTTCAGAGGGTTTGCCCAGCCAATTTGACACACCCATGTTCTGGTCCCAGGACGAGATTGAGGAACTCAAGGGAACAGATGTGTATGACCGCATCGGTATCAAGTCGGCAGAGAATATCTACAACGACAAAATCAAACCGGTGCTTCAGGCGAGTCTGTCTGGTTTTGAAGTCTTACCTTACGATTTCAACAAGCTGATGTACTCTGCGCAGAAATACCCCACTGTCTTCCAACCAAGCCCTCGTTCAAGCAACGCAATTGAACCGTTTTCATTGCAACACTTTCACATCCAAGGATCTCGAATCCTTTCTCGGTCATTCACAGTCGAAGCTTCTCGAGCTGGTCGTGCGATACCTTCTGGAGAAAAGGCCGAGGACGGAGATGTCAGCATGAGAACGTCCAAGAGTGAGAAGCAATCGGCCGGAGATCACGAAGGCCACAGCGAGGACGAGGATGAAGAGGATGAGGACGAGGATGAACCTTCAGAACAAGTCATGGTACCCATGGCAGACATGTTGAACGCTGCCTACGAACGGGATAACGTGAGTCCTCTCGAGTCGTCCGGCATGGTGGTGACCAATCTGGTGGCTGAGTGTACATACTTCATCCAGGCTCGACTATTCCACGAGGACGACTGCCTCAAAATGATCTCCACCGTTGCCATCAAAAAGGGTGAACAGATTGTAAGTGGAGCTTGCAATTGACGCCACCCTGGCTAGACTTGTGTCTGACATGACGTCCGTTCCCCCGTCAGTATAACACTTACGGCTCCCCAGCCAACTCGGATCTTCTCCGCAAGTACGGCCATGTAGATGTCTACCCTCTTGGGCTCGAGATCATGGACAACCTCCCATCCGATCTGCGCACCTGGCCGTATGGGAACGAAGGCGACGAGGTCGACTTGTCAGGAGATCAGATTGTGGATGCGGCTCTCCGTGTCAACGCAGAAGCGGAAGGGGTTGAGCTATCAGACGAGCTCCGTGCTGAAGGAATGAAAAAGATGGAAGAGAGGATTGATTGGTGGTTGGAGGAAGGAGGAATAGAGTGAGTGTCCGTGCATCAATCCCAACATGAGGTCAGACGAACTGACAGTATGGTGCTCTTTCCCCAGCACTTTTGCCCTTGCATACACACTTGATGATGAGATGTTGGAGCCCATTTACAGCTTCATTCGGCTATTTGTGGATCAAGAGGCATGGGAGAAGGCCCGTGACAAGGGTAAAGTTCCCAAGGCTAAAATCGAAGCAACCACGACTGGTCTTCGAGTCTTGCACGTGTTCCTCAAGAGTGTTGCAGCTAGACTGGCAGCGTACCCGACAGATGTCAGGGTAGGTATCAGTTCACCTCTGAGCTAGCATGGTTTGTGACTGATCATCGTGGCATTTATTACTTAGACCGACCTTTCACAGCTCGCTCACATCAAAGACGGCTCTCAATTGACCAACAAGGATCGAGCCAAGATTGTCCGATCAGGTGAACAACGGGTCTTGAATAGTGTACGACAACACTTGGAGAATCTAAAGGCAGGTGTAGAGGAAAAGATGGCCAAAGGTGGTGTCAATAAGCGAAAGGCAAACGCTGCTGCGGGTGGCCAGTCAGGGAAGAAATCCAAAGCATGAGTAGCCGGAGCCTCGAGACACAATGAGGATGGCAACAGTCTTTGGGCACAAGTGCATGATGTGATGTGACTTTGTATCAAAAACAGCTATGCAAATTTTATATCCTCATCTCGAGGGCAGGCTGGTCAGTCCAGTCTGTGTACTCGTATACAATGCACCATGGCATACTGATACGGCAGCTTTCATTCGTACCGCTCTCCGTTGCGTACTGAAAAGACGTTTTGAACGCCCTCTCCCTTTTCAGTGGTGACAGCTTGTTTACGTTTATTGAAAAACATGTTGCAAATGCCTTTCATCCTCGTCTGGTTCTCTCGTACTTGATCCTGATTGAGTTCCGGGTTATCGAAAAACGGACGAAGGTGATTGTAAATCTGAGATCCCGTCAGAGGGCCGTTTTTGGTAATGATTTGTTCAATCATCTTGGCAGTCAGCGCGCCCTTGAATGGAACACCTCGGAGTCTGGTCTTTTCAGCTTCGACGTCTTGAGGAGGTGTAGAATCCTTTTTCGGACCCTTGGATTGAGGGCGACGAGACCCACTGCGTGCTGGACTGCTCGTTCTCTCCTGGGCGGTGCTTGGGCCCGGAGTAGGCGCGGGGGTCGACGACCCTGCCACGGGAGGTTTCGACTTTTTGCCTCGAGCCTTGTGCTTTTTGAGCGTCGTCGTGTGACCAGTCGCGGACGTCGCTGGTCCGCCCGTGCCGGTCACTACAGGCGCATCAATCTCATGATCCGGAGAGTCGGGATCGCCTGGTGAATTGGGACCGCTGGGAGCAGGCGAAGGGCCTTCGGTATTTGCCCTCATCTTTTTGCTGATAGGTGAAAGCCTGCCCGTCGCAGCATTACCAGACTCGGGGGGTGCAGTGTGTTGAGCAGGGGGACCCTTTCGTTTTTTACCCCTGACAGACGGCTCGACCGATCCTCGAGAGACAGCCGGACTAAGCGCTCGTCTTGCTGCCAGTGCATGGCCGGCCCCTCGATCGGCTGAGAGGGCTCGGGTACTTCCTGAAGGAGATGCTTCCCGTCGCGAGAAGGGTGCAGGAGACCCGGCAGCCCTGCCGGTCGGTGAAGCGGCCCTTCCTTTGGATTTGTCTTTGGAAGGTGACCATTCAGGATTGTTGACATCAGGCTTCACGTCCTCTTCTTCATCGGACGAGTCCTATCACGATTTTTCGAGTCAAAAGATCAGAACCGTATTAATGGTGTGAAAAGTGTTTTAGATCAACTCACCATGACCGTGCTGCTGTCCTCACTACTGCTCTCACTCTCTTCATCGCTTTCGCTGAGCTCCTCGTCGCTGTTCTCACCGGCCAACCTTCGCTTCAACCTCTTTTCCTTTCGCTTGGCTTTGAGCTTCGCTTCTGCCTTTTCGCCAAACAAGTCATCCTCTCCTTCCGAGTCTTCGGCCTCGTCACGCTGTAAAAGACCGACATTTGCGTTTGCAAGATCATATTGCTCTTTGATTCGGGCCTACATATGTTTTTTCAGGTCTCAGTGAGCCGTACTATGAGGCCAACGCTGGGAAGACGGGTAACTCACATCACGTTCTCTGGCGAATTCTTCTTCTTCGGCATTGATAATGACCTCTTCCTCGTCATCTTGCTCGCCTGTATATTCAACATCCCAGTCCTCTCCGATACCTCGCTCGACATCCTGTACGCCCCGTATGAAAGCACGATCAGTGACTGCATGAGCGATCGACCCGTTTTGTATGACTCACGTCTCTGCCCGCCAAGCCCCTTCGACCCCTCATTTCCAAGTCATCATCATCCCACCTTCGTGGGGCCGGTCCACCTCTCATTCGAGCCCTGCCTCGTTCAAGATCGTCTTGATCCACATCCTTTCCTGTTCCAGCTTTCGCATAGCTGTAGTCTGCCTGTTCAAATTTGGCCAGCTTGCTCGCCAATGATCGAGTTGAATTGATCGGTTTTGTTGATGTATCTCGACCGCGGCCTCTTCCAAGGTCCGAACCGGCTTCTGACTTGATGCGAGGTTTGGTCTCGTTGGCGTGGTCAGAGGCAAGCATTCGAGGGAATGCATCGGGATTGGGTCCGGATTCGAGCTTGGGTTTGATATCTCCCGTATCACCGGTGCTCGGTCTGTAGAGCTCCATATCTACATCCCCGGTGGCCTGTTGACTTTGAGGTCTGCCAGGGACATTTGAACTTGAGCCTCCAGTCAGCGGTGTTGGCCTGGAAGGGTCAGGCCGTCCAAACCTTCGGTTGCCTCTATGCCCTTCATCTTGTTCCCATCTCCTCTCTAGGGCGCGATTCCCGAATGTGTACTCCCTTCCGACCCAACGCATACCCACGTGAGCGTTCTTGAACAAGATGGCGACGTAATGATCGTTGACGTCGGAGACACCGTTGGACACGTAACGGATCGGTTTCCGATCTGATGACGACCCTTCAGCAGTAAGCGGAGTGACTTCGTCTGAGTCATCTGCCCGAGGGACATTGGGCTCTTGGTTGGTCCCAAAGTCACCCTCGAGGACGAGCGGCAGCTTTTCCCTGTTCCTAAAGTTGGCCAATGCTGCTTGTTTTCTATATGTCTTTCCCTTGATCGTCTTCCGGCCTTCTTCCCCATCCATATCGACGTCTGATCCCTGCTCGTCTGATGTGTCGGATGGCAGATCGTTACGTTCCTCGTTCTTTCGGTACATCAATCCTTGCTCCCTCATCTTTACATCTGTCTTGCCGACTCCAGAGGACGATCCAAACCCTCCCATGGAACGACCTCCCCGACCTTTCTTGTTTATTCGTTTCTTTGATTGCTTCTTCTTCTTTGCTTCTTCAGCCCCTCCGAGAGTATCCGGTGCGATCAGTGAAGGATCGGCGACTTCCTTCCACAATGTTTGACCATGTTCATTTTTCTTTTCACACTTGTTGACCCAATCCCATGATCTTGCTTTCCAAGTTCCGTCAGGTTGCTTCACAGGTGTTTTGATTTGGGCAATTAATTCTCTCTCAGCGTTTCGAGCTGCAATAATTTCAGGGTCAGGTGGTGGCGGAGCCGATGGGTCCTTGCGATTCAGATAGACTGGACCGGGAGGGTCTGCAAGATTGGGCAGAGGAAGGGTGTTGGACTGAGGATGCTTGATATGCATGATGTTGAGTGAAGTAGGGAATGGCAGAGACGAAATCACAGGGTCTGTTTCGGAAGCCGGGTTACGAGAGTACACTTTGGGCAAAAGATAGATTGGATAGTCTGTATAAGTTCGTGCTGTATTCCCAGAGCCACCGCTCGTCGTTGAATGACCCGGTCGAGGCGACCCTTGGTTGGATCCAGGTCTTGAGGGCGGTTGGGCAGAGGAAGAGGCCTGACGGCCGACCTGAGACAAGAGTCGTGCAGGAACAGGTGCTTTACCCTTGCCCGATGCATCACTCGTTGGCCCCTGACGGGGCTGCGAGTCGTTCGGGCGAGAATCCACAGGAGTCTGGCTCCGGACTTGTTGAGACTGTGTCGGAGTCGATGTTCCAGAGGCGTAAGGGTTGCGTTTCTTCTTTTGAACAAATAGAGTGCTTCCAGAGGCTGATGGCCTTGGACGAACTGGAACTGAAGCTGAACCAGCGGGTACCGATGGGCCTGAACCAGCAGGCGGCGCGGCTGCAGAAGCCCCTTGCTGAGCATCTGGCTGCGACATGCTTGTGGAGACTGATACCTCAAAGTCGACTGTGACTTGAGATTTCGAGATGCTATCTGAGTTGGTCAACAGTAGTCACTCGGGTTCTTGTCAAAGTTGAGTTGCAATGGAGAGAGATTCGGTTTGGCGGACCGATCGTAAGCCCGCGCCCGCGTGGAATCTATCGTTGAATGCGTCATCCTGCATTCTGGACCTTTGATTTTGTCAAAGATTTAGGTTACTCTGGTCAATTGAATTGAAGCGATGGATAGATTCTGTGCATTCGAATCGGTTGATTGCAGCCAAAAAAGCATGCCCTGCTCACTCACGAGCCCCCTCTATCAAGCTGTTATTTAGCAGGGTGTCAAAGGTTATGTATCAGTGTGAGTCGAAATTGTTGTTTCATCCCGTCAAACCAGTGCTTCAGATCATGAAAAAATGAGGTATCGATTTCTCACTTTGATGGTCGTCACACTCGCTGTACTACTATCCTGTCGAGAGCCAAAATCAACCCAAATTAGACAATTGTCACGAGAGCGCCTTCAATCCCGTTTCTGATGTCAATTCGATTAGGGGCTATTGGGGCCACATTAAAGTACTGAATCACATAGACTCCATTAACACATCTCATCCTTATCAATCAATTGCAGGAGACCAATTCCAGAAGCAGGTAATGTGCCTTGGTGCTAGTGTTTCGAGATCACAAGTATTTTGGCTTTTGAGAATGGTCAAATAGTACAGGGCCGCCTCTTTTATCATCTTATTTAGGACAGCTTGAAGGCTAACCCTCTACAAGGTACCTTTTGATCATTTCAACAACCCACGAGACCATTTGACAATCTTGTTCGTCATGCCAATGTGAATTCAAAGTGTTCAGAACAAGCAGACAGAGAGATTCAGAAAGCGAAAGACTGCTTCAACTTGCTGCACTCGAGTAAATGCTATGCTGATATGCTGTCTGTACGAGGCATGCAGAGTCGCTCGACCGCAGCTCGCGTGCCGCTCTCGCGCTAAGCATGGTCCTTTGCCAGTCGAGCAGCCTGCTGCAACCAGTAGGTCATATCACAGCCTGGTTCATTAAAGGTAGAGCATCTGAAATTGGAGCCAAATGTTCTGGGTGAGCATTCCCCTGTCAAGTTGAGACAAGAATGTCTGTGGTTGAACCGCAGAGTAGGACATACATGAGGATTACAGCTACAGGTTACGCAGGGTGACAAACGCGTTCGATTACACGCACGCGTCACGCGTCGTTTTAGAGAGACTATCGGTTGGGAAATGGATTGCGAGCGGCGAGCCCAAAGTGGTGGCTGGTTCATTCCAGACTTCCGCTTTCGTGCACTCTCTCTCTTTATTGGATCATACTCACGCACACCCTCCCTTGCCCAAAAGGACTTTACCATTCAACCTGCTATCCTACTAGACTACTCTTGCTCAGCAATCAACTTTTCGTCTTTTTCGCACCATGTACTCCCTTCTTTGGGCCACCGTTCCTCTCCTCGTCAGTGGCGTGCAACAAGCCGCTGCCGCTCAATGGCTTTCCGCTCAAGAAATTCAAGTTTTAGCTGGTGCTCCCATTAGTGACATCAAGATTGAAGCAGACAACCTCGTCCAGTGTCAGACCTCGACTATCAAGTGGACTGGAGCCAACGTGAGTGCGGTTGACTTGGGTGACACCCGTTTTTAGAATAAACTTTTAACATGCGGTCCTCGTGCACAGCAACCCGTCCAACTGGTCATCTCAACCGGAGGTCTTTACCTCCCTACAAAACAACTTGAACAGCATGACGAGTTGTCTGACAACTCTTTCGAATGGCAAGTGACCCAGCCCGAGGGTACTGGCATGTTCTTCTTGGTAAGTGTATACGGTCTGTGAACTCTCTTTTGAACCCAAAGGACCTTGTCCCTGACGACATGTATCCTACCCTTCCAGGTACGAGATGCTTCGGGTGCCGTCGGACATGTGCAAAACATTTACGTCGAAGGATCAGACGATTCGAGCTGTCTCGAGGGAGGGTAAGTCGACTTGGTCCACCTCACCTCCTCTTGTCCTGCTCACTCCCCCCCCCCCCCCCTCCTCGCTCGTCTCTCACTGGGACGAAATCAAACTGACAGATCTGAATCTGCTTCGTCATCTTCTGCCATTTCTTCGTCTTCTGTTGCATCTACCTCGTCATCTTCTGCTGCGCCTTCATCCTCTGCCGAACCCTCGTCCTCGGCGACTTCCTCATCTGTCGTTGCTGCTCCTGTCGAATCGACTGAATCTTTTGAATCCACTACGGCATCTCCTGCACCTACCAGTAGTCAACAGACTTCCAGTGAGGCTGCCGAGTCTACCACTTCGAGGTTCGTCACCCCATTTGACTGTTTTTCGACAATTGTGACTAACGTGATCTGGGCACCATTGTTGTATGCTTTCCCCCTTTCCCCTCTCTCCTTTCTTTTTAGCTCGTCTCTTGTCCCCTCCTCGGTTTCAACGTCAACCGCTCAACCATCTTCATCCGCTGCATCTTCTTCATCCCAAACCTCTTCGACCGCTGTGGCCCCTGTCGTGTCTTCCTCTAGCGCCGAACAAGAGGAGTCCACTTCTAATGTCGGAGGTGGAGCTGGCGCTGTGACTAAGACCGAGACGGCCGCTGCTCAACCTACCAAGACCTCTTCTCCCGCTCAAGTCGAATCTTCCTCGTCTGCTCAAGTCAAGGTGACCAGCAGCACTCAAGATGATGGATCCGTCGTCATTCAGACTGTCACTGCTTCCCCATCCTCTTCTGGCAACGACAATGAACAAGCTGGTGGAGTCGTCACTGTCTCTGGTACCCTTGCCTCCTCTGCTTCAGGCTCTGCCCAATCTGCCAAGAGCTCCATGTTGACTACGGCGACTCCTTCAGCCACCCGAGCCCAGGACAGTGCTCCTTCGATGGCCACGACCAGTATCAGCGGCAACGTCCAGAGCAACTCAAAGGATGATGGTGGTGATGCTACTGCGCTCAAAGCGACGACTGGCCTGGTGTTGGGAGGTGCTGTGGCTGCCTTGATGGCCGTCATGGTTTAGCTCTTAGAATTTGAATGAAAAAGTCACAAGCATAGTAGCAGGAACCTGGCCGTTCCACACCCTTGTAGCCAGTATATACATATAACGATATTGATCATGTTTCTAGTTGAATCCTGGTGTTGAATCATGTCTCGTTGAGTCATGGTGTTGAATCACGTCTCGTTGAAGCTGAGTCTACAGTGCCGCGCGCGTTGAAGGGTCGATAAGCCACTGACAAGACCCGGTTAGATTGATTCTGAGTACCCCGCTCCCCTCCCCATGGAGACACCTGCAGCTGCAGCTTTGTGAGAAGCTGAATAACCCACCCATTCGCTCACTACTCGCCCAGAGACAAGCAAGACGCACAAAGCTTCCGAAACGCACCCATCCGTATCTCAATACCCACAAACAGCCCTTGCTCACCACCACTCATCGTACCTGTTTTGTAACGTCGGAGAGGGCCAAGCAGTCAAGCCCCCACTTGCCCGCAAACCCCTACGAGTTTCCCAAGAAATGACTTCGACGCTCGACCCGCCGATTCCTCTTTCGACGAAAACGTCAGATTACACACCTCTCCAGGATGAGCGCGTACCCGAATCTGAGCTCGTCAATCCGTCAGTCACCCCTCATGGTACCGTCGTTCAGTATCCCAATGGCCGGCCACCACCGTCAACTAGTTCATCGAACCATACGGGTGGTCGGTACGGTATGGTCGGACGAAGCAAGACGATAGGCGCGAGTAGCAGCAGCAGGAGCGGGAGTCAAGGTCACCGAGACAGGCAAGCAAGCTCGTCGGGTCACAACGTGGAAGAAGGGGATATTGCTACAGCTCGACAAGGCTCGCCCATGTACCTCGACCCTCGGTCTGCCGAAGGAATGAACCACCCGGTATCAGCATCATCTTCATCGTCATCGTCGTCGTCGGCGCTGAAAAAGGCCAGGGAGAGGGCGAGGATACCGGACCCGAGATGGGATCTTGATGAACGACCAGCACGGTCTAAATCGACATCAGGGGCAAGAGGCGTTGGGTATTCGGAACCGGGATGGAACGGTTATGCTCCATCGTCGTCGACATCTACAAATAGAGATTTGGGAGGCAATGAGGGGTCGTATGCAGATAGGAGTCAAGAGGATGACGAGGAAAAGAGGATTCAAGAGGTGAGTGTGCAAGGACTGAGTACATGCAAGATCAAAAAAAGGTATCCAAAGCTGAGACGAGCGGAAATCTCGGCTTGTGAATCCATCTTCAACCAGCACCTGGCCTCGTTTTCAGCTCGGGAAGCCGCTCGACGTCGCGCCGCTCGCTCTTCCAAGGCTTTTGTAGCCCGCCCGAGCGGTCTTTCGTTTAATAGCAATGGAGACGTGACAACGAGTTCGAGTACAAGTAGTGGGGCAAGTAATGGGTCGTATGGGCTAGGCAGACGGGCTACCATGTGGCTAGGGAATTTTGGTAGTTCTGGATCCAATGGTGCTGGGTTTGGAAGGGTGCCAGCTTTGGCAGATGAAGAACTGTTGGACGATGGAAGGTCAAGGCCATTGAGCACTGTGAGTTTGCAACACTTGGATTCTGATTTTCAAGACGACCATCATCTCATTGCCTTTTGTGTGTGACACACCCACATACACCATGCTACGCAGGTCGCCCGACGGAGTTCGCCCTTTCAAGCGGACTCGCCGATATCCTCACCACCCCAAAGCATCAATCGTGCACCTTCACCGCTAGCCCGACCGTCATCTGCGAACCCGTTTGAGCAGCCAGACATACTGGCCGCCTCGACGACATCCAAACAAGCATCATCATCACGAACCACGCTGGATGCCGCCGTGTCCAACGAACGCCAGCCTGGGATTGAACACGAGCCATTGGCCAGAACATCGGATGCAAGTGGCAACAGTCAACCAGGCGCGGGCAAGGACCGTCTTTCCTCGATCAAGACACCTACGGCTACTCGTTTGGTGGACCCCGCTACACCCCACACTACCGAGTCTTTTGTGTCACCCACAAGCCCGAGCGGCGCTTCATCCATTCCAGGGGCAAATCAACAAGTAGCATCAGGAGCAGCAGCAACAGCAGGATGGAAAGGACCTGAATGGCGAGGTGGCTCAGCTGCCGTCTCGAGCCCGGTCGCTCAAACGGCTTCGTACCCCTCACCGCCCACGCAGTACGGCTACCCCTCGCGCATTCGTTATGGCTCGGAACCTGAAGCCCAGATGGGGGGCGGGTACCGGTACTCGGAGCAGCAACAACAACACCAGCAGCAGCAGCAACAACAACAGACGGAACCACTGAGGAGGGACAAGTGGTGGTATGCTATATGCTCGTGGGGCAATGAATTGGATGACGGAACGGATGGACAGGCGGGACGAACGAATCCCTTTGAATGAGGTGCAAAGTCGTTGCTTTCGAGTATCCGAGCACACGGCTGCACTACCCTATATACCAACGCTAGCCACAAGCACACCTCTGTTCCCCCAAAACCCGAATCAACGATAAGCTACGGAAGAAACGACCCTTTGTTACCCTTTTTGTTTTCCATCTTTACATCGACGACACTTGACGCGCATGACACCCACTCTCCATCTCATCCTTGGGTCTGTCTCTTTTTTTCGGAGACATTATGGAGAAGAACAAGACACATTTTGTTATATTTGATTACTCTGAGCATGACCTAAATGTATACATTTAATGTACCGACGAAGCCGGCAAGGACTTGAGTGGTTGCTTTGTGGGCTTGTTTGGTGGTCGATCTGTTGACTGGACAAGTCTACAAAAACAAACGGCGTGTGGATAAAAAGGCGGTGGAATGATCCACTCGAGTCGGCAGGGAGAACAAAGAGTGGGTCACGCGGAAGCAGGTAACGAATAGAAGGTTGATCAACATCCTTGGACCATCAACAGCCATCATGTCGTTATATGTTACTGACAACGATTCAACACCTACGGACAAGCACTACAAGGTATATACGCATCCCAAACGTGAGTCGATATCAACCTCGTAAGTCGTCCTTTTTTTTCTAGTGTCGGTGCGGTCATCACACAAGTCGAGGGGACATTGGCTGCGGTGATGGATCGAAAGATGAGAAGAAAAAAATAACAATGAAACGCTGATCGACTTGTTTGCTCTTGCTGGTTTGCTTGATGGGACCATTCCCTCTATCAACAGTTATCCTACCTCTTCACCAAGACTGACTCTTATGCTGGCTTGATTCTCTCACAACTCTCGAAAACAAACACACACCTCACTTGCTATCCGCAACATTACACTCGTTTAACTGGCTCATTTGTCCCTTTCCTGATCAACACGGTTCAACCAAACTCTCAATCCTTGCATTCACCTTCACACACGCCCTCTACCATGTTGTCATTCCTTTGCACCGCCTTGACTGCTCTCGCTCTCTCCCCCTTGGCACTCGCTCTTCCTCTGCCCGACCATCAGCACGAAAAGCGGTTTTCGGGAAGCCGCATCACGTTTTACGATACCGAAGTCGGCCTTGGTGCATGTGGAAACTTTAACCCCAATAGCGCCTGGACGGTTGCTCTCAATACAGAGCAGTTTGGAAACTCGTACCCGTCTCCGGAATGTGGTAAAACCGTCACGATTAGCTATGGCGGCAAGACCGCACAGGCTGTCATTCAAGATGCTTGTCCTACTTGCCCCTATGGTGCTCTCGATTTGAGTATCGGGTTGTTTGAGTACTTTGCTCATCAGGATGTCGGGGAGTTTACTGCCGAATGGCACTATGGGGGTGGGGCTCCTCCACCCCCTCCACCTCCACCTTCCACCACTTCAAAGGAACCCGAGCCTACAAGCACTTGGCAACCTCCATCTCCCACCTCGACCTGGGTCGAACCGACCACCTCGTGGACTCCCGAGCCTGAACCTAGCACGAGCACTACGCCCACGTCCACCTGGGTCCCTCCCACTTCTACGACGTCTGACTCGAGCACCTCTTCCACTGCTTCTTCCACCACGGTCACCTCGGCGAGCTCCTCTATCCTTTCGACTAGCTCTGCCTCGTCAAGCGTCACGGCCACCGCTACTCGATCTAGTCTAGCTCTCACTTCTTCAGCCGCTTCGGCTGCCCCTTCGGCCTTGTCTGCTGCTGGCACTGCAGACGGGTCAATCACAAGTCACGCTCACGACAATAACTTTCAAATGTTGACCGATGTGATTATCAACGTCGGTCGTCTTGTCGTCTTGTCCGACACCACCTAGAAACCCTCCTTGGGGCCCATCACCGTATCGATTACGGTCGTCACCACCACCTCGTCTTTTTTCTGTCACTTGTACAAAGGACCTTTATCGTTGGATTTTTTCCTTTTTTTGTCTTTGAGTCGCTTATAATGCCGTACGAGGTGGATAACAAGGAGACTTGTCACTGGACGTTTATACGCAATGATTCCATCATGTCGTTTCGGGTTACTGTTGCATTTTTGAATGTGTTGAACATGTCTCTTTGTCAATGACATTTACATTTTGATTCTTTAGTAGTGGCAAATTCAGGGTTTCTGCTTTCAAGCAGTCTTTCCGCGCGCTTGTTGCTGCTCTTTGCCTCCACTTTGACAACCTCCACTTTGTTGCGTATGAGTAAAGTATATGTGTGACCTTGGGCACCGACCATTGAGCTGTTCGTTTCTCCCCCTGTGGGTCACGAGGTACACAATCCCAACAGTATGCCCAACCTCGGGTTCGCAGGGAGGAAAATTAACGCTCGTACGTTTGATGCGAACCCTCACATTGTCTTTACCCGAGTCATTCCCGACAAGCCCCACGCCGATGCAGCCCTCAAGCTCATGAACGCCCTCGCTGCCCAAATGCGACCGGTCATGCAAAAGTACGGCATCAAGATCAACGCCTATGAAGAGTACCCGTCCAATCGTGTTTTTGCCGGCCGCAACTGGAACGCCGGGGAAGTGGTCGAAATCGTCCTTCGCCGCCCAGACGATCGTTTTTACCCGCTCAGTTACCTCGAAAAAGTCATGACCCATGAATTGGCGCATTGTCACGAAATGAACCATGGCCCCCGATTTCAAGCCTTGTGGCGAGAGTTGCAAACCCAAGTGGTCACCTTGCAGAGCCAGGGATACTATGGCGATGGGTTCTACAGTAGTGGCTCGAGGTTGGGGGATTCAGCACCCATCACATCGGCCGAACGGGTCGCAGGCCATGTTCCCGAGCTCTTGTGTGGGGGCGCCAATAAACGATCAGCGCCCAGTCGGGGCTCGAGAGGGTATGGAAGAAGGGGGAAACGAGCAAGAGCAGGCGGGATGACCATGACGGGTGATGGACAACCATCACTCCATACGGGAGCTCAAACGCCCAAGAGACGTAAAGTATCCAGTCGACCCAACGCCAAAGCGTTTGATCAAGTTTTACAGGCTAGTACCGGTGTTGGCGGTGGCGCCGAGGGGAACCGAGTGGATGGTCATCGAGTCGCAGATGCTGCAGAGGTTCGAGCGATCAAGGCTAGGATCACATCACTGACCCGGGAAATTCGTGAGCTCAAGGGACTCTCCCTGGCAGCTAGCAAGCGGGAAGCTATTTCAAGTCTCTCACCGGCAGAGCAAAGCGTGTACGAAACATCTACGCTGGGCAAACAAGCTCGGACAAGGACATCGGCTCAGGTTCGGGCTGAAGCGGCTGAACGCAGGCTGCTTCGAGCGGCGGGGGGCATCAAGATGGATCCTGCAAACGACGACGATATCAAACTCGAGAGGGATTACAGCAGCAGCAGCAGCGGTTCAGAGCAAGAGGGGTGCAAGCGAGAGCAAGGTGATGAGGCGTATGGCCCGGATAGTGTCAAGAGGGAATTCGACAAGCTAGCTAAACACGAACGGGACGTCTTGATGGAGTCGTTTCTGCCACTGGAGGATTCAGACGATCAAGGCCCTTGTGGACGACCTGTTGATATGACCATGCTGAAAGATGCCAAACGGCGGCAAGATTCGATTGATCAAACGTCGCTGGAATGTAGTGGCCGAGTGCGCCCAACCATGAACCGGGGGACACGGTCATCCTCGCCCATCGTCCTTTCAGATTAGCCCATTCATTGAAAAGATATTCACCTGACGAGCCCGCTTGTCATTGACTGTATCTAGTTTAATACCACTGTATCCTATCATGTATCACATGAACCACACAAGAAAAGCCCTCGCTCGACTACATGATGGTGCAGTTCTTCTTGTCCTTTTTATCCACGCTCTGCATGGACGATCGTCTTGACGAATCCCTCGACTTTGATCTCGATTTGGACGCACTACCACTACCACTATGCTGTCTCTCCCTCTGACGTTGTCTTTCAATCTTGTCCGTATACCTGGCCGCTTTACTGTCCTCTTCGGATTGCAAAGCCGCTGCCAATTGACCGTCCGATGTGGCATAATGCATTCTTGATGCTCGTTCATCGGAATCAAACCTGATCCCTGCTCCACCCCCAGGGGTACTCGATCCTTGTCGTGAATCACTGCTGGAACCACCAGCAGCAGCAGCAGCAGCAGCTCGGGAAGCAGCCTGGTCTGAACTCATGCCTGCAAAGTCCCCACCGACCGTAGCGGCGGGTAGAAATTCAGACGAGTAGAAACTGCTCCCCGAGGAATCGACATCGACAATGGATTCCCATGTGACTTCGGGTTCGTTGCGGAAACTCGAGTCGGTGACGAGCTGGAATAGAATGGGTTCGTCCGATGGGCTCCTCGAGGGTGTTGACTGTTGTTGGGGAACGCTCAGATCGGGATTGTGACGGCGGTAAAGTACGGACAGGTGAGAGTTGCGGAAGAACTGGTCATGTCATCAAATGTGCAACAGGTTCAGTATTGGACGGCTTATCGCTCGTCGTGTAAGCAAATGATACTACTCACAGCCACGAGGGACCCAGGCTCCAATGCGGAAAGCCCAAACAAACCTGGATAGGTCAATTGTGACGATGTGCTCGACAAGAATTGCCGCACAAGTTGGGCTGTGATCGAAAAAGATAGCCTCAACGTTCGAGAATGCACTGGAGAAAAAAAGGGTCTTCAAGGGCGACATACCATCTTGAATCATGGCCTCGTCCTCGGGTGAGAGTGGGACGGTAATCTCTTCGCCTAGCCGCTTGTCCACTTGTTTTGTTTTCGTCTCTGCTTCCATTCCATTCACCAGGGTAATTTGCGCTCCCTCGTATGAACCGGCTCGCATGAGGGCTTCGTACTCTTCCGGGCTACTGGGATCGGCGAGCCATCCATGAACGAGCTCGACACCGGCATACTCGAAAACGGAAAGTTCACCCGAATCTCGTTCAGAGATGCCTTTGAAATTGTTGATACCATCAAACTCGATATCTACATCAAGACCTTGTGTCATGGTAGGCAAGATTGAGAGCGCAGACTCGAGTGTGAGAGAGGAATGAGTGTTGGGCCGAGTCACAAGGAAATCAGCAATGAGGAGGGCGAGCTTGTCATAGGTGATGGTGACATAGTGGTTGGGGATGTGAATCGAGCCGCGGAGGATAAGAACATTGGCAAGAGCGAGAAGACTGCAAGGGCCGTTTTTGTTCTGCAAGTGTACTCAAGTCATGGTAAGCAACTCGGTTCATTCCAAACGAGGTGATTATAGGCGCAGACTTGCCTGAATCAAAATCCGAACGTTTCTGCGAAACGATCCTCCTGCTCGAGCGTCGGGCCATAGACCGATATCCTTGAGCTTCCACTCTCCTTCCCCAGGCTGAAGACGAGGTTGCATGGAAAGTTTGGGCTCTTCCGACTGCTGTCCATTGATCTCGGTGCTCTCTGTGACCACTGTTTGAGCATTGGTCGCACCATTGTCCAGCAATGTCGCGTTAGCATCGGAGACTGGCACAGCCGCCTGTTGCTGCGGGGCTGGGAACGGGTCGATGGGCTCCAGGGCTGGAGCAATATCCTGCTCGACGTCAATCGGCCTGAGATGACTTGCTGCAGTTGACATTTCTGTGGCTGTTGTTGTTTGTTGAACAGATGCTGTTCCAACAAGGCACGCAATAATAGTTTGTTGTACTTTTGTTCAAAAGGTGCAGTGTGTCAACGGGCGTATCTGATAACAAGGTTGCGGACCGAGCGCCTACTGATAAGCCGCGGAAGCTGATAATCTGCGAGTTAGATCTGTTTTATGATAGACTATTCGACCAGAGACGCAAAGTCGTGGCTTGTCAACAGATGATTATGAAGCCCTGGAGATTAGTTCTGCTCAAGATGAGACCATGATCAGAAGGATGTGACCAATTGTTTGAAACAGAGACTTTGGCAAAATCTTGAGGAATCTCGATTAGTCATCCCGCGCCCGCTCGGAAATATTCTCTGAGATGTGATCTCCTGTGCAAGAGCCGCCATCCAAAATCTCTTGCCTGCCATTGCCACTCGGCTCTTTCTGTGCAGACACATACACACACACAAAGACATGACCATGGTAGAAGTACAACCGCCAATACCCGTACCATCGCCTGCGCCATTCCCAGCGACAAGCGAGATCTTACCAACAGACGTTCCTGTCGACGCCAATGCTCATTGTCCCGTAGGTGACCGTGTCTACCGTACCCTTTTCTGATATGTTGACATCCTTTATTGATCGCCATTTCCATTGTTTCATTAGGGCACCGAGTCGACATTTGCAGGCAAGACAGATGCATGTGAAGGGTGTCCAAATCAGGAAGTCTGCGCTGAAGGGCCAAAAGGACCAGATCCAGACTTGCCACTGATCAGAGAACGACTCTCCAGTGTGCAGCGAAAAATCCTCGTATTGAGTGGCAAGGGTGGTGTAGGCAAGAGCACATTCACGGCTGGGTTAAGCTGGGCTTTGGCGGCCGATGAAGAATTGCAGGTGAGCATCTCAAGCCTTGTCTCAAACGTCACGATTCGCTCAAAAGTTGAAATGGCTTTGGCTACTTCCGCAGACTGGCATCATGGACATTGACATTTGTGGACCTTCAGTACCTCTCCTGATGGGACTCGAAAATTCAAACATTCACACTTCAGCGCAGGGATGGTCCCCCGTCTATGCCCTCCCGAATCTGAGTGTCATGTCGATAGGATTTCTACTTGCTTCAAAGTCGGATGCCGTCATATGGAAAGGTCCGAAAAAGAATGGCCTCATCAAGCAATTTCTCAAGGATGTCGATTGGGGTGAGCTAGACTACATGGTCGTCGACACACCTCCAGGAACATCCGACGAACATTTAAGTATCGTCCAGTACATGAAAGAGGCGGGCATTGATGGTGCAGTCATTGTCACGACACCCCAGGAAGTAGCACTTCAAGACGTCCGCAAGGAGATTGACTTTTGCCGCAAGGTGGGAATCCCCATTCTCGGGGTCGTCGAAAACATGTCCGGCTTTGTTTGCCCCTCGTGCAAGACCGAATCACAAATCTTCAAACCGACGACGGGAGGTGCCGAACAAATGGTCAAGGAAATGGGACTCGAACTGTTGGGCAAGGTACCACTAGATCCGAGGATTGGGATGAGCTGCGATCAAGGTCAGAGCTTCTTGGATGAGTACCCGGATAGTCCAGCCACGACGGTCTATCTGGATATCGTACAACGTGAGTGTTGTGACTTGTGAGCATGTCCCCTCGCTCGCACCTGCTCATACATTATCGTCCAGGTATCCGCGAGCTTCTTGGCGATGATTAAGACAACCTCACATGACGACCCCTGCGCCCTGCCCTCTCCCATTTCGCGACTTGGCGTACCGGCAACCCCTTGAGCCAGTCAGGTCCCATATGAACATCTGATCGCCTCTCTCTCTCTCTCTCTCTCTTTTACATGACACCTCGGACATCAGGTCCGCGTCCAATCCACACTGCATTGCATCGCATGACCTACTCGTAGCACACGACTTTCATTTGTACTCAACATGAGCCATCTTTTTTGTACCGGAGACTGTATCATCAGGGAAATCTATACTGTTTTGGCAATCATGATGTGGAGATGAGAACAGGTCTGCACATGGCATCCCTTACCCAGCCATCATGTTGGATGTACTCGATTACCTTGCCAATGTGAGCATCGCGCGTTTTGACAATGGGTAATGTCGCGCCGTCAGTGGACCAGAAGATTTCGTTGATGCATCGAGTCATGATCTAGTCTTTCATGTCGTCGGTCAAGATGTAAAAGACAGATACAAACCTTTTGTCAAAAGGGAAAAAACCGGTGATATGTATTCATATCAACGCGCATGGCTCCGAGTGCGTATTACATAAGGTGCCGGACAGTTTCAGGAACCTGCAGTGCCGTGGTAATCAATCAATGGCATTTGAACACACCCGCAACTCACCTCGCTGGGGGGAAAACAGGATGCTGTTTACCTAATGCGGGTTTTCCTTGCCGGAAGCTTGGCCGGAAGACCGCCCCTCATCCAGACTTCTACTTGATGTTTTTCAAGAGTCGCGGCACGAGGTCTGGAAATTCCCCCGATACAAACACCAGTTGGGCAGCTGTATTCAGGGTCGAACGAGGGACCGCTTTGAAGGGAAACTCATTTGGCAGCTGCACTTTTGCACTTGATGTGATTCTCGGCGCAGTAGGAGTGGTCGGGGACAACACGGAGAGGCTATTGATTCCCTATTTGCAGAGCCTTATCGCCTTGTCCGTATGGGGTCTGGCGCTCTTGTTGGCCTCGTGTTGTGGAATGGTGCACTGGTGCTTTCGAGAGGAATGCATTTCGTATTGGCGGTTGGAAACAGAACAATCTGTTCTTTCCAAACGTTCGAGCCACTGGATCCATAGACTGGTCAAGGTCATACCGCAGGCCACTTGCTCCCTTGCAAAAAGACACTTTTGCACTGCAAGGGGTTGGAGACGTCGAGACTGTTTGCAGATTACGGCAATCGACCTGTTGTTTTGCTTTGACCGTTTGTTGTTGACAAGATGACACTTTTGTGCATTCAGCATTCCACCCACACCTTCATGTCCGATGTCCGATGCTCCGATCCTTGCTGCCAGATGCAGGTGGGAGGAAAAGGTCAACCACCAGCAGTCAGGGCTTCGCCAGTATCGCCAGCAAGGAGGTGGAAGATCTGTGAAAAAGGGGTGAGAACAAGTGGATGACTGTTGAGATCTTGCTGACAAACTCAGGGTCCAGGAACGGAGTCGAACCTGAACGGACGCTATATAGTGGCCGCCATGGAATGAATCGAGGACCAACTAACGGAACCTGATGATCTTTTGGACCTGCTTGTGGCTGCTTATACGAGCAGAGGATCGCGCGCAACACACGTGTGGACGCGTCAACGCGTCTCGTCGCGTCAAGTTGTTTCGTATGACCAGGGTTTCCTGTTTCACCATGCCTTTTCAAAGCAGCGGCAAACACTCAGGTCTCATGGACAAGTGAAGCAGACAGGATAGACTGCGGTGATTTACAGGTAGCGAGTGTCTTTGCGTTGATCTGGTACATACGTACATACAATGCGGCAGACGACAAGGGCAAGGCAGTCCGCCTCATACTTGCAGCGCTGGTACATACAATACGGATGCCGTTGAAAGTTGTCTCGGCTTGGTTCATTCGGGGGCGAGTTGAATCTGACTGTCGGCGTCGTCGGCGATGTAACAGTCTGGATTGGGGGGGGGGACGAGGTGGTATAGGGATGAACAAGACCGGTGGTCCGTTTTGAACGCGATGGGGTGCAAGGTCCATGATCTCTAGTATGATTGTTTTTTTTGGTTCCGGCCATCCTCGACACGCATATGCGACACGCACGCACCATATGCGCCACACACCGATGCACCTAGCTAGTAGCTCCATCCCCGCCCCGTGGCGACCTGTCTGTTTTGAATCTGGCGCACTACGTACGTACGCTATACGCTACACATATTCACGCTTGATCGAGGACGCTTATAGCCGGGGCAACATCACTGACGTAAGTGACAGGCCCGCCATTTGCAACCTATGCCCCGTCTTGATGGTGGCAAAAAATGAATCTGGTCGCACCTGTGGGTGCTACTGCTGCTACTGCTGTTACACTCCAGTCTGGGCATCAACTTGTTCATCGAGCATCAGAGCGTACAAGGACAACCCCACTTGTACCACCACCCCCGCCGCCGTACTACAGAGATACAGATTGGGAAAGACAGCCGCCGTAAGACGTACCTTTTTTTTCTGGGTCTCTTGGTCCTTGCCTCTTTGTCCTTGTGCTCTCTCAAACAGCAAGTGTCTAATGTGCCGCTCGTACCGTTTGCCGCGGGACTCCTTTGGGCTGCCTGCAAAGCTACGGGGGAGTCGGCTTGGACCTTTTGAAGACCTGCTGCTACTCAAAGAGACCATCGCACTGAAAGAGGCAATCATGTAAAAGATGGCTTACTGTTGATCGATGTCATTGGTAGCGGGGCTTGGGAATGTGCAAGCAGACAAGAGATCTTGGGGGGGTGAATCGAGAGGAAATACTTTTTTTTTACCGTTCCACTAGCAAAAGAGGTCAAAACACCAAAACAAGTAATCAGTGCACGTCGTCGACGTGACGAGTCTAGGTTGATACATAAACTCACAGGGTTTCCAAGTTTGCTTGCTCGTGTCCCATCTATTCTTCTTCATCAGCCACCTTTAGAGTCTTATCCGACCGACTGTTTGCATTCACTCTTTCCAAAACAAGTCACTCGTTTGCCCCCAAAGACTTTAATCTCTTGCAAAAACCTCAACAATGCGTTTCTCCCGTGTCTTTGCCGTCGTCGCGGCCGCGTTTTCCATGACCTCAGTCCTCGCTGCTGTCCCTCAAACCAACTCGGGTCTCGTAGCTCGTCAAGCAGTAGTCGTCAGCGCCTGTGGTACCATTGGTCCCATTGACTCTTCCAGGATCGCCCCCGCTCTCTACCCCAGGATCAACCTTTTGCCCGTGAGTGTTTCCTTTATATATTGAGTCACGACGCGTTGAGATACTCACACTTGAATTCCCTCTCTAGGCCATGTGTCTTTGTACCCAGAATGGAATCTTGACCGCCGACTCGAGGCAAAGGGTCCGGGATGAACTCTTGTCACGACAACGGGCCGGCGCATTGGGCCCCATCTTGAACGCACTGGGTGTCAGCGTCGATCAATTGGTGGACTTGCTTCTTCCTCAAATTCAGGGTCCTATCGCTCAAAGTGGTACTTGTGGAACCACGATCCCTGCCAACGGTTACCCAAGGTGTCCTGCAACTGGTGGTGGAAACGGCCAATGTACTTTTGCCTGTAACGATGGCTACAAGGTTTGCGGTACCGGTTGTGTCCTCAACAATGTCGTCTGCCCCTCCACTGCCGCCTCCATCGAACAACGTGCCGTCAATGTTTGCCCTGCTGGTTGGACCTCGTGCCCTGTCACTGCCGGAAAGACTGTGGTCTACGAATGCGTTGCTACCGACAAGGATCTCGAGTCTTGCGGTGGATGCTCTGGCCTTCAAAACGATGGCGTTGACTGTTCTAGCCTTCCTGGAGTCAACGATGTCGCAGTGAGTGCTTTGCAACATTGGTTTCAGAAATTCAGTGTTGATTCTTACTTGGATGCCTCCTTTTCTAGTGCGTTGTTGGCAAGTGTCAAATCAAGTCTTGCCTTCGAGGATTCGAGCTTGCCGCCGGAGCCTGTGTCCGAAGTGCTTCCTACAAGCCCAAGCGCTCCGTATTCGCCTAGACTGTTTTGTTTTGCTGTTGACGAACAATGATACCTTTTCTTCTTTTCCTTTTACACGAACAATCATGGACAATATTGATGGCATGAACAATTCGAACTTCGCTTTGCGCCTGTATAATCTTGTTTGAGATAGGTCTTGTTACTAGTAGCCTATATCACATGAGATTGTTCTATCACTTACCGGATCAATGTTATAAGAATTCCAAGGACAGCTGGGTGAGATTCTTGAGGACCCGTCACATGTCAGAGAGTTGAGCACATGTCTTGCGCTGTGTCGATCGGATCCGAATGAAATCCCCGGAACAACCGATGGAGCCGAGCCCGGAGCCGGGGACAGCGTTGTTTGCAGAGGAAAAGCTGCTACACCTTGCTATGGTGTTTTGCAATTGCCTCGACGTTTCAGCCAACGTCGGTGAAGTTGCCACGTTACAAGTGATGATTGCTTCATTCTTGCGACATGTGTGCTCGATTTTTGATGTTGAGGCCCACACATAATTGGGAATCTAGCAAGAAGCATACGTTTCAGCTTCGAGAGACTGGTGGCGATGGTTGACCGGTCAAGTTGACTTGGGCTACCCCTATCTTGACGTGTAGTTGCTGTAGGCAGAGCGGTGAGCTGGACTGGATACTTTATTGCCGAGGATGAGAATCTCTTACAGCTGTCGTTTGAGCCTTTTGTTCTGCTTGTGAGTGAGACCAAGGCGATTGACAGACAGATAGCAAGTGTAGGTGTCATGATAAAGACTCTAGAGGTCAAGCAGTCAAGCGTTGAGCGCGCGCTGTTGAGCAGATAAGGGTGACCCACAGGGTCATTTCTGCGCCCGTTCTGTTCGTGTAGCGTTTGAAGTATCCGATGACATCTTCTCGTCCGTCGTGGTTATTGTTGTTGTGGTGGTTGCCCAGAGCGGAGCAATCGAAGTCTGACTGTCCAAACCATTTGAGTCAGCTCAATCAGTCGAAGCTATCTGATCCCCTTGTACGATCTGTTCCGACCCCTGCTAATTCACCTGGTGCTGCAAGTCCTTGTTGTTGTTCTTGTTGTTGTTGTGATGTCGTACCGCCATCGATGCTCTGTTGCCCTGGTGATGGATGACAAGTTGCAAAGAGATGCGATTGACGAGGAGAAAGAAGAAATGGATGAACACGAACCCCGGGGTCAACTAAGTGATATCGCTTGTCGGGTGCATCGTCTGTGAGGCTTGTGAACGCCACCAGGACGCTACGTCGACTTGCTAGTCGAGACCGAGGACATGTCAGGAGCTAGCAATTCAAACGAAGAGACGTGCTAGTACGAGTATACGTAGCTCAGACGTTTCATGTTGCTGCTCTTCAAGAGTTTTTCCCATATAGACGAGGGAAAGTGTGACCACGAGGCTTTGAACGGCGAGTGTGGGCAGGTCGCCTATGCGCGCGCGAGGACGAGAGACCGGAAGAGTGGTTGGCATGGTGCTAGTGACCGGATAAGCCGGTGCTGCTTCCGAAACCAGTGGATTAATCCGTGTTTATAATCCCGCGCGGGCATTTCCCAAGCTGGTTTCGCGTTTCGTGCAGAGGAATGGAGGCAAAATCACACTCTCATAGCGCAGCACTTCGTGACCGATGACAAGTCGTATATTCATCCAACTTTTCAATACGTCTCACTGTCATCTCTCGTTTACTTCCAGGCATTCTCGTCACCACGTCTTGGTCTTGGTTCTCACCGTCGGGGCAGTCGGCACCCGAGGATCAACCTCTCCTTTTCGTTTCGTTCTCAGCGGAATGAGATAGCGTGATGATGGCCGTCGTCGCCGTCTGCCTGTTTCGCCACCGTTTCGCCTTTGACCAGCCTTGACCCCGTTCGCCCCACGTACGTACGCACCCTACTACGTCTCTCGACCACCCTGCTCCCACACCTACCAGAGGGGCACAACCACAGAGAGAGGATCGAAATGTCACCAAAATCACCTCATTGGGATCGATCCCTGAGAGCTGTGAAAGGCGACCAGCCCAGCATCCAGGCCACGTTCAGCCACGTTCAATGTTTTCAGCCCCTCATTCCACCCCTTCAATCACTTTCGGTGTTGACGTCCTCGACCAGGAATACAGGAATGATCCCGGGCCGTATTCTTGGATCGTGGCAGTCTGGCAGAAAATGGACAAACATGGGCCAAGAATGCGCAACATGGCAGCTCGACCATTCTGCCCTTAGCATCGTTCCTCGATCGCGTATCGAATTGTGGTTATCTCGATAACTGGATTAGGTGGGCTTGCTCCGTCTCTAGCTCCTGGACGAGCGAAAGAGAAGGGGAAGGAGGAGGAGGAGGGGGGCTGACAGCCTGGGATGCATGTTGTCAGCTATCTTGATGAGGAAAAAATCGTTGGAACGTTGGCCCTAGGAAAGATCTGACCGTCTAGGGCCAGAAATTGCTCGATATGATCCCGTCGTGGTAGGAACCTCAAAACAACGACCAGTCCGAAGCCATCGCGACTGCCTGTCTCTGAGAGACTACATATACACCTCTCCTTGGCTCGAATCCCTCTTTTTCTGCAAAGCTTGCCTCTTCCTCACTCACGCACAAGTTTTAGTCGAAACCGGTCACTCTCTTTGACTTTTTTGCCTCGTAAACCAACACCTAGTCCACCCTCTTCAACTATCCTCCACACAACTTAGCTCAAGCATAATGCGTTTCTCTCGAGTCTTTGCCTTTGTCGCAGCCGCCTTGTCGGTCTCCTCTGTCACTGCCGCCCCCGAGCTCGCTCCTCGTCAACTCAACATCTTGAACGCCTGTGCCACCGTCGGTCCCATCGGAACCAGTTCCCTCCCCGGATACCCTTCATGGGGACCTCGAATTGACATTGTCCCGGTAAGTCTTTGCCGTCTTTGTAGCAAGCAAATGGCCTTGTGTGACTTATTATTTGTCTTCATATTGCGATTCGCAGAGGCTCTGTGTCTGTGTCCAGAACGGAATTTTGACCCAACAATCTAGGCGAGACATTCAAGCCGCCTTTGAGCGCATCATTGGTGGAAACGCTCTTCTCAGGTCAGCCTTGAACCTCATCAGCTTTGGTATCAACGAAGTCCTCGACTTCTTCCAAACACGATTCGGTGGTATCGTCTCTGAAAACGGACAATGTGCCAACGCCATCCCCGAGTTTGGTTACCCCGTCTGCCGAAACAGCCAAGGTGCTCCCGGTGACTGTACCTTTGCTTGCAACGACGGCTTCAAGGTCTGTGGAGCTGGCTGCATCACCGTTTCTACCATCTGCCCCTCCACTGCTGCCTTTGCTGCCCGACGATCTGTCAACGTCTGCCCCTCTGGTTGGACTTCTTGCCCCGTCGCCGCTGGTAACACTGTTGTCTACGAGTGTGTCGCCACTGACAAGGACCTCGAATCTTGTGGTGGATGCTCTGGTCTCCGAAACGACGGTGTTGACTGCTCTTCTCTCCCTGGTGTCAACGACGTTGCTGTGAGTTTTTTCTCCGTGCCTTTTTAACCAGTTGCTTTCGCAAACCAGTACTCATTGTATCTTTTGCTTTCTCTTCACCAGTGTGTCGTTGGAAAGTGCCAGGCCAAGTCATGTCTCCGAGGATTCGAGCTCGTTGGAGGTGCTTGTGTTCAAAACGACAAGCTCAAGTCCCGACGAGCTGCCCTCATCTAAATTCAACCTCTCCCTAGTCCTTTGATTGTCCCCCCTCTTACTCTCTAACGAACACTTGTCACGAACAATTCGCTTCTTTTGATATTACACTCTTTTCGTCTTGGATACATGTAATAGGCAGTTGGTATTCGCTATAGAAACACTTTATGCCGCTGGTACTTCGTTGGTTTCACATTGATGGTCGCCCCAGATTCATCCTCTCTCACTTGCTTGTCCACCACTTCCCCCTTTCATCCGTGTGATCGCTTCAAGCTTGAATAGGTCAGTCTCGAGTTTGTTTAATCGCAAGTCCATGTTACCATGCACATCTATGAAATGAATGGGGCATCGTTGAATGTCCAGGCTGGGAAGGTCTTGACAGACTGTACTACTCTACCAACGCTATCAATTGACACGTACGCCGAGGCCGCGGGCGACCGCGTATATACGAATTACGATACGCCCGTAGCGAGCAGATTAAAGCAGCGTCCGGTCCGACCCACCACCGCATGGGAATCATTTGGGAGAGAAAGAACACTTGCTTTGGCCCGAGCCCCCGAGTCTATTCATCTCTTCCCGAGCGACCCCGAGCCTTTGGAACAATCAATGGGGCATGGTCGAAAACAAGGTACACACATTTGGCATCCACATACAGGGATGGATAGAGGTACCCCATGGCATGGCAAGATGACACACAAGTCATTCGGTCGACTCTCCTGTCGCTCTCGCTCTCACGTAACATCGAATCACCCCATACAGGCCGTTCTTGGACCCCACGCTATGGTGCTCAGGTGAGTGACCCATGGTCGTTGAGCGGCGGCCACTCTTTGGCTACTCTTTCCATGTCCCTTGGGGAGAGGCGCGCTCTCTTTGTAGAGGCATGGGGGGTGTAGATTTATGTGCAAAACCATGACCAAAGCTGAGATACCATTGATCTACAGATGACAAGACATTGGCAAGACTTGGAGGTGCGATAGGATGGACGCAGCTGCCAATCGTGTTTGACAATCATGATCAGGTGTGGTAGAGAAGCTCGAGGAGCCTGTCAGAATAAACATGGCAGTCCGGTTTATTCATCGTGCAAGAATGCAAGATCCCCAAGCCCCCCAAGCTTCCACGCTTCACGCTCGCAAAGTCCCGCACAAACATCCAACCAGTTGCAAACATGGTCCAGTGTTGACCATCGAAAGGTTGCGGTAGCGGCCGAGCATTTCCAAGGTTTTGTTGTGATGAGTCTCGTTTCTTGGAAGCTCTGGAAAATCCGACCTGATGGCTCCTGGCAAAACTGGATATTTCTTGGTAAGTCCACTATCGTTCTAGCGTTGCCACGGCGTGGCGCGGTGCTCATCCGCTCATCCAGTTGAACGACGCGATAGAACAATCATGCATTCCAAGGATACCGTGCCTCCTCATTCACATACCCCCACGCCAGAACCGCAGCGGCATATCGACCGCTGGATTCATCGGCCGCTCGTTTCATCCATGACACTCATACCATGACCCATACATGATGTTCGTTGTGGCAACATGAGAACCAACATGCCACCACCAGCCGAACAATCTAGCCACTATACTCGGATCCGATATGCACTTACCTTTCGAAATGGACATCTGTTTTGTTCGTACCTCATTCGAAAAGACACGTCGTCAAGGCTCGGAAACTTCGACGGGCTTGGAGCAGTACTCTTTTACCAGAGAGCCATCCAGCCTCATCCGATGTAAAAGTCCCGTGTGTGGATCGGATCGACACTGAATGTCTATACGGCCCCCCCCGTCAAGCTCCATGGGGTAGCAGAGAATGATATGGTGGCGTACCGACTTGGTCGCTTGGTCGAAACTTGTCGATTGGTGAAGCTTCCCATGCAGTTGTTGGCCCCTCCTCCTCTTGGTTCGCCTCGTACGGCCAGACGAACGGACTTCTGACCGACTCTTTCGACTGCCCTGGCTCTAGACTCTTGGGGCAATGTACCTGTCATTGCATTCCACGTATTTTTTGGCGCCTCGAGACGGAATGTGTGGAACACGGTGGGTGACGGGGGGGATGTGGAAACGGTGCGGACTCGACTGGACAAGCATTGAGGACGAGGATCGAGAATACACACACACACACACACACAGAGAGAGAGAGAGAGAGAAGGAGAGGGAGTGCCTGCCTTGCTTCGCCAGAAATCGCATGGACAGATCTGGAAGCATCCTCGATACTGCCTACCGTCTTGATCTTTCATTTGTGGCTTGTCAGGGCAGGAAATGGACGTCGGCTGGTAAACAACCCACCATGGCTGCTGCCACAGACAAACAATTGTTTCGTCAAAAGAGCTTCACACACCCTTGGACTCCAACAGTACATATAGCCAGACTTGCAGGTTGCCCTTTTTTCTTGCTTCTTGTCATCTTTTGCTCATTCTCATTCAGCACTCAACCTACGCCTTCACCGCCAAAGCCAACTGTCACTTGATACGACGACCGCTTTTCAGCATTCTCTCTACTTTCGACATTAAATAATCCTCTACTACACACTTCATAATGCGTTTCTCTCGAGTCTTTGCTTTTGTGGCCGCTGCCTTTTCGGTCACCTCCGTTACTGCTGCTCCCAGCGCTGGACCAGGATTCGGATCTGAACTCCAGCCTCGTCAGTTGGTTGACCTCAATGCATGCGCCACTGTGGGACCCATCACCTCTGCCGCTCTCCTTCCCTTCCTCTTCCCCCGTATCACCATTTTGCCCGTAAGTTTATGCTCTTGGACTTTTTTTGGCAAACCGATATGTTTTTTGCTGACCAACGTTTGACCCAATCCATCAGTCCATCTGTCTGTGTACCCAGGCCGGTGTCTTGACCCCCGAGTCCATTGCTAGGCTCCGAGCTCAACTCGTGATTGGTCAACAAAACGGATTGCTCACTCAAGTCCTCCAACTCTTGAGCGTGACCGTAGATGGATTGTTGCAACTTCTTCTCCCCGACATTCTCGGACCCGTCAACGAGTCTGGTCAGTGTGATGTTGGCATCCCCGCCAACGGTTACCCCGTGTGTGCTTCTGCCAACGCCCCCGCTGGTCAATGTGCTTTTGCCTGTGACGATGGATACAAGGTCTGTGGAACCGGATGCATCCTCAACTCTGTCCCCTGCCCTTCGACTGTTCAACGACGAAGCACTCAAGCCGTCAACGTTTGCCCTACTGGTTGGACTTCTTGCCCTGTCGCCTCTGGTAACGGTGTTGTCTACGAATGCATTGCTACCGACAAGGACCTCGAATCTTGTGGTGGATGCTCTGGTCTCCGAAACGATGGTGTTGACTGCTCTTCTCTCCCTGGTGTCAATGACGTTGCTGTGAGTTTTTTGTTTTCAAAGAGTGTTTGAAATGATCAGTGTCTTACTCGTGCTTGACTTCTCTCACAAAACAGTGTGTCGTTGGAAAGTGCCGAGCCAAGTCTTGTCTCCGAGGATACGAGCTCGTCGACGGAACCTGCCAAAAGAACGAGTCTTTCAAGGCTGCTCGATCCGTCTTGGCTTGAGAAACGCATTTAGATTTTTTTTGTTTTGTTTGCTCAAACGAACCATTACAAGGACATTTTTTTTTTTTTACTTTGTTTCGATTTGTCAAATAATACAAACTTTTTTTTCATTCTCCTCTGGGATTTGTACTTTATTATTGTTTATCAACGTATCAATACAGTTTGGTTTACTGAATGACTTGGGGAGCAGATGGCTTGGTTGTGTTTGACACATGATGCATAGTACTTGGCGGTCAAACACTTGTGCAAAGCCGACTGAGCAGCCTCATAGCCTCATCAAGTTCATCTACAGGCTGCCAACGTTTGGACTTGAGGCCAGAATGGTGTCAAGGTAGACTACTAACCATTCAACAGAGCCAACTGCTCGAGCATCTGTCCCGCGTCCCGGCCCTCGTTAGTTGCCGCTCTTTTTGAACGGTGTCAATTCTCAACCACTCGAAAGGCCCAGATATAATCCAGAAGTCGAAAGGATTTGTTCAAATGGGGGCGGGGCGCGAAGAAGTACGGTGTAGAAAAGCAGGCCATTCCGACAAGTTCTAATTGGAAAAACGCGGTCAACTTTTGCCGCATGCCGGAATCGCGGGGCCCGCGCGCTCTGCGCTCTATACGAAGCCGAGTTGGACTACTAACTACAGTACAGTACTCGAGTACAGACTAGTAATCTCGAGAGCGTCACTATGAGGGTTTGACATTTAGCCACATTTGGACATTTGTCAACATGACAGCGATACAATATAGTGTCAAAAGACAATGGACCTGGGCTGCCCCCCAACCCCTTTTTATCATACCTTGTGTCCAAAGGGAACATGGACGGGAAACGTCGCACCATAGTGCCAAGAATCGCCCAGCATTGAAATCAGAGAGTAGGGATTGCAATGGCTGATTCATCGAACTCAACAAGGTCTGTAGTGGGATGCGATAGTACGGATAAAGCCTGAGGTGGATTGGTAAGATGGTGGTATACCCAAGCTTGCCCAGGTATATCCAACAAAATGACGGACCTCTTATAACACGGCAGGCAAAACCAGCCGCATGGTTGAAGAGTTCCTGAACGGGATCAGATTGACAATGTACTCTAGGCAGCAAAGATACTACCGTAATCTTTCAAGAGAAACAACGACTTTACCCATTCGAGTCGTGGATAGAATGGTTGGGAAAGGTGGTCGAAACTTCGAACGCTGGCGGCGTATCTGATAAGCGAGCGGCATCCATCTCGCGCTAGTCAACGTTACTTTGAAACTCGGTGCGCGTGGGCCCAGCCACAGCAGCAGCAGATTGACAGACGGGCAGCTAGCAATGCATGTAGCTATGGTATATGGTACATGGTGATGGTGGTAGCTAGGGGTCAGGAAGCGTGTGGAGAGCCTGTCCAACTGTATGCCATCATATTCATTGCAAGACGACGGCGCGACCATTTGCTAGTGGCTGTTGGGTGGATGCGCTCGATGAACCGATAGATGCTCGATGGACCATGGGACGGGATGTGGATTGCTCGATGGTCCCTGAGAGGTTCTTTGGCGGAGGTAGCATGGTTCTCCGCCACCAGCTGGCCTGCTGGCCCAAGTGTGTGCTCATCGCTCATCGTTCATCCGTGCATCGACGCTAGAGACTGACCAGGATATGGGCCGAACCCTCCTCCCCTGTCCGCCCGACATGTATAGTCTTGAGCTGCGATATTCAAAGTCATCACAGAGACGGACTCGGAGGTTTCGAAAACGGACTGCCATTTTACATGTCCACATGTTGCTGGTAGTTGCCCGTCTGGTCGCATTACAACAACTCTACATTGAGGGTATCAACTTTACTTTTCGTACACACTCTTTTTTTCCCATACCTCAACACCCATTCCGTCCAAAGTCACTGACACCCGGCTGCTCACGCTGCTTTTTCAAGCTATCCAACTCATCAGCCTCGACGCCGTGAATGTGAATCTTGACTTCCCGCGCACTCTTCATTGCACTCATGATCTCTTCTCGGACCCGGGATTCAATCTCGTGCGAGCTTCGAACGGACATGTCGGGGGGAACGAGAATGGTGAGGTCGATTGATGACAGGCCTGGGACAGGCGAATTTTTGCAAGAGGTTTGGTCAGCGTGGAACATGCGGCATATCATGGAGAAACAAGAAAGAAAAAGAGGGGGACTCACCTCCGCTCTTGACAGCCCTGACATTTCTCACGCCAAGAAGACCGCCCTTGGATACATCCTTGTTCACCAGCGGATCAACGATATCCACGATTTCCTGCCGTGTGCCTTGATCTACGCCCTTGTCGAGGACTTCGTACGCCGCAACTTTGGACATGGAGAGACCTTGTTTGAGAATGAAAAAGGAGACGGCGAGGCCGCCGAGGGGATCCAGGACGGGTGCACCGGCGGCTGAGCCTAGGATGGAAAACAAGGCGACTCCGGATGTGAGAGCGTCTGATCGATGGCTGTGGGGGAGGAGGGGGGGGGGGAAGAGGGGGAGAACAAGATGACGCAAAGAGTCAATAAAGTGTTTGTGTTGCTAAAACATTTACACCGAGCACAACGACGTACTGCAAAGCGTTGGCTTCCAAGACAGGACTGTGTTCCTGCTCTGCCACCTTTTTCGTCGCTCGATACAGCCATTCTTTGAGCACGACACTGATCAATGCAAACCATGCTGCATGAGGGTTCAACAGTGCGCCTCCGCTGGCCGAAGAGCTCGACGAGTGTATTGAAGCGGCGTCGCCTCCATGGGAAGCTAATGTACTTTCGAGACCGTGAGTGCCAGTGGACACCGAATCAATGGCTTGATGGGCATGTGAGTGTATTGTCCCTGCGTGTGAGGAATGGTCGTGAAAGAGTTCGAGAAGGGGTGAAGGAATCGATTTGGGTAGGTAGGGTGCAATGTGAGCCAGTGGGGATGAAGGGTCTAGGGTTTCGAGGTAGGGCAATAGGACTTGGAGGAGAAGCTGTAGCATCTCACATTAGTGGACGTGGGCTTGGATGCAGTCAATCTATCGAGAATGTACTCACATGGTATGAATGTAGCCCAATACCAATCGCTCCACCGACCAAGATCATACTGACGGCTAGTGTCCCTACAGTCTCAAATTTTCCGTACCCCCAAGGGTACTCGGTCGAAGGAGGCCTTCTCGATAGTTTCCACGTAGCAAGGGTCACAAAGTCACCCAAAAGGTCACTCAGACTATGTCCGGCTTCGGCCAACAGACTAGCCGAGTTCATGTAAATCCCTGCAACACCCTTTGTGGCAGTCAATCCAATGTTGGAGGCGAGACCAATCAAGGTGATTCGTCCACCTGCATCTTTCTTGTCTCCACGAAGGGCTGCTAGGATTTCGCCAGCACCCTCGGAATGGTCATGCACGTGGGATGAAAAGAGACTGTGTGAGTGGGCGTGATCATGGCCGTGACCTTTTCCATGTGAATGGTGAATGTGGGCATGTGAATGACTGTGTTGATGTGATTGTTCAGTGGCAGCGACGGATGCTTGGGTAGCCTTGTTGGTCAGAGGGGTAGTACTGTCGGTCTTGGATGAATTGCCGACCAGCGTTGATGGGTCAGAGCTATCAGACGAATAGGGCCGTCGGGATATGACCATGTCGGGGAAAGGCGGTCGAGCACAAGTGTTGAGAGGTTGGAAAAGAGTGCTATAGGAAGCTCGAAGGTACCTGGAATGCCTTGGTGTGTGATGCAGCGAGTGGTGCGTCAACCACTTTGTAGTGGTTGAAATAAACGAACGTGGGTTCCACAATCCGGACAATGTCTCTAGTCCTCCCTGCTGCTGAGACGTTGGGCTTCGCTTTTGTGTGGGAAGCGATGAGAAAGAGTGATGGGCGAGAGTGACACCAGAACGGCGGGGTGCAAGATGTCGTAGAGAAGAAGATCGCGTTGTGGCTGCTGCTACTGCAGTCTTGCAACGCGTTGGTCTCGCCGACGATGTCGATGACGCTGCCCTTGCAAGATGATGGTCAGGATGATAGTGGTGAAGTCTAGCAAGTGACATGGTCGTCGATGCAATACCGGGGTGAGGCGATACAGTATCAGCAATCCAACGATTCAAGTGTAGACAGCAAAGAGGAACAGGGTTGGTTAAATGAATGAATGGATGGATCATTTGCATATGACGCCATGAAGCAAATGGACGCGACCACAGACGTTTGTACAGATATCGAATACAACCAAATTTTATAGCACTGGACTATGGCTGAGATAAGAATGAAGCTGCCATGATATCTTGTCTCATCAAAAATCAAATGCACACAGGACTGTTAAGCTGTTTTTATTCAAACTCAATGACATTGGTTCGTGGTGGAAATAAGCTCTAGCAGGACAAGTAAGGATAGGAATCAGGGCCGGCGGTGATAAATGATAAACCATGGCAAGTTCAAACTCATCTACCTTGTAGACGAAAACGATCCCCAATCAACCAGCCATCATGTCAGCCATGGCCAGGGATGACTTCAAGTGAGTGGAATAGACCAACAAGGTGAATCCGACTCTCACAGCTCACATCTCATTTCCCATCTTTAGAGCCTTTGTCGCTAAGGCATTGGGCATGGCGACAAGCCAGTATCGTGCATATGTATCAGAGGATATCAAGGCCGTAAGTTGCAAAGACTGGTTGCATCATTGCGAGTGCCAATGCTCAATCCAAATGTCTCGTGTCGCTCCATTGACACACGCCTATACGCAAACAGATCGCCAAACGAATGTTCTCGGGTGACCCAACAGCACTCCATACCGACTGGGTCTCTGCCGATCCGACGGTATGGTGTCCATCGCTCGCTCGACAAATGCTCACGACAGGTTACAATTCTCAGCCACCTCAAGCTAACACGACATCGCTCGGAGCGTTCAATCCGGTCAAGATTCCTTCTGCGGCTGCTGCCGTCAATTCACACGGGTGGCCGCAGCAGTCCGTAACAGGTAGCAACACACAACCCATTGCAGGTCCTTCTGCTGGCTATACGGCACAGTTTCCAGCATTGGGAACTCAAGGACCAGTCGTACCACCACCTCATAAGCCAGCCAAGAACGCTTCTGCCAAACAATCCAAGACAAAACAGACATTAACCTCCACCTTCGCGACCGACACCACCACTACTGCCCCTACCCCATCCAAGCAAAAGAAGCGAAAAGCCAACACGTCAGTATCTCTGGCCCCACTAGCTGAATCTGCCGAAGAGCTCGCAGCCAAACAAAAACGAGCTCGTCGGTTTGAGCGAGAGTTGGGCATCGAGAAGCAGCGTGAAGCCGGGCTGATACCGGATGACGACGATGACAATGTCAATGGACAAGCACGACTAAGTTCGCAAGAAGCAAGGGATATTCTACTGGGCAAAGCCAAAGGGAAGCGAGCGGGGCGGAGAGGAAAAGGATCGTTTGATGTGTCTGGTTACGATCAAGAACCTGAAGCTGATCCTGTGAGTAATAAGGGTCTCGCTTTGATTCGACTTGCCACTCAGTATGTGTCCTTGCAGAACGTCATCAATTGGGATAGGTATACCATCAAGGGCACAAGTGAACAAATTGAAAAAAGTTATCTCAGACTGACAAGCGTGAGTTTGAGACACGTCCTCTTTGCGATCATCACTCAACTCCATATTTGTATTGTGACACCAGGCTCCTAACCCCGCCAATATCCGTCCATTACCAGTCCTTGAAAAGACACTGGCGCATTTAAAGGCCAAGTTCGACAATGAATCTAAAGAGTACCCATGGCTTTGTGATCAGTTCAAATCGATGAGACAGGATTTGACGGTTCAACGAATCAAGAATGATTTCACGGTCAAGGTGTATGAAACCCACGCACGAATTGCGTTAATGTCGGCAAGTATTGTTTCTGTGCCTTGTCTTCCGGCATATGCTGATACTTTATGTCGTCAGGGCGATCTTGGAGAGTATAATCAATGTCAGTCAGTATTGAAACAGCTCTACGAACTTGGACTTGCAGGCAATCCGGCAGAATTCCTCGGCTATCGGATCTTGTACATGATTCATACAAAAAACTCTAGTGGCAAGTCTCTTCTCCATACCAATTGCACGAGGTGCTCTTCCACCTTCTGACATACTGCATTTTCACTCTACAGAATTGGGAAGAGCTGTATCTCGACCCTCACCATCGCAACGACGTGACAAGGGGATCGCTCATGCGCTGGCTGTACATACCGCTATCGCCACGGGAAATTATCACAGACTGTTCAAACTGTACGTGAGCGCACCGTTTCTCAACGCCGAGCTCATGGATCATTTTGTCGAGCGGGAACGGGTCGCCGCACTCGGCAAGATATCAAAGGCGTGAGTTGTTCATTTGTGGATATAGACAAGCGTGAATATGGATGTTGATGAATGTTTCGAGGGGTCAATATCTAGGTACATGACCATCACCCTCGCCTACCTCGCTCAGGAGCTAGGCTACGTTGACCGGTCAGGCACACCCCACTACCTCGATCTCTGCGACTTGTTTGAAAAGACCAAGGCAACTCAATTCACGACACCACACGCACAACGATTAATCGATCAGGCTGAATTGGCCTATGCGAGGCGTCAACCGTTGGACAATGCAGCGTTGGGTGAGGTCGTGTGGAATTGCCGGGCGAATGCGCCTGCGTGTGAGGCGGCGGCGGGGTTGTACAAGGTGGTTGATATCAAGGGGCAGGTCTAGTGGGCGATTTGGCTAATTTTGCTTCTAGGTTCACGGCACTGAAGCCCGTGTCCACATACCGCGTTTCGTCATTCAAGGGAGATGGATAGCATCAACAAACGTCAACACGAATATCTTTGATTGTACCCCCACGCAGCAGGACCGCACACCATTCTTGCACCATTGCACGACTGCTCGAGTCTGCACAAGCAATCACTCATCGCCATGCACCCTGGCCAGTCTCGCGATCTGTTCACCATGTAGTAGATTCGATTTTCTTGATTGTGGCATTTTGTACATGGTCATGTCATCTATACAGTCTGTCTACGTCGCCATGATTGCGACCAACCTGAATTCTCTCGATGTTGCGTTGACTGGGTTGGACGATTCATCGAGAATTTGACAAGAAACGCTGTGTGGATAACGAGTGACAGTCACGGTCAGCTGAGCTTTGGTCTGAAGGTCAAAGTGGTGTCCGACTCACAAGTGATCGCCTGGAGTGACCTTTTCGTCAATGTATTCGACCCTGATTGACCATTACCAGTAAACATCAGCATCAGCATCGACTCTCGTACACATACACACACTTTGAGCCGCCAAGATGACTCACGTGGCAACGTTGTATTGGCGATCCCAGTACGCTTCCAATTTGACCGCCCCGGCCTCATTGTCATCAACCCAACAATTGGCGACTCCACCTGCCACTGTCTTGCTCTTGAAGTAGTACACCGCGACTCGGCCTTGTGAGACCTTGATGTCCACCCGAATCGTCGCGCCAGGGGTATCCGAGAGCCAATAATGCTTTTCATTTTTCCACACGTACACTCGCCATCCGTCCGAGGCCGTTGGGTTCATGGGGTTGACGGGGTCGTTGGCATCGGCGCAAAAGAGTTGAGGTTGAGCGAGCGAAGTCAAGTGAGAGGCGGAGCCGCGGTCGGGAACAGTTGGGTCGACGACGTCACGGAGCGGTTGGTCGATGGGCGTGAAAGGAATCGCAAGAGGGTCAATGGGTTCGACAAACCACTTGTGTTCGTACGCCATTCTGTCAATTGCATCTTGGTTGAACGTTTCCTCCCACCCAGGTTCAGCTCCCGTGATTTGAGGACGAGGTGAGACAAAAGGGAAGCCAATGTCTATAAACTTTGCATATTCGTCTGTCGACGCAATCGTCCATTCTGTCTTGGGGGCGACCGAGGTGCCCAGGGTCTGATACTGACATGCCTGGGATTCAAGGTAGGCGATCAGCAAATCGGCCAAGATTCGGTGTCCACGGGCGTTGGGATGGAGACCGTCAGATTGCCAAAACGACCTGGTGAGTTCGAGGGGAAACCGGAGGTAGTGGTTCCATACGAGTCGTTTCATGGAAACATACGGGACGTCATAGTAGTGGGCAATTGGGAGGTGGGTGAGTTGAGGGTCGCCGTACCCTTGGTCCTGAGCTACCGAAGGTGACCAGGCTCCAAGGATCACGACGGCAGGTTGATTGGGGAGTTCGAGCACGACACGAAGCAATTGGTCAAAGAATTCTCGGTAATGTCGGTTCGATTGGTCATTGACGTCGAATTCAATCACGACGAGATCAGCATCGGTTGGGATATGATGGGTCCCACAAAAGGCATAGTACGACGAATCCATCCCTCCGATGGCTCCATTGACTACCGAATGGGGTTGACCGTTGAATGGAGGAAACGCTTGTTGAAGCCACTGTGCAAACAAGGTCGAGTAACATCCTGGTCCCGAGGGATCCCCCGCTGGCCAATCCGGACTTGGGTGTACACCATGGCACGCCGAGACACTGCCCCCCATGATACCGACCTTGAGTTGTTGACCGGTTTGGGCTCGATTGATAAAAGCTCTCATTCGGTTTCCTGTCCCTTCATGTAATCGACTTCGAAGCAGTCCGTGCTTGCCGTAGACGTCACATGTTCGCTCGCCCGCTGTATCTTGCTTATTGGTACCAGTTCCATCAGGGGATCCACAGACACACTTTTGAGCGAGTGTTTCCCCCGGGACGTTGCCGAGTCCAGCTTGGGTCGATGGTTTCTCACTGTTTTTACCCCCACCTAGCGGTTCAGGTAAAAGATTTGGGGCTGCTCCCCGAATCACGCCGTAGATGAGTGTAAGGAGGAGAGTCGGGAGACCAATGAGGCATACGCAGAGGAGAGGCACTTTGCGGTAGTGACTCGTACTTGAAGATGAACCTGCTCGACTCGACCATAGGAAATCAGCCAATCCGTTTGTGCGACTTCTTGACCGGTGACGTGACTGGTATGGATGGGATCGTCCTACAAGCGATGGACTACCAGTGTCATCATGTGTCGCTGTGTGGCCACTACCAAGTGGTGGAGTTGAAGGAAAGTGAGAGTGACTGTCGAAACGGGAATGTCCATCATCGTCTTCATGTGCGAGCAAGGGATCCGAGACGGCGTCTCCTTGGCTGGCCGTTGTCGGAGTGTGAGCTGACATGGTCCTGTTGCTATGACTGTCGGGGCCATAGTCGTCGAGCTCTATCGGGCGTGACATGGCTGCGCAAGCATTGGACGGGACGAGAGGTGTAGAAGTTCTTTGGATACAAGTTTCGAAACGACTAGAGTAAAGGTGACATGCACACGGCAAATAAAGGCGGCGACAGTGGTAACATTCTGCAGACGATTTCATTGCATACTATCAGTCTATCAATACATGACAACCACACGACTCTACTACGAGTCTCCATGAGTGCCGTGCCGAACTCCTTGAGAAGATTCAGAGAGAGGCAGATCCTTTTCTTGTCGACGCTCTACTCCTTCAAGGGGATGGCCGAGTACGCCTTTCGGCCCTCGACCGGCTTGTCCTGCCACAACGGTTCACCACGCTTTAATCCGACGAGGTTCATCTTGCCCTGTAGAATGTTCGAGTGAGTCAGTCTATCGTATCACCTTGTTATGCCGCTCCTCAACCTACGTGAGCCCAGTATGCCAGGTATCCACAAGCGGCTGGGAGAATGAAACCCAATGTAACCAAGGCAGGTGCGTTTCGGGAAGTGACCTTGAAGTTGCGGTAGTATTGCTCTCGCTGGGTTGGCCATTCGCATTAGCGGTCGACACAATGGGTCTCTGTTCAACCTTCTGATCGACTCACCAGGTTGGCCCATCGTTCGACACATGGGTCAGTCCTGACCGGTTCTGCGGGTGGGGTTGAGAATCGTGCATCAGTCAGTTGGTCTCCCACTTGCATTCGGCGGCTCTACCTACGAAATCCTCCGTGTCCGCCCATGATGATGATGATGCTGTATAGTAGACTGTGATGGAGGGTATAGGATGTGACGAGATAGTTGAATGGACCTCTGTAAAGGTGAATTGAATGAAATCATCCACCAATCACGCGCGATTCAACTAGCAGCAGCCTGACAAGCAAGGGGATTATTAACCCCTATTCAAATCTGTTCAACTCCACTCGAGTACACTTGCAAACCATCCACACACATCCAAACACCATGTCTCCCATCACCACACTCGGACGCTCATCAGCCAGGACAGTAGCACCACGTCTCGCCCGGGGGTACGCTGGGGGTGGCCCTCACTACTACCAGCCTTCAGGTTACCTTTTCGGTGAAAAGGTTCGCATTGGGTCCATCTATCCTGGCAAAACATATAGCAGACTACTGACGACACCACATTCGTCTTCGTACAGCCACTTGCTCCAGGCCAAAAGCGGGTCAAGGGGTCCTGGGAGAACCTTTACTACTACGGGTTTGTGACTACATGCCTCGTCGCTGCCGTCGGACTCTACTACAAGCCCAAGACAGGGTGAGTACGCCCTTGATTATGAGTCCACTGATCCATTGAGCTCAACTCGACACATACAATCTTCACAGTGTTCAATTCTGGGCTCGTGAAGAGGCCATGCGACGAATGAAGGAATCAGGAGAGTGGGAAAAGATTGAGTACAAGCCGAGTATGAACCCGGGAAGCATCTACTCAAAGTAGACCGGTGACCATTGATGGCGCCATTGTATTACACTCGTTTCTGGAATCGTAATTATTCGTACAGTGAGGGCTTGTGCTCCAGAGTGGTTCGTTCGTCCCTGTGTCTCGCATGCATGATATGTATTGGAGTAGTAGGCTGCCATGGCTACTACGTACTGGCTGGGTGCAAGGTGATACAAGGCCGACTGCGCCTAGCAGACACACTTACCATTTCACTCTACTCTTCGTCTTCCGTTTTCTCACTCTGCCCATGCCCAACAACCATCGACCAGCAGGTCATAGAAACACTTTTGAGGACGACGACGAGCTACCTCAACCACCTGTCCATTTTCATAGGCCACCTCAAGGTCATGGCCCTAAACCGCTTTACCCACCTTCGGCACCCGTCTTTGTTCGTGCATCCGCTTCATCGCTCGAATCAAGCCATGAACATGTCAATACAGGCACACAAGAACAAGACATCAACAAAAGAGGAGCTGTGCTAGACTTTTGGAAGAATCTTGATTGGAATGACCAAGCTTTGTCGACGTCAGTGGCGAGTACATCCAAGTCATCAGACTGTGGTCCACCATTAGCAACAACGACGAATGGTGACTCAGTGGACAATGTAGCAACCAGTCGACCAGACTCTGAGATCACTTCAACTACAGATGCAGAGGGCCATTCGTCAGTACCATCATCGCTTGCATCAACACCACCCCCTTCATCACGGCTAGTGCGGATACCATCGTCTCAATGGTTCATCAGACGAGCATTATCCACACGAGCCAAACAATCATCTTCTCCTCAAGACCGAGCCCAGTCGTCAGCTCACACTTTACGGTCAACCTCGGTAGCTTCTCTCCTCGACAACCTTGCACCCCCAGGCTCTCAGCCTGATGCCTCGACTGCTACCTCGTATTTCCACCTCGATCAAAGCAACAAGGGATGGAAGTTGCTTGAAAAGAATGGATGGAGTGGTCAGGGTGGACTAGGTCGACCTAGTGGATGGAAGAGTAATTCAAGCAACGAGATGACAGACCTTGTCAAGAGCGAGCAGGACCAAGACCGACTACACCACGAGTCGGATGCTGTTATCGACTTGACTGGCGATACCGACGATGATGACGATGACGACCAGAACGACCACGGCAGTCTAGAGACTGTAGATTCAAACCCTCGCACTGCTGTATTTGGCGAACAGCAACTCTCCCAAGCCGTACTCGACGAATCCAGACCACCGCCGCTCATTGGACCAGGCCGGGTCGCACCCATACCTACGATTTTGAAATCTGATCGAGCTGGAATTGGTCACTCTCGCAACCACCAGCATCGAAGGGTGACGCATTCAGCTCACCAAGTGGCGGCTGTAGCAGCGGCTGCGAAGAGGGGCAAAGTAGTTACTGCAGTGGACGGACACGGTGGAGGGAAACGGAGAGCGAGGCGAGAGGCCAAGAGGGACAAGGAAGAGCGAGCGAGATGGAGGGAAGAGTTGTACAGGTGAATCTCATCCAGACCATTGACTGTATCTATATATACTGTATACTGTATACCACTGTATGACTTGTACTCTTTTGGCTGTTCGTTTCTTCATATCATCAACATTCATATCATCAACACTAGTATCCGCGGCATGGAACGTCGATCAACATGCTGTGCTTTGTACGACTTGTTTCATCAGTCAACTCTCTGCCAATTGACCTTTTTGCCACCTTGACCGTCTCGCCAGTCGCCACTCATGGCATTCAACCACGTCACCGTCAATGTTGTTTACACCGTTGAGTACGGGAAGTGAACGCAAGCAGAATCAACAGTGGGATGGTGAGTCTATCGTTTGATGCGGATGCGGTCAATGGACTGATGGTCACATCTTGTGTGTTTTTATGGTATATGAGCAGAACAACCCGTCACGCCCACTTCCACATTGAGACATTCGGTTGCTCATTCTCCAGTTGTCTCCACCTTCCAAGCCGGGCACTCTCCGGTATATACGAGTGCCAGGCAGCAACATGATGGAGAACACGGAGTTGTACCATCTACACCTACCAGAAGGGCTCATGCAAAACAACCAACCAGTGGGATTGCTCACCAAGGGACTGACACGAACCAGATCCATAATCGAACCAACAGGCCGGTCACGTCACTCAAACAACTCTTTGTCAGAGTGCTTCTTCAACCAAACAAACAAACGACTGATGCCTGGATCTCGCATTGGCTAGGACGTCATTTCTTGCTCGTCGTCGTCCCTTGTATCGTGGTATGGGCCTGGGTAGCCGTACCTTTTCCCAGTCGTCTCAGCAAAGACCCTCAAAGTGGCACCCCTGACAACGCCTCCGATGACGCCTGGATTCAGCCATCATTTGCTTTCTTTCTTTTCTACTATTATGGCATCTTTCTTGCCGTTGCACTGCTCTTCATCACCAAGCTCTTTGATCTCTACCGACTCAATTGGTGGCCTCGATCGATGAGCGGTCCGACGTGTTATACCATGTTTTGGCTCTCTAGCTTGACTGTGGGATGGGTGTGCCACGAGTTGGATATTTTAGGAATAGGGGACCGTTTGAGAGGGCACAAGAGGCACCGGGCGGAGGATCAAGTGGACTGGGAACGCAAGAGTAGGTGTGTGTGTGTGTGCGTCACCAAAGAGGACTCGCACATTGAATGAAACCATTTACTTTGCAGCCTTTTGGATCGCACTGGCTTTTCTTACAATGCTCATGCCCGCGGTCGTCTGTTTTCGTAAACTCAAACGAGACAAGATGCACAAGTATCGAAGAGACTTGACAGAGCTGGAAAACACGTAAGGCATAGGACGACGAGATTGGCAATACGATCAAAACAACTGACTCAATGGCGACAGATTCTTGCAAAAACAGCAACTCAAAAGAATACCAGCCTCGTGGATCAGGTTCCTATGGTTCATGAGCGTTCTTGGAATATCCTCGTTTTCACTGGTTGTAGGACAAGGTGAGCGAAGCCCCCTCGTGGATATATGTGCGTGTATCTGTGTGAACACTGGCTAATGGCCATGTCGACATAGCTTTTGCGAGTTTATATCTTCAAACCCTTCCTCACACTTCAATCGATGCGACGATTTGGGTTTGGTGTTGGAACGCTAGTGGGTGCATGTCCACTTTGCTGTGACTTCTTGGCCCGCTGATTGTTATTATGGCAGCCGTGCAATTGTTGACTGGTTTGTCAGTCTGGATCATTTCCACCCATATTCGATCTCGAGCGCTGTTGTTTGTTTACAGAGTGAGTCGAACCGTGACGTCGTTTCATCGGAACGGCCTGGTGACAGTGCCGACCATGCCACACTAGTACTTTTTTCAACTCGTCTTGTTCACCTTTTATCGCAATCTGGTTCGTAAGCCTGTCAGTTTGAGGTTTTCTCCCTTGCCCTGATGGCTCACTTGGTCCCTCCTCACACGCAGTTTGCTCGTCTACGTTCTCCTCAACAATTCGCTCTTATTCAACTTGTGTCTTCACTCTCCGTCATCACTCTCCAACCCATACAAGCTACCAAGACATATCATAAACTCCTCCAACTCTTCACAGGCTATGGGAAGACATACCAGCAACACGTCGAAGCCCAAGCACTCGCGTTTTACGTTCGCGGCGTCGCTCAAAATGTGACCGTTTTCGGATTCTTGGGATGGCTCACGATTCTTCATTTCGGGCCCAACTCGAGGGTGTACCCGTTTTTCGCATTCAACTACTCGCGGGATCCGTACACGTTTGGATTGACATTTATTGCAACGTCAGCTGTCTGGATGATCGAGCTCGCTACCTCGTGGGTCACCCGAAGGTTCATGTACAGGATCTCGGGGGTCGATGTGACGAGCGTCGGGACGAGGGAGTTGAAAGACTATCCCGAGCTTGTGGTCACGTGTGGATGGGGAGCTGTGCATGTTTTGAGCAATGTCTTGTTCTTTTTGATCAAGCTTGACTTTGACTAGACGTCATGATGCATCGTGATGGGTCGTGTTGTAATGGAGATAATTGTACATGGGTTGCAGGTTGTCTTGCGTATGCAGTATAAACTAGTCTAGTTTCCGTCATCATCACCTTCATCTGAACCATCTTGTGCTTCGTATGCTTGCTGTCCATCTGGTATCTGTCCAACCTGGTCGTAATTGCCATCTGGCAAGACTTCACTAAGAGCAAACCAATATCCAGCCCACCACTGTGCATTTGTGGCTCTCATGGAAGCTACCTGTCTTGACATGGTCATTGAACCACCAGACATGAATGATGAGGTGCCCATGGGTGGGTAGACTCCAGTCGTGGTAGGGGCGTAGGATGGGTCTGGTGACCCGGCGGCAGCAGCAGCGGATCTCGTAGGGCGAGCAACAGAAGATGAGCCAACACCTCTTGTGACGGTGGGCGGAGAAGGTGATGCGAGGGATGCATAATTGGGCATCTTTTTGGGAGTTGTAGACGGTTTGGCTAATCGATCGGGGAGAGGTGGCCCTAGAGTCCCATGCGGCCGGGAGTCCCGTGCGAATGGATTGTACTGTTTCTTGGTCGCTGATCCTGCTTCAGAGTTGGAAAGTGTGGGGGAGGGCGGTGAGAATGTTGGTGACTGCATCCTATAAGACTGTTCCTCTGATCGTTCGCTTGGTTTTGACTTTTTCGAGGCCAATGCATAGGGATTGACCATGGATACGTCTTGATCAACGACCTCTCCCGCATTTTCCAACCGTTTCCGTTTCTTGTTGGCTTTTGCTTTCAGAGTCGCCTTTTTGGGCTTTTTGGCCGTTGATAAAGAAGACGTTGATGCTACTGGTGCTCCCACTTCGCAAGTGACTTGATAAGGATCTTGTGCAGAGTCGTAGGATGTATACCATCTAGTGCGAATTAAACTGATTGGTCAACACTTTTCAGCCCAATTATCACTATAGCTCCACACTCAGTCTCGCGAATGACTCACTTGGAGTTGCCCATCGTGGCGCCAGGGAGAGGTTTGCCCATGGCCAGTGCAGCCGTTGCCTTGTCGAGCCATGATCCCGGTCCAGGGTTATGCAGTTCAAATTCTTCCTTGGCAGCATCAAATGCATCAATCAGCTCCCGATCATCCCATGTTCCTCCCTTTCCTCCGCCCCCAAAGGTAATGGGTATATTGAGACCGTTGATTGCCTCTTCTTCATCGACTGAATCATCACCACCGAGTTGATCGTCCGAGGCATCCGACAGCGAGACAAGCGCTTCTTGATCGATCCTGACCTCGTCTACTTCGTCTCCCTCCATCATTGCATCGAGATCAATCCCTTGTGCTGCCATGGCACTGCTGATAGGTGATTCTGGCATCTCTGCCCCTGCTTTCCACTGACTTTATTACGCTAGCCCCTATTTCGACAAGAAAGATCAGATATCCTCTCAACGCTCTGCTGCCGTAATCACAAGTCTCACGCGCCCGCGGATCCAAATATTTCACCAAGAAACTTGCCGATTGAGCTTCCCCTTCCCCCCCCCTAGGCGAAATTCCCAGATTTTCACTTGACCACTTGCTCATATTCTTCCTCGTGTCGTCTGTTAAAAACATCACATCCATGTCTCCTCACAGTATGCAAGTAGACGCTCCTACCCCTGCTGCCAGCTCGCAGCTTCCTCCCACACAAGGCACCGATGGTGTCGAGGTCTCGGCCATGACCAGCAAGGACTAGTACGTTGTCTGCCCGAATGCATCATGTGCAATCCTTTGCGGAGCTCTCACACACTCACACATACACACGCACATTCCATAGCTACGCCGACTCTTATGCTCACTTTGGTATTCACGAGGAGATGCTCAAGGACACCGTCCGAACCCTCTCTTACAGAAATGCCATCATTCAAAACCCTCACTTGTTCAAGGACAAGGTCGTCCTTGATGTCGGATGTGGTACCGGAATCTTGTCCATGTTCGCCGCCAAGGCTGGAGCCAAGATGGTCATTGGTGTTGACATGAGTAACATTCTCGACCAAGCTCAAAAGATCATTGAACAAAACGGATTCAAGGACAGTGAGTCGGGCTGTTGTACTACTCACATTCGCCTAGCCGTCACTCAACGGCGGGTTCTGCTCTTGCTATCAGAGATTACCCTTATCAAGGGAAAGATTGAAGAAATTGAATTGCCCGTCAAGGAAGTTGACATTATTATTTCCGAGGTTAGCGTTGAAAATACGCCGAAAAGTGATAACTCGTAACTCATCCATTTCTCTAAACGTCAGTTTATGGGATACTTGCTCATTTTCGAGTCAATGACCAACTCCGTTCTCTACGCTCGTGACCGATACCTTGCAAGTTGCTGTTTCATCATTTATCGTTATACTGGTCTGTCTCTAACTCCCAATCAATCGATACACAGAAAAAGGACGGTCTGCTTTTCCCAGACCAGTGCACCATGTACCTCGCTGCCATCGAGGATGCCGAGTACAAGGAGGAAAAGATTGGATGTAAGCCGCCCTGACAGCTTTTTACATAGACAAGTACTTTACTCACTCGGCATGTTTAGTCTGGAATGATGTTTACGGTTTCGACTACAGCCCCATGCTTCCCATCGTCCTGAGGGAACCCCTTGTTGACTGCGTCGAGCTGAAATCCGTCGTCACCAAGCCCTACATGATTAAGAACGTCGATCTCAAGACTATCAAGATCGAGGACCTCGACTTTGAATCTCCCTTTGAGCTCGAGGCCACGAGGCAAGACTATGTCCACGCTTTCCTCGGATGGTTCGATACCCACTTCAACGCCTGCCACAAGAAGATTTCGTTCTCCACCGGTCCCCACGCAAAGTACACACATTGGAAGCAGACTGTCATGTACACTCAACAAATGATTACAGTGAACGAGGGTGACAAGATTGTTGGCAAGTTTTCATGCAAGGCCAACGCCAGGAACCCGAGGGATTTGGACTTGGCAATTGATTACGAGGTACAGGGAGAGCACTCTTCAAAGGACAGCTTGACATTCAAGATGTGAGTTGGGCCTCGCGCACTAGCCCCTGTAGATGGTGCATCATGTCCACTGACCCTCGCGCTTTTAGGTCCTAAACCACCCATCTCTGATTTACGACCACCTCTTTTCAGCAGCCTCTCCCAGCTGTGACTCTCCATAATCACCCTTTCAATCGTCAGCGAACTTGAGACACCAAAAGAAAAGCTTGCGCTCGGGGTACTCCACCAAGCAAAGAGCACCATAGATGGTCCTTGGGGGTTACATGTTGATATCTTTGCATTTTGTATGAATTCCGTCTATACAATTACGACATGCACACATCGAGCTTTGAGCATTGGATGGAGTCCGCACCTATCGCTGATGCCTACTGTAGGGATATCAACCAACGATCGCTTGCTTGAATGCTTTTGCAACCTCTTCAGGGCTTTCGACTGCCCCCCAGTGTCCAATGCCTGGCAAGACCGTCACGCCAGCCTCAGTTTTACCTCCCATTTCCTTGGCCCATCCCCTCAATACATCTTCCTTGACCATATAATCCTTTTCCCCGTGGACAAAGTGGACAGGACACTTGATATCTTGAGGTTTAAACATGTCGTCGGTCGAAGTGGCCAGGGCATTGCAAGCGACGGCATAAGACTCTTGGTCCGTGTTGAGAATCAAATGACGAATGAATGCTGAAGCCAACGGGTTCTTCTCGAGTGAGTGGGGCGAGACGCCTGTTCGAGCGACCGTCAGGGCGACTTGAGATTGAGAGGAAAGTGAGGCCAATGCATCTTGACCTCGCTTCACGAGTCCTTGCTTGCCAGCATCCGGAAGCCTGACCGTGGGAGAGTGCAGAACGAGCTTTTCAATCAAGTCGGGCCGAGTGGCAGCTAACAAGCTCGTCGTGTATCCTGACATTGAGTGTCCAGAGAGAATGACTTGTTGGTGCTTTGAGTCCTTTAGCAAAGCCTCGGTGATGGCTCCCAGGGATTCAGTCAGATCTGGGATTGACTTGTCGTCTTGCCTCCTTCCAGACTTGCCGTGTCCATACGCATCAATGGCCCACACAGTTCTCCCCTTGACCAGCTCTTGACCGTCTCTTGTCCCTAAAAGACCGAGCCAGTAGGAAGATGATGAACCGAGGCCGTGGACGAGGAGGAGCGGGGTGAGTTCATCGGCAGCGCCTGAAGATGGGGTGACGGTGACGACGTGGACTTGAGCCCCTGATTGGCGAGGGTGGGGGATGTAGGTCGAGTTGATGTTGGTGGACATGGTGTAGGGTTTCTGATTGAAGTGTTCCGTTTACAGAGGTACCTGGCCAAGTCTTTACAGGGACAACTTGACCATTGACCAGCTGTCGGCCAGCGTCTTATTACGGTCATTGTGAGTCTGACGTCAGCAAGTTTTAGCGCGACTTGCTTGGGGCTTTGTCAGTCCATGCTGCATGCTTGTGTGGAGCTATGGAGGCTACATGAGGTCTACAACAAGACATACTGTCTGATCGATTCTGGTCAAAGTAGCACTACAGTGTATCGGGAGTGTATCGGGAGGGCGAGATATCGATGTTGCTAGACCTTCGTCGCGGTATACCTTTATTGCGCTGTGACAGTCTCTCAAAGAGAAACTCATCCTCCACACCGACCGCCTGGGAACCGAGCAGCAGGGTCTAGCAGCGACGTTGTCACACTTCGACGCAAGGTCTTGCAAGATACTGATGAATCAAAATCCAGAGCTATTCGAGATATAGCCTACTTGGAGATGCTGACAAACGTTGCGGGCAAACAATTAAGCCTCGTCAACAGGCCACTGCTCGCATTGACAAACTACAAGACTCACATTTCGGAAAAGAATTTCCACAAGACAGAAAACAAGAGGCCTTGCAATCCATTGGCCACGTAGCGGGTGATCAAGCCTCGCCCGAAAAGGCCTCGCCAGCCTTCTTCCTGCAAGACGTGTTGAGCAGCTTCGACTGTCGGGTCGGTTGCATATTTCGCAGGCGGCACACTTTGGCATCAGACTCGAATAGGTTTTTGTGAAATTGACAGATTGATGACTCACGATACCCAACATTGGTTTCGTGTACCTGACGGTAAGTTTTGACGACTCGAAGACTATTGCTGACAGTGTCGGAAACAACCGATGAAGCAAAGCCGATGAAAGCTTGTCGCTGATGACAAAAGTTCGGCCATTAGACAAGTTTTCTGGTCTGAACAGAGTCAAGAAGAGACTAACCAACAGCTTCTGAAAGAAGTTATGGGCTACCGGAAGATGGGTTTGCAAAAAGTTGTAGGTCTGCGAACAGAAAGAGTCAGTACAATCCTTCCCAACGTGCCAAGACTCTCCGCTTCGACTAACCCCAAACCAAGGATCTACAAGGCAGAGTCAATTGGAGGGAGATTTGAGCCACGTGATAGAGCTATCAATGTCAAACCGACTCGTAAACTCACAATGGCCCACAAAGGTCGCTCCAGCAGTGGCAATAGCTCCCCACCACAGACACCCAATTCCGTACTTTTTAACTCTGGCTTTCAACAACCTCAAACCTTCAACTCCACCCTTTGTCTGCTGGGTCGTTTTCAGAGTATCAATCGGCGTCAAGGTCATTCGGAACAATGCGGATGCGAGGGAAGCGGCGATGGTTTTGACCAGAACAGGCCAAGTCAACGGGGAGAGCAGAGCGACAATACCAGCATTGGCGGCAGTGTCTCCAAATCGAGAAATGGGTGCTTGGAACCTAGCCATGTGCTCAAGAGTGAGTGAAGTGAACAAGTAGATACCGCTGACAAGACTTACAAAGCAGCCCCTAATCCAGCATAAAGCCTCTTGAGCCCCCCTTCCTCCCAAAGCTTCTTTAATGTCTCCATAAACTTTCCGCCATAACGATACTGATAGTTCATGGTGGTCCTGATCCACATCAACGTGAGCACCTGCAAGATCATGGCCAATGCACCGGCAATGCCTCCGCCTACAGCCTTCTTGAGAGCCTCTTTGAAATCGAAATCGGTCGAAAAAGAAATCCCCGATCCCGGCGTTGAGATGCTGTAGCAGATGGCTAGCGATGCCAGAGGGTAGATCAAGTAAAGAACGGTTGTCAGGGAAGACACCACCGAATTTGTTTGGAACGGTAGGATAGGTGGACTGATCACAGTGCTTGCAATGACAAAAACCTGGCAAAGGAGCAAAGTTTGAGCAGCCAGTCGCCAATGGGTGTTGAGCAGGGCTTACCAAGACGGGGTCACGGCTAAAGAACCAAAGAGGCGAAGAGGCCCGAATGGCATTGGTGATCGCAATCGAAATTGCAGGTAGAGCGAAGAAGCGCCAGAGACTGATCAATAGCACATATCCCAAGACAGGAGGTTGCTTGCTGTTCGATCAGAGTCCAAGAGAGGTCAGATTGAATGATGGGACAGTTAATTACAGGTGGAAGCCACTCACTCAGTAGTGCTTTGTCTCTTTTTCAAGGCCATCCCGGTGCTCAACAAGTCGATCGCCACGAAAGAGAGTCCCATGAGTTTGAGACCGCCTCCTACTGTTCGCCAAAGCCACATGTCTGGGTCGGTCAGTGTCGCTTTCAACGGCGAGATTACGGCCACCAGCAGTCCGAAAAGTCCGGCCAAAAAGGTGGGGTTCAAATGTCTGGCAAGATCCCTACGAGACTCTGCATTCAAGATATTGGTGGAACGAGGGATCAAAGGCGAGGTTTCGGTCGCAGCTGCACGGTATGGGTCTATCACATCGGCGCTGCCGACGTTTGTAATGTCGACACTCTCTGTGTCTGACTCGGCACTTGCGGGAAGTGAAGCATTGTCGTCGTCTTCATCGGTGATAGAAAGTTGGATTCGCGGGTGATACACCTTGTAGTGGTCGACGAGGGGCTTGACAAGAGCACTATAGTGCCAGAGCGAATCAAACTTGGTGTGGGACATGTGAGCCCATTGGAAGGCAAACAACTTACCGAATGGCGTCCGTTATCCACCAAGTCAGTATGATATAGAGCAACCCTCGGTGTGTCTCTTCAATGGTGTCATCCAGAATTCTCCACTTGAGATGTGCCAAGGGCCCACTGTCATGAGTGGTAAGCCGAGAGAGACTGAGCAGTAGAGCTAGCGGGACCGAGGAGACACTAGTGAAAGACATGTCAGTGACCTACTTGGTTGTCATTTGCCTCGATACCGATTATGAAACTCACTTGTTGTAACTGAGACTATCGATAATCCAGGCAGGTGCCCGGAACAACCTATTGAGTGTGACACCCACAATCAAAGACATTATATGCGTAATCAAGCACATGATGGGTATCATCGAGTCTGTAGAGACAATAATGAGGCAAGATACATTGTTATGACAGGACTTTGCAACTCACAAGTTGACAAGGATGTAAAGGTCAAGGACCGCGAAGGCGCAAGGGTATAGATGATGAGACATGGACCCATTACTTTTCTCGCCACCCAAGAGAGTGTCTAAGCAATTAGGCATTTCAACAGGTTAGCAGAACGCATCTAAAACAGAATTCTCCACTTGCCTCTGCGACATTCTGGTCCGTTCGTCCTGCGATCGTATATCCCAGCAAGACGATGAGCACCACGGGCGTGGTGGCTTGAAAAGTCGCTACCAGCACATCGACAAACGACTCCATACTGGGGACCAATGAGACTTTGCTCGGGATGTATTCTCCAACGGGTGGTCCTAGTAGAATCTGGTGGGGTATGCAGTCAGACCAACCATGGAGGGAATCCACTCGTCTTTGCGTCTGCTTTGCGTCTTTGAGAAATGTATTCGTCATGTTGAGATTTTCGGAGATGGCCGACTTTGAGCCGAGACTGATCGCGGACCGATTTCTCGTCCTCCGTGTTCTCAACCTTACTTGTTCATCTAGATTCTGGTCACTCGAGGCTCAGTCAAACATTCAACAGACTCGGTCAGCCACGACCGTCTTGCACATGAACTTGTTTCCGTATCAAGCGGCCACAAGTCCGTCGACGCCGACTCCTCAACGGACGAGGTTGGGTGCTGATGACGTAGCGCTTCGACCTGCATCCAATCCTCGGTATCCTTCCTCTCAAGCCTATCCACAGACACCTGGATCATCATCGTCACATAACCCATGGGACTACTCGACGCCTCAGAGCACCGCTCAACCTGCAAGCGTCGGGCCGCCAGTGACCAGGTCAAGGACGTTGTACTACCTCTCGGTCAGAGACTCGTCAGGTAGCTCTAGACGGACAAGAAAGTACAAGAATCGGACGGGTGGCTATGGAGGCAGTGGGCATGGTTCAGGCGGTCTTTTGGGGGTAGACGGAGAAGAACGGGCAGGCTTGATGGGCCAAGAGGAAAGTGAGGCTGGAATGGAGTCTTATCGCGACGCTCCAGGCACAGGTCTTCCTCCAAAATGGTCAGTCGAAGACGCTTGACGATGGTATAATCAGAAGCTGATTCAGCTCGTGAACCATATCAAAAGGGTGGATATCATGGACGAAGTGGAAGAGACTATGAGCACTTCTAGAAAGAAGAGTGAGCCTGCCGTGTTAAAATCTCGCACACTCCAGAATCCCACTTGAGTTCATTTTGCATGTCCATTTCGATAGTCGCTGCATTGGAAAAGCTTCACAGCAAGCATGCTCTTCCTGGGTTCACAGATAGATCAGCAGAAGAACGAGAAATCGAGGCGATGACTGCCGACATTACACGGGTGGGTTGTTGCGCATTCATGCGCCCATCATTCCCTGAGCTGAACACGTTGTGCGGTTGGACAGGATTTTCGAAGGATTCATTCCTTGTTGACAAAGGTCAAGCCAGCATCTGATACACCCAACGAGATCACAGCTGCCAGGAATGTGCAGAGAGGGTTAGCATCCAAAGCTCAAGAACTTAGCAGCTTGTTCCGAAGAAAGCAACGGGTGTACATGGAAAGTCAGTGATACAAGCCGGCTTCCTCTCGCTCAAGGTACGGTACGACTGATTGAGTGTGCGTGATTCATTCATGTTGGCAGCGCTTCAAGGTCACGCGAACAAGAACAAGGATCTCATGACAGCAAGTGGGGCTATCACACTCAAAGGACCTGATTTGTATGACGAATTGCAAGCGGACATTGAAGCTGTAAGGCCGAATTGGTATTGACGTTTGGTGCCACCCAGCTAAACATTCTTGATGATTACCATCCACTAGTCAAATACGCAACTGACCCAGGCCCAATCTCAACAACATCGACCCAACATTTCCGCTCAGATCGCCCAGCGTGACCGAGAGCTGACTCAAATCGCAAAATCAATCTCTGAGCTGGCCGATCTGTTCCAAGACCTCTCTAATCTAGTTGTCGAGCAGGGGACAATATTAGATTGCGTAGAGTACAATGTTGAGCAAACCGCCCAGCACGTGCAAGGCGCCGAGCAAGAACTCAAAGTGGCTGTCACTTATCAACGCAAGACTGGAAGGCGGAAATGCATCTGTTTCCTACTACTCGCCATTCTCGCCCTGATACTGATTCTGATATACAGACCACGATCAAGATCTTTGGATACACCTTTGACGATGAACCCAAAAGAATCAACCACTCCGGCTGTCAACAGGCCCATGGTTCCTGGTTCGGAAGCGATCGAGGATGCAGAGACAGACACTGTGGCCGTTTCAGCGAGTTTCTACACCTCGTCTTTCTCATCTTCTTCTCTACCGGCACCATCTCCCATCATGGGTGAGCCTGTACAAGGGCGACCGCCACTGATTCGACCACCTTCAAGACCGGAGCTTCCGAGACCTGGCATACATCGACCTGGTCCCTTTGCTGAAGAGACCGTTGAACAAGGTAGTCGATTTGGGTGGGAACGGAGATGAAGGGGTCATCGTTAGGATGCGGTAGAGTTATACTGTATTCTAGTATACCATCTACACATTTATACCCAGTATGTCTTGTTTAGATGCAGTGTGAGACGAACGAGCAAAGGGCGTCTCTGTCTGACCAAGCCCGATCATCTCCTCTGAGAGTGCATTGACGTCTCGGGATGACTGTGTATTTGCATCATCCATGTCATGAGTCCATGTCCAAACCCTTGGCAGCTTACATCTAGCCAGCTTTACATCGAGCGTATATGCCATGCTGCCACCTGCAAAGAGTGGATCCATGGCTGACCAAAAGGAGTAGATTCTCGGCCAACCTAGGCGCGCGCGCGGGCAGCATGCAGCAGGTGCCGGAGTAGCGAGGCACGCGTAGGCTCCCGGATACCCATAGTAGTAGTGGCAATGGCGTCATGACGTCACCGCAGCAAAGCAGCAAGCAGCCTTGCCCATTCGGGGGAAGAGAGGGACAAATGGCGTTCACCTACCTCTCTCGTCATATAACCACCGGACCCTTATTGCGACCCGACAAAGTGGGAGACATCACCGTTTTGATCTTCTCTCTCTCTTTTCAAACAACGTCTGTCCTTGTTACATTCGAAAGATTGCACAGAGTTATCAACACGCTGCCCTCGAAAAGTAGTATCCGCCCCCCTTCGATTCGCTCCATAGATCGAATCGCTCAGATAAATCCGTAAACTTGGTGAGTATGTGTGTCGCTGACGCAAGACCCAAGAGGCACTTTGAATGTGGTGGTCGTACAAACGGGGAAAAAATAGAGCTGACACTGTGTGTTTCTTGTCCATCTTTGAACCAGACCGTCCATACCCCGCTTCAAGGCCTCTAATACCCACCGCTTCCAGTTTTCAAACTGGCTTCGTTACAGAACGCAGTAGAACTTGGAGCTCTCGCAGCACTTTCAGGACCTGTCATCCGAGCAGTTTTTGCTACAGACGGTGACAACCAGGACAAGCAACGCCAGACCGTACTTGTTGCCGAAGGCGTCCAAGCAGGAACACCCGATTCGGATCAGCAAGGGACCTTGTTGGAGCAGATCAACCGATCTCAACCGTCCTCTCCCACCGCTCAACGCACCGCCGATTCGGCATCTGCCATCCTGTCTTCATCAAAGCAAACCATTGAACTAGCCCCGCCACTTGGCCCGTTACCAAGTGCCGATTCTCCAGAAGCTGTCCATAACCCCATAGCTTCATCTCCCACTTCTCCAGGTGCTCCCCAACACCTTCCTACCATCGTAACATCTGCCCCCGAAGGCGAAACGTCCCCAGACAACATGGGTATTCTCTCTGCCATCACCGGAAACATTGACCGGCCTGCCGACAGTCCGTCCAAGACGACGACCGATCGAGGTTTGCCCCCCAAGAGCAGCGCCAGGCAACTGAGCACTGAGAACTTTAAAGCCGAACGTCCCAACAACACTTCCAAGGACTCTGATGCGACAACTACACCGCAGCTCAATACGTTGGCTACTCAGCCTGAGAGCAAAGAGGAAAACGCGGCCGCTGACTCTTCTGACGAGAGGGACTATGTGGACGCTGAAGAAAACAATGACCTCTCGCGAGAAGACGGTCACGGCCCAGCGATCATTGCTGTAGCCGAAGAAGAGGTTATGACTGTCCCTGGCGAATCGACATTGGTTGAGACATCTGTCATTGCTGCCGTTGTTCAGCCCGAGGAGCAAGCCGCTTTGGACGGTGATATTACCCCTACTGCCGGAAATGCATCCAAGACACTTGCGGACGACGAGGGCATGGTCGCCCCTTACAAGCCCGAGAACGAGGGCACGACCGCCGTGGTCGCCAAGGACAGTGCTGCCCCATCTGTCAATGGCAACCTCGACAAGCCTGTCAGGCCTACCCTTGATGAACAGCCATCTCGATCCTACATTAGCCGTCCTACGAGCACCATTATGCCTGCCACCGCTAGCCGCCCGGCCAGTACGATTGTGCCCGCGCCTCCTGCTTTGAACGAAAACATTGTCGACCGCGCCCCGGCTGTTCTCGAACGGGACGCAGATGGTCAACCCAAGGTGATCGATGCTAGCACTGCTTCTCCCGCCAACTTGGGCGACCGTGAGCACATGGGAGGTGTCATTACCCTACCCGCTGGCGGTGCACTCAAGCAAGGCTCTGTCCATGAGTCCGTCCGACCCGAGACGACCAATGAGGCTGCTGCTGCTCAAGAGGCCGCCTCTGTTCGAGAATCGACCACTGCCGAGACCCCTGCGGTTGCTGCCACCACGGTCACCAACTCGTTTTACGAAGGTTCCGGCCCTGACGGTGACGTTCGCAACTTGATGAACGAGGGACAAGCTTACCGCTCTGACGGAGGCGTTCCCGGACAACCTGCGTACCAAGACGGCGCTGGCTACAACCAAGTCGCTGGAGGTACGGCGGGCGGCGCCATCACCGCTCAGCAAGCGGATGCTTACCGCGCGGAGCAACAGGCACGATACCCCCAAGCTCATCAAAACGACCCTACGTTTGCGGCTGAGCGAGCCATGTCCCCCGGTCCCAACGACATGGGATTCAACAGGCTTGCCATTCAAGACCCTCCTGTCGTGCAGACTACGACTACGGTCGGTCCATCTCCCGGCCCACCTGTGACTGCCTTTTCCCCTACGGCTGCGACTCCCTTGGCCAAGCGAGTCACTACGAGCGCTGCTGCTGGTGCCAATGGAGCTGACCTCGGCCGATCCCAGACCTACCGTACGGGTGTCTCTCGAGGATCGACTGTCAGGCGTGGAGGTGCTTTTGCCAACGGAAGTGCGCTCTCTGGTGGAGGTGCTGCCGAGACGTATGGCCGAGAGGATATTCACAACAGGAACGATCTCGCTACTCGAAACTTGATTGCGGCTGGTCGACCTGGTGCTGCCGTCTCCCGAAAGATTAGTTCTGCCGAGAAGAAGGATGCCAAGCGAATGTCCAAGCTCATCAAGAATGAGGGGGAGACTGAACGAGCTGCTGTCCGGGCTGCCATGAGAGAGTTGGAGCAATTGCAAAAGGTTCAAAAAGCAGCTGCCTATGTGAGTGTCGCTCATTGATCATGTGTTTTGCAAGATTCACTGACTGAATTCCTTTTTTAATGGCATTTTCTTAACAGGAAGAGCTCAAGGCCCAAAAGGCCCAGACCAAGGCTTTGCAGGTTCACGACAAGGCGTACAAGCGATTCCTCAAGCAAAAGGAAGAGTACGACCGTATCGAGGCCGAGCTCAGAAACCGGGAAGAGCAGTACGAAGCGACTCGACAACACGCTCAAGCTCAGACCGAGGTTTTGGCTCAAAAGAGCTTGGAGCTAAACGAGCTCAGGGCTCAAAAGGCTGCTGATGACGTGAGTGGTCCTTTACCATACGAGATCTGTGTTGCAGAAGGAGCTGACTTTGTTTCTCGTGTTGATTGACAGCGTGAGCGAGAAATGCGATTGCTCGCCTTGAAGAACCCGGGAGCGGCATAGGGTGGTTCACTCGTCCCATGCATTCCTTGGACCTCCCCGCCTTCTTTTCTGTCTCTATTCGCAACACATGAATTCACTTTTTTAATCCTCTGCTCGGTACGCCCACCTACTCGCGCTGCTCGCCCCCCTCGAAATGACAGGCCGAGCTGCTCAAGCCGAGAGTGGACCTATCCGATCTTGAGTCTTGTTTTTTGTCTCTGAAATCATCTATATAGTCTTGATGTCAAAGTTTGTATAAACGAGCCTGAGATGTGACCCCTCCCACCCGCCATGTGCAATGCAAGGGGAGATCTATCCATATAATCCGTACTGAAACGGGGTTTCGCCTGTCATGGTCCACATTGGTCTACCATCCCTCTGTCATTGCATCTTTATATCATCGATAAGGATTGGGTATCAATCTAAGAGTTGCATTTTGGCGATCCTTTGGATTCCCATACAAGCACACGTCATGTGGAACGAGTGTTGAATCAGGAGATGAAAACTCTCGTCCAGTAAGGTTTCAGTTGAATGCTTGAATATGAAACAAAGATGCAAGTGCAAAGACGTTACGTTTAATTCAGGCGGCAAGGTTCAAGACGAGTCTATTTGCGCGCGCAAGTGAGCAAACTAAACTCCTGAATGCATGCAATGAGCGGCCGAGTCCATCAGAAATGGCAAACTAAACCCTGAATGCAATAAGGAATCTGGTTTGATAACAGCTACGAATGCTACATGGCCATGATCGACTCGAACCACTTCTGTACATACTATTTCTCTAACGACCAACCAAGTAAAGCTGTGCTGTTGACTGCCAGACTATGCAGAACGACATTCGATTCTACTACTGTTGCTCGATTCTCGCGCATCGATCATCACCAAACTCTCGTTCAGAATCAAGAGGCAAAAGGTGATCGTCGTGTTCAGGTCCAACGATAATCTGAGACCGAGTGGTAGCAACAATAAAAGTGTGGGAAAAAGAGAGGACTAGAGTGGCTTGGGTGATCGGTGAGAACAAGGGTGACAATCGAGTGAGACAGGTCTTGTCTCTCTGCTAGTGTGTGAATTCAACACATCTGTCACTTGCAACATCCATTGGTAGTAGTCCTTATTGTACACCTTTTCAAAGGGGTAAGACACTCTAGTATCAGCCAAGACGGTCACTTTTGTCTCTGACCACACCGATACTTGGTTTATCGTCGTGTAGAACATCCGAATGGTGACTTGAATTCAACGCTGTTTCCCCTTGGAATTGAGCGCAAAACTTGCACAAGTTACGGACAATTCTTTCCTGGTGAGTGCACTGGGCTTGTTGAAGAGAAATCCATGATACACCTCGTTCTTGTAGAGCGGTTGTTGCCACGAACCGCTCTTGTTTCCGAGGTGACCGTCGGACTACAGTGGCTGGTCGTCCCATACGACGTCTTTGGACGAGAAACCCTAGCGTAGACACACACAAGCATGGCTTGATCAGGTCAAGCATCCCCCCTACCTGGCGGCAGACCAGTGCAAGATGGAGCGAGGGCCGTATCCAATTGGAAAATTCGCAGACGTCGAAAGCCATTCGAGGTACAACGAGACCAATTTCAAGGCGGTCAAGACGGTCGAGGCGGTGACGAGAGAGGGACCTCCAAGTCGGCGTATTCCGCTGACCTCGATACTGTGCCCACAATCTGATAAAAACCACACGACACAGCTCGACTAGAACGTATGCTAGACTCGAGCAGCAGGGGGTTGCCTTATCTTGCGGGAGTGTGCGGCAGTCTCTCTTTGCGCATTCCGATCCTCTCGCATCCATCGATCCATCTATCCATGCCATCTCTCCACGACAACCGCAACAACGACAACGCCCAACATTCCGCCGAAATCATCCTTGTTCCTGAGAGAGCGTTTCCGGACCAAGTTTGCATGGTTGGACTTGGCCGAGCTCTGCTGTATGTGCTCTTGTGATCGCGGCATGCGATTCCTCTCTCATCGGCCTCGCCCTGCTCGCCTCCGGTACGCCTTTCAATCGCCTTCCTTGCCACCCGGCGCGCCCGGGATGCCGGTACACCAAGACGGTATAAGCTCTTCGCGAGCTAACGACAGCCTTTTGGCTGCTCGGTGCCTGAGAACAAATAAACGGCGATTTTGGGCATTGCGGAATATGTGCTCTCTCGACTGCATGCACTTGCTCGGTCGGACCCATCGGTCCCATAGAACATCTGGCATCTGGGCGTCTCTTTCCTTTACCTCTCTCTTCCTCTGTGTCCCATCTTATCAGCCTCTCCGGAGACTGAAACCGGACCAGAAATGGTCTCGATCCTGTCGCTCAACAACACCGCCTGACATACAGTAGCAGGAGAGAGACGAAAAATCACAACTCTTGCCATCTTTTTGTCTCGTCGTCGAAGAGGTTGTTCCTCCTCCTCCTCCTCCTCCTCTTGAGCAATCGTCTGACAGGGGTCGGAGATTTGACGTCAAATCATCTGGATCTCACGCTCTACTACTTGCCGACCAAAATTTACTCTCCTTGGAAACACAACCTCTCCAGCAAAGGTCAAACTGACGTAAAATCAAATTGCCGAAATCCGCCAGTGACTCTCCAAAACAATTCTCTGTGCCGCCAGACTCCAAAGTCGACAAGTTGACAAGATACTGTCTAGCGACTCGCCAGTAGCTTGAACCATCCGATGAGGCTCAACTCCAGACGTGCAGCATAATCTTTTCCTCTTTCCCGCCCATCTCCCCCCTCGAGAGCCGGACGATACGACTGCCGTTGTTGGAACAGTAACCTCTGGACTTGACTAACCAAGCGTTTTTTATTTGCATACATTCTTTGTGTACATTTTCGTCGATCGTTTGACTCTCACCTTGGAACGTCATATTCGTGGTAGGTCGAGCCCATTTCCTATATCCCATCTCAAACGTTGACTGGATTGGCTTCCGTTTTGAACAACTGTTCAGAATGTATCATCTCCAACCTCCACAATCGCCGTCCGGATACTCTGTCAATGATGGATTGGTCACTGAAAACGCTTACAGCAGCCTTCCGAGTCCGGCGGCGCCTTTTAGGGGCTCGAGACGTTCCCCGCAATTTTCTCATCCGTTTCCTACACCAAACACCTTGCCTCTGGTCACCCCACCGACAAGTGCCAAGTACCACGACCAGTCAACGTCGACATCATTAGCAGCCAATGAAGCACAGAGCAGCTGGTCGTCGAGACTTGCACAGTATAAATTGAATGCTCCTATTCCTCAAGCTCAGGCTCCAATGTTACAACTCGTTTCGTATGGTCCCAGACAAGGGACCGAACGAACTCAGATCCAAGTAGTTGTCAATGCCATCTTTCCATCCACGGCACCCACCACAACTACCACCCCATCGGGATCGTATGCATCAGCTACCACCAAGACGCTTCGAATTCTCTTTGGCAAGGTGCCAGTTCCCACCAAAGTCACCAACATCAATCCCGTTCACGAATTGGATGGGAGTGACAGTTTTGACGGTTTGACCATGTATGCAGACGCTCCCGATCGTCAAGAAGCGGGAGAGGTGGAGCATATAGCCCCTGATCATTCGCACCGTGATCAAATGACCGTTCCAGTATACACCCAGGTACTGGACGCGGAAATGAGAGTGCTCGAAACTCGATTCGTGGGCCAATTCACTTATGCGTCTTTTGCGGCTGGAGATGTTAAATATCCTTGTGAGTTGCCTTGACTCTTTTCCGCCAATCTTTTTTTCTTTTCAAGCTGCTTGTGCTGATACCTCACACCTTGACGCATATAGATTCCTCTCACGACCCACTGACGACCTCGCATGGCCCTAGCGATTCCCGCTCTTACTTTCGACCTCCCCGCCCAGATGAGAGCAGTAGTAGTCTGACCGATTCGAGACAGGGCGGCGACCCTCTGAGACCCGATGTGAGGATTGATTATGACTATCGGTCCGCCCCTCGTACAGTCGATCTCAATGATCCTTTATCGAACCGTGAGTGCATGGTGTGCTCATCATACTGTTTTACCATTCAAGAAATTGAAACCTTGTTTTGTCATATCAACCTGAATAACACAGGATCTGCTCATGTCCCATATCCACCCAAGTACGGACCATCTGGGCTACCTCCCAATTATGGTGATGGCTATCAGCTTGGAGGTTTAAAAAGCCCTTCCGTGTCTGCAAGCGGACTCTCGAGATATCACTCTCATTCTGCCCCACCACAACCGCAATCATCCGCTGCTGCTGCTGCCCCTGCATCGCCGAATATGGGAATATCTCCGACTTCACAGCCAAGTCTGATGAGGACAACTCAGATGGGAGGAGGGGTGGTGCAATACCAATTCCACCCTTATCCGAATCCCAATTCCAACAAGGCTTCGTTACAGCTCCAGCAAGACTTGAATCTGATGGCTGTAGGGTGGAATCAGCAAGAGTGGCTCACCAAGCGAAGGCTCGTACAATTTTGGCGGCGGCAGGAAGGATCGACCATTCACGCGGCCTTCAAGGCAATATCTCAAGAGGAATATGTCGCGAGCAACATTGTGATTTCTTGCATCTATCGCGAAGACAAGAATGAATGTTTTGTGACGTCGGTCGATGCCATTTACCTCTTGGAGGCGTTGGTCGGGGTCAGGTTCTCGGTGGAAGAAAAGAATCGGATACGACGCAACTTGGAAGGGTTTAGACCCATGACGGTCTCGAAAAACAAGACGGGCGCCGAAGACTTTTTCAAGTTGGTCATGAGCTTTCCCAATCCCAAGCCTAGGAACATTGAAAAGGACGTCAAAGTGTTTCCATGGAAGGTGTTTGAGACGGCATTGAAAAAGATTATTAGCAAATACGTAAGTCGTCTTTATGCCACTGCACACTACCATCGCTGCGTCGCCCGGTAGTAATGTTGAAAATCTCCACCGCAGTCGGCCAGTTATCTTTTCCCATCCAACAGCAACATGGCACCGCCTCAGACGTCGATAGCCATGTCCCGTACCGCGTCGCCTCCTATCGACCCGTATGCCATTCCCGCTCCGCTCATGCCCGCCTCGAGTGTACATCCAAACGGTGGTTCCGGTCCACTGTCACATTCATTCGCAGCTGTGAACCCCGTGCATGGCGGCCCAACAACGACGGACAAGAGTTGGTCATACGAACCGGAAAGAGCACATTACTCCAAAGCAGCTGGAGGCGACGCTCTTGCGTCATCCTCGGCAGCTTCATCATCCGCCCCACTGCAACCTCTTTCCCCGACGTCCTATCACGGGCTTTCCTCTGGCTCAAATGGCTCGTACATTAATCATTATAATCACTCAACTAATCATCTTGCTACATTGAATGCAAGAGACGCTTACCATGACCGGGAAGCATCACTCGGACGCGGCGCTCATCCAAGTCCGCCAACGTTTATGCAGACCCCAAACGGTCGTCCACCCTTTGAAAGACTTGCATAGTACTCCCATAGTAGCTCAACGTGACCGACTATGGCGTCATGATATATCGCCTTGCCTTGTCATGTGAAGAAATTGCCTGTACCTGTAAACGTAAAAAACTCTTGTACCTCTAGCATGATACGACACCTTTTTCCTCGCGCACAAAAATGGGTCTTGCCGAGAGATGAATATATGCTTTTGTATCGCTACGACACGATGTTCACATTATCACATTTATGCATATCGATAGGAACTCGGGTTCAATGATGAGCTGGCGCTGGCGTATTTCGAGAGCATCCAGTTCGAGAGTTGACATGTAAACCCGGACTTGCTTGATACGCTGGAGAAATCTGTCAAAAACGCCCGGTGAACCAGTATCTGAATACGCCGCGCCGCGCCTGACCCATCGATACGCTCGTCAGACGGCCCATTCATTCGCTTGTCTTTGCTACCAGACGGGTTACGACCACCCTCTGGGTATCCAGAGCATCCTGAAACCATGAGCATGTCGAAAACATGGTCACGTCCAGCCGTTCGCTCAGTAGATCAAGTAAACGCGTCTATACGTCCCGTCCATACCATGGCTTACGATGGTGAACAGAGATCACAAGCCTTGAAGCTCGCAAAATGGCAACGCGTTCATGGTGACAATGATATGGCAATGGATGCATGCTGATGCTTGACAAGCGCATGGGCGGGACTTGCCGCGCTGTGATACAGACAAAGTAGTAATGCAATTACAAGTAATGTTGATGTGGGATTGTACTGAGTATGCTGCTTGAGTAGATGGAAAAGGACCCCCTTAAGAGTACAAGAGGTAAAGGTGGTCGAGTACAACCTTGGAGAAGAGAATGCCTTGATGATGATGGAAAGACTAGAAATCCCAATGAGAAGAAATGAAATAATGACTTGGTATACGAGAGTTGGAAGATCAGGTGACGTTTCGGTTGGCTTCCACGTGAGCGACCTTGTGTGTAGGGGGCTAGGGGGGCAAGCATGTGTATTCTGCGGTAAGACAGTGACTACACAAACAGTGTGGCCATGATGTGGGCGTTTTACCACCCGTGCGACCGGAACGAGGAGCTGAGTTCACCTTCTCGCTGCCGGAGTCGCCGATTTCTGGCCCAGCCCTGCTCGAGATCTTGAGAAACGTCGGGCGGTTTGATGGCATCTTGACCATGCCCATTGGATCGGTTCCACTGCGACATGTCGGCAGCCGATTTACTGCGATTGTTGGCCAAGTTGCCGTGTGGCGCTGGATCTTTCGATTCGACCTTGGTGGTGGTGGTGGTGGCTGTCTGCTCTTGCGAACGCATCGAGTTTGCATTGGTCAATGGTCTCAGTCGGTTGCCCCCGCCGAGAACATTGTTGGAGGCTCGTCGGCGTTGAGCACTTTCATCCCGAGCAACAGAGTCCCCTCCTCGATGAGCAACCGGCTCAGTGTTTTGTCGGCTCAAACTGACATTGCTGGCATTTTCTGCATGTCGGGCGGTTTCTGTGAGGTCCAGAGCAGACGACGTCGCTCTGAGGTCTGATTGTCTCTTGGACGGATACAGTGGGGCTCTCGAGCGACGCTCCCAGATGAGATCTATAAATTGGTTTGCATACAAATGTCTTGTTAGCGTCTGTGTCCCCCCTCGTCAACAAGGCCCTGCAGTTCAACTCACTCATTCGCAGATCCTCTGGCAACTCTGTAGCCAACATTTGACGTCTTCGCGTTGTGGGCGTTTGAGGTAATGCCAAGTCGGGCAGAGGTGCCATAGAGGCTGACGCCGCCGCAGGTACTGCCTGAGAGCTATTGGTCGCTTCTTTTGGGTCTACAGGGAGCTCCGAAGAACTGTGAGAGATTCTGGTCAAATCCTGCCGAGATTTTCGTCCAGAAATCTCTTCCAATCGACGAAGGGCAACTGAACTCGGCTTGAGCATGTTGGAATCTTCTTCAGGCGAAGAGCATTCTGACAATTCAGCCGCGTTCACTGGCTTGGGCGGAAGACGAAGCTATGGCAAGGCAAGTAACAGACTATTCAGACCAACGAGTCGTGCGGAGATCCTTGTCGTTGCAACACTGACCTTTCTACGACCTTGCTCCTCCTGCTTGGCCGCGGCGGCTTCCAAGGCTGCTACCTTGTCCATCATGTCGTCCCGTTCGACGCTGACAGCATTCGTAGCGGGGACAGCAACAGAACTCTTACTTCGACTCATCGCTAGTCCGAGTTGGTTCGTGGCCGATGGATGAGGTTCAGCTGTTTCGGCCGAAGGCGTTCGAGTCTGTAATGGCAGCTTGGAGGAATGAGCAAAAATGTATCACCGACTCGACAAGAGAAGAACAGACAAGACTTGCCAAATCAACAGAGCTGGTATTACGCTGCACGACGTCTCTCTGAGTCTCAAACAGATTGCTGAGCAGGCCTGGGCGTGAAGCAGGTACGACCTCATCCTTTGCCTGGGCCTTGCCAGCACCCTGAGCCATCGAGGACAAGGCACTTGTGCCACTGGTACCAAAGATGGCTCTCTTGGCGAACAACTCCCGTTTCCTTTGACCTTCCTCGGCAGCCTGTATCTGTGCTGGGGTGAGCGCTTTGCCGTTGTTGCCTTGGACAACCGAGGGCCGCTTCCTGGCTCCATAGCGTGCTGGATCTGGCTGGATGCTGGCTTTGACGGCTTTGGGACTATCAGTGGCGCTACTCCAGCCTTCATCGTCATCCTGATCATCGGTCTCGTCTTCTCCAACGGTTTCAAATGATTCATCCCCATCTTCGCCACTGAGTTGCGACTCTAGTCTGGCCTGCGCACCAGCAAAGTTGGGTTCACTCTTTTGACGTTTTGAGGCCAATAGTTTATCTCGTGCCTCCTGTTGGCGTTCCTTTTCAAGCTGCTGTTGTGCTTCCAGACGAGCCGCGATAGCCGATGCTGCTCTGGCCTTTTCATTTGCAAACTTACCGGCCATGTTGGATGCAGATGGAACTCGTTTAGGGGCATGATTCTTCATGACTTGAGCATGAGCTGGGTTCTTGAGACCCGCCCCGCTCGGTTTGCCATCTCTTGGTGACCGCCGTGAAGCAGCGGCCGCAGCCCCACTTGACCTTCGTCGACCATGCGTAGGGTTGGGAGATTTGGAACTTGCCAGGCTTCTCGAAGGCCCTGATTGATTCGTAGGAGCTGGACGTGGGGACACAGAGGTCTGTACAACGGCTTCGTCTGAAGCGGCCTGCCGAGCGCTGGGAGTAGGTGACGGATCGTTGGTGACTGACGTGGAGACGTTTGAAGCTAGAGGTGAAGTGCCGAACCGACCGGTCGATCTTGCGGCCTGCACGGGAGAGTGCGTGGTACGGGTGCCTACACTGCTCTCAATGACAGTACTGCCATCATTGGTACTAGCATCACTTGTTGCGGATATACTTCCATGCCGTCTTCGATCATGAGAGCCACCTTGAATGAAGAAGATGCTCTTCTTTTCTTTCCTCTTGTTTGATGATGTTCCAGAAGATGCCAATGTGGATGAGCGAAGGCCGTGTGATTCTCCGAGTTGTCTTAGAGCTGAAGCTGACAGTCGCTGGGCGTTTTGAGACATTCCCTTGGACAATCGCCTCACTTTTTGCGTCGTGTTTCCAGTCAAGGCCTGTGCCCTGCCAGCGGCTGCGATGGGATCGTCCTTTTCAAGACTGGGAGATTCGATAGTAGGGGCTTGTGGGCTTGTACGTGGGTTGACGTCAGGGTTGCTCTTGGTCACCGATGCAGTCGTCAAGCGAGAGCTGCTTGCTTGAGGCGTGATGGTGGTCATGGGAACTAGGCCAGCGCTTCTGGAAGCCTTGGCAGCGAGACTCGGCCCCGTCGGGTTACTCGATGGGTGACTTGGTTCAGAGACAGACGGAGACAAGGTCGTAGGGCGAGATGAATCCTCTGTAGGCAAACCTGACGTCACAGGTGCCGGACTGTCTCCTAGTGACCCTACTCGACTCGGAACAGGGGTAGGCTCGACGAGGCGGACCTCTGGCCCTCGGGGTGATAGAGAGGTAGTGGCGAGACTCGTCGTCGCCGAGCTGGATCTGGTTCTGTCTGAACCTTGAGACTCTCGATCGGGAACGGTCTTGAGTGATGGGACACCGTTGGAAGGTGACTTGTTTGAAGTTATAGGCAAAGATGATGGTTGCTGCGCTGCAGATTCCGGTGTCAAATCCAAAGGTGGTACTGCTGGCCCACTTTCAGGTGTTCTCTCTGCGGTGTGATTCGATGGCGCATCCTTGCCTCTATGGCTGCTTGTTGATGCGACTCTTGCTGCACGCAGAGTTTCGCCATTCACGGTTTCAGTCTCTGCATCCTGACCAAAGACCAGTCTCAATACTTGGCCAAAATTCCTCTCTCGGGGGTCGTCTGAATGCGGTAGCTCGCTAGACCACTTTGATCCATCCCACTTCATCCTCTTCTCCCCCTTGATTCCGGCTCGCTCCGCTTCTGAGCCTCTGGAAGACTGGTATTCTTGCATATGAGATCGTGTTCGCTTGAATTGAGGCGTTCCATGCACAATGTCGTTTGATTCGTCTTCTTCAGTGCGCGCTGATACATCCAAGAGGCTTCCTGCCGGAGTGGGATAGGACGATGCTTTAGGAGTCGAGCTGAATGTCGTTGCTGGTCGCTGACAAGTGGAGGTAGATTTGATGGGAGCAGATTGCTTTCCTCCCATGGAAATAGGGGAATCTTGCCCTGCTTCCGAAGAGCTATATTCGCCATCAGTCGTCACAAATCCATCGTCGCTAGGCGTATCATCCCGACTTGATGGTGATTTGTATTGGGTTTTACTGTCTATCCTTCTTGGGGTGACAGAACCAGAACGAGGATCCCGCTTGTAATCTGGTTTCGAGCTCGTTCGCTGGGTCAGCCTTTCTGATCTGACATGTCGAGGGGCAGCTTCCATGGATTCGGTATCACTGGCAGATTCCCAGCCGCTAGATTCGTCAGTGCCTTGATCATCTATACTGGAAGAGCGAGACTCTATGCTCGAGGAAAGGGGCGGTGGTGGTGGTGATGATGATGATGAGGATGACTGTCCTGCCTTTGATATGCTGCAACCTGGTCGTAGACCCGAGTTCAAACAAGCTTGATACCACAGTCTATATAACAGTTGAGAAGAGCGTGATCAGCGCATGATGTTTAAAGGGTGACACACATGAAAACTTGCCTCCAGCAAACATTTTCGAGCCGTCTTCCGTCCTTGACCACATCCTTGCACTTGGTGAGCACGGTCCACATGTTGCTAAAATTGTCCTGACTTGACAACTTGGAGTCGAGGGCCGGTGATGTAAACGTACAAGCCAGGGAAAGGAGGGGCTGCTGTGTCGAGACTTGAGAGACGTCTGAGCCTTGTGACAGCTGTGAAGCCGTCGACTTGGGCCGGTTCTCCATGTCCACAGGCGTTGACCCGGACTGAGCGGCGACGGCACGAGTCGACATGGTACAACGACCAGTGTCTGGGTCCAACGCTCAATGGTGGTGTGAGCGCTGATGGTGATGATGATGCAGCGCAAAGTGACTTGCTGCCCCGGATTGGGGAAAGAGGTGAATTCGGAGACGGGTCCCCGCGGTCTAATCCGGCGCTGTTGACCACACAACCTAGTTGATCGATCAAGACTCGAGCTTGCTTGATATGACAGAGTTGTAAAAAAAAAGAGGTCAGACCTTGCTGACGGCAGAGGTTGGGCTCCACACTCCCACTAGATTGTGGTCTCTGGAGGATGCTGGGGTAAATGAGTGGGCTCCGTACAGCGTAGCATGTGCAGTCGTGTTAGCTGCGGCAATGACCGTGATTTTGCTAATGATCCTTGGAAGACAAGCAAGTTGCTGCTAATACTACGGCGGCGTTAACTAGGCGCCCGGTCCGCCGTATCCGTAGTCCGCCCGAACAACCCAGCAGCCAAATGCTAGCAGTACTCTACGAGTCCTTGGCAGTTAAAGTACAAAGATCCAGATTCCAACAGAGGCAGCAAGCGAGTTGAATGGCAACCCTTGAACGACTAGATGACCATTGCCCCTTTCTTGCTACAGCACAGGATTCCAAGTCTGGTAATCAGCTCAGGTCATCCGGCTGTGTCATGTGATCATGTGATTTCCTACTAGTCGAGCGTCGATCGAGCGCGGTAAAGTTGGAACTACATAGGGCAGCAGCGACCTCTAGCAAGTTTACAAAGTCAATACTACTGGCACAAGAGGACAAGACAGGCTTGGCTTTGGCAGCCATTGCAAAAGACCTCAAACATTTGCATACAGTACCGTATACCGTAGTACAGATATCGCTCCGGTGCTGTCATGTTGATCGTTGTCAAAGTGTCGTCCATGACTTCCTGCGCCTGTTATACACCTCCTCAAAGGACACCCGCTGGCCACACATCATCAACCATATAACCATAATCACATGGGATATCGGAGCCTAGGCCTCTTTCGATCCGAACATCTCCAAAAGCAAACCGTTACAGATACATGGTGTCGTGAACGGTGAAATGGCCGTCCAACAACTCATCCGGCCGTCCTTGCCCGCCTAGAGACCTTTCATACCGTTTGCACTGTTCGCAACCCCTGTCCGCCATGGAAGCACCAGACGATTCAATGAGACTATGAACCCAAGCGTTTACGGTTTACCCGAAAGTCCTCGAATGACTCGAGCGGTCATTATACCAGAGTATCACACCAGTGAAATATGCCTGTCGACAAGACAAGGTGGAAAGGACCGGCCGAGAGGATGGTCGAACCGCTCCTTGCCCAGACGTTCAGACTTTGCGAATGAAAGCTCTGCAGCAAGATCTGGGACGTTGTACGCACCACGCCTGCCATTATCGCTCGCCAACATCTCTGTCCGATGTCTCAGTCGTTTTGGAGGTCTGTCTCACGACCCGAGGAGGCGTGTTGATCTCCAAAGGGCGCGACGGGCGACAACAGAGTGTATGCACATCCTTCTCTCGATTATGCAGATTACATCTCGCAAGTGAGCATTCTTCTTGGATTCGACAATCGTTGCAACATTTTGAGACAAGAATGGGACCAAATGGTGCATCAAAGACGCCGACGCCCGCAGATGAGCGACCATGACTCATATGATTTCCAGAACCATTGGCCAGATCTTCTTTTGACAAACATGTTCAACCATTTGTTTCAGAATGCTCCACAGCGACAGTGATCATCTACTTCTACTACTTGTGTGGCCGACCGACGGCAAAAATCAGGAATATACCGTACTCATCGACCTTTGACATGATGGTATGCTTGGTGGATGGGATCTGGAGAGCTGATGGTCACCCGTGTTGGGATGACTTGGTGCACAGAAGAACCTTGGACAACTTGACCCTCGCTCATCCTTTCCACCCACTCACATCACCGTCGACCGATTGGATTTCAAGAATGTCACCACTACTACCACTCGCATCTCGGTAATGTTTCGAGTCGACGCCACCCAACAGTGAGTCCAACACAACCAGCACAGCACTGTTCTATACGCTGATTCAAATCTATGCGACTATCAGTCTGCACGGAGCTCTTCATCTGTGTCGAGCAATCTCGTGGCAGACCCTCGACTTGTTCATGGCAGTATATATAGGGGCCATGCACGAGATGGTCCAGGTCTTCCAGTTGCACATATGCCTTTGCTATCGCAATCGTGTCCCCTGATCGTCCTCATCGGTCCATCCTAAACACAGACAGACCGAGGACTGTTGGTTCGACAAGTCAACCGTCAACATGCGCATTCTTTGGCCTCCTCTAGCCTTTTTTTGGGTGGCTTGGTTGACCATGTTCCCCACGCACACATCTGCCAGTGTCGCATCTGAGGCGATGAAGAAGCTATGCGGGAGTGTCTCCATGCTCAGCAGCTGCAAGACATCCATCGCCATCCCAACCGCCAAGGTCAAGATGGGTAAAGTACCCTGGTTCAAGTACAATAGCTGCAAGACCAAATTTCGTTATGGATTCGGTTGGACCTGTATTCCAGGCACAGACAAGGTCATGATTGAAGCTCCTGTAGGGATAGAGTTTGGTACAAAGCAAGTCAGCAGTTGCACATTGGCAAAAGCAGCTATGCCGGGGCTTGGAGATATCATTCTCAAGAGCGGTCAAATGTGCAAATGTATTCCAGACGTAAGTTGATGCGTTGAATTAAAAAAAGTTGTTCCTGGCTTACCATCTCGCTGCAAATGTCAGGCCCTCTCTCTTTTGGATCTCAAATCCGTAAAAGAAGTCTTGAGCTCATCGAGCATTGGTGGTGCTTCTGCCGAGATCCTTGAAAAATTTGCAGACTTTGGACAATGTGCCATCGATTCGGGTTTGAACGTTCAGAGCAACAAGAATGGACTGACACAAAATAAGGGGGCACTCGTGGCGTCTGACAATGTGAGGATCTTACAGGCCGAGGAATTGGGTGAGTTTGTTTCGTCAGCGATCCTATCTTGTCTCTCGACTCTGACGAAGAGCTGGGCCCGTGATAGACCTATCTCGTTATCTCGCTCTCGCCGCTGCCCTGAGCCCATGCTTCACTCCTGCTGGTTGTCAAACCGAGGCCCTTCGAGGATTCTTTGAAAATTACCTTCGAGATTCAGAAGCAAAAATGCTCAATCAGGTCAAGGGTATGCTGAACCCCTGGGCAGAAGGTATCCGCGCCATTGACTCAAACTTTGAAACGTTGGCAACCAACACGCAATCGGTTGGTGCCGAGACTGGCAAGATTCAAGGCGAAGTCGCCAAGATACTCAAAGACTTTTGTCCAGACACCGGATCCTGCGCCGATAAGACTTTGGCTGACTTTAAGCAACAAGGTCAGTCTTGCCTTGTTTTCAATTCAGAAACTTAAGCTGATACAATCAATACTATGATGATTCTCTAGTCGAGAAAGCACTCGACATGTCCAAGCAGATGGAACAGCTCCGTGACATTGTCAAGACCACTACCGGCGAGACAAAGGCCTTGGTCACCACTATCAACAAGGCCGTCCAACTGTTTGACGCAGTATCCGACCTTGGAGTTGATTCGATCATCGAAAAAGTCAAGAGCGGCCAATTTAGAAAGATGGAAGAGCTCGCTGGAGCCATGAAGGCTGCTCAACAACTTCCGACCATCATGAAGAATCTGCAAGACAAGTTGCCTCAGCTCCAGAAGGTCGTGCAAGACATGAGCAGCAAAGGGCCCGAATTTGTGGAATCTCTCCAAGGTATCTTTAGTAGAAATTGGCTCCAGGATTACGAAGGCGACCTTAAATCAGCCGACAAGATTAGCGATCAAGTCTTTCAGGTCCAAAAGCTTGCCGCCCAGCTCAACCCTCAAGCTGTGCAACTCTACTCGAGTATAGCATTCTTGACCGATTCTTTGGGTTCAGTCGCCAATACTGGAAAGATTGGTCAGGTAGATGTCAAGGTTGCTTCCTATCAAAGATGGACGAAAGGATCGTTTGTCATGCCATGCCTTACTACTGGCAAATTTACTTTCAAGATAGCAGGGTTCAAGAGTACCGTTGGCTATCCCAAGGTGAGAGTGCCTCGTACACTTTAAGAATGTCGTCAACTTGTCGGCTGATTCCAATGACCGGTCTCTGTAGTTTTACCGATGCGTGCAAAAGTACAATGTTCCTTTTCCAAACCACCATATTCCCTACATCAAAATCACCCTACCTCAAGACTCTACATTGGCCAAATTTGGTGCAGGCAAGGTCAACAAGAAGAGTACAACGATTTCCTGGAACAGCGCCAAACCCACCGCCACTGGCAAGGCGACAGCCTCTTCCTCGGCCTCGTCCGCTTCACTGACCACGAGTGTCTCTGATGTGCAGACGACAGCCATGTCGACTACTGAATCACCCGAGAGCTCCCCTGCTCCTACGCCTTCTCAAAGTGAGACCTCACCCGTCCCCGACCCCGAAGTACCTCCTCCAGAGGAGACGCCGCAGCCCGAGACACCAGAGCCTGAGCCTGAGCCTGAGCCAGAAAATCCCGAGGAACCCCCGACACCTGAACCTTCACCCTCGGAAGAAAACCCGGCTCGTCGTCGAGCAAAGCGTACCCACCCTGGTGGTCGATGGCGGTATGGCCGCCAGGAGCAAGAGCCCGATGAAGCCGAATACCCCGTGCCTGCAGACATGGAAACCAGCGTTGGTGTCGAAGGTCTGGCTGGATACGCTACGGACAGCTCCGAGGCCATGGCCATGGCAACAACAACCCTCGCAACCACCGCATTATTCTATGAAACGGTCGTCAATGGCCAAACCACCACAGCTCAGGCGACCCAGGGTCCTTCGGGAACGCCCACAGCGACCGAAGTCGTCAATGACCCTCCTGAAACCACTGTTCAAGTCCCCACTGCTGTTGCCATTTTTACTGATCTTCCGGAAACGACCATGGAAACGGCCATGTCGACATGGGAAGAGATTGGTACTGTCTCTATGGACATGGCCACCCCGACGCTTTCCGATGCTGTAGATGGCCCCGCTCCCACGGAGAACGGAGATCAAGACGATGAAAAGGACTCGGAGGGTGGAGCTGGCACTCGGTTTTCCGTCTCGTGGTCGTCTCTCGCTGTGGTCATCGTCGCAATGTGTGCTCTTTTATTTTAATCAGTCGCTCGGGGGGTTTGGGCACAAGCCGGTGTATGAGTGAATGGCTCTGGTCGATTCGGGATTCGAGTTTTGGGATTATCGTGCTATGGTTTTGGGTACTCGAGGGAATCGACTACGTTGTGCAGCAGTTACCAGGATGTGAGGGATCTATGTACTGGAATTCAATGGATATATATATATTTATGACATATGATGTGGTTACACACGGGACACAAAATCTACGAAACGAAATGTGAGGATACGAGATCTTGATGAAGTAAATCTCCAAATACGGCCGTTCATGCCCTTTGATCAAGGCGGAATTCATGTCGTTGAGGAGTCCTCGAGATTGTTGGATGTACACGTTTCAATCAAAACTAAACACTTGTTTAATCGTTTCCAGTCGTGCGAATCATTGCATGGTGTCTGATCAAAAGATGAGACGTCCAGCCATGGCTTAATGAGCCTTGACGATAGCCTGAACAGATCAAACACCATGACGAGTCAGCAAAAGGGACGCTTAGAAGTGCGCTCACTGGGAGCTTTGAAAAATCACAAGCCGAGACTCACGTCAATCTGGTCCTTGTACTGCTCGACGATCCCTTTCCGATTAATCTTGTTGGCCGCCGTCAGCTGTCCACCTTCAGGCGTCCAAACTTCACCCCCAATGATCACATCCGATACCACTTCGGCTCCTTGAAGGCCAGACGCCTTTCCAGAAGAAATGAGCTCCTTTTTGATAAAGCTCTGAACGTCCTTTTTCTCGACGAGTTGATCGAGTTCACCCTCAGAGGAGATTCCGTGTTGCTTTAAAGCGTTGCGCAAGTTGCCTTCATGCTGTGCGGTGTCCCCCCACAAATGAAAGCGTTCATCAGTCCCACACCCACTTTCAAACACCAGCAATGTCGAAACAGCCGACTTACAGGCACGACGACCGCGAGGGGTCGATCCATTTCCGAGCTCGCATGAACCATGATGTTGTGAATAATGTCGCAAGCTCCATATGCGCTCTCGAGCTTTTCAAGGGCAAGGTATTCTCCGTTTCGCAGCTTGATGAGGTTCTTGATTCGATCAACAATGGCCAATGTACCATTCGCTTCCCACTACATTGTCCCGCAACCCAAGTCAAGCAGTCAGGCCACAAGGCTGGAGCGAACTCAGAGGCGAGGGGGTCCCTGTCAACTCACCTGTCCGATATCTCCAGTCTTGAACCACCCATCTTCAGTGAACGCTTCCTTGGTCTGTTCAGGACGCTTGTAGTAGCCCTTGGTGACTGAACCTCCCCGCAACCAAATTTCTCCCTGTGGAGGCTTGTTGGTCGACAAGTAGCCCGCTTCGGCATAGTCGACCAACTTGACTTCGAGGGACGGGACGATACATCCGACTACCGAGTACTGTAAACGAGGGAATAGGGGAAGCCGTCGAAAGCGCTATCAACACATGGATACTTGTATCTCCAGCGTGGGCCGAGAAGCTTACCTGAAAGTATGAGGGGAGCAACACACAGCACATTCCGCAGGTCTCAGTTGCACCTGGTTGACATGTACGACCATCAGCCGCAGTGTCTCGATCGGGTGTGGTTGTTCGAGACTCACCGTAACCTTGCAAAGCAGTGGCCAAAGTCGTTGTCAGGAACTCTTGGGTGTTTCGGTTCAAGGCGGCACCACCGTTCATCATCAACCTAAGCCTGCCACCAGTGGCGGCTTGAACCTGTTTTCAACATCAAACACGTGCTTGTCAGCATCACCTCAGGGCAAGAGGCATACATTATGCATGACTCACTTTACTCATGACCACCTTGTCGGCGACTCCACCCAGTGCAGGAATGTTCTTCTTGAGGGAGTAAGCCAAGTTGAACGCACCCTGAACGACAGCCGAGCTTTCATGAATTTTTTTAATCATTCCCTTTCGAATTGTCTCGTAAATGGCGGGAACTCCGACAATGATGCTGGGCTTGTAGGCGATCAAATCTCCATCACAGTTGCGCACAGAATCCTGGGTCAAAGTCTTGGGGGTTCCATAGGCGACTGGAACTCCGCAAAAGTAAAAGGTCATCTCGACCAGGAGCTCCAGAATATGAGCCAAGGGAAGGAAAGCGAGAAAGACATCATCGGATCTAAATTCTGCTTCTAGCAAAGTCTTGGTTCCGGCCACTGTGGTATCTAAATGTCAGCAAACTGCCCAAGATGTGCATCATCGAGTTGCGCTGTACTTGCAAGAAGAGATGATGTTTCTGTGTGTCAACAAGACACCCTTGGGCGTGCCAGTGGAGCCAGACGTGTACTGCGAATGAAGTTTTGTGAGACTTTGTTAAATACCCCAGTAGCGATACCGAGCCTGACAAACTCACCATGATACAGTACAAATCATCAGGTTTAGGAGCGGTACTTCGCCATTCTTCGTCGGGCACCGGACTCTGCTGGCCAAGCTTCCTGACTTCGGTCAAACTCAAGATCCTTCCCTTTTCGGCATTGGGAGCATCTCCAACAGCCCGCTTTGCAAGCTTGTCTGCAATCTCCTTGACAAGCGCTTGATCCGTCTCACTTTCCTTGTCGTATACGACCCAGCGCAATGTAGGGCAATCGTCGATGACCTTGTTTAGCGTCTTGAGAAGTGTGCCATTCGTAAACACCATTCGCGCGGAAGGTTCGTCGAGTGAATGTTGCAAGCCCTCGGGTCCAAGGGTGGTATAAGCGGTGGATAGAGTGTGACCCATTCGAGCGAGGGTGTGACTGATGATTTGCCAGTTCATGGATGTGTCGGCGTATACCGTGACTCGCTCCTTGCCATCTTCGTCTCTCCAGCCGTCCTTGCCCAATCCAACGGCACGAAGGCCAGAGGCGACTTCGCCAACGATCTTGTTCATTTCATTGTAGCTATGAGGCTGGGGCTCAGAAACTGTGAAACTACGCAACCAACGCGAGTTTTCTTGTCATTACTTGAGCATGGGAAATCAAGGACATGACAATATGCTTACTATTTCCAAAGCTTCTCCTCGGTCTCACCTTCCTTGCCTCCCTTTTTGGGCACTGTCTTTTTCTCCTCTACGGTATCGACCAAGCTTCGATCCATACAAGCGGTCTTGTCGCCAAACTTTTTGGCCTGTCAGAAAGCATCAGATCGAATCAAAGGCAACGTCAGCCACCTTGAGCATCTCTGATATTGGATCAAGCCCATTGACCACTCGCATATACGACTCACGATAAAAGGAAGAACGTCAGCCACCGTCTCCACGCCAGAGGCGGGGGTGGTAACGAGCTCCTTGGACAAGAACGACCGCCTGATGCTAGGATCGGTCTGAGTAGGAATCGATGCCTTGGGTTTACTGCTAAACATTTGTGTGTGTGTGTACCGAGTATGTGTGTCTGAAGGAGTCAGAAAAGAGGTGAGATGTAGGTCCTCTCCTCCTACTAATCCACTTTATGTGTGGGGGAAAGTCTACTCGATTACTCGATGCCCGAGACTTAGCGCCCCACATGAATGACAAGCCCGAAGCTCTTCAATGACGATTTCGCGTGTGGGACCAAGCAAAGTCACGTGCCCGCGGTTATCAACGACTCCAAGTGTACGGAGGCTGTCCATTGGATTGCATCTGTAGGTTGTCCATTGACATGGCTTCCATACAGACACACACACAAGACGAGTAGATTGATAGGGAGGCGAGGGAAAAAGAGAAACCCCGTGACCGCAACGTTAACCGCGCAAAACCTTGGAAATGGGACAGAGAATAATAATGCCCTATAGAAAGGGTCGACAAGCGGGGTGAATGAATGGCGGGGATTCTTTTCCAAAGCTCCACTCGGAACAGGCGGACAGCACGTCCAGAACATGTACGACATTCCTCCTTGGATACATCTCAAAGACCATTCCGTCAGCGTATCACGCCTTTTTCCGTTTCTTATCCAGGATAGGCTTATTGTTCAGTTGGATCAATGCATGAAGATGGGAAAGCGCCATGAAAGGTGCCCGACTGACCGTCAGTCACGAGATTCCTTTGCTGCACAATGAGATTTGCCACTTGACTTGCGCGCCTGCAACTCACCTGATCATCTCCTTCATCGTCGTCGCCAAGCATCATCCTCTTTCGGCTAGTCCTTCCAGTCATAGTAGTAGGCCCTAGAGGTGTATTGGTAGACCTCGTTGTTCCCGCCCGAGACGCTATCCGTGCCGTCCCCGCCATTGGCAAAAGCTGGTTTTCGGCCAGCGTTGAATCTCCAGTCACAGACATTTGCCTCGACCTAGATCCTGCTGTACTACGTGCACCTATTGACGAACTGGTTGTTGCACTTGTTCGCTGACGGGCATGACCAGTCGCTCGAGGCCCCTGGTACGGATCATAGCCGTATGCATCATCTTGCTCCTCCTGAACCGATGCCATCGCAGCCAGCTTTCTCTTGATTCGACCAGTGGCGGCAGGGGTTGCAGTGGCTGGCGGAACAGTTTCAGACATGGCAGGTGATGGTGAACGAATCCTCGACCGGTTCGTTCTTGTATTTGTCGACGGCGGAACGGGTTGTGTATTGTTTGATATCGTGCCGCCTCGTTTCAAGGGTCGCACGGGTATATCATCATCTTCGGAATCGGCAGCCAACAGTTTTCGTTTTGCTTTTCCACCTTGAGTCGCTGCTGATCGTTGAGTGGCCAGAGGTATAGAGGAGGGCTCGACAGTCACGCAAGTGTCTTCCTGTCTTTGCGTCGCGCTGCGAGAAGGCTGGGTAGGCTCAACTGCTGTCGAAGGTACTGCCCAATAGGCTACAGATCGGTTATTTATCAGTATCCAACCAAGACGGCAAATAGATCAACGATGCAACTCACTTGTTCCCAGACCGTAATCTAGTGGTGCTTTCAATACCATCTGTATAGGCTCATGTTTCTTGATGTTTTTCTGGGTAGCCAAACATGATCAGCATATATACCCCTGCACGTCTCAACAACCACTAGCACCTACCTGCTTAAACTTTTTGAAATTCTTTTTTCCAGCCCATTCCGGATGGGATGAGGGTCGATTCCGCTCTGTAGGCTTATCCTTGCGATACAAGTCCATTCGTTCAATCACTATAAAATTTCCCGTCGTCGAGGTGTCCATATCTTCCACCAGCCTAAAAAGCTGTTCATCCGTTTGCCGGTCTCGACTCGCAGTCGTTTCCACATTGCTAGCGACGGATGGCTTTGAGGGTTTGGCAATCTTGAGGGCATTAAACTCTAGATCAAACTCGTCGATTCCCTTGTTTTTACGTTTGGCTTTGCTGGCAGCTTGTAGGAACTGCTCGTCCTTGGTCATGTTCTCTGGTAGCGTGGGTTCGACGTGTTGGGTCGAGCGGAAGCCACCGACATCTTGTGTTGAGTGGGACGGACGCATAGGTTCTTCCTCCTCTTCAGACTCTTCTTCATCTTCCCGCACCATGGTCAACCGCTTTTTCCTCTTGGCCTCGGCCGTCTTTTTTCCATCATGTCGAACAAACTCGTCCGGTTGATCGTCTTCACCTTGCATCTGAGACGGATTGGATGGTTCACCAATGCCACTATCTGCTTGCGTGTACCGTGGTGCAGAGTCTTCAATGTCACCCAAAGGCAACGTCTCTGGCACTCCGCTCATGTAGCTCTCATACAGTGGTCGGTATTGGGCCAACGATCCAGCTACTCCAGTCTCTTCTTCGCGAGAGTCCTCCATATCCTGGTCTATTTGAGCCAGCGTTTTCGATCTTTGTTCATCAACTGACTCTCCATAGCTTGTTGTACGTGACAGACCGCGTTGGGCGGCGTTAACCTGCCGCGTTTGGGAAGCACCTGCTGCTGATCGCAAAGGGCCTGGAGGAGAGTCTTCATCGCTCGAGTCAAGGTCAAACAAATCAAACAGCTTTGGTGGTGGTTTGCTAACTGGTCTTCGTGGCTACACGTAGAGGGGAACAAGCGACACAAATTGAGTCATGCAACCAATCCAGCGTTCAAATTTGGGCAACTCACCGCCGCTTTTACGACTGTCGGAGCATGGAGGGGGGTGGGATCATCTTCTGGATGCGTCGACGGGATTTGCGTATCCCCGCCGGAGGCCGAAGCAGCTGATATTGGAGCAGTTTGAGAGTTGGAAAGCGACTGTGTGAGCCGTGTTGCTCGGTTGTCTGCCGTAATCAAGGGAACCCATCAGTCCTTGCACTGGCTGCCAGCATGCTCACGATCAACTCACTGGCGGTCTCAGCAAAAGGGGCCTTGGGATCGGCATCGGTCAGAGCCATCCACCATAGACTCAGCATCTCCGTAGGAATGCTCAAACTGGGAGCGGCGCGAAGAAAAGCGTCAGGTCCCATCCAACTTTGTACTGAGAGACTAGACTACTTACGATTCCAATCCGCCCAGGAGTATAGCTGCCAGGCCGTTCCCTTCCCACTTGGCTTCGAGCCTCTCCAGATCCTCGTAGACGTAAAACGCAACCAAGAGTTCCCCCGTTGCATTTGCCGACTTGTTGGCACGCCGAGCTTTTGCGGCCTTGTCTCGGATGGGTGCAACTTTTTTGGAAAAAGCTGCTTGATTTGCGGGAGGTCGTGTTACGATATCCATGTACTCGATTTGAGCACCGCCATTGACCAGCCAAGTCTCCTCTTGTACGTGTGTCGATCCTCCGAGGATGAGAATGGTGGTACCGCTCCATATGGATCTTCTGTCGAGATTTGGCATCCACCAATGCGGTTGGATTCGGACGTCCGAGTCGTCTGTCATACCGAGTGTGGATATGGCAGGAATATAGTCGTTCTCTTGGGGGCCAACAAACGATGCTCCTGCGACGACGTCGACCCGGTCCAATGCGGCTGCGAGTGCTTCCACAAATTGCGTCTTTACAATATGTCGAGCAGCCGAGACGGCGGAAAAGCATTGATGCTCAGAGACATTGATCTGTGGGGTCACCAAATGTGTTGAATGATTTGGATCGAATCGTTTATGATACGCGATACCTGTGAGCCATTGATTTCCATGGTGAGTGGGCTGAATGATAACTCAATAAGCCGTCGATGCCATTGCTCACCCCATGATTTCAGCTTCTGATAAGTTTCCGCCTTTGCTGCAGTCTGGTCTTGGTCTGCAAAGTTGTATTGACGCCAGAGGAAGCTACAAAACAGATGATTCAATTATAGAGGTGGTTTTCGAGTGATGGGTAGCGAGACTCACGTGAGGTCGATTCGCTTGGTAACTGAGATCACAGTACCGTTTACAACTTCAACATTTTCCAAAATGTTCAAACTTTCATAGTCTTTGGGTTGAGCGTCCGATGAGATGTCTCCATTTGCGTCTCTGGGAGTGCGGTCACAGGGTTGCAATACCTTGCATTCCTTGCGCTTGGTCGGTGTGATCAGCAGTTCGTTGTGATATTCAATGGGTATAATTTCCTGTAGAATCCGGTTTGTTTCTTTCAATGAGCCCCTTTTCTTATCGAACCATGTTATACTACTGTTATGAGCTCACATGCGGTCTCAAGTCTGAAACATTCACGTCCTCGCATTTCCCAACCACGATCCGTCCTGCAAGTTTGGACAAGGCACCCGATTCGGCTCGAATGTGATTTGGCTTCGAGTTGCGCTCCCTACCAAATGTGTACTCTTTCCCTTGAGAAAGAGGCCAAAGCTGGACGACGTCTGTGGCATGGCCCACATCAATGAGTACAGCATACATGCCGGTGCAGGGTTTCAACACGACGTACCTGAATTCTCTGGCGTCCTCACCCGGACTTTGAGAAACCACATTCAGCACGAGTCACTTTTAATCCTCTGGGGCGCTTGAGTTACTGAATGTTTGCAGTTGCCAATGAGTTCAACACTTAGATCGCCTTGATGCTCGAATGGACAGGAAACTTGTCCCGAGTTGCTCCTTGATGAATTGTCAACAAATGATTACATAAGCTGTGCAAGCGGGCAAATGATATCATCATCGACCACTCCTGTAGTGCCTGTAGTAGCGCCTGTCATCTTGTACAATTGTCAAGACTTGCTTCCAACTCTTCAACTGCCCATCTGCACGATACAAGGCACTATCAGCAGGCTATCGTAAGTAGCTGGCATTTGGATGCTCATCACAGATCTAGTCCATATGCGACTCGGACTGCACGCCATCACCCAGCCCCTTGCCGTATCAACCTCCTCAAACACCCGTCGAATTGCTGCACCCCACGCTACTCGATTCATCATACGAAGGACCATGGCCAGTACCAGTAACCCAGACTTGGAGAAGTTGAACGGCAAGTCTCCCGAGTGCCTTTTGCACCTTTGATCATTCTATCGCTCCATCTCAACGGACCTTTGTTATCTTTTCCGATTCAGTGCTCCACGGTGAACTCGAAAAACATGGACGGCCCGATCTGCCCACCGGATGGTTCCGTGACAAGTAGGTTGAAAGGCTTTGGCATACCAGTCGAAACAGATTCAAGACAACTTTGACTCAAATGACTCGATCCTTTGCTCGATTTGTATGGGGGTTTAGCTACTGCCGACCCGATCCCAACGATCCAGGCGACCACACCTTGGCAGGCATCGTCACCAAAGAGTTTCTTGAATTCTCAAAGGCACGAGGCAAGTCTTTGGACACTCTTTTTTGTGGTTTCTCGTTGATTGCGCCGCTCAGTACGGCCGTAACCTTGACATTGTCGTTTACTCAGGCAACGATTTGACGACTCGTGGTCCCAAACTGACGGAAGGGTGCAGATGGTGTCTTTGCGTTTCAAGGTGCGCTGCGTTCCATTCACTTTCCGTACTCTAGTCAAATGCTTATCGATGCGTTCATTCTCCACACCGTCGAACGACAACATCATAGGTGGAAGGAAGCCCTGCTCGCCTATCGATCGGGAGAGGACCGCGCCGTTGTTCCTCGAGTGAATCTCAAGGGCACGAGCATGACAGCGCTTGGACCGGGCAACTCCAAGGTGACCTTGTCCGAATTGCAAGAGTTTGCGGAAAACAAGTTTGCTTGACGTGTGTGGAGAATTTGAAAAAGATGCTCGAGTATGGATCGTGATGCAGCTAAAGACAAGGTGTACACTTTTTTTGTACACATTTTACATTGTATATTAAAACAAGAGCGAGCTTCAATCTACGACGTAGATGATGTGATGGCACCATGTAGCACTTATGCACCAGCCTTCTCCTTTTCCAACCTCTGCCTGATAGCCTTGGCCAACAACTCGAACCCGAGCTCAACATCCTTGTCCATGTCGACGACGGAGAAACTGACTCTCAAAAACGAGCTCTTGCCTCCGCTCGGCATGAATGCAAATCCGGGAACGGCCAAAACGCCCAACTCTCTTGCTTCCTTTTCAACCAAATCGGCAGAATCTTGAATCGGAGAGACATCGATCCAGAGGAACATTCCAGCGACAGGTGTCACCCAGTTGGCCAAACCGTCGAGGTGTTTACGAGCGATTGACTCGAATTGATCTCTTCGTTTGGCATAAAATGCCGCCACCCGTTCACCGTGCTCAATGAACCCTTGAATACCCCAGTGCCTGAGCAAACGGAGAGCGACGGCTTGAGCCAAGCCGTTTGGTTGCAAGTTGGCAACGGTTGTGTTCTTGTCAATCGCTTGCAAAATGGCCTCTGGGCCAGCGGCGAATCCGAGACGAAGACCTGAGCTCAAGACTTTGGAGAAACTGTCGAATCGCACCACGTAGCCTCCTTGGGGAATGACTTGGGTCTCGAGCTCGAAATATGAAGGTCGTCGATCGGACGCCAGAAAGTAGTAGGGATCATCTTCGAGAATGATGACTCCGTGTTTGGCGCAAATCTTGAGAACTTCGAGCTTTCGTTCAGTGGTCGATGAGCATCCTGTGGGGTTTGATCCCACGGGTACACAATACAGGACCTTGGGCTTGGGTTGATCTTGAGGCCACGAGTCCAGGACATTGGACAGAGCCTCTGCCGAGACACCCTTGTCGTCAACGCCCACTTCGATAGGTTTGGCGCCTATCGTGATGAATTGAGGAAGGACACCGGCATAGACTGGCGTTTCAACGAGGATGGGGTCGCCCTTGTTCAAGAGGGAAGTAAACGCCTTGTTTAGCAAGTCCTGGCAGCCACTGCCGACGGTGACCCTCCAGGGAACCGGTTGTGATTCGGAGCCGTCATCGTCACCTCGCATAGCATGCACGGCAGAGTTTGTAACTTCTCCAGAAGCTGTATCATTGAGCTCTCGTTTCAATTGGGCCGTCTGACTCGGTGTAGGATGGTGAGGGGAAGCAGGTCGAGATGCCTCGGGTGTGGGGTCCAACTGGGAAGCCAGAGTCTTGGGCTTGGCAGACCCAGACGGACGAGGAATGGGCCTGTTGTGGACCTTTGATGTAAACTCTGTCAAAAAGGCATTCAATCGAGGCAATCCAGCTGTGGCAGAGTACTGAAGACCTTCTTCAATGTCTTGACCTTGAATCTCGAGGTCGATGCCTGACTCGGTGGATCCAATAGGAGGCTTCAGGTGAAGAGTGATGGCCGAAAAGGGAAAAGTGTCTGGGTTGGGCTTGCCAGCAAGCTTTTCGATATGCAAGCCGTGGATATCAGTGGAGTGTCTATGTGCGTACATGGACAACCCGACGACTCACAAAGGATACTTTGGAGAATTTTTCCAAGGGAAACAGACCTCGGACTATGACATGATATGCGACATTAATCTCGGGAGAAATCATGTCAAATCTGAGAGACAGGACGAGAGGCACGATACTCACTTCCATCAGGCAAGTCGAGCTTGGCTCGGTCAGACAAGTAGTCGTTGTAGTTGAGACGAGGCACCATTTTGGGTATGAAATTCTCCAGCCTTGATGTGACGAAGACTCCAGGTGAATCAAGAGAGAACTGACAGTACTTGTACGACAAGTGTGAACCCACCTACGACGACTACCAAGGTCACCACGACTAGACGACTGACTCGAATGACTCTGCAGAGCCATTCTTGCCGCGCGGTTAACGGTCGTCGGACTTGGCCGTGACATGCGTGTTTTTCGGGTCACCGATGCAGCGCTTCGGGCAGTGGCAAAGCAGCGAGTCGGCGTACCGCTGGACTGGATTGTATCAGTAGTGGATGAATGTTCTGTAGCAAAGCAAGGTGGGGGTGGACATGGCGAGTATCGACTGACCAGCTGGCCTTTATGCATCAAATCGACTGAGAACCCAACGAACAAGAACGGGACCTCGGTCAAGTTTCAAGACCACGTCGGACACGTGACTCGTGATGGCGTCATGGCACCACAAAGTAAACAAATGACTTGTCGCCCACAGTAGTATGCCGCTGTCACAAAAGTTGGTCGTGTCCCTTGTCATACACTGTTACTGTTGGAGAGCAGCCCATTGGCAACGTGTATACATTCACCGACTCACAATCCATGAGCTCTCCCGTCGTCATCGTCACAGGCGCTTCCAAAGGTCTAGGCCTGACCATCGCCCAGATCCTGCTCACCACTTTCAACGCAAGTGTCATCGCAGTCTCCAGGTCACTCCCCGAGGAACTCAAATCATTGACCTCTTTGGGCAAAATCGAGTTTGTCCAAGGGGATGCCATCAAGGAAGAAACGTCGGCTCAGGCAGTCAAGTTTGCCCTCGACAAATTCGGCAAACTCGATGCCTTGATCCTCAATGCGGGCACCATTGACCCCATTGGACCCATCGCGGACCCTGCCAACACGGTCCAACAGTGGGCCGACACGTTTCAGATCAACTTGTTTTCCATCATCCACATGCTCCAACATGCTACACCTCACTTGAGAAAGGCTGAACATGGAGGAAAAGTCGTCATGGTCAGTAGTGGAGCTGCGACGGGCAACACGTTTGGATGGGGATGCTATAATACCAGCAAGGCTGCGCTCAACTCCCTCTGTCGGACTTTTGCAAATGAGGAAAAGTCGATTAGCTCATTTGCAGTCCGTCCTGGTATGGTCGATGTAGGTCTGCCCCCTGGAGAGATTTCGAGAACACACCAAGATATGGTGAAAATGGTTGCTGATAAGAAAAATCTTTGCAGACCGATATGCAGGTCAAGCTTCGAAAGCTCGGCGAAAAGGGAATGGCTCCCGAAGAGCTCAAGAGGTTTACTGAAGCTCATGAAACTGGCAAGCTGTTGAAACCCGAAGAGTGGGTCCCTCCTGAATGCGTCCAACTTTTCCATTGTTCTTGTGCTAATAAGGGATACTTTTTGTTGGACAACAGTCCGGGTTATGTCATGGCAGCATTGGCAGTCGAGGGCCACAAGGTTCATTCTTCCAGCGGCCAGTTCCTTAGTTGGAATGACCAGGACATTCTCAAGGAATTCCAGCGACCACAGTAGAGAAGCCACGTGTAAATGAACAGGTCAACACCCAGTGCAAACTGACAGTTTCCTTTACACATCATAATGGACTGTCCAATACTCGTTGCAACCTCGATGCACCACTTGTAGCGCTGCATAGTCGGGCGCCAAAGAAATAAAACAATGTTGATTCGATAGAGTAAAATGTTACAAGGTCTCTTGCTCGTCGTAGGTGCTGGTAAACCCCTTCAAACACATCTCTCAGCTTCCTCTACGAAACAAGCAAATCATACATTCATAAACAAGTGGGTTACACATTTGAGAAGCTCTCCAGATATCGTGAAAACAAGAACGAGGGTCCATGCAAAGGTGCGGGATAGAGCAGTTGAGAACCAGATGGTTGACTGTTAGTCAGCGTAGTGGGTCGAGGTTTGTGCGTTTCGGGTTCTACAAGTTTTCGCGGTCCAGTTTGGCCATGCTGGAAGAGCTTCGAAGTCTGGCTCGACCCATGGCAGACTCGAGAGTGTCCATGGCCGAGTCCTTGGGAGGAGCCAAGCGGAAGTAGATTTCAGGGGCGGTCAATGCAGCTGCGGCTCGCCTCATTCCAGTGGTCAAAAAGTGAAGACCGACTTGGAAGGATGCTGTCGAAGAACAAAATGCAGAGGCCATCAGTTTCACAAGTCGCACACGGCAGGCGCGCGCGTACGTGTACAAGTCAACTCACAGTTGGTCCAAGCAAATCCTTCACGGTTGAGCAGCTTAAAGTCCAACCCTTGGTTACCGTACTCGGCGTCGACCAAGTGGGACAACTTGACGACATCAAACTTTTCAGGGACCACACCATTGTAGTCGACGAATGCAGTGGTCATCATGTAAATCCATCTGTAAGCCAATCGCTGAGTGTCCTCTTGGAACCCATAACGTTCCATTCCGACCCAAGTCATGATTTGATGGGGCGCCCATCCGTACGGGAAATCCCATTGACGGTTGGGTCGTTCGAGAGAGATTCTGCCTCTAGACTCTTCCGTACCAGAGACCAGACCACCTGCGACTTCAAACTTGCGAAGCGACTCTGACATCATGCGTTCAGCTTGATGTTCACTGGCGCATCCAGCCCACAAGGCGAAAAAGGTTGTGACAGACTCATACCTGCTCTGTCGCTTCTTCTTCATGTCATAATCAAAGTACATGGCTTGACCTTCATTCCAGCAGTACCTGTCAAGTTGTTGCTTTCGGAATGCTGCACGAGCGTACCACTCGGCAGACGTCTGCTTCCTTGATGTTGATCGTTCCCGAGGTCCATCATAAGTCTCACGAGAAATAGGGAAGGGGGACAGGTCAAACTCGTCCTCGAGGTAGAGTTCGTCTCCGAAAATGTCGTGAATGGCCGTGGCAATGTCGTGCTCATACTTGAAGAGTAGGGCATTGAGGTCAATGGTGCACAAGCTGGCACATCGTTTCTCGAATCGATAAGTCGTGTCGTGACCAGATTCTCTTACACCTCGGTCGTGCATAAAGTATTCATCCAGCTCGGGCTCAATGATCTCGCGGTCATTATAGAGGTCGATGAATTCTAGGACCGAAATACCGTGCTTTTCAGCATAAGGTTGAAGGATATGGGTGAAATGGGTGGCTTCCGTTTCAGGAGGAATACCTTGTCCGACCGGTCGGTATCGCGATAGACCAGTCTCCACGTCAATCGAGGGCTCGGCCATCCAGTAAGTGTGATACTCTTTAATGGCAGCACGCATGGCACGTTTAAGCCACTCTACCTCGGTCTTTTGCTCCTCGCGAGGAAGCTGGTTGTAGATTTGCAAAGCAAGATCCGTGACAAAGGGAGGCTGAGATCGACCGAGGTAGTATGACCTGTTTCCGTTGAGGACCTTGTTGTAATGCTTGATCTCAAAGATGAAATGCTCAACGTGATTCTTTGCCATCTCAGTCTTGCCGTCCACCAAGAGTCCGAGACCGCAAAAGTAAGAGTCCCAGTAGTAGAATTCGTTGAATCGAGCTCCAGGGACTACAAAGGGCAGACCTTCAAACGTGGGTTTACCGTCCTTTCCGGTGACCTTTTTCATGGCCAAAGCCAAGATACCAGGTCTTTCATTGAGAGACTTGATAAACTCTGGGTCGTCGGGCTTGGGAGGAAGGACTTCGACCTGGAGGCCGAGGTCAGGCTTTGTTCTGCTGACCTCTCGGTAGTATTCAGCCATCTCGGGTTCACCATGAGGAACGTAAATGAGAGGCTTGGTGTGTCGACTCCTGTTCTTGGGATCAGCACAAATCAACTCGAGTCCGTCTCCGTCGATTTTTCGGGTAAGACTGTTCCAGAAAGAGTTTCTAATCATTCGAGACAGGCGATCCACAGGGTTTTCGGCGAGTCGAGCCTCGTCAAGAATGATACGTTTACGTCCGTAATCACGAGCCAGGGCGAGCTCTTGCAAAAGGTTGGAAAGCATGTAATGACCTCGAATATCAAACGACTTGTACGCATTGGAGCTGGCAGTACCGAGCGAGATGAGTTTGGGCCCAGCATCGTAGACTGAAATCTGAAAGTCTTGATCGGTGTCTTCTTGCTCGAGAACAATTCTCAGTGTTTCCTCGACATCGATAAGGAATCGTCGGGGTGCTCGGGTCGAGTGCTCATCGTGTGACAATCGCCTGTTCCTTGATGGGGCATCCTCTCCGATAAGCCAAGGCTTCCTCTTCAGACTGGCTTCAGTGCCGGCCTGTTTTGCGATACCACAGACCGTTAGATACCAATAGCGTGGCTACGAAAATCATAGATGCAACTTACAATTGAATAGGTACGGCTTCTGCTCCAGACCTCCTTTCCTCCATAGTACTCGGCTGCTTCGGCCAACACATTTGGCATTTCAGCAGCGGGAACATCGCTGAGCTTCCTGACACCTGTACCACCAGCGCCAATAGACGCATCACCTGCGTGAACACCACCTGCAGTCGGTGTATCCGAAGTGGAACGGTTCACGCTAGGTCTCTCAGCAAAGCTTGCATCTGGCTGTGATGGACTGGCATCCAGAGTCTGTTGAGCAATAGCTTTGGCATTAGCCGGCGTGGCATTGTTTCGGGGAAGCGGAATGGTCTTTTCGTCAATGGGAGAGTCAGAGACGGCCAAGTTGGGTACTTTGATGGGAGAGTCTGGGCCTGATTGACCGTTTTGTCCTGGCTGAGGGATCTTTTGAGCCTCGACGCCAGTAGGGGATCCAGGACGAGAAGGGTGCTCCACCGGATGGTCGATGTAAACTACGGACTTTGATTGAGGAAGCTGACATGGGGGTGGGGGTGGAATCGTTAGTTTGGGAGAAAGGGATAATGAAAGGTGTGGAGCAACCCGGTACTTACTCTGGGTCTAGTAGGTTGTGCCATGATGATGGTGTGTATCTATCCTCGAGGTGTATGAATGGTGAGTGAGAAAAGGTTGTAATGTCAAAAGCAGTGTCTATTGGATAGAGAATGATGGAAATCTAAAGTGCAGCATGGTGGGTGAGTGAGAGTGTGTGTGAATGACAGGCATATGAGTAATCGTCGCAGTGCGTGCAGCGCAGGCAGTGAAGCCCGCCGCCGAGTCGACAACAACGTGGTTTAGTTAGCTCAAAGACTCACCCTCGCTTGCAGCCACTCTCAGATGGATTATGACCTCACTCGAGTGAAGAGATGTAACGATGCAACGATGTGAGCTGTAGTTTCGAATGTCGGGGGACCAACAAAGTCCCTCAGACGTTTTTGTGACGGCTTTTTATCTAGACGGCCGAGTGTAGAGCACTAGTAGAATCTCGAGTCTCCTTTGTCTGCTGGCGGAGTCGCGAATCATTGAGCGGAGCTACTAGCGATAAGCAGCTGGATGCATACATGTAATGGATGTAATGTGATTGCCTATGGGACTGCAGGCAGGGAAGTCTGTGGCCAGCGGACAATGAATCTCTTGGTCATGTCTCAGAACCAAAACCGCTGTGTCATTACATCTGCCATGGACGAGTTACTGCTGCATGAGCCAATGCTCCTGTGCCGTTTGACTTGGTAGGTTGTTTCTCGTGCCAAATAACCTGGATGACGAATCATTTGTTTTTCATTCTTTCCAGCCATTGCGACTCTGACATAATTTGAGACGACTACTTCGTCCTCGGGCCTTGGGATCGTACTGTCGCCAGTACAGATACATGTCACCCGGTATCTACAAGCCCTTTGGAGTCTGCCTTGGGCTATTGAACCTCGCAGTATGTTCTGCAAACAAACACAAAACGAACCTATACAACACGTACGACCCTTGACCCGAAATCTTGGCTACCTCGGGAACGCTACCATCCGCAGCTCACAATGGTTTGCTTTCATGTTGCAGACAGCAGTCTCCAAACGCTCAGCCGAGAATGTGAATCAACCCCTGAAACCCTGCTTGAAGCCTACGCTTGCACCATGATGGCCAATATCAACGCAAACCATCCAGCGGCCGGGGCCGACACGGTCGATGCAGCAGCATTATTGTCCAAAAGACCGTCACTAGACCTTTACACATACTCGGGACTCGGTCAGATTCATCTCTTGAGGCTTGATCGAAAACAGAGACATACTCGGCTGCTGACTGAACGGGTCCGACTGCAGTCATTGTCTCGTACATTTTGGGCTCGATATTACACTGTAAAGTGTATGCGTAAGTCGCTGCACCGCTGTAAAAGACTCGATTCTGCTTCACTCACCACTTGTTTGCTATACTCGGCTGCTTGTTCCTTATCGTCCTTTTTTTCAAAAAAAAAAAATCAAAAAGGGTAGGCCGTTCAGTCTCGCTGCCAATTGCAACTTGTGGCCTACACCCTCGACACCCACCGCACAATAGTGGTCGATGCATGCCATCCACTCTTTCTGAAAACGGTCGCTCCTGCATATACAAGCAGTAACGTTGCTATTCGAATCGCATCCATCGGCCCTAATAGAAACATTAGCACGGCTATCAGTCCCCAAAAGTTGATCTGGACGCTGCAGTCTTCATATGACATCTCCGTCGACTTACCCTGCTACCATACTATCGACAAAACACGACGCGATGCAATCTACGCCAACGGTTGGAGACGGTGGTACATTCTGTCCTTGATGAATGCTAGATGCCTGGGGATCCACCGGAAAGAAGGCAACTCGGTCAGTCATTTGTCAGATTCATCGAGGGTCAATGCAAGCACGAAAAAAAAGAGTACAGACCGAGGTCAAAGGGAGGAAGGGGAACGGGAGTAACAACAAGCAAAGCCGCATTCGAGTGACAATGTCGGTCCGCTTCAATAGCTCAAATGCTACGTAAAACAGGACGTTTGTTGAGAATAGATTGCAGTGACGCTTGACCCTGTTGAAGTGATTGAGCGATTGATACAACTGATACGTATGTTCCACTGGCATGTCTGCGACTATTGGTTTTCGTCTCGCTCATCTCACTCGTATGTGTAGATCAATCTTATCCATGGTATGAACAAGCAAGGTTTACTGGTTCACTTTGTCCAACTTGTCAAACGGGACAGTGGTGTACAGTACTCGTACAGCCAGCAGCGAGCATCAACAATCATGCTGTGACCATGGCCAGTCGGCTTTCCCTCCCCTAGATGATCTACTCCCGTCAAGATCCACGCGATGAGCAAGCCAGGCCAAGCAAGGCGTGGGTGGGTGGGAGAATCGTTGCCTCCTTTTTTGAGCGGTGGATCTTTTTGACGATCATGCAGTCTCACCTAGATCCCCCCCCACTACTACGTACTTTTGGAACGACTACTCTTCCAAGGCAAGCACAATCAGGCTGCGTCAGTAGGGGTAGGTCACAGTCGAAAAAGTCATCCAACGATGCGACGATGCGCGATACTGACATCTGTGCTGTAGGTGTGATTCAGGGGTCGAAAAGTTGTCATACCACATGGTACAGAGTGCATTATATCGACCTTGTTGGATAGTTTTAGTCGGCTCGTATCGGCACGAGAGACACCATGCACCATAAAATTCGACCGCTCACAAGTCATATTCTCAGCACAAAAAGACCTTGCTTTCGCCCGGCTTGCTCAGGAGCCACTCGATCCGACTCTTACAACCAATGCTCGACCAACAAAAATGGCAAATGTTCATTTAATCTCTTCATCGCATCATCTCTGCAACAAGCAAATATTATATCAACATAGAGCACATGGTACCTCAGCTACGACAGGTCCATTCCTCGAGAACCCAATGGGAAAAAGGCATGGTTCTTGCCCAACTCAGACCAGGGCGATCCAGGCAGCAATGGCAGCCAAAGCGCCAGCCGCAGGAGTAGTAATCTTGTTGGCAGCACCGGTCTCAGTGGCAGAGGCAACGGCAGAACTGGCCGCAGAGGCGATGGACGAGGTCGCAGAAGAGGCGCTGAACAACGACGATGAGATTCATCCATCCGGCACGTTTTCTACAAGACTATAAAAGACAATTGCCACTCACCTGGCGGCAATACTAGAGCTAGCGGCAGAGACGCTGGAGGCTGCAGAGCTAGCGGCAGATTCGGCGGCAGAAATGGCAGAAGAAGCCGAGGACTGGATAGCACCTGCAACGTCAGAGGTGACGCTCTGGGTCTCGGTCATGGTAGCCGTGTCGACAGCAACTCCGGCATTGGCGCACTGTACATCAAAAAAAGGTTTGTCAACTCCATATTGATGGCGGACTAGATATTGATAAACTCACAAAGTTGACTCCATAAGCAGTTGCGGACTCCTTGTCCGAGGCCTATCAAACATGTACAAGGGATAATGTCAACCAGGCTCGTCTTTGCCATGCTCACACAAGGATCCATGACTCACTTCACACTCCGAGTCGATGCAGGTTTGAATGGTGGACAAGACATTGGGGTTGTTGCACAGGCAGGCAGTGTCGGTCACAGAGCAGTCTCCGCTGTTTTCAATATATTGTGAGCTCAAAACCACCTGTCCAGATGCAAAAAAAAAACTCACGCTTCGGAAACTCCTTGGCTAAGACAAGTGACAGCACAGGCGGGAGGAGTTCCATCTTGACGCATGGAGAGCCTGGCCTATATCGAAAACGGTTTGCAAGATTGTCAGTGAGAAAGGTACAACCGTTGCAAGGTACCGGGGAAAACAATCTCACCGTAGCCAAGGGAACGAGGGCGAGGAGAACTGCAACAGAGAAACGCATTATGCAAGAGTGTAGAGGTTTCTAGCTTTATTTGACAAAGTGAGTGTGGTGGCAGAGCAGATACGAAAGAGAGCGACTTTTTGCAGAGGTTCACTCAAAACAATCAAGCCAACAAGATATTCGCGACGAGTTGACTGCACTGTCTTATATGTCATTCTGTCTGTGGACGTATTCGTCTGCCCCGCCTTTGGTTGCCCGGGCAGGTCTGGCGAGGTTGTCCAATCAAAGTAGTACATACAGCATTGCCATTCTGCTGCTGGATTGTCGGATCCATGGAGTGATTTGTTTGAGGTTATTTGTGTAAAGGCAGGTCGAGGTGGGAGCGTGAGACTTGTGGCATTTTGAGACGGCGCGGGATCTGTGGGCAGAAACAAGGGGAACGCCATGTAAGCAAAAGGCAAGTAAAGGACACCGTTGCATGCAGCCACGTTCGCTATTCTGACTGGGTAGAGACTGATCAACTCGACAATCACGACACATTACGGATCATGCGATCATGTCTTGTTTGAGCCCCTCTCCTCACAAGCAGTCGGTCGTGTCAAGCTGCTGGACTGATGAATGGATACTCATACCCATGACTGGATCGCACAGCGCGTGGAATACATGGAACAACGTCCCACAGCCTATGAGAGCAGTGGAATGCCATGAGTGGCTGCTGGCTTGATGGAGGTGGAGCACTTGGAAGCGCAGTGGGAGTACGGAAGTGCTGCTATGCGTATATGGCGGTTCGTATGCGTGAATCATTCGGATTTGAAATGGCGCCTCCATTGCGTTTCATACAGTAGAACAAAGTGTTTCACATGTGTGATGTAACCCGCGCGACCCGCTGCCAACCCAGCTCATGTGCTGGCGTGCCGTTGTTAGCAGACCATATAGTTGGCAGACCATGGTCGGGAATTGTTCGCTGGATACTCCATATTCAAGATGAGTGGGAAGAGGATGAACTTGTGGATGAGCAAGCAAAGACTACCCGTTGAAGTCGACCTTGGCCTGCCCGATGTCTACGGTCCTTTCCAAACACGAGCCAAACTCATGCAATTCCTCAACGACTTGAGGAAACAGCGCGGCTTCAGTGTCTGTCTCGGCTCTACCAACGGGGTTGAAAAGTCTGGAGACATCAAGTGTGAGCGTTTTGGAGGATACAGGGAGAAACAGGCTGTTCCATTAGCTCGCACAAGGGATCCTCACACAACAAAGACTGGCTGCCGGTTCAAGCTTCGAGCGTCGCAAGATCGGGCAACTGGACAATTTTTCATCGTCGTCAAACATCATCTTCACAACCATCGTGGCAGGCCAGTACACGCTCTCGCATCCCAAAGACGTACCACCCCGGAGATGAACCAATGGATCCGGGACATGTTGAGCTACAATTGCTCAACCGGGACGGTCCTCAACTCACTCGATGCCAAATTTCCGAGACATAGCATCCAAGAACACGCTATCAAGCAGGTCAAGGAAGAAATCAAAGCGGGAAAATACGGCGGCCTGATTTCTTTCGAGCTATGGGCATACAAAGACGTTACTAGGCCCACTCCTCATCTTTGGTACTTTGATATACGTTACGGGACGCACAACACTCAAGGGAGGTCTGCAGAATTGTTGGCTCCTCAAAGGCAAGCTACGGACGAGCAAAAACTCTGGATTAGGCAAATGCAAACTTGGGGGATCTCCAACAGATGTATCATGAACTCGCTCGACAATCTCTTTTCCTGGCCACAGCTTGAACTACCGGGCTATCTGGAAATGCAGTTGGTGGACCAAAACATCCCCGACCGGGTCTGGACCGATGAGCAAGACAACGTCACCGCGTTCTTGCTCTTGAACCCCGACTCGATCCGCCTGTTCCGACGCTTCCCCTCCTTCGTGATGATGGATTGCACCTACCGCACAAATCAATACAACATGCCAGCTTTGCATATCATGGGCGTCTGTGGGTCGGGCAGAGGGTTCTCGATTGGGGTGGCGTTGTTGGCGAGAGAGACGATCCCCTTCTACCATGTCGTACTAGAGGAGGTGCGTCGACGATTGGGAGAGGTCGAACCTGGAGCCATTGTCATTGACAGGTAAGTCCAGTCTCGATTATCATACTTGGTTGCAAGTGCTCTAACTCTTCAATTTCATTCTGAATAGGGAGCAGGCCCTGAAAGTGGCCATCGAGGCGGTTTTCCCCACCGCCAAGCATATTTTTTGGCGTTGGCACATCAGTCAGAACGTGCTGACGAAGAGCTCACAACACCGAGTCACTGTGCCGAGCGTCGTGAGCCGTTGGGGAAACATGAGGCAAACTCTGAGCTTTCTCGTCTGCTTCCACCCATCGCTCCTGACGAAGCGCTGCTACCTCAAGCCGATTTCTTAACCGAAGGAAGGGTCTTTGAAGAGGACGATTGGATAGACGTTGAAATTTCCCAAGTGTGTGGCAACAACCAGCTGACCTCGAAAATGAAGTTGAGGATGATGCTGTGGATATTTCAAGACTGGAGCCGGAAGAGTTGGAGGCACAATCTCAAGAAAACGCACCACAGGCATGGATTCAAACAGATGGTCCTAATCCTTACAAGAACCCGAGGAGGCTTTCGAAAGACGTTATGCACGGCTCATGACCGACTTAATGGCAACTGGGACGACTGGGGACTCTCGCTTTGCCACCTACCTGCAAGACAACTGGTACCCATTACGGGAATTCTTCGCGGCTTATGCTTTGAACAATCATCAGCAGGTTTGGAGCATGGCTCTATCGATATTGGAATCACTGCGACTGAGCCTTCATCGACTGTCGACCTGCCTCGAGACCTCAAAGGGGTTATCGAGGTCAAGAGAAACGCCCGCAACGATACCGAAAAGGCCAGCCTGATTGATGCTGTCGACCGACAGACTCGGGACAAGGCCAATGCCTGGGCTTGGCTTTTTCAAGGCCTTCCGATTCCAAATCTTATCCTTTTGGGCTTAAGTCTGGACGAACAGGCTCGAAGGACAATTCCACCATCCCAGCGAAATTGATTTCGGGTCTGGTGTCTCATTCGACAAAGTCGCTGCTAAGTGCGATCTCGAGGCTTCACAGCAAGCTCATCCATATCCTATCAACACAAGCCTTCTTCCTCCATTGATACTTTGCGATATCGTACCTTCTGCTGTATATAATATTCTCTTGCCATCATCGGGAACTTCCAGTGGGAATATCATTGCCAAGTTCGTCCTCTTCATTCTGACTGCTGCTATTTGGAACAATGTGCGATACCGACATTTTAAATCGGCTCTTTGAACAAGACTCGGAGATATATACCATTTTTCAAAGACTTTCCTGGAGGTTTAGGCCCCTTGTTCCGCGTATCGAATCACACTTTCGACACATGTCAGGGATAGGCCGCTGGCATGCCAATCAAATTGGTCCCAGCATACGCTCGACGAATATACGGCCTTGTATCTTCTCTATCACAACAACAAACTTGAACTTTGGGAACCTCACTACCTCAGATGGGAGAAAACGAAGCCAGGGTTTTGTGCGGTATGATCAAGCAAGAACGTCATGAGTGAGGAAGGTCCAATTAGACACTGGAGACATTTGTAATGATCAAGCTCAGTCTTGTACAGTATCGTATACCTGACAGATTACGAATAGACTACTGCAATGTCCCAGGCATCTTGACCATTTCAGCGCTCAACATTGCACGTTTACAAGGCCATGAGAGCGGCATACAGGACGGCCAACAACCCAGCAGCTGGTGCAGCGTGGTTTGAAGCGCCATTGTCACCCAAAGTTTCCGTAGCGGACGCAGCAGGGGCCGATTCAGAAATGACACCCGTGCTCAACTGGGAGACTGCAGAGGAAAGGGGTGTACCTTGCGCACTATGAGCATGGATAAAATCCCAACCAGTAAGTTGTATGTTGATTAGAAAAAGAAAAAGACCATCGACAATCATTGTCCAAAAAACTCACGAGGCAACGCTGGAGGCGACGGATGAGATGGAGGCGGACACGGATTCAGCAGCCGATGAAGCAGCAGAGGTAGCCGCAGCTTCTTGAGAGGTAGTAGCGGCTTCCGATGCAGAAGAAGCGGCTGAAGACGCCGCAGGCTGAGAGTCGGGGACCGTAATGGTCACACCGGCGGCAGCACACTGTATTGCATGGATGAAAATGAGAGCCGGATCAACGGGGGTGGAGGCGAAGCCCATGCGATTGGTAACTCACGTATTGCACACCGAATTGCTGAGCAGCCTCGAGGTCTTGAGCAGGGCAAGTGTCTTGAGCGCAAGAGAGAATGGCGTTAATGACTTCTTGCCTGTTGCAGAGACAAGCTGCGTCGGTGAGAGCACAGTCGCCTCTGTTGATACCCAACGTTTTTGATCAGAATAATCCAAGCGAGAAATGGTACGATGGGTGGTAAGAAGCTTACTTTTCAGCAGCTCCGACGGTGAAGCAGTTGAGAGCGCATGGTGGGGTGTCACTCGATTGACGAACCAAGTTGGCAGCCTAGTAATGGGAGGGGATCGGCATTTGTATATGATGTGAGTCAAGCCTCGGTTCCCACGTTGAAACAATCTTTTAGACTTACAGTGACCAAAGGCAGCGCAACCAAGAGCGTAGCAAGTGAGAAACGCATTGTTCAATTGGGGTATCCGAGTGCGTGTTGAAGAGACACAATAATGGGCTCCAGGCGACCATATCGCCATGGTTGCGGCGAGGCTTTATGTAGTCTGCGTGGACCAGGTGTGATGACCCCAATATTTTTCGGGATCCTGCTGGTCCAGTGTACGGGATTTCGCGGGCCTTGATCACCATTGTCTTTCATTTAACATTCGCTGCTGAGGCTGCGGCGGGGTTGTTCATTTGTTGCTGCAATTCTTTCATGGCGGTTAGCGAAGGCGCCTGGAACAGTTCAATTTCCTTCAATTGTCACTAGTGGGACATTTCAGCTCGATCAATTCCATGCCAGCTAGAGTGCCAGCATGGTTGTCACGCAGCGAATTTTAGGCATGTGAATGGTGTAGTGTGACTGAGACATGACACGAACCGGTGTGCTGTATTCCTACCACGCTGCATTTGACACTCTTGACGTGTAAAGTGCAAGTTTCTTCTTTTCCATTGTCAATAGGTAAACTCTATGTCAAGGTTTACTTTTGGATTGCTGCTGAGACGCTGGGAGAGGTGATGACTTGGAAAAGCGTCAAGTTCCTTGTGCGGGTCCCCCTTCCAAAGAACGGCGGCGGGGCAACATTGTTGAAAGGAAACACCACTGTTGGTAGCGGTCTAGGAACAGACCGATTGACCGGTAAGAGCTGGTACCGACGTCCCAAGCAACCAGCAGACCAGCGAATAGTATTCTTTGTATTCTCAATGTCGTCTGCTTACAATCAGGTCTTGAATATCTCGAGTCTCCCATGCCCACTTTCCAAGTGTGATATTCCCGAGTCTTCATGTCATACTATCCTACACCACTGCATGCCAGTCAGACACTCAGACTATCAAACTCGCGGCCGTAGTCTGCGTGTATTGTGCCAACAAGATTTCCGTGGGGGCGGGAAATTCAGGGCGACGCCCATGTTGACGTCACTCGCTCGGGCATTCGGGCAGTGCTAACCGATGGTGCGGTGAACCTTAATCGATCTCCGACTCTGGTTCGATCCAAATTCTACATGCAGCTTCATATCACTCTACTCGTACAACATACATTCTCACATTTTTGGACACATACTCTATACCATCTGGAGAGTCTTGCTGCTTGAATACCATAAATCGAGTTAGACTCCCACTGCAACTCGAATATATCGATTCGACACGGCCCTTTGAAAACGAACTTGGATTGTTTGTTTGCTCCACCTAGAGCAAATAACACGCATCTTATTCAAATCATGCGCTCAAGTCTGCAGGCCTCGACACTGCTGACGCTAGTTGGATTCGCCGCTTCTCTGCCTACCGCAAACGCCTGGTGCTGGTCTTGGGATCGTTACTGTAATGATGGAAGTGGTCTTTCTACCGGAGCCAAATGGGGTATAGGAGTAGGAGTGGCCGTTGGAGTCATCTTGCTGTGTTTGTTACTGAGCTTTTGGAGAAGACGGTGAGCTTGTCTCCATTTTTACTTTCTGCCAAACCAAAACTCTGACGTCTCTTGTCATTTCCCAGGCGAATTGCAAAAGCTTGGCGTCAATACGCCACTACCTCGCACAACGATCAAAACCAATCTCAGGGCAACACACAACAATCGACCCAGTGGCCTCAGTACGGTCAACAGAACAGCTACGGCCAATACGGGTCAGGTCAGCAACAACAAGAATACGTGTCTCCCGGAAGCCGTCCCAACGTGACCCAACCTCAAGCATCGTATCAGCCATCCACTGCGGGCGCATACGGTTCCGGTGGCGCGTACCAGTATGGCCAAAACAATAATCAGGCCACCGGACAAACTCAACCTCAGAGCCCGAGTGCTGACCCTCCACCACCCGCTTACGGTGCTGCCGTAGCCGGAAATGACAAGGCTCCTCAGAGTGAGTTTCAGGTTTGAGACAGGTGACCAGAGTTGGCCGACGATTGACATTAGCCTCCTTTGTACGATGACAGGCGATTCAACCACTTATCAGCCACCCCCAGGCCCCCCTCCAGGTCAAACGGCTAGGGCCAACGAGGCGGTCGTCTAAACGATCGGTCCCATCCTTGGGGGGGCATATGCCATTCCACCTTTTTTCTGCTACTCGGTTTTCAGTGTCATAATCTTGTAACAATAGGATGTCGCGATCTTGTGGTGATCATCACACCGGGTACCTCAAGACCGACCTACGTGAATTCATATTCAGTGCTTTTCGCCTTTGCATTTACTTTGTGGTTGACTGGGTACCGGACGTGGCCCAGGGTTGTGCCCCATGGTCAGTGGTGAAACGTCTATTCGCAGCGAACCTTTCTGGTCATCATATTTTGATGAAGAATGGCATTACGCGTATTATTCATCTCAATTGTCATTCTTTCCCAACACCGGCCACACTGGGGTACTTTTTTACATTTCACATTATTCAATTTCTTTTTTTGTCCTGACCGCAGACTAGGGCGTCCTGACCGAAGCAGTCCCCTTTTTGATATCTCTGTCAAACCCTCCTCAATACTTTTGTTGTTGCATTCAAGCAGTGGGAACAAACGTTCCGTTGTAGTTTCCTCCATCGCACTGGAATCCAAGATCAGGGTTTGTTTCCTCACCGACATTCAAGCAAATGACCGAAGCCGGCAACAAGGGCTGAGGGAAGACTTGAATGTTCTTGGTTTTGAGGTTTTGGCACGTGGTCGCATTCGAGCACTCAAACACAATGGCTTGGGTGCCTGGTGCGTCTCGGTCCGCAAGACCATTGTCGTACCAGCACGGGTCACTTACGCACGAACGGTCGCCTGGGTTGTAGTAGTTGATGTTTCCGGTAAAGTTCTCCCATGTGCTGATAAGAAAAATAGACAGGGGAGAAATGAGGACGAGTGCTGCGATGGCGTTTGTTTGACGAATTGACCGAAAAACTTACAAGTCTTGCATAATAACACTGGCATTGTCCGGCCTTCCTGTAACGGCGCCTGATTCGATCTGAGTTTGTGCACTGCCTTGGTTGTAATACGTTTGCGTCAAAAAGATTGGATACCTGATTTTTGATGAGCGGGACAGAGAGCAGAATTGTCAATCATACAGCTCACGGAATAAAAAAGACAAGATTATTGTAGGCCATCCAACTGACTCACGTCACATTGTTTAGACGGAAGTTGGACCAGGTGACGTTTTTGACCAAGCCTTGGCCTCCGATCCATGACTTGAACCGAGCTCCGTAGACAGCACCATCCATGGCGATGTTGTCAAACTTGATGCTGCAAATGCAAAAAGAGGAGGGCAAGATGATCAGACGGGGATTCGAAACCACGAGAGTCCGTGTCAAGAGCTAGGCTCTCCTACCTACTTTTCAACACTGGCAAACGACCCCTGGTTTTGTCCCAAAGAACCAATACTCATTCCATGAGAGTGATGCCCGACGAAGCCGTTTTGAACGAGGACGTTTTTGGCGCCACTTTGGATGGCCACAGCGTCGTCTCCATTGGAGATGGTGAAGCCATCCAGCGTAACGTCTTGTCCGCCGATATCAAACCCGTCAGTGTTGAATGGGAACCCTCCGTCCGTGAATGCATCCAATACGACGTCATTGATGGTAATGTTTTTGCCGGAAACTTGCATATTCCTGTCATTCCCGGCTCAGGGAAACGTCAATGAGCTTATGATATAGTTGTCATGTCGACAGAAAAAGAGCACGTACCAAGCAATGGGTTTACGGACTTTCCAACCTTTGATCAGACCATTTTGCAAGTCAAACCTAGCGAGGTGAGGTCGGTGCTCGAGACCGGTACCATTCGGGTCCATTTCCGTGTTGAGGTCCCACCAAGCCTGACCGTAAGCTAGTAGACAAGGGATTAATCCATTGCTCAGCGCCTCGACGAAAAGAATGAGACCGTCCTGAGTGTAACATACCATAGATCCAACCGGTAGTTACATTGTTGGTACCATACCATCCAACATTGGATCCAGCAATCGACATCCAGACACTAGAGAGCCAAAGACCGTTGGTCTCGTTTACTGTTTTTGCCGTGTGCAAAAGAATGAGACCCGGAATGGACGGCTTGTAGGTGGCAAATCTGCTTACCAATTCCCTGCACGTAGGAAATGTCCTGAGGCAAGTGAATGTTGCCCTTGAGGAGGACATCAACGTTTGACAAATTTTGAGCCTGAATGGGTGTCATGGCAAAACTGTCAAGCAACAGAACCTTAGTGACCGGTACGCAAAACATGTACCCATTTTCTTGACTCTTACTAATCGACGCCCTCCTCAAACACAATAGTGGCATCTTGCTGACAGTCCAGAAACGCTTGTCGAATACCCTCGGAATCATCTGTGGCATTAGAGCCTCCAGAGGGGACGATGCATGTCTTGTCCTTGGCCGCGGGCTGATACTCGGGCTGTTTGGTCTCGGAGGTCTCTCCATTATTGTTGCGTGTGACGAAACGAGGAGAGGCCTGGGCCAGCAGAGGGAGCAGAGCTGCGAGAAGGATAGTCTTCATGGTGTGTTTTGGGTGGAAGGGATGGGAATGGTAAGTTCATGTCCTGATGCAACAGTCTCGAAGGAGTGTGCTCTTATACTTTGTGGCTTTGAATGAAACGATGTGGCCAGCAGGCGGTGCCCCAAGCAACCTAACCACTGCAGGTCCAAAAATCCCCGTAAAGTCGGTAAAGTCTCTGAACATGATTAATCATGATCCAACTACCGGCCCGATGGTCGGTCGACCTAGCGCCCGGACGATGGGTTCATCTACGTCGTGGCTGAATTCGAGCGACATGGAAATATTGAAAGCGCCTGACATGACTAACATGCAAGGCTGGTGGGCTAGTGGGATCTTGCATTTGGTACGTCATTTGTCCATGTCCAAGTTTAGAAGTTTGACCATGTGAGTTTGGGATAATGAATGAACTTGGTCGATAGACCGGCCCGGGGCCGATTTTGCCTTGGGGGTGGATAGCTGTTATTGGTGACTTGTAGAGGCTAATCTTTTTGCCTCTTGATCTGCAGAGCTTCAGATGAAAGTTGATGAGTTGCACCGCATGGTGACAAAGACGTGAGTCTCGAGAAATGAGGCTACTGGGCTAGATCCATTATCCTTTACCGTACGAGTCCTTGTGACAACCTAGCTCGGAGAGTATAGAGACGAGAGGCTCGAGGTGGATCATTGACCATCGATCCAGCTGCTGCATGCATGTTCCCCCCCCCCATGACTTGATAGTGGCAGCCTGTCTAAAAGGTCATTGCCCATCTTCTGCTTGTCGCTAAATTCTGTGCGCGCTGGAGCAGACCTCGAGCCTGCATGCGTGTCGAGGTGAGGTTGATGGCGTTCTTGACCTGTTCTTTTCTCAAAAGAGTCTGCAGACTTGGAAACTTGAGATTCTGTAGACCTTGTAGACTCGGAGACATGATTTACAGTTGACAATCGCCGGACTCTGGTATTGACGACATGATTACATTTGCTTTGATTGTCTTGTTGATCATCAGCGTCAGCGCATCCGCCGCCCGCCAGGCACCACGCTCAGAGCTCAGGAGCGCTCGATTGCTATTTCGCAGATCACTCAGCAGCAAGTAAATGTCGGGAAATTCTTTGCGAAGAGTCCTGTTTTCACTATTTCTCATTCGACTGGACTAGTCGCAACAACTACAGCATTGTCTAGACAAAAGGTCAATGGTAATCACATCTCTCACAGCATACGACCACACAAGACGTCAGAAAGGTGCTACGAGTTGAGATTGCGCTCAAGTCAAAGAATAGTCGATAGACATGCGGGGTGCCAGTGCTCACACTTTGTTGACAGCCCTGCTCTGTCTCATTGTCGATGTGCAATTGACCCTTGCGGCCATTAGTACGGAATGTCTACCCTCTGGCAATCGCAGTGAAGAGATCATCAACCGACTATTTCGACATGGTGAGTCCTGACAGGCTCATTGAAGCTGTCCATTTGGCCCTTGATTTTTGGGGGCTGCTAACCTTTGGCGCGTTGCTTTGGCTTTTTCCGCAGGTGGAGCAAGAACAACAGTCAATCTTTGCCCACTCTCTGTCCACCAACTTCATGGCCCCATAGAGTTTACCAGTCAGGATCAAGTACTCACGACTCAAGGTTCACCAAAAGATTGGACAAGGGCAACGCTCATTGTCAAGGGCGAGCAGCAATCGACGGCCGTTAGGTGCGTTCCTGGCCGAGTCTTACTCAGCCTTGTGTTCAGCAACTAAACTAGTTCGGGGACGACGCAATTCTCATTTGGACTACAACCTTATTCTTGTTTGCATCCTAACAGGGCTGACTGTCGTAACTGCCATCATGTCCAAGTCAAGTCGTTGATCATTGATGGAAACAGGCCAGAGCTGTTGCGGGTCCGGGATGGAGACGCTCTCGTGCAAATGGGCAACGCCGACCATCAAGTCGTCAGCGATTGCAAGATTTTGGAACCCAGGTGAGTCCGCGTCCCAGGGGGGATATGATTTGCAGCAAGACGTAACCCGGGGGGCTGACGTTTGGGCTGTGGGCTGCTACAGAGGATGGAGTGCGTTACATTTCCGCGAAGGCGATCAGAGGCAATGTAAAGCTGGTCAAATTTTGCACAATGAAATTGTAAGCTCGACAATCTCTTCGACAAAGCATCGTTAATTGATGGGGAACTTCTAGGGGCCGGCCGGCGAGGAATGGGACAATGACTATGATGGCCCAGAAAAAGAGGGAGCTAGATGGGGCAATCCTCGAGCCGATGGGATCAGTCTGGCTTGTAAAGAGAGCTTGGTGGACGGCAACGTGAGAGTCGCTTTACAACACAAACCTTGCCAACCAAGCTCAATCCGTCTTTGCGCTTTCTAGACCGTCTTTGATGCAACAGACGGTGCCATCGTCATCTTTGGCAGCGCAGGCAGTGAGGTCAAGAACAATCGAATCATTTCACGTTCCCGAATGATCATGGGAGGAATCAACCTCGTCGACATTGATCCATGGGACGGCGATTACACTCGCACTCGTGTACACGATAATGTCATCTCAGCATTCGGATCCTACATCAAGGGGGGAATCAATGTCGGCATGGCCTGCTGGACGGACGATACCGAGTCACTTGTGCATGGGGGAAGTGTGACGGACAACTTGATTGAGGGAAACAACATCGGGTATGGAATCAGTGTAGCGAGCGCAAAGTCATTTACGGTGATTAGAAACAAGAGCACGGCAAAGTACTCGGGATATAAAGGACCTTCGTGCCCTCGAGCACCAGAAAACGCTGATGCTGGAGCGTTCATTATCAACAAGGGCAGTGTGGATGGCAGGTACCAATCAGACTTTGTGAATGGAGAGATCCAACACGGTAAGAATCACAGCTCTTACGTGACCCGAGGCTGAAGATTGACGCTGACACCTTTGTTTCCGCCGTAACTAGCCATTTGTATCGAGCCCATGCCCGTCGACGGACAGCCATACAAACCATGGAGAATGAGAGACGGGCAGGAGGCGACCATGCTAGAGTCTTCGAAGCAGATCACTGCCGAACTGGCTGGCATTGGGGGCCCTGTGGTGAGCACAGTCTGCCTACACTCTTTCACAATGCCTCGACTGAGTTATTCTTGCCGCCTGTCTACAGGACCCTGATGTGGCGGATCACATTGTCGATTATCAAGTTGAGCTCATGAAGGCCATGCATGCCCTGAGTTCCAAGATGGGAGACACTCTACCCCAAGGTAGCTCTGACAAGAGGACTGTGGGACGCAAAGGCTTACGAAGGGGCCGGGCTGGTAGAGATCACGGGGCAGCCGCCAATCAATCGCCATTCAGTGCAGCGCTTGCTGATCTCAGCAAGAGGCTGGCCAACTTGGAGATGGAGAGGAAACAGCTTCGAAGTATCTTCCAGACCATGCAAAACGAACTCATCACACACAACAACAACATATGGAAGTGGAAGCTCGATCAAAATGAGCTGTTCAACCAAGTCATCATCAATGCTCGGACCCTGACCACCATGTTGGGCTCATCCATGGGAGCTTCAGAGCTCACGCAGGATCCGCACCATACTACCAAAGCATCGACCAACACGAATAAACGAGAGGCCTGGACATTGATCCGATATCTTGTCCTATTCGAAACAGTAGCTGTGCTACTGTACCTGGCTCGTCACCGGCTGACCAGCAGGTTCTTTGGATCACGCAAGCAGATACCCAAAACCCCCCCTGGCGTCTACAAGCCATTCCTTCAAAACGGTTTATACATTGACAAGGTCGCTGACCGACTGGCACTCGATCAATATGATCAGCAACCCAATGGAATAGGCTCTTCCATCAACAAGTTTAAAAATGACAATGCTACCCGAAAGACCCGGCGTCGAGGGGCGAGCGGATCAGATAATGCGCTTGCCAGAGGTGGAGTGCTATTTTGAATGGACATTTTTTTGCATAGAATACCAATGTATGAATAGGGAATATGAACGATTTAGTGAAACAGCACAAGTCATCGAATGTCCTGACGAGATGGGTCTACCAGTAGACTGACTGAAGGACTGATCAGACTGATAGACTGAGCGATTGAATTCGTCATATCAGATTAAAATTCCGCGCGGGCGTAGCGAGGCTATCGTCGGTCGATAAGAGGTTCCAACTAAGAGTTTGACAGTCAAAGTATACTGCAATTCCAGTCGACTACCTGATCCCCGCTGGCTGCTCCAAACTGCGAGTCGTTGAAACGAACCTCCCCACCCATCCATTGACGTCCGAGTCGATGAACCTTGAACAGACATCGGAAACAACTGCTCGTCATGTTTGATGGATGTAAGTGTCCCTCATGCATGGATGAGACAATGCAAACTGATCAACTCATGCCGTGTGTCGACAGTTGCGGGACATGCCTCAAATGGAAAGTTAGGATCCATGGGTTTAGGGCAGATAACCACGCACGATGCTCTTTACGCGGAAGGGTTTGAAGAGGATGAACATGACGACAATGATTCATACATTGACGATGGGCTCGAGACGGTGAGGCAGCTGGTCGGTATGAAACCATCAGATCAGCTACTGACCCGAATTATCTTTTCAGCTGGATGCCGTCTACGCACCGCAACTCTTGGCGGACGGCACAGCTCCCATCTTCTCCCTTTCCCACGTCCAATTCTCTCTACCCTCTGAGCTCCTCTCACTACAAGTCAACGGCAATGTCTTGGTCATGGCAGTAAAGCCTCTCTCATTGATATTGATCAACCTAGACCAGCCGGCGGATTTAGTCAATGTTGATCTTCCCAAACCAGCTCCGGACTCAAAGGGCATATCGGGAGCTGCAAGTCCTCAGATCAAGGCCTTGTACGGTGATCCAACGGGAAAGCATCTCCTGATAAGTGTCTCGACCGGTGATGTCTTTTACCTCTCCACTGCCAACTTGACAACGCCAAACCATCCTCCTCGAAAAGTCCGGCCGTTGCGATTGAGGCACTCACTCACTTGCGTCGCATGGTCTCCTTGTCCAGCCGCGCCCAACACGGCAGAGTGTCTGTTGGGTTCTCCTACCGGGGCCATCACAACGCTGATACTTCCACCAAACGACGACATTTTCAACCTCAAGTCTGTCTCTTTGGCAAAGACATACGAGCGGGATCACAATGAGGTTTACGCCTTGGATCAAGGTGTCACGGGCATGGCGTTTGGGTTCCTCAAAGAACCTTCGATACGACAGAACGGGGCCAAAGTATCAGGGGGTAGGCGGGTTTGGCTGACAGCAACGACACAAGAGCGCATCTACCAATTCGAGCACACTGTAGGAGCTCAGAACCCAAGCTGGAATATGGTGGGAAAAGCTGGATGGGCCGACGAAATGTTCAAGTCTGCAAAGGAACAGCTGACAACGCCAAAGTTTCAAGAGCTACCTGGAAACATCTCAACATCAATGCTGAGCTCCTTCTGGTCCGATGACAATAGTAGGAGCATACTCAAGGGAAGGATCCAACCGCAGGTCGTAGCATGGCTTGCCACGCCTGGTCTCTACCATTTCAGTATCAACCAGGCCGCAAACCCAATATTCAACCATCCTGATCTCATGGCTTATCCACCCCAACCCAATAGCAAAGGTCCAACAGACCTTCCGTTGGCTGTCTTGGCAACTGAGTACCACTTTGTGCTGCTTTTCAAGTCAAGAATAATAGCCATGTCTAGACTGTCAGGGAAAATCCTGTGGGAAGAACAACTCAGTTTGCGCCTGGACGAAACTCCCCAAGGCTTGGTTTCTGACATGGAGAAAAAGACATTTTGGTTCTACACAAACCTCGCACTGTATGAGATTGTGCTCAAGGACGAAGATCGCGATGTTTGGAAAGCCAAGCTAGACGGCAACCATTTCGAAGAGGCGCTTTCCTTTGCCAAGACGGCTAAACAAAAGGATCTCGTAAAGTCACGTCAAGCCGACAATCTGTTTGACCAAAAGCGTTACCTTCAAGCTGCACAACATTATGCTGAATGTTCGAGGAGCTTTGAGTTTGTAGCCTTGAGATTCATCGAAGTCGACGAAAAGGATGCCCTTCGGATATATCTTTCGGAAAGGCTCAACAAATTACCCAAGCAAGATCTCACGCAGAGAATGATGCTCGCTACATGGCTCATTGAAATTTATTTGAGCAAATGCAACACATTGGAAGACATCATTGCTGCCGAAGCAGCGACGTCGGATGTGGAAAGCTTGAGAGTTGAATTGTCTTTGATGGATGAGGATTTGAGAAGTTTCCTCACAACCTACCAGGTGAGCCGTATGATCGAGACGCTCTTGATTGTTGCCCCTCACAGACTGATCATGACTGTTTGGCACAACAAGGCAAATTTGGATGCCAAAACGGTCTACGAGTTGATACAAAGTCACGGTCGGACGGAGATTTACCTGTTCTTTGCGGGATTGCTCCATGATAATGGGATCGTCATGCAGCATCACATTGACGAGGAGGAATGGGTACAAGCCATAGACATTTTGAACAGACAGGTGAGCCTATTTCCTCTAGAACAATCTGAAAGGGATCTGCATGCTAAGCATCGTTTGAGCCTATCAGGAGTCTTTGGACCTGTACTATCGATACGCCTCGGTGTTGGTCACACATATTCCCAAGGAAACCGTTGATTGTTGGCTCAAACAGCCCCTTTTGGATGTCCGACGGTTGATTCCCGCTTTGATAGCCCAACAGCACTTTACAAGCACACCCGATCAGTCACAAAGTATCCGTTTCTTGTCAGTCGTGATTGAAAGGGGTAACACGGACACAATTGTCCACAATCTCTTACTGACGTTGCTCGTCAAGGATCAAGATCCAAGTAACGAGCATCTTCTAAAGTTCCTCAACAATGCACAAGTGGACCCAGCAACAGACAGGCCATACTACGATCTTGACTATGCGTTGCGACTGTGCAAACAATCCAACTTGACCTTGCCTTGCATCTACATTTACTCAAAGCTCGGCATGTTTGAAAGTAGCGTCGACCTCGCGCTGACAAGAGGTGATTTGGAGCTGGCCAAGGAGAATGCAGACAAGCCTGAGAATAATGATGATTTGAGACGTCAATTGTGGCTCAAGATCGCCAAGCATGTGATCCAGGAGCAACAAGATATCAAGAGGTTCGTTGTCTTCTTTCGGTGCACGTTCTTTCCAGGTGGGCAGTATGACTGACCGCGAGAGTCCTCGACAGCGCCATTCAATTCCTTGAACAGACCGATTTGCTAAAGATTGAAGATATTCTGCCCTACTTCCCCGACTTTACCGTCATCAATGACTTTAAAGATGAGATATGCGGCGCATTGGAGCACTATAGCGCACATATCGAGTCTCTGCGAGGGGAAATGGACGCTGCGACTCGATCAGCTGAGAACATCAAGGCTGATATTGAAAACCTCAAGACGAGATTCATCACTATCGATGCAAACCAAGACTGTGTGCATTGTCATACGACATTGGTCACGAGGCAGTTTTACGCTTTCCCGTGTCAGCACGTCTTTCACGCGGATTGCCTGGTCACGTTGGCAAAAGACTACTTTCCTTCGACTTCGTTGCGTCGGATCGTTCACCTCCAAAATGAGCTCATTCGGTTATCACGACCGATTCAGATGTCGCACGCTGGCTCAACCTCACGGACGTTACTGTCGGCTCAGGACGGAGGCAGTGAGAATCAAACCAACAAGAGTAGTACGACTAGCTCGTCGCTCGACCCTTCGACGCTCTTGCTGGGTGGAGGTAAAAAGTTGTTGGCAGCGGGTGACAAGTTGCGAGAACTCGTTGTACCTGATATTTTGGCGACCGCCGTGAGTGTCGTTGGTGGAGGACGGGATACCAAGGGCCGCAAGGGGATCATTGCGCAGGACGCTCGCGATCAAGGCAAGATTGAAAAACTGAGGCAAGAAATTGACCAGATCCTGGCGGCGAGTTGTGTACTTTGCGAGGTGAGTCCTTGCTGCCATTACGTTTTCACAAAGGGTTGCTGATGCTGATGGTTCCTATCAATGTCAATCTCAGGGGTCTATTGCGACAGTGGATAGACCGTTTGTAGTCGATGCTGATGATGATGGGTCATGGGACTTGTAGTGAATACTTGTGGCAGTTTGTGGTTATGGATCAAATCACCATGAGAATCGTACAATGATAATGTACAATGCAAGAACCCGAGTCTGTGAAGATTACTGTTACAAGGCGGAAAACGGATCCCGATCTGGACCAGACCATTGTCAGCTCTTTGAGAAACGTTTGTTTACTCTTGCCAAGATACTCACACTCGACCAGATCGCCGCGCAATCAACCATTGACCTTCTTTGTCCTTCCTGCCCGCTTCTTCATTCTCTGCAGCTTCTTTGCACTCATCCTCTGCCTCATTTCTTCCTCGCGTTTCCTCTCCTCATGCCGTTGCCTTCGCTCTCGAATTCGCTGGGCCGCATCGGCTTGTTCTTGCTTGGCCTCTTGCTTCATTTCGCTCTCGACCTTTTTCAAGGCGGCCAGACGATTCCTTGCGGCCATTCGCTCGGACCATGACTTGGACTTGACACCGGGCATCAAATGAGATCGTCTGATGGGTGTATGTCAGCGTACTGTCATGTCGCAAAACAAGAGGAGGAGAATGGGATGCCAACTCACTTGGTGGCTGATTTGGTGTCCTTCCAAAACTTGCCGCCTACCCGTCCGTTGGACGAGTGACCCATTTCTCGGGGCGCTGGGCTTGTGGTCGTTTCAGCTTGTTCAGACATGGCTTTCGAGATGCTCAAGTGTACAATGCAAATGGAACAGTTTCGATCTGGTCTCATCCAATTCGTTGGGCCCATGGAGCATTAGATAGATGGTCAAGCAAGCAAGCTGTGGTTCAGTCAAAATAAAATTTGGATCCGCAACGTCCGGGTATTCTCATCTTCGCCTAAATCAACGTCGCCTGGTCAACATCTATTTATCCGAATGATCCCCGAGGTGATTCATGTATTCATACGCTGGTATCAAATCTTGCATCTTCATGGGGGTCTGTATGTCGACCGTGTATGCACTATACAGTGTTTTTACCAAAAACCCTAACACTGTTCTCTGCGAATACATCATCCATTGCTTGTTGGGCCTCGGCGTGACCTTCTGAAGCGACGAGCTCGGCGACCCATTGTCGAGCTTGAGAGAACCATGTGGTTGGGAACGAGAGAATGAACTCTTGGTCCACCAAGGTGTCGTTCTGGGTCTGTGTAGGAGGCGTACTGGCGAACAAGATTCTGTGGGGTCCAAAGCACTCCAAAGCGGTCGAGACTGCACAATGATGATGTTGATGATGAGTTGATCAAATGACCCTCAAGCACTGGGCCAAAAACTTACGGTACATCTTGACGACTCGCCCGACACTCGCTTCGTCCGTCCACCATGCCCCAACCTTTTCCACCTCGGAGCCTCCCTGCTGGCTTGGCTGAGCGTTGGATAAGACAGGAGGACCCAACACAAGGTGGACGGACTCGTTCAAGCTGAGGCTTGAGAGGTGGGAGGCATAAGATTGATAGACTTGAGAGGTCGCCAGGGAAGGGGATGGCAAGTGTGGGGAGAGTGGGGGCGGGAGGAGGCCGGCTGTGGAAATCGGGTGATGTTAGTGCCTTGCATCTTCGTTGATACACATTGGGACAACCTTGTACCTACCGATCACAATGACAGGTCTGTCTGTCGGGACCTGATCCTTGGGTAACGACGTGAGACGAGGGTCAGACGGCTGTCCGCGCCCTTCTTGAGCCGTGTTTGCGGGAGCTGCAACTTGAGGCGACACTTGGTCAAACACGATATGTTCCAGGGCTTGCCATTCGGTTTCTGAAAGCGGACGTTGCGTTTGAACATCGACCAAAATCGGTCCTTCGGAGGGAGCGCCTTGAGCCGTGGGATCATTGGTACCATCACCACTGCCATCTATGCATGAGGGGAATGAGATTGCTCGACGGGGCGGGCACAGGAATTCGATGCCATCAACTGATCCAAGCTGTTGAGGTGTCCCTAGGACGGCTGCAACGGGGATGGATTGACGTATAGCATTCAGCGCTGATACGTCGGGCGAGCCTGCATCGACCAAGTGTCTTGGGCGAAGAGACGATGGGTCCGGTGCCGCGGCCGTTGATGAACCTGGGGGTATAGAATGATCAAAGGACCTGATGAGCATAAAGAGGACTTTGTGTACGCATGACCGAATATTTACCGGGGGCCAGGGGGCCGTCGATGAAAAGGCTCTTGGGCAGAGTGGGTGGTTTACGGGGCATCTTGTTGCAACGAAAGAGTGATGTTGTATGTAGTGTGGATTCGAACAATGTAATCAAGGTCGGCTTGACAAGGTGTTCCCGCGTTCAGCAGATTGTGATGTTGCTCGAGACAAAGATGACGACTGATGATGATGTACTGATGCGAGCAACGAGTGCTACGACGTACTACTGCCTCATCAGATTGCAGCAGATAGACAAAGGCACAGCAGCATAAACATTTATATATCTACGCATGCTGACAAGGGGAGACATAAGACCATGTCTACCACACGGGGCGGCCGATCAAGCAATACACACACACACAAAGGGGGAGACCAAAGATCGTCCACACAGAGTGAATACTAGACGCTAGATACTCGAAAGCCCCACGGCGGAAAGATGGACACTGATGCTCGCTGATTTCGCGCAAGGCAAAACTCGCTTAGGAACGACCTCCGAAAGTCTGTCACGTGAATGCAAGGATGAGTACGGGTAAAACTAGAACCACTCGTCAAACAAACAAGACTCACAGGGTTGAAAGCTCCGGAACCCTGCTTGTCACCGTCGTCCCTCCTCCTGTAACCCTCCCTGTCACCACGGGGAGCCCTGTAGGCACCGTCCCTGGCAGCAGGCCTGGCGGGAGCCTGGGGCCTAGCGGGCTTCTTGTGGGTCTGGGGGACAATCTCGGTGGGCAAGTGCAAGTACTCGCGCAAGTAGTCCAAACCCTCGGGGGTGAGGGTGTAGTAGTACCATTGCCAAGAGAACTGGGTCTTGACGTATCCCTTGGAGGTAAGGGATTGCATGGCCTTGATGACCTCGAGGTTTCGGACTCCGGGAACCTCGGGGTTCTCAGGGAGGTTGAAGTCCTTGGGGGCGACCAAGACACCCTCCTTGAAGAGGTTCTCGTAGATGGCACGTCGGTTTTCCTTGGAAATGAGCATATCTGATTTGTCGTGCGAGATATTGATTAGTATAATTGTCGCGAGCTCCGAGACAGAAGCAAGGATACTGACTTGATCGAGTCTCTGGGAAAGAATCCGGGTGAGAGATCTAGGTGATAGTGGTGTGTGAGTATATGGATCGGCCGTCGACTTGGGCTTTGCGTGAGGAACTCGTAGAATCCAGAGACAATCCGACAGGAAGCGACCACTGAATGAGAAAACGAGAGAACCTGGACGCAACTGTGTAGTGTCAAAAAGAAGCGCGCGTCCGCTTAGCACAATGCTTACCTAATAACCTCGTGCACTTTATACGCATCGCCCTTTCTTGCCATGGTGGATGGGTTGATTCGAATTACGTCCTGTTCAGCCGTTTGGGAATCATCTTTGTATTCAGGGATCCAGCACAGTCCACACAACATGTCCCTATCTGGTGGAAACCTCGCCCAGGCCAGGCAGTCCATCAAATTGGTCCAATCTCAAGTATTCGGAACCTCGTACAACCCCTCAAATGTCCGTACCGGTTTAAAGTACCTCCGCCGACCACTCAAAGGCCCATCGGCAGTCGACTACATTATGCCTACGTACTGGGGTGAACGTGAACGTGAACGGTGGATTGCAGCAGCAATAGAAAAGAAACCCCTAATGAAGCGCGAGACTGACCAAATGAAGGGTGGACCTGTGGCGCTACCTGAAGGAGGAATCTGGAGCAGTGCGTTGTTGAGCGCAGCCGCCAGAGATATCAGGAGTGGAACGAAAAGGATCATGTTCACCAAGCGAAGGACCATTCTCAATAACCCCGACTTCCATCCAGAGGGACGTCCATCTCCTCGGTTCCCTGAAACAATCCCTGGTGCTGCAGCGCAAATCTCTGCTGCCCAACAGGCACTCAATGCACTCAAAAAGACGAATCCTTCTGAAGAGGAGCTCGTTGCTGCCAAAACCAAGGCCAGAAGAGCTATTTCTCAAAGATCGATCGACGCGGCAATCGACACATACCGAGCCTCTGCTGAAGCTCGTGGAGATGTACCACCGGGCACTCGACCTATCGCATTCGGAATTGCTGGATGGTCATTGGCACGAGCGACTCTACGACGGCTACCCTTTGCTCAGTATGGCACATACGATTGGTTGGGTGATGCACCTGAGCGAGTCAGGACCAACAGAGTGCGAATCAAGCGGGCATTAGGAAGGGGACCACCCAAGAAGGGTCAAGGAAAGAGGGCTCAGAAGAAGAAGTAGTCGTGTACTGGCATTGTCACAACAAGGAGAATTACAATCATATGATCATACATGGTCATTGTCATGAGCGTCCAAAAGACGTTTTCTGGCTGCTTGCATGATCTGTCGTCTGTCTTCTATCCGTTGTGTTTCTTTGCTGTCGTCGAATTTTGATTGAACCGCGATCGTCAGGCTGTGGAAAAGCAGTCACTTAGTGGTGCAAAGGGTCAAGTAAGGGTTGTGCTTTTGGGTTCCATGTACCGACCTTGCATCATCTGCCGTATTCTCCATTTGCGCCAGAGCCTCAATGACACTGGCCCCATTCAGCGTTGATGTTGGTGTATTCGTGGTGTGGGTCGCTTGCCGCACAGCAGGGCGAGCTGCCGCAAGATTCAATAACAACTTGGCCAGCCACTCGGTCACATGGCGAGTCAAGTTGGGTGGTAAAACCGGTTGCAAGTCCCGATCAAACGAACTGGCCGTGTAGTGCTGGTTATCTTGTACGTTGGTAGCTGTTGTCGCTGTAGATTCCGTCGTTCGCCATATCTGCGCATGTCTGGTCAGGGGAGACAATGGTAGATTAGGATACCTTTGGCTTGCGCTCTCTTCATGGTTTGCTGGAAACGTCAGTCTGTCTCGCCGAATGATTCGATTTGCAAGGGCGACTATTTCTTGTTCGAGATCTGCTGCTTCTCTTGCACTGTAATCGGCTCGACTTGGCCATGGGACTGGATGGTCACTGTTGGCTGCATTCACGGATTCAGACAGGCGAGTATACTCTTGAATCTGTTCGGGTGTGATTCGGGGTGGCATTCGTGAACATGGGTCGGGAAAATGATGCACAGACAGAGAATGAATGGTCGACTTGTCCAGGTTATTCCGTTGATAGGTAAAGTGAGTCACTTTGTAAACAAGATAAAGTTGTGGTCCACTTTACAATGATACACCGATGCAACAATTTCAGGAAAGTATCAGTGGCAGCGGTCAACAGCTCATGTCTCGTACGACTCCTGCATTTGATCATTGACATCTCGTATTGACAGCGGTACTTTCATCATCAGCCATAAAGTCCTATAACCTCACAAAAGAATCATTGGGGGCGATCTGTTTGTTGACTATTGATCACGTAAGCGAGCAAGGGACTCGTCCATGCAGAACCTCTTGTCTCCATGCTCCATATACAGTAGTCAGTCATTCAAGCAACTTTGCCGACGAGATTGACTAGAATCACACACCCGCTATGTCCTCTTCAGTACTAGGCAAGCGTTCACGTACCCACCCAGAAGCTGAAGGGTCCACGCATACTGATACGCCCGCAGACAATGTCGCCAACATTCCCACCGAGCTTCCAGGTCAAGGCGTCGTGCTTGGTGACGAGCCGCAAGACGACGACGACGACGATGACGATGATGTCGTAGGACCTGTATTGGGGGGAGACGATGCTGATGAGGATGTTGGTCCAACCAATGGACGTAAGAAGCAAAAAAGGCATGCTGGTGAGGCTCATGACTCAGATATTGTGAAGCACAAAACCGACTGCTCATTCACCACTGCCTACATTCATAGTGCTGCCTCATGAAAAACTCTACCTCGATCATTTGCCATCGGCAGAACGATATTACAAGTCATTTATGCATCGAGAACAAATCAACTTTGTTACCATGACCAAGTGAGCCATGCACATGTCCTCACCCGATGCGTTGTCCCGTGCTCACGCAGCATTCACAGGACCGACTTCCTAATCACAACCTCGACCGACGGACATCTCAAATTATGGAAGAAACAGTCCGACAGCGTTGAATTCGTCAAACACTACAGAGCATCCCTCACTCCAATCCTCGCCGTTGCTTCAGATACTGAGGGAAAAGTCTTTGCAACCATTTCCGAAGGCTCAGGCCGGATATTCGATGTCGTCAATTTCGATATGATCAATATTATCAAGTTTTCATATAAACCCAAGACGTGTTGTTGGGTCCACCATCCTTCGGATGGACGGTTTTTGCTGGCTGTATCCGACCAGGATTCGTCCATGATTAGGATTTACGACGCAAGGGGTGACGGAACACCTTTGGCGGAGGTCGATAAGATCCACCGGGATAGTGTACATGTCATGACTGTGAGCAGGCGTGTGTGTATCACAATATCCCCTCCTGTCCGTTTCGCTCATGATTGCCGTTTCCAGTACTCTTCGCGATACGATTGTGTGGTCTCGGCTGACGAATCGGGCTTCATCGAGTATTGGAGACCGACGGATCCTTGGACAGTGCCTGATGATATACCCGGATTGTGGCAGTACAAGAGTACCACCGACTTGTTTGAATTCAAAAAGGTGATTTTTGATGCTGCTTGAATGTCAGCGCATAGACTCACGCTCGTCTTTTACTAGGCTAAATCGGTACCTCATTCCATCACCCTTTCCCCCAACTCTTCTCACTTTGTGACCCTCTCCCTGCCCGATCGTCAAGTCCGAATATTTAACTTTTTGACCGGAAAGAAAACCCGTCAGTACGATGAATCTCTTCAAGCGATCCAAGAAATGCAGCAAGCCGGGACCGCTTCGGTCAAACTCGACGATATGGAATTCGGTCGACGACTAGCCGTCGAGCGTGAACTTGAACGAACGAGTGAAGGTGGAGAGGGATCGACGGGCAAGGGTGGTCTTTTACGGACGGCCAATGCGGTGTGGGACGAATCCGGACATTTTATTCTCTACCCGACCCTCCTGGGAGTCAAGGTGCTCAACACCGTCACCAACCGTATTAACCGGATGCTCGGGACATCTGAAACGTCGAGGTGGCTCAACCTGGCCCTATTCCAGGGCGCACCTGACAAAAAGGGTCCAACGACCTTGTCCATGGTAACGTCGGCGAACCCGTTGCTGCAAACCGACAAGGGACGGGATCCGACATTGTTCACAACGGCATTCAAAAAACAGAGGTTTTACATCTTTTCGAGATCCGAGCCCGAGTGAGTGGAATCGCGATGGATCGGTTCGTCTTCTCGGTTCGCTGACGGTTTGTCTATGCCATGCATTATGTCGAACAGAGATACAAAAGGTGGGGATCGAGACGTGTTCAATGAGAAACCCACACGGGAAGAACAAACTGTTGCCATGGCCGCCGCACCCGCACCAGCCGCTGCTACAGGCCAGACTGCCGTCATTCACACGACCATGGGTGATATTGTAAGTCACTGTCAAGGATGCTATGTGCATCGAAATGGTACGCTCTGGTCCTGACTTTGGCCCTGTTGACAGCACTTCCGACTACACCCAGAGTATGCTCCCAAGGCGGTGGAGAATTTCGTTCAGCATGCCAAGAATGGATACTACAATGGAATCATCTTCCACCGGGTGATCAAGAAATTTGTGCGTAGCCTTTGGTTGCTCATAGTGTTGATACCTTCGGGCTTACGGGGAATGTGCAAACACAGATGCTTCAAACAGGTGATCCGTTGGGCGACGGGACCGGTGGGTCCTCCATTTGGGGCTCGGAATTCGAAGACGAGTTCACGCCTGCACTCAAACATGACCGGTCAGTCGCTTGTTTCCTGAATTCTATCTGTAGGGCATACTCAGAACTGACGTTTTTGCTTTAAGACCGTATACCCTGAGTATGGCAAATGCAGGTCCAGGAACGAACGGGAGTCAATTTTTCATTACAACGGTTCCCACACCGTGGTTGGATAACAAACACACGTAAGTCCGAGAATTCCTTCAGCTAGTGTAAAGCGGTATTGCTGACACGTGCAATCCTCTCGTCTTTTCTTTGCGCTCGCTCTATTTTCACAGCATCTTTGGCCGAGCCACCGCAGGATTGGATGTGATCCATGCGATCGAGGATGTCCGAGTCGACAAGACAGATAAGCCGTATGAAGAAATCAAAATGGTCTCGATCGATATTGATTAGCCGCTGTCACAGAGGCATGGTTGTAATTTAGCATGCAGTAGCGTAGTATGAAATATGGCATAACGAGAAAGGCGGGGTTCATGATTCTAGGGTATAGGGTATGCAGTACAACACCATGCTACAAAGACCGGAAATTCATACAAGGAGCCAAAGTACCAAAAGTAAAAGAAAAGATTCGCATATCAGGGCAAACACCTTTTTGACCCATCTCACCACCCAACTCCATAGCCTTTGAGTAAACCACTCTCGACCAGAATGTTCAATGCCGTAAAGAAACAATACGACACAAGGAGGAAAACACCCCACCGCCGTGTGATCCAAAAGTCATTGTATGGCACGACGAGCATGGTCGCCACGAGTAATGCTACCAAGCCAAACGCAGAGACCCAGAGCGTATGGGAAAAGTGGACTGAGTAATTGTGTCCGGTGGAAAGAATGATGTAGGTTCCCGCACCCCCGATCCCGAGAAGGATGTTGAGCATGGGTCCGCCGAAACTGTAGGCCGTCACGAGGTGTGTCAGTGGTGAGGGTTGTTTAGATATCGATCAAATTCAACACGTACCAAGCGGCGTAGGACATTGATGGTGCAAAAGAGGCAACAGTGAGGTTCGCAATCAGGTCCGCACATGAATTGCCAATGGCAAAGACTGGTTGATGGATGTACAATGAGCTCAGACGTTGAGATGTCAAGATGAGTTTGCAGTTGCTCACCTGTCAATCCAATGATGGCATCACTGAGGCCAACGATCCTTCCGAAAACCTATGATGCAGATGGTCGTTTATAAGATCGTTGCCGATGACACTGCCAGATGACCAGCACAAACAAGGCTCACCTGAAGAATGTCTACTACCTGATCGGCAATCGCTGCAATCCACGTCATGGCGGCCAGGAACCCAGCAAAGCACCTGATCAACCGCCAGTATTGGTTCTGCCCATCTTCAGCTCTATAGAGAACAACCAGACCAGCGACCAGCCCTCCACTCGTGGTCAGTGGTATTGCCCATCGGCCCCAAGTTTGGTCGGCTGGTGTGGAAAGGGCAAAGTGTTACACGTGTTTAGCACCCAATTTTCACATCAAGAGCCTCGTTGACTTACCAAAGAACACGATCGAGCAAAACAACGTTCCAAAGATGCACTGAGCAGCTGTCAGGTACTTGTTAAACAATAGAGCGTGAGCGTCGTCACTACATTGACTGTGTGTTTCGGTCTTGCAAAGTCTTTCGGAACGAGCGTCATTGACCATATCCGACCTTGGTGTCGAAGATCCTCCAGGGTGTTGACCGTGATGGTTATGATGAGCGTGGTCACCGGAAGCATGGACAGTCGGTGACGGTAAACCACCATCTACCACAAGATGATGAAGCTCTGATCCTATTGTATGGTGGTGTTGGGGTATAGGTGAAGGTTTTGCATCGCCTTGTATTGTGGTGCCGGTCAATGCGTTGGTCTCGCCAAGTTCAGCATCCGCATCGGATTCAGGTAAAACAATACCTCCTCGATGCAAAGTACATCCCTCGGCTTCATCATCTACCACCGGCAATGTAATCGTCAATGCTAATATCGCGGGAGATGCAAAAACTCCAACGAGTTTTCCAAAGAAGGATTTGTGTTTGAAGCCTTGCAGAGCTGGGAACAATATGCGAAGTGTGGCATGGATGCCCGACCATAGTCGATCCCTCTTTCTGATTCGAGGCTGCAAGTACTCTTCTGCGGTCAAGAGAGGGTAACCCTCGTGATGACCGTCCACCAAGGTAGGTTCTACGACTTGATTGTCATCAGTGATGATATTGATGGAGGGTACAGATTGATGTCTTGCTTGATGGGCGGAAAGGCGCTGAGACAACAGCTCTGAAAAATCAGCGGATTCTTGCTGAGGTTGAGTGCTTGATCCCGGGTCTTCCACACCAGCACCAAGGGGAACTGGGTCCTGAGGAAATCTGAATCCAGATCCCGGTTGGACCGCACTTGCGTGGTCATGTTGGCCAACGATGGGTCTTCGCGCAAAATCGGTAGCACTGGGAGGTGTCCGTAAATCGTGAGCTGACTTTGATCGTGACCCCATTGAGGCCCGCGAAAGATTTGATGCCATCTTCGGACGGTGAGCTCTAGCACCACTGTGGGTTTGTGGGTCTGTTGGTACCATTTCACCGTTGACCCCTGCCACGGATCGACTGCTTGTCGAAGTTCGGAGAGATGGCCGTCTCTGCACGCCAGACTGGCTGACCGCACGAAAGTGCCCAACCGGAAATGGCGTGATGGGTCCTATGTAGTCTGGAGACGTAGGTTCTTTCCATCGTTGGGCCAATTCGTCGGCAGCTGCGCTTTCCTCTCGGAGTGAGTTGATGGTGTCTCGAAACTCGATGGCTCCAAGCAAGGAAAATGCAGGTCTGGAACTATCAGTAACCCTTCGGTCTTCCGCGTTCATCCGTGGTGATGCTCGTAGAGCTGTCGAAACATTGCGTGCGGTGGCCACTCGGAGAGTAGATGCAGACCGGTGATGGTGGGAACAATCGGAGCTAAGACTCGATGCTCTTGACCTCGGTCTCATGAGCGCTGCAGGAACGTCTAGAGGTGTAAGTGATGGTCTTTTGTTCTGATCTGCCTCTTGACTGAGCTTGCTTAGAATTTGAGGGCCAAGCTCGCTGTTTCCGCCATCTGAATCTGCATCTTCCATAGAGCCATTTTCATCGACAAAGTTTGTCGGATAGTCGCGAGGCGCTCCATTCCTGTTGATGTCAGTGTCGGGAAGCGCAAGTCGCTTGCCTCGTCTCCTAGACATCCACCAGTTGCCACCCGTCACCACGGCGACATACACAAGGTAGAGCACGACCATCATGCCCGATTCTGCCAGTACCAGTTTCCCGTCTTTGAGACAGCTGATGAGTAGTAAGACCGAAACGGTAAAGAACCCCACGTCGCGAATGAATGCCCATCGTGGGACTTGGAAAGGTTGAACGATGGCCATGCACCCAACCACAACCGATATGATGAAACATGATGCACCGAGAAGTTCCCCAATAGCAAGCGAGAATGTGTTGGACCGCAATGCCGAAAAAGTTGAAAAGACGTCCGGAGATCCATTTCTGTTTGTACCTTGGGTCAGTCAGTATCCATAAATCATCATATGCGAATATGCAGCAATGTAACAAACTTACCCAAAGGCAAGAAAAGTGACACCGGCTGTGCTCTCGCTCATACCAAGTCTATCCGCTACCGTTGCCAAATTGGGACAGAAGAAGTCCGATGCCGAAATCCCAATAGTTGCAAACAGGAATGCAGCCCAAATCACATAAGTGACAAAGACAAGCGGCTTCTGTCCGGGTGTTGCCTTTTCATAGATGCCCCAATAGTCAATGTCAAGTACGCCCCATTCTTCTGAGTCATCTTCAAGAGTCGTTGCAGTCGTGATGTCAGCTGGTTCAGATTCATTGGCGGCTGAGTGATCGAGTCTTTTGGTCAATCCTGACCCTATCGGTTGATAATGCTTGAGTCGCTGTTTGCCTCTCCATAACAAGCACTGCAAAACGAGGCATATCGCTAGGAGGATGAAGACCCTGGAAATGGGCCTTCGCATAGATCCGACCCCTGGAGAAGGAGCCATGTGCTAGACTTGAGGTTTGAAAGGGTTCTATAGTCACTAGTGAACGAATTGCCCCTGAGATTGAACTAGACTGATACCTCAAGTTGACCTTGCCAACCTCGACCAATATTCCTTTCAGATGGACAAGATTACAAGATCGCCGTTTCGTGACGTATGGTAGTGAAAACGCATATCAGATATCGGCTAGTGCTCATATGCGATATGCGTTATCGCTCGCTCAGATGCTCAGATACCGGAATCCAAGGTTCACGCGCTCAAGCAACCCTCGATGCTCAACATTTGCTCAACATCCGTTTTGTCATTCGATTACGCTCTAGTCTATACATGTTATGCGTCTGTAGCTCTGGATACATCTGCGTCCCATCCTCAGCATGTCTAGTGCGCCGCAGCCTGCTCGGGAGTCTCCCCCTTGGCGATAGCCACCCAGTAACTACCGGTGGGATATGTGTATTTTTCGATAGACTTTTGGTACCTATTGACAGGACATACCAAAAGAATGTTAAGAGCCAAGGAGGATGGGAGCGAACGGTCATGTGAACTGAGACTTACATTTCAATGCTGTATCCGACCTTCTCGCCCTGAGGAACATTGTATCGGCCCTCGGAGTTGATAGAGATGGGGAAAAGGAAGTTCTCGTGCAAGTGGCTGAAGGAATAAAGTCAGGTTCAAATCAGTGTCGATCGAACATTGGTTTGTAGAACCAATCACATACTCGACAAATTCCAGTACGTTTCGGTCCATGTTGCCAGACACGCAAATGTAGTCGATGAGCGACAAATGAATCTAGAAGAAACAACGGCGCTCAGCATTGTACTCTCGACAGCGTTAGGCAAGCTGCGGGGACTTACGACGTATTCACAAAGACCAACACCTCCAGCATGGGGGCACACTGGTACACCAAACTTGGCTGACATCAACAGTACTGCCAACACTTCACTGACACCACCCAGTCGACACGAATCGATCTGACACACGTCGATTGCTTCGGCTTGAAGAAGTTGCTTGAATGTCATTCGGTTGTGAGCGTGTTCACCGGTGGCAACACCAATTCCATAGGGCTTGAGACCCTTTCGAATAGCAGCATGACCAAGAGCATCATCAGGGGCAGTAGGCTCCTCGATAAACCTAAACAGCGTTGTTTAATCAGTACGCTTCACGCCCTTGTCCTTGGAGATCGACTCACCATGGCTTGATGGGCTCCAACTTCTTCATGTACTCAATAGCCTGAGGGACGTCCCAAACTTGGTTGGCATCGACCATCAATACACATCCGGTGGGACCAGCATTCTTTCCCTCAATGGTCTTGGGATCAATGTTTTTGCGGTCCTCACGAATGTTTGAAGGGTCGTCGATGATGGACCTGATGAGTCGAGCTCGGCGGAGGTCATCTTCTACATCAGCGCCAACTTTGAGCTAAAAAGCACGACCGGTGAGTATTCGGAACTAGCTCAAATGCTCTCTCTCAGCGCGGGCAACGTACCTTGAAGTGGTTGAATCCTTGCTGCAAAGCATCCTTGGTGAGCCTTGCAATCTTGTCATCCGAGTAACCAAGCCATCCAACAGAAGTCGTATAAGCAGGGTATCCTCTCTTGATCACATCCTCTTCCCTCTGTTTCTTGGTGCTTTCCTTGTCCTTCAACATCTTCAAGGCCTCCTCGGGTGTGATAGCATCGGTAATGTAACGGAATGAAACCGACTTGACAAACTCTTCAGGAGAAAAGTCTGCAATCAACTTCCAGAGAGGCTTGCCCCGGGCCTTGGCGTAAAGATCCCAAATGGCGTTGGCAACAGCAGCGGTAGCCAAGTGGATCACACCCTTTTCAGATCCTGTCCATCGCAGCTGGGGGTCACTGACGACTGTAGTAGCCGAGAAATGTCAGACACAATCATTCAGCCCCGAATACGAGGTCGAGAAGATGCAAAGAAAACCCCTTACGATAGTCATATGTGGCACCCATGTTGGAGAAGAAGTCTTCAATCTTCTTGCCAACAACCATATTCGCGACATGGTTGATAGCGTAGCATACAATATCGTTACCCCGACCGATGGCTAGCCAAACCACGCCGGTCAGCAGTCACTTTCAAACCAAGGGGTTTGTATCGAAAAAGAGCTCACTAAAGGTCATTCCTTGACCCTTGAGATCAGAGGAAGTGGTCAACTCGATGTAAGCGGCGGAGTAATCACACTCCTTGTTCCTGTGCAGGATGATTTGTTCAGCTCGGTTGTCCAGACAACATGGTTTGTCCTGGTACTCACATTGCATCGGTTCCATCTCCGGTGACATTCTAATCAGTTCCAAGAGTGACCAGCGCTTAGTGTCACCCTCATGAGCCTCGGGAAGCGGACAGTTACAAGACTTACGGTAGGGTAACGAACATCTATGTCGAGTGAATCACAGCCAGAAGCAGTCAGAATGTCTGCATGTCAAGCGTCCAGCCATGAAATACACTCACCGTGAACGGAGAAGGAGGTAATGGTAACGTCAGACATGATGAGCAGTGTATAGCAGAGCAGCGAGCAAGTCTACTGCAACTCTGCGTTGTCGCCAAGTCCTCGGTATTGACTCTTATATGGCACGACTGACGATACGCAGTGTAAATGTCGGCGGATAAACGGGCCGGTTCATGGGGCGAGTCACCTCTCTCGCTGCTATGGCAGACGAGGCAGGCAAGCGACGTTGGGCATTGTTCTCTACCATTTCAAGATTATGCCCCAACTGAGGGGCCAGCCTGCTTGACAGAACGGGTCTCCAAAGCCCCCCGGACTCGTGCTGGCGAAAGCGCCGCGCCGCCCGGCCCGGGGCATCCGTTACTCTTCGGACGATTGTTTAACCGAGCAAACGGCGACGGGCAAAGGTTCCAAAGCTATAAAGGTTCAGTGATGCTTGAAACAAGGTCCATTGAAACTGACTCTGACTTTCAGTCATGAATGCATGGATGCAATTTGCTAGTGTCTGACTACCTGCTGGATCAGGTCGTTGCTTTCAAGGATACACGTTTACAGAACGATGCAATGACGAATGCTGCGATACTCTCTTACTCTCTTAATGACGTTTTGGGCCAAATTCTCAATACTTGGCCATATCTTTCGGGTCAGCTCCAAAGGCAGTCCACATCGACCCAACCTGCAGGTCTTCCGGTACATCATCGGTCTGAGTGACCTTAGCAGTCCCGTCTTCTTCCCACATTTGAGAAACAGCGACTCCCTGTGAAAGTGACAGGCAGAGGTACGTGAGCCTTAGAGCTTGAATGCAACCCAGCATCTGCGAAACTGACCTTGCCAATGGAAACCTTGATCATTGGTTTTGTAGGTTTATACGTCTCCAACTCGGCTTCGTTTCCATCCTTGAGCAACCGAGTGATATTCTCGGCTGCGACGATAGCTTGGAACCACCCGGTATGACCAGCTTTGATGGCCGAAGTGTTTGCAACGTCACCTGAGCCAAACATGAAAGAGTTTTGGTCATGACACCGCGCAAGCCAAGATTGACGCATGAGGGGGGGGGGGCGAACATACCGACTGCAAAGACGTGGTTCCACGCTGGGTCATCCAACTGCATTGTTTCCTTGACTTGAAGAGATCCTCGATCACTCAATAGACCAGGTGCTTCCTTGGAGATTAGCTCGTGGTTGTGCTTTTGGCCCGTACAAATGATTTGCAAATCACTCTCGACAATCTTTCCGCTCTGCAAAGTCGTCTTGATCGTCTTCCTGCTCTCAGTCCCACGCTTGTCTTCTTGTCGAGCAGCCTCTCCTCTTTGACGTTCGAGTTCAGACAAGTCGGCCACACGTTCATTATGGTGAACTTCAACACCCAGTTTGTCGAGCTCAGCTTGGATGTGGTCGTGCATTCGTGAGTCATAAATGTTGAGGAATCGTGGGCGGGAGTTGATGAGAATAACGTGATGCTGAGGGAAGTAAGCCTTGATGTCGCTCGCAAACTCTGGTTGAGGCGATACATATAGTCCGATGAGCAGACTTTAATTAAGACGTTTTAATGGGCGGTCACGACTCACGGATGCCCAGAGCTCCACCACCGACGACGAGCACCCTTGTCGCATTCTTCACAATCCTCTGGTTTTCCTTCAACCAGTGCTTGGCGTCCATCTTCTTCATGGGCAATCTGATGAGAGGATGGGGCAATCGGCTACCCGTTGCGAATATAAGATACTTGAACCGCAGGGTCTCTGTGGCATCTTGCTCATGCGATTGAGCGGGCGTTTGCTTAGAGTTGGATCCTCCTTGACAAATGGTTTGGCCCTGACCTGGCTGATGTTGCCCGATCGAGTAGTTTGCTGGGGCACCTTGTCCTGCGTCCCCCAATGTCGACCTTGGTTGTAATGTGGAGCAGCACACGCTAGAATTGGGGGCTACACAATCGGCACAACCATTTTCAGCTGGAACAACTTGAGTTTGGAGGGCGACTGCCTGCTGAGATTCTGCGTTGCCTGTCAGAGAAGTCTTGTGCAATAGTGAGTTGAGATCTTCGATCGATGGTTTGGCGGATGGTTGAGCGGATGACGCTTGACAACATGTTTCCGAGGGCGACATGCAAGTTGCACATCCTACGGTTCTCAACTTGCCGCCATCGTCACCGACAGCACTGACGGCAGCGTTGATACTGGCGACTTGACCCAAGGACTGTGAGTCCTCATTGGACTTGGGGGTCAAGGTCCCTGTTGGCGTGGCCTGACAGCATCTCGAGGAAGGAGAAACGCAGTCATTGCAACAAGTAAAGTCGGTCTTGTCCCTTTGAGTGTTGGATGGCTCGCTTGATGGTGGCGTAGGAAGAGACTGAACATTGGCAAGATGCAAATGAGACCCCGAGTGGCCGTTTGTCGGGTTGGCGACGATGGTGGGATTGACATGAACGTGAGAATGGACGTGATCGGCGTGGTTTTGCTGACTTGCCGGATCAACTTTCCACAATGGTTGTTGGCTGCGACCACTATGTGTACCAGTCGTCGGTTTCGAGAGACGGGATTTGAGCTTGACAGTACCTTGCTCCCCTTTTTCGAGGTTATTGTCAGTCGCGTTAGACACTTCGGTAGTCGTACCATGCGATTGATCATCCGTGGCCTTTTGATCTGGCTGCTGCTCGGTATGACGTCTGTGTCGAACAAAAGAGACCTCCGAAGTGGTGATCTTGGTGACCGTACTTTGAATGTATTCTGCTCGCTTCTCCTTGGGGACCGGCTTCACCGCATTGCTAGCCTCTCCATCATCCTTGAGACTCTCTTCACAGGTTTTGGCATACTGGTTCAACTCGGAATCAAAGATATGGGTGTAGGGAATGAACGCATGTTCCTCGTAACCCTCCACCACGGCGAACCGGGGCAAAACGTAGAGATGGGCGAGGTGAGATCGTTGCTCCAGTAGAATCACACGCTCATTCGGTGGTAGAGTCCTCGCCAATGTTCGAGCAGCTTGAGCACCTATAAGCCGAAGATTGCCAACCGTTAACGTTTGCTCGAATGGGCATCATCGAGACTGTCGACACCCAACAGTTATGAAACTTACCTGCGTAACTTCCTCCCACTACGACAATCGGGTCCTCTAGTCTCGCATGCTCATTCTCATGGACTTTCAAACCGTCCATGTTGGCACAAATTGCTATCCCAAATGTCGCTGATCTGCCCGAGTTATCGTATACTCTGGACGAGATTTTCGTTGGGGCCGAGACCACATTTGCCGACGGTTATCAGATTACACAAAGATCGTCTGTCAGCCTTATCAAATTACTCTCTATGACGAAGTACTTCTTTTCGTCGGTCGAGACACAGAATGACGTGTCTTTCTCATGACGTGGCGCGCTGGAGGTAGGCTAGGGGCTCCGACTTGTGCGCTCTGTCAACAAACAATCCATCACTTTTTGCAAAATTGAGTATTGAGCGGTTATTGATCTTGCCATCAGATTGGTTATAGCACCTTATCCTGGTACACTGGCTATTGTGCTGTCCTCTAGTCATGTCTCAATTCAAGCATCTCGTCGACCTTGAGCAACCATGGTTCTGGGCGGCAATCGGCTCGGTTGTCTTTAACCCCGTCTTCTGGAACATTGTTGCTAGAAATGGTGAGCCTCGCACATTCCAACTCTTGCGGTTGCTTTTGTTACCATCTGACGCCATTCCAACGTCCACTCGTGCGATAAGAATACCGAAACAAGACCCTTACCAAAGTGTTCGGATCACCTTACAACGGCACCTATTTCCTTGCTTTTGTGATCTTTTCGCTTGGAATTTTCCGTGACTTTGTGTGAGTTTAGACAGTTGATGTGGTCAATGACGATTGAGATGCTCAACAGCCTTTGACTATGTAGCTACAAGCAAGCACTTGAGCGTCAACCTTCTCATGATGCATTGACGACGGACTTTGTCAAGTACTCTGGTGCTGCCTTGTTCGTTTTTGGACAACTCTTTGTGGTCACCAGTATCTGGGCTTTGGGTTTGACCGGTAAATCAATCCCGCTTTCAGTCTAGAGGTGTGTCCAAGCTTACAAGAGTGATTCTCGTCCAGGCACCTACCTCGGAGACTACTTTGGCATCTTGATGTCTCACCGAGTGACCAGCTTCCCGTTCAACGTGATGCAAGACCCGATGTACAATGGCTCTACCATGTGCTTTATCGGAACTGCCTTGTGGTACGGAAAGCCTTCTGGTTTGATCATTAGTCTTGTCGTCTACATTGTTTACCAATTTGCATTGGCCTACGAGGGGTGAGTCACGCTCAACTTTGTAACTCTGACGACTGTGACTGATTCGATGTGACGTTCTTTGGAACTCTTCTCTCCAGACCTTTCACTGACAAGATCTATGCTTCCGCTGCTGCCAAAAAAGCTGGCCAATCTTCTGCCGCCAAGTCATCTACCCCTGCCAAGCCCAAAGCTCAGTCGAACAACAAATCCGAGGGTCAATCTTCCAGCTATGCATCTGCCGTTGCCGACACTTCCTCAATGGGCAAAAAGTCTTTGCGCAACCATGACCCCGAGCCTGTCGCCACTTTGCAATCTGGCTCAAACAGCTCAACGAGGAGCAAGATTGGGACCTTTGACCGAGAGGAGAGCCCGATGAGGGTGACCAGAAGTAGAAGCAAGGCCAGGGTTGTGGACGATGACTAGTCGTCTTGTCCTTGTTTAGTCGACTAGACTATACCGAGGGACAGATCTTGTCAAGGGAAGGCGAGGGGGAATAACAAACAAAAAAAATCAGCAATAAAACAAAGGAACGAAAAACATGAAACAGCAAGGATGAAAAGGATGAGAGTCAAGGCGCGACCACAATGTACCTGCCTGGATGAAGTTCAACATCAATATCCACAGCGTCAACTATTTATTTTGCTTTTTTTTTCAACATGGGAAACGCTTTGATTCGATTTCGATATGCGCGGGGCATCTCTGCAGTCACTATCAGCAAGTTTTTTTGCAATCACGACAGCGTCATTCAACGACGGCAATGGAGGAAACGGGTCAAGTTTGGGGTCCACTTTAGATACGGTTGTATGTGGTCTTGAGCGTCCTGAATTATCCGATAACATTCAGCATGGCAACCATCCGATCGATACGGTCAAACGGAAAAACAAGGCGTCATGTTTTACACATTTGATGCTGCTCCATCTCAATTCGTTTGATGCTATGAAAGAAGATACAATACACACGAGTGCTCGCTGATTTATATCCGAATGCTATGGGTTCAAGTCATTTCTCATCATGTACCTCAAAATCCTTTCCATCCGTACCACCTGCTTCCGGCTGTGGACTCGCAATCATGTTTCAATCAGCACACAGCACGAATATGACTTGACCAACAGCTCTAAGATGACGAGTGCGTCTTCCACTCACGCTTGAACAAACTCGGCGCCGAACAATCTTTGCAAAGCCCTGTACCTCCAATCTGATGCCGATGAACATAGGGCTCCTCGACGCCCGCCGGAGCTTCCATGAGATCGGACAATGTGGTTGTCGACGACGTCTCTGCGCTCGTCGTACAGGGTGAAGCGGCGGACTGAGAGGTCGGGGAAGCTGCGACTTGCATGAGAGCACGGGCGAGCGAGCTGCTGGTGCTGCTAGTTGAGGTGATGCTTGAAATGGACGTTGATCGCTCGGGAGCTGCAGGTTTGATGGGCTTGGCAATAGGCTGATGGATGTCATTACAATGTATTTGTCAGCCGTTTGGAGTATGTGTGGGTGTATGTGATTTGTGGTTTGTGGTGTCAAGTTACGGGAGAGGGGAAGCAAGCGAGTACTTACGATGGGCTGGACGAGGTAGGTGGAGTCAATCACATAAGAGCAAGTCATGTTTATCCGACTGTGACTTGTTGTGAGTGCAACGAGACAGAGAGTTGGTAGTTGCTTTGAAAAATCTGATGGTGTACTCGAGTAGAGGCAATGTCCAATCGAGTGAATGTAGGACGACGGAGATGAGCACCCCTGGACGAGCTTCTTATACACTTTGAGCATCGCCCGTACTCCCACGACCCGAAGACCGAAAGAGGAGGGGGAAAGAAGCAAGCAAAGCAAGAATGGGGGTGATTCTGTGGTGCCCCGTGTCAATTGATTTGATCATTCGGTCATGGTGTTGGGTACATACATGGGGGTCAAATGTTACCAAAATGATCATGTTTCAAGGAAGCGAAGAAATCAAACATCACACGACCATGTAGTACCGTACTCACAGCAGGGATTTGACGGCAATCTTTTGCCAACGATGGACAAATGAATGGGCGAATGAGACGCTGTTGATCCAGAGTCAGGTATCCAGGATTGCTGAGGGCATCGTTCCCAGGTACAAGCAGAAAAGAGGTGGCGGCCGGTTGTGCAGGTGATGCCCGTTACGTTGTTCGTAGAGCCCATGACCACCCTTGTATCAGCAGAGAATGCAGACCATCGGTGCAGACCCAAGATACGGGGTTCAACCAGACGCTTGATCAGCGGCCAGTGGTGGTGAAGCCATTCCGCATTCCGAATACAATTGTTCGTTATTTCTAGATGGTTCGAACCGCTCCAAGCGAGCATCGTCTGCCCGCTGACCTTTGGGATGACTTGAAACTTTTGTTGACGCGATAAGAACGGTGGGCCCCGCTGATCTTCAAGGATGGCCAGGGGGATCGGTGATCTGTTGTGATGAGGTTGATAGTGGGAAAGAGTAGACACCTGATACACCATACGTACTACTGGCAGCGTCTAGAGATAGATGTTGCTGAGCTACCTCCATGTCCCTTGATTCAACAGTAAAGACGATCATGAGCATGTAGAGTGTATCCACACTGCACACTGTCCACATGTCCCATTCAATTTGTCGACAAGTCCCCTAGAATCCGGGCTCCAAGGTCTCAAGCGATGATGACGGAGCGCGACATTCGGGCATATACAAGCCTGTTATCCAGCTTTTGTACCTTGTGACGATGAAAGAGAGTCGAGACATTGAGAGCTTGAGAGCTTGAGAGCAAAAAAATGGCTCGAGGACTGCTGATAACTGAGAGCCATGACATTTGGCTTGCTCGGTAGAGATATCGGTGGGTTGATGAGCCGATACATCAGGTCCAGCAGCACGCTCAAATTCGTGAGCCAGGTCATGCCTCGTCAAGCGTCAAAGAAGCGTGAGAGTGCTTGCTACTTGCTTGGGCGTCGTTACCCCCTCGGCGGGTCTTGTTCGTGTGTGATTCGAGCCGTCGCGAATATGGACTGGAACAACATACAGGTCCGGGAGGCTAGATGTGGCATTGTTGCTTTGGCACTGACTTTGCTCTTGCCTCTTTCGAATGGATGCATATACCTCTGTGTGATGAGGCGGGCATGTCAGACAGAGCCCCCTATCAGAATCTTGTTAGACCTGGTGAGCAACTCGAACAAGAAGCCAAATGCCCTGAGCAATGGACAAACTCGCATTCGGCTGCATACAGAGTCCTCTTTTCTATTCGAGTCTATCGAGTGTTCCTCGGCGGCGTCAACCGATCGATACCGACTCGTTTATTGGCCTCTTTGTTTAGGGTTAGCCTGCCATCCAGCGATAATCGCATGGACACCACAGTGCAGCAGGCAGCGCAGCAGGCGCCCGCTTCGTCAAGTACTTGTACAGTAGAACCATTGGCTTATCAGTGAGCTCATCAACAATCGTGTGCGAATATTTGACAGCGTGCGTATGATGAATGTGATGACCGTCGACTGTGAGACCAGTCAGTCACATACGAGTCACACACGTAAAATTGCTCAAGTCAAGCAACATCCTTTCTGAACTCTGTAAAGACATCAAAGGAGTCATTCAGTATGTAAACTCGACTTGCCATTCGCCGTGGCATGAACGGAGCCAATAATAAAGTTGGAGGCCCGGCGCCGCGGAGAAATGGCTGGCTACGTTGGCGGCGTAGGCTGGCTGGGTGAGAAAAGCAAGCAAGGGATAGAACGAGAGCCATATGGCAGGGATCTTGAATTTGGTTCTGGACCTGAGTTCTCGGAGTAACTTTCAATTATCATTGCGTTAAGTTTCGCTTGCAAGCCCAGCAGAGCCTTTGAGCTGCCTGCCAGACCGTGCGTGAAGCGTCTCGTAAAGCTCCTGCTCGCTGCTGCTGTTTGTGTTGCAAAGCCTGATGGGCAATGGCACGTCGTCCAGTCTCGGAATTTGGCGAATTGGATGGCACAACGACCACCACTACTGCTGCTGCCACTGGTCCTCGTTCTAAAACGCATTTGCTCGACTCAACGACGGTGGATAGTAGGCTCGATTCACATCCGGACTCTGGCGCCGGATCATCACAGCAACAGGCACGCAAACGGGAACCCTGGCTATCGAGAAACAGATCAAAACATCAGTCGACCTCGAGTCCTCTCTTGGAGCCCTCGAGGGGAGGCTTTTACAGCTTCGTCCAGGCCGTCAGGAGAGCAGCAACCATATCATCAAGTCACAGCTGGTCTGACAGAACCAAAATGACTGCCACAGCGTCTTCCTCACAGTCGGGTAGAGGTGGTAATGGTGACAGCATCAACAACAGGTTGTCTCAACACATCAACACGGGCTTTACGTTTCCAACCCATTCGGTCGGCATGCAGAGTAAAAACACGGTCAACATTCAGGATCTCGTTACACCTATGAATCCTCAGACAAGTTCAAGCCTCAAGCCCATCGCCAGTCAATCAACACGGCATAATCGCTCTCACACCGAACCAGCAGTCTCCAAGTCCTTTTCGTCAAGGCTGTTTCACCATCACCATCACCACCCCGAGGCATCTTCATCCCGTGGCTCATCCCCTTGTAGTCGATCACAGAGTCGAAAACATGCACGTTCAGCAACTGTACAGACGATTTCGGCTCCCTATGGGTTGTCCATTGCAGCATACCGGCCCGTCCCAACGCATTCGTCGCTCAAACGAGTGTCAGAATCAATGAGAAACCCGGATTTGAGCACGCTAGATGCCGAACACGCCATTCTCTTGCGAGCGGGACCGAGCCATATGCAGTACCAAGTGGAAGAACTCGAGAATCGGAGACTCAAGTCATTGTCGTCGAGGGCATTACCGCTCGATTTTGATCAGCAGCGAGACAGTGGAGAGGATCCTCAGACCAGTTTGAATGCGGGCAAGCCGACAGGATTGCGACCGATTCTTGCTCCTTACAGCGAGGACGTTCATCGGAGAGATAACGTTCGAACCCACGGAACTCGGTGGGAACCACGGACAGCATGTGAACAAATGGTCATACCCAGGCCGCGACTTGTGGCACATCCACTCTCACCGCCAGATACACCTCAAATTAATGGATTGTACACTGAGGCACCCGAGTCTCGCTTTGGATTGTCTAGTGCGACTGCTCCACTGAACAAGCGAAGAGGTCCTTTTGTGACATTTGATCGATCTCATTCCCCAGGCACGCCCATGAGTGGTACAAGAGTCATGGAGGATACCGTTGAGCGAGAACAGGAACGTAGGGCATGGGCGAAATCTGCCGAATCGTTGCATCGGCCCCTGGCACTCAAGACCTCGGAAGCCGACGCTGCTCGTGATTCATCGGGACAAAGGAACAGAGAATCCGAAGACACTGAATTTGGATTCTTTCATTCAGGAAGTGAACGACGTTCGAGGTCAAGATCGAGAGTTCCTACCTCAGACAATAAACATGCTCCGGATCTTGTCATTGTCAATTCCCGAGCCACGGCAAATTCAAAACCATCGAGTACGAATACCCCGCCGTCAGAACCTCTTCCACGACCCCCTTCTTCAGATGCACAAAAGAGCTCAGAGCATGGCACCGTTGTTATTCTCGACCGGTCTTCGTCTTACCGCCAACAGGACGACAATGCTCTTGTCACGAGTCCTCAAGATCCGCCCGTTACCAGTCCACGTGGACCGCCCGTGCTAGGACCGGAACTCCCCATTAGTCCCGACTGGAACTCGTTGAAAAGCCCAAACGGGGCGGCAAGTACGAGCACGCATGCCACTGGATCTGTAGCACCAGAACCACTTCCCCCAGCCACCGCACGGGCTTTGGCGTCCCGATTGAACGGCACGCCTCGGCGGAAAAAGTCAACGATTGAAGAAGTCGTCAATCGCGCTCGGTCTTCAGCCATGATGCTTCACGGGGAAGATCCAGAAGTCTATGCGAGTCCTCAGTACAATGATGCGGCTACTGCTGGAGGTATCAAGTTTTATAATGGACCATCCAATAGGCGACAGATTTTGGAAGCTGCCGGGATCTTGCAGGCCTCGATGAATGGCAGCTCGGGCCAGCTGGATACCCTCAATGAAGGGCAAGAGTATACGGGTTCATCCGCTCCCACGGGCATGATGGCATCGCGAGCACCGAATCGTCAGCTAGCTCACTCGGTATCAAGGTTGAGCTTGAGGTCCGAGAAGATTATCGATGAATTTTCTCAATATACACAGGCAAGTAGTGATTCGTGACAACGTTCCAAAGTGGTGGCTATTTGCTTACCGGTGATGGTCTCACACATTTCACAGAGCAAGTTTTTCTCTCGACCTGATTCGACATGGACGGCGCCGCTTTCCATTGCTGAAGCTGAAGATCGGGTCTCTTCCTTGTTGGGACCAAGAAAATCCACGAACAATGGCTTCAACCGCTATTCGCAATTCTCCCGCGTCTCGAAAGAATCTGGGTTGACTTACACATTCAGTACACCAGCATCCAAGGTCCGAGGTGGAGGAGAAAGTTCGGAAGAGGAAGCAAGTGGCGAGAATGGGGGACTCGAGATTGCGACCCCGGAAATGGGTTATGATGCGTACAAGGGTCAGATGGGCTTGGCGGCTCCGTTTGAAGAGCAGGGTCCAAGTGTTCACAATGGTACCATGACCAATGGAGATGATCGTGCTGGGGATGAAGAGGCTGATCGATGGGAGGACCCGGATGATTTGCCTTTGGAACGGCCCATGATGGCGGGGCTGTTCCAGGGATCGCCTTATGTCGAAAGCCCAGACCATCCGTTTGACAGAGGAAACCATGTCATTCGAAAAACGAGCTCCGAGAACAGTGAGTTTTTTCAAGCTCGTGGCACCCATCTCGAAAGTATTGCAAAAATCTGACTGTTTGGGGAACGGACAGCTCTCCTCAAAGTCGGAATGGTGCCGTCTGGCATCCCAGCTCATCGCTCGCCATCAATGGACCAGCTCATAGACGCTTCTTCAGCTAAAGGTCGTGGGAGCGTTGTCCCCGACTACGTATCAGAAAACCCTTCGCCTGCGTTGTCCTCTATCCATGCTCTGCCCAGAAAGCACTCACTCAGCAACCTGGCAGCAGGTCTCCCCTCAAAAGAGTCCAACTCGACACTGAGTTCGTCTCACCACCAGTATGCAGCGATCCCAGAGGAGGACGATCACACGCCTACATCAAACGATGTCGTTCCAAGCCCAAGCACACCTGCCATTTTTTGGTCCGATACGTCTGGACAAGGAGATGCTTTGAAGATGATGAAAAACTTTCCTGCGCCGCCCGGAACGCGCTTGGTGAATGGACGCCATCCTTCGCCACCCGAGGAAGTCATCTTGTCGAATGAAGGAATCACGAATGGACATGCCAGTTCTTGAGTGCTCTCTCACAAAAAGTTGTAGTATCCTTTTGATTCTTGGGTCACAATATTGCTATGCGATAGTTGTAGATGACTGATCTAGATGTCTCTTGTATCCTACTATTTTTTGCACTTGTTGCTTGTTTAATACTGCACGAACAATACCCTTGAATTGTGACGACTTGAGCTTTCGACTACAGTAGCTGTATCTCAATGACAGTCAAGTAGCAGCTGACACGTGATGTCAAAACGAGGTCAATCGGCCGATGAATAGTCCGACGTGCTTCCGACTGTCGGTGAGAGAATACACAGTACAGTAATCTAGGAGGGCATGATTATCTAGACAGTATACTGGTGGAGTATCATTGAGCAGAGAAGCTTGCGAATCATTTTGAACGGATGGATAATCTCGAGCATCCTCAGGAACAAGCATGCGATGGTCCCAACGGTCCACGAGCAGAGTCTGTCGACGACGACACGATCCATGTAGATTTGGACAATAAACACTTGGCTGCCCGAGGCCAAAAGCGTAAACAAGCCGCTTCTTCACGATCCGGAACGCCCAGCACAGTCATGAGTGATGATGCTCTGGTCGGTGGAGATGCTTCAGCAAGGTCGAGTGAAACACCCGTGACTCACAAGTATGGGAAATCGAGACTTGATGAAGATGCGAGACTGAGAGTGGTTGCCAGAATGGGGACGAGGGTTCAAGGATCCGGTGATGGCTTGGATTGCGGGGAAGAGTGTTTTATGTGGACAGACTTGCCCATGAATCGACTTGGTCAGTGCCCTTCAGAGCTAGCTTACTCGAGTGAAAAAGATGGTGTAGCTCACTGTATAAGCCATGATTCGCAGGTTTTCGGTATATACCTTGTGCCAATGGACCACGCTCTTCGGAATCTTCGCACCCTGGAGTCTTTCCCCTCTTTCGCCGGATACCTCAACCTTCGATACACATAGACGATCAGTCCAAGACTTCAGAGCTTACCACGTCTGTTGGACCAATACAGCCCACACCAGAGACTCAATCGTTGGATCACGAAGCAAGACCCAAGACTGACCCTTCGCTCGGGGGTGTTCACATTGATTGGCAGGATCGGTCCGCATTCTTGAAACTGTCTCCATCCGCTCTTACCTGCACGGCCGAAAAAGGTTTCAGGAGCGGTCGTGCGAATGTAGGCGTAAGAGAAGGCTCTTGGTACTTTGAATGTATCGTACTCAAGGGTGGAGGTGAGGGATCAAGCAAAGGACAACCAGTCACAAACCACGGCGAACCCCCTAGCTTTGCAACAATGACAACAAGTGAACAAGGGTCGCACAACAAGCTAGGCAAGAGTCTTCCCAAAGGTTCCGGCCCTGGAGACGGTGCTCATGTGCGTTTTGGCTGGGCAAGACGAGAAGCAACCATCAATGGTCCTTGTGGCATGGATGCCTATTCTTGCGCCATTCGAGATTCATCAGGCGAGGTGGTGACTCGAGCGCGGCCGAAGCCGTATGGAGTCCCGTTTGGGACTGGTGATGTGGTGGGATGCTTGATCCATCTCCCCGGGCAGGACGAATTCTCAAACCTGACCGATCCGAGAGCGAAAGAGCAAGCACGGTCAGACAAGAAACATCTCGAAAACGATCCGCTTGACCCTGGACGAATTGTTCGAAAACGCTACCCCCTCTACTACAAGGGCCAACACTATTTCGAAATGGTAGAATACCCTGTCGCCAAGGAAATGGAAAATCTATCTGGCAAAGACGACAAGGACTTGCCCAGTGACACACCAAAATGTGAAGAATCGGGAGTTAGTGCACTCTCAACTGATCCCTTGTCAAATCACAAAGCCAGCTCCACTCCTTTACCCAATGGTAACACGAAATTAGTCCCCAATAGCCGCGCTACAACAAAAAACACTGCAAATGGCAAGGCAGGGAAGGCCGTGAAAAAAGGTCGAAAGGTAGCGGCCAATGAAGCCAAAGAGGAGGACAAGGAAAAACTTATACCACGAATCAAGGGCTCAAAGATTTCCTTTTTCCTGAATGGCAAGCCCATGACCCCTGATAATCGTCCAGCATTTCAAGACTTGTTCAACTATCTACCTCTGCGACAAACGGAAAAGGAAGCACTTGCAAGAAAAGCATTCGAAAAGGGAAGCACTTCAGATGCGTTGATGAAACAAAAAGAAAACCCGCACGACGATGGGACGTTGGGATATTACCCCTTTGTATCCTGTTTTGGAGGCGCCAAACTCAGATTCAATCCTGGCCCTGAATGGGAAAAACCAGTCAAGGATGAAGATTGGGGACTTGGACAACGGGTATCGCCAGACGGACAAGCTGAGCCCATAATTCCCCGACCAATCAATGATCGATGGGCTGAGTTCCGTGCAGAAGAAGTATTCTATGACGAACTGGACGATGAGACGGACTTGGCCAACCTGCGCAAGTTTGAAGAGGAGAAACGAAGAGAGGCAAGTTCTCAGAGTGCCAGAAGGAGCACTGCCAAAGGTAACACGAAGCGTAGCAAGGCTGCCGCTACCAAACAACGTGCAGCCAACAAGCTTCCAAGTTCCTTGGCAAACGAAATGCTGCTCGGCAGAGAGTTTTCACCGGGATCCAGCCCTGCCCCAGAAAGTATTGTGACTGGTCAGACTGGGTCAAGGGCCTCAACCCCTCTAGCTGGACAATTGGAAAACGGAAACGATTCTGACTCTGAAATGCAGGTGCCCATGGCGGCGACGATGGAGACGACAATGGAAATCGACCTGGATGCACCAACCGCACCACCTCACGAGGAGGAAGCAAGCGAAAGAGCAGAGTCTTTGTCCGGCGCGATTTAATGCCACCGCTTGCTTGCAAGCCTGCACAATGGGCGAAAGTTCCACTGGATCATACAAGTATGTTCAGGGTGATACAAATCGAAGAGAGACACCGTAAATCGAAAAGTTTCAAGGGCCTCGAAGTGAATATGGCCTTTGCAAAAGTACAACAAATCAAAATATCGGCCGAGGCGGGATGGGACTCTGGGTCTCCCATGGGTGTTGCGTCGTTGGCGAACTGGACTGCAACGCTTCCGCCAGTGTGAGCTGTTTGGTCTTGGGAACACCCGTCACGCTATCAACACTCCAGCTTCTTGATCTGGACATCACTCCTGGGGGACCGGCATTTTCTCGCAGAGACATTCGAGGTGTGGGGTCAGGGGACAAGTTATCTCTATGAGGTTGAGGCCGGGAAATTGCACTTTTCCTCAGTTCTTTGAGGCGCTGAACATTGCGTGCGATCGGATTCCGCTTGTCAGATTTGAGAAAGCTACTTTCGTGGTAGCTTTGCCGGGCGAGGCGGTCTCTCCGTATCCGTAGCAGGGAGTAGACGGTCATGATGGCGATCATACCCGCAACCCACCCCAACACGACTGATGGAACATGACAAACCCGCGTCAAACATTCAAGAGCCTGTCCAAGGTAATTCCGGGATGATGTACACTCACAATATGCTCGCCAATTCCAATCAAAATGATACGGCGCATCGATACTCAATAACGCAACATCCTGATTGTTCGTGGGTTGAGGCGACGAGGTCGCCCGCATTGATTGAGTACTGGCGATTATCAGAGAGCTCGAAGATGGGGACATTGTGCTATATGTGATCGAGGTGAGAGAAGCCCATTCAATGCAGGAGTCTGCATTCGACTCAAGTTTCCCGCACCGTCTTACTTACTCGTTTGATGCGACTGCATAGTCAAAATACAAGAATCCACCCGTATTGGTCATTCTCAACTTGTGAAGTGACTCGGGTTCCAGTGCATCGGCTTGAAAAATGGTCGCATTGGGCTGAAACTCTGGAGCCCAAGTTTGCTGTACACCCTCGAGGAGACGCCCATCCATTGTAACGGTGAAATTCCCTGCGTTTGGTCCCTTGAGACCGTAAACAATAATGTGTGATTCTCGGAAGCTCAGTTCGGTCCATGCGTCTGTGGTGTTGGTCCAGCTACATCAAAGTTTGTCAGCGCTTGCACTTTGTTTTGAAAGACAAGAGTCTCGAGCAAAAAATAATGTTTCGCGTACGAGATGGAATTGTTGAAGAAGCGCTGCAATCCAAATTGCCTTATAGCTTCGACTTGCTCATCGCTGATACTTTCGATCTGATCCTGTTACGAGGCGACCAACGAGATTGAGTGAGGGACTTGCAAATGACATGAATGTATGCTTGCTTACTGGCCGAACCATGTTCCATCTATGTCGATTAGAATCACCGGGAGGGAGCAGCACGGATTCACTAGACCGTTTGACAGCACGAGGACTCAATAACTCTTTTACTTACCCTCCCGACTGCTGCAGAGACTCGGTGTTCCATTTCGAATCATCTATGATCTGGGCTGCCAATGCTGTCAAACTGTGACAGTCAAAGACAAAGGGATCCGATTGGCCACCTTGTTGCTACCTGTATCTCATACTACCCGTGGACTGACCATAGCACTTGAACGACGATTATGAGGGCCAGCAGTCTTTGACCAACAACTACGAGGGCTGTGCTCGGACTGGTCATTTTGCTGGCTTGAGGGGTTGGTTTTTGGTCCAGATCAATAGTCGAGAGTCTCAAGTCATCGGGTTTTGATCTCGCATGTGCGGAATGACATGGGGCCCTCGTTCACGGTTATGTAGCCTATGCTGACCTCTTGTCCAACACCATCTCCAATCATCCCCTTTCAAAGGACATGCGAGACCCACAAAGTGTCCTTCAGCTCCTTGCGCACGTTGTGCGAGTCGCACGCAGACAGGGTTCCTTTGGGCAGCGATCAATTGAACGTTGCGTCGGCATGGAGCCATGCTATCGCCGTACCCATTGATACATTGACATGAATCTACAGAAAGGGAAAGATCAAGAGATACAGGAGGGGCATTTACACACTTGTATATGCCGTCTTACGGAGACTTGGAAGATTTCGTTATTCCACATGCCGCGCGTCCACTCGAGCAATCTACAGATTTCCCTCGATAGTCTTGTAAATCTTCCCGTCATGAGCAGCGCGTCTTCGATACTTGCCGCTCCGACTGCCATTCCACCATTTGCGAAGGTTTCCCACCATCCTGGCTAGAGGCTTTTCGGCGTATCGTTCAAACATGACACAGAGACCAATATTGGCGATGACGATTCCCAAGAGGACAAACTTGAAATCGGTGGTCAGACCAATGATATCCAGAATTGAAGAGACGGTCTTTGAGGGAGCAAGCAAAACGTAGGTGCTGAAAGCGGATAACACGGCAAAGCACGCAACAAGAGAGACTGACAAGAATGCATGCATGCATGTGTCAGCTCAAATGACTTGTAATGGACGGCGTAGAGACTCACTATTGGTGAAGATGGGTTTGCGGTATGGGGGCCCGACACTGAAAATGATGGCGACCAAGATGTACTGGAAGCATGAGACAAGGAACAAGGTCGTGTTCTCAAAGTTGAATGTCTCAAGCTTTTCATTGTCGACGTCTGGGAGTTTGTACCTGTTGCGATCGTTGCTTCGTTAACGTTGAGAAGTTCCAATGTTCCTAGCCATCACTGTAACTCACCAGGGCTGTTGCCGTACCAACCAAAAGACAAAGACTTGAACCGCAAAGTTGATGATGGTCTGTCCAATGATACTGGTCAAGACCTTTTTGGACACCAGGCTTGCTGTAGGGCGTTTAGGATGAATCTTGGGGTAAGGAAGAGTTCGGCCCACTGTTTTTCGGATGGTTGGTTGGAGGGTAAGCGCCATTGTCCACATCAGGGAAAGTTTGTGATGACTCACTCGCCACAGCGATCGGGATGATAATAAACAAATCAATGTAGAGGAACCTGTACCGTAGTGGTGTCAGTTTGACACTCAGCGATGTGCAGAAAGAGATTGGATCCAGTTACGCACTGGAAGTCTCCGAGACTGGAAGCAAAGCTGTACAGCAACGTGACAGTCGTGAACTGAATCAACGAGTACAGAGCCCTGAATGACAAGACAGTTATCAGTTAGATCCCGAGCATCGAACAACAAGTTTATGATGACTTACATAAACTTGAAGCAGCTAAAGCTAGTGACAAGTGCGGCTCGCCCCTCCCTATGTTGGAAAAACCATTCAGTACGGTCTTCCATCAGGCACGCAACGGATCGCACTCACTTGATGACTTCAATGACACAGGAGATATCAGTGACTCGACTCGTAAAAGGTGCTGCTACCGAGGCCTCGGCTTCTGAAAGCGAGATACCAATGTCTGCAGTCTTGAGAGCTCCACAGTCATTGGCACCATCTCCGCAGAACCCGACTGTGTAGCCGAGACTCTGGAGCCTCTCGACCAATTCTGCCTTTTCATCGGGAGACATTCGCGCAAAGATGACGCCCTTGACAAGCATCTGTGCGAGTCACGATATCGTTTAGTCAGAGTGAGATGTCAATCAGTGGGGAGAGTGACGAGCTTACCCGTTGCATAGTCTCAAGAGGGGAGAATTCCAACATCCATCGGAAAACGTCTCCGGTCAATGCCAATTGGTAATCGGGCTGTTCGGTTTCTCCTGGGTCAAAGCCCAAAGCATGTTCACGAATAATGGGTTTAAGAGAGTACGAGTCCAGCTTGTGCTTGTCATCATCTACACTGGTCCATTCGACTTCAGAGTCTTCCTGGTTGCTTCCACCTATTATTGACGGGGAAAATTGGATGCTCATGAGCCGTGATCGACGTGAATGAATCCACTCCAACTCACCAGTCAAAAAGGTAGGAATATAAACGCTGGCAGAATGAGACACTAGCCCACACTCCCGCGCCACGCTGATGGCCGTTCGAACATTGTCCCCGGTGACCATCCGACAAGCGATATGCGCGGACCGCAACGCATGAATAGCAGGGGTAGTCTCTTCCTTGAGTTTGTTCTCGAAAACAATGAATCCCAAGAATTGGAGACCGCTTTCCGCTTGTTCACTACCATTCGGAGGGACGAATCAATCCAGACCACAAAATTTGAGATATGAGCGGGCATTTCATCGACTCGTGAGCGGTCATTTTTTAATCGAGGGCTCACCGTTTCATTCGCTGGGCTTTCAGCCAAGTCAATCCTTCCACGCTCTTGCTGGCAATCGCAATCACACGGAACCCATTACGCGTATAGTATGACAACATGTCATCGTAATCCTTGGGGACTGTTTCCTCAGACAAGTCCGCTATCAGTGCACTGGAAGGCATGGCAGTGAGCTTGCACGTGCGTCCTTGACTCACAAGACTCTGGATCACAAATATCGGGCATGATCTCGGGGGCCCCCTTGACATAGACTTCCATGCTGTTTGCTTTGAGTCGCTTGACAATGACACTCATCCGTCGCAGCGAGGAAACGAAATCAAACGTTCGAATCACACCCAACTCGAGGAAATGCGCATGCTGTGGGTTTGCCCCAAAAAGACAAAAGTGGTGAAAAGGATCAGATTATTGGCTTTGTCTCAACAACTCGATGTGAGACCTACCTTTCCTCCAGACTTGAGCGCGTCCTCCAATTTCCACCTCTCGCCTCCTGGGGGTCTGACAATAGTCTGTACAAGCGTTTGAGGTCGATCCACTACCCGTGCTTCTTTGGACAGCGCATCGCCATTGGCAGCCGCCGCCGGTTTACTTCGTCCCTCATCGAGCGTCCATTGAGTCCATTCAAACATTTTTATGTCCAACGGATCCCCAAGAATCTCTCCGTCAATCAACTTGAGTGAATGACAAGTGGCAAGCGCATACAGCAGCGGTGTTTTCCCATCGACGCCTCCTCGGTTCGGTACTTCGGCCACTTCACTGTGTAGCTCGCTGAACCGTTCGCTATACTTGTCGACCGTACGCACACCGAGAACATCGAGACCTTCTTCGGTCAATGTTCCCGTCTTGTCAAAGCAAAAGACATTGACCTTTCCACCGATATTGACTCGCGTGGGTGAAATGCAAAACACGCCCAACTTGCGTAGCCTCTCAATCGCAAAAGTCGTCCCAATCGTGAGCGTGGCCGGGAGAGCGGGGGGTACGACAATGGTAATGAGGTCGAGCGCACGGACGAGAATCGTCTGCCATTCGATGCCCATGCGAACAAATTGGACCGAGCTGACGGCGAAACCAAACCCAGCAATGATGGCGAGAACACCGATAAAGCGCATAGAGTCTCGATAAAACTTGAAGCCCATGGGTTTGGGGAAGAGCATGGAACGGACCAGCGCACCCTTGGTGGTATTGAATCCAGTTCTGGTGACCATGGCCAATGCCCTTTGACTGTCACTCTTGCCGTTGAGTCCCATGATGGAGCCTCCAGGACGCACGCGAATGATTTTGGTTCCCGAAAACAAATAATGTTTGGCCATTTCAGAGTCGACTTCTGTGCTTCCCTTTTTGTCCTCTCGCGCGAGCGCTCGAATGGTATCGTCCTTGACGGGGACTTTACTGACAGGGACAGATTCTCCGGTCAACATGGATTCGTTGACGATGGCATCTCCAGAGAGCAGGAGAGCGTCACATGGGAAGGTGGTCAAGCTGGGATCAGACGCCTCAAAGATATCACCGGGAACCATGGAAGCCGAGTCCCTCGTTTGCCCTGCAAATAGAGAATTCAAGTGAGACGTGTTCGTGCCTCGAATACGCGTTTGATTCACTTACATTGCCCATTCACCAAGACTCGGACATCACAGCTGAACCGAGACATTTCGCGCATACGTTGAATGTTCTGTGGCACAAAAAGAGTGGAGGATCACGACCGTGTGTGTGTGTGTGAGCGGCTCGACCTTGATGTAAACAAAAAAAAGTCATCCACGCTCACCCTTTTCGTTTCGATCAGACTAGACAGGATACTCGTGACACTGATGAGGGCGATCGCAAAGGCATAGTAGTAATAATCGTCGAGAGACCAGAGGATGATGGAGGCGATTTGAAAGACGTAGAATGGATGGAGGACCTATGTGGTGGTGATTGGTTTTTGTACATTAGCAAAGGGTGCCCAAATGATACCCACGAAAAAAAACTCCCTGACAAAACCCACCTCATCCAAGAGCAGACTGATGGTCCCTTTGCCCTCAATGTCTACAACATTGTCACCAAAGAGCACTCGCCTCTGTACCCTCGTCTCCTCATTCAGCCCACTTGCAACCGCCTTGATGCCAGTCCATCGAGGATCTCTCCAATCCCGAACCATGCACCATCGACCGGTAACGGGATGCAAGGCGAATTTGGTATATCGGTATTCTGCCGTTTGAAGAAATCCCATGGTCTTTTCGAAATGGGTACCTTGCTCTAGATCGACGCTGATGAGGTCCATGGCGCCACCTACGGATGTGCCGATAGGTTTGGCAGCAGCGGCCGTGCCACTTGAATTGGATTCAGCAGCTGTCGTGATTGACGGGGCCTTGGATCCCGTCGCTGGGGTAGGGGCTCTAGTAGACGATTTAGCAGCAATAGGTGCAGCCGCCGATGGGAAGACAGTCGAAACGGGGTACGGATACGGCACAATGGTTTGAGGGACGATATGAAGATCGCCATACGGCGTTTCGACGACCAACCACCCCTTTGAGCCGGCCTTGTTGAAATCACGTTCTTGCCCACACGCCTTGACCCAGATATTAGGGACCCAACGACCAATCAAGCCGAGAATCCCAAACGATGCGATGCACCCCATCAACCAAACCACACTCTTGATCGTGTGAGTAATGTACCCAGTGAACCGGATAGTCAAGTCTTCATCGGGCAAATTAATCGTTTGACGTGACCCGAGCGCTTCATTCTCTTCAAACTGTTGCACCGGCAGCTGTTCCCCATTTTCCCCGAAAAACATGTCAGTCCCCATCAAGGGGATAGGCGAGGACGGACGAGACTGAGGAGGGAGCGAAGTATCATCTGCTAGTGACGAGTGAAACGACCCGTCGCCGCCATGTCCATCTTCGGAACCGTAATCTTCCTCATTGGATGAGTAACCCCAATTCTCTTCGGAACTCTTGTATGAAGCATCAGACATGCGACGACGTGATGACATGGACGCCCGAGAATGAGCCGCAAAGCTTCCCCGGGAAAGTCGGCGAAGCACGCCGCCCGACTCGGCGTCATCGTCTGCACGGTTTTGCTGGTTGAACCCGAGTACAGACGCAATACGGGGAAGTAACCCAGGGCTTGAAGGGGGCGGAACATCTTCCTGTCCTTGAGAAGAGTACACATCCCCATCGTAATCCCATTCAGCATCGCTCAATGCCATTGACTGCCTCGATCTCCGGCTGGTATCCCTAAACAATGGCGGGCGTTGTTCGTCTGACTGGTCATATCCATTGTGATTGTTGCGAGAGTAGTCTGAATACCGACTGCTGTTTCTCCTCGAGCGAGGTGTGCCGCCACCACCTCCGCCGTTGAAGCCAAACGGACGGGATTCACTGTAGCTCATTCGTTGACGGGATGACGAGCGCCGTAAAGCTATACTAGGCCGTCGACGGGCTTGCTCCATGAAATGCATCGAGGTGATAGACGAAGGGACCGAGGCACCGGCTTCACCTGCCCAAATCGCCGGGGAGCCTATGGAAAAACATAGAGATCAGTAAGAGTTTTTGTGACTTCTCAGCTTGATGGTCCCTCATTCCCAACGCTTTGCAGAATCCCAAGGGCACACCAAAGAAAAGAAGACTCACCCGTCTCGCTCTGTCCAATCGTCGCTTGTTCATCCTCTTTTTGCTGCTTGATAGCCTGGGCAATTTCTGCTGCAGATGCATTCTCGGTGTAATCGTAATCGCCTTCAGTGGGCGCTCCAGTAGCAGCTGCTCCTGAAGCAGAGGTAGCAGCAGCGTGAGAGGAAGCACCACCACCATCACTTGCTGTTCCCGTTTCTTCGTGGACGAGGACACGGTCCGGATCGACATTATCAAAGTCGCCCATGTCTGGCCAAGCGATCAAGAGTACGACGAGTACCAAACTGTGAAGAGAGAGAGATGGAGAGAGGTTGACCGTCGTGGGTGGTTGATTCGAATGGCCGGACCCCTATACGCCTTCATCGCTTCACCGTCGATTCATTCAAGCGCAACCGCTCGCTCGCTCGCTCCTTTTAGATGCCGCCGGTCGTCACATGCATGCGTTCCATATTCCATCCATCCATCCGACTTTGATGAATCCCCTTGTCTCTCGACGATACCTTCAAACTATTCCAGACGTATCAGTCAAAACATTTGCAAAGTGATTATGATGCATCATTCTATAGGGGGGTTATCTCCCGATATACAACTATTTCGAATCATCAACAAACCGGACAAAGAGCCCTCATCTAGACAACGAACCGGCGCTCTACTTTGCAAGTCCCATAACGTGTCCGGTACTCTGCAAGCCCGCTGAACTAGGATGGCACGGTAATGGGGGAATCACACTCGTCGTCGGACCATTCCTCTGAACATGTTGGCGTGGCTCGGGTGTCGACCAAGCAGGCCTCATTGGACCGTCGCTACTGGGTCGTTCCGATGAATGGTGGTCGTGGTGGTGATGATGAAGCATTTTCGAGGCCGCTCGTCGTTGGCCTTGCATTCCTTGAACCGTCACGGACCAGGCTCGTTCCATGGCTTTCCACAACAATTCATTATCGATCCCGAGACAAACCACGTTTGACCAGAGTTTGTGAATGGTTTGAAGTCGGGAGAAAATGGCGGTTACGGGTAGTGATGCCATTCGCTCGACGGGCGTTTTGGCTGGGAGTGGTGATGGTGTTGCGGTCTTGGATGATCGACCAGTATCGGCCAAGTCAATGTGCGGTGGAAGGTCCAACAATGCGTAGAGGAGACGAGCGGGATCGGGAGCATAGAGGTAATGGTGAAGGAGTGAAAAGGTACTGGGATACGGGACGGCAATGTGGAGCATTGGCAAGTCCATGACGGCACTCAAGAGGGGTTCAGTGTCGTGAGTTGGCAAGGCTGGCGTGGGAGTCGTCTCTCGAGACCCATGTTCGACTGACGGAGCTGTTGGTGGTGGTGGTGGCGTCGTGTCATTCGTGGGGTCCACTTTCGTCTCTCGACTTGACGTTTCCGGCAGGACCCAACTCTCTCGAACGTTGAAATACGCCTTGGGAAAGCGGGAACACTGGGTTGCATACACCAAATGACTGTTCGAAAACACACGACCTGTCAGTCATACGTCAAGCAACTGTCTCATGTAAGTACCACACTCACTGGCCAGGCATTAACCTCCCGACTTCTTCTTTGGCTTCGGCAAGACGAGGATCATGGACACGACTGCTTCGGATAGCCAAACAGCAATCCGGTTCAAACCCAGCCAGTTGCTTGCGTTGTTGGCCATCGTTTCGGTCCAACTGGTTCAACATGCTGTCGGGGATTCCGAATGGAAGCGCCGAATCAAATGTCACTTCAAACGGTCCCACTGATCTTGGTTTGGCAACTGACGTGTTGCGTGGGGGCATGTCAGATCCATCTGTCGTCGTCTTTTCGTCGTCCGTCGATGACAATGACTCGCAGGGAAATTTCAAGACGTCCATGACTTCTGCGGAACTTGATCGAGAGCGAGCCGGTGGTTTACGTGAGTCTGGTCGGGTATTCATCTGGTGAGGCTGAACAGGTCTATATAGCGAGGCAGTGTGGAGAAGCCTTTTTGATACGGTTTCGAGGTTGGTACGAGCGGACAAGAGTGACTGTGCGTGGGTGCAATCAAGTCAGAGTGAGTTTTCGAACGAATGAGACAGTCTGAACGGCGGCGACTGGACTCACTCGTTTCAATACAGGACAAGCCTGTGCAAACGTTTCTTGCGTGACTTGGTGCACATGTGGTCTAGGCAAACTCTGCGGAATCTGCATTCGTACGCTTGTTGGGAGCTGTTCATTGCGTTGATAGATGGGATCCAGTATGGACATTGAAGAACCACCATGAGAGGAAGCGGATGGCGCAAGTTGAGATGCCGAAACCATGGGAAGAGGTCGGACCCGTCTTGACGTGAACGTAGGCACCTCGAGCTTGTCCGTCGTGGGAGCCGAAGCTGCCGATCCATCCATGTCAACATCGGTGATCAAGATGCTCGCTGGTGGGGCTTTCCGACGTCCGACGAGTTTGGAGGGAGTGGTCGTCGTCGTCGTCGTGTCCATTGATGGCTTTTCTGATTTGCCTCGAGTGGACGATAGGGGTAATCGATTCTGATCTCGTGAGGAATGATGAAGAGGTACATTTTCACCCAGAGCGAGACGCTTGACATGGTGATGGTGGTGAGTAGGGGGTCTGGCCGTGGCACGACGAGGACGGTCGTAGGGTGATTTGACCCTATTGTTTGCCAAAACCGAGGAAGTAGCAGGTGGGTGAATAGAACGAGCTCGAATCATTTCCGAGTAGAGTTGATTGAAAGGGGCTCTTGGAGGTTTGTATATGGTTGCAGCAAGAATGTGCCACCCAAATGTCGACTAGAGTCAATGATACAACAGAGATCAAGACACTGCTGCCATGCTGTTTGAATTGGACAGTGTGATATATATTCACCCTGCCTTTACCAGGATCAAGGGATGCTGAACGTCTTGTTTCAACGACTCAAGGGATTCATGGATATCATCATGTCGGTACTCTTTGGCCGACGAACATCATCAGAGTTGCCACCGCTGCTGCTGCCAGCTGCCAATGAATCCTTTGGAGTGTTTGTATGCAAGTGTAGGATGTCGTTTGGCTGCTCGACTCAAAGGGACAAGCAGCTGTTTGGATGGTTTCATGTTGACCGGCGAGTATGGAATTGACACGATGATGTCCTTTGCCACGTAATACACGGTGAAGAGCGTTTCGACGGGATCGTCGCTGGGCGATTTCGGCTGAGCGACCACGTATCAGCATGTAACTAGAGTAAGTATATGACAGGTGGACTCTGGTGTACGTTGGCCATGGTGACAACTGACAAGTTGCTGACAAGTGAAAGCATTCGAGCTGGAGCACCGTGATCATGGTAGATGACAATGGGCTAGCATTGAGCATGGCATTGTCGAATAACTGCATGACCGTGTTGCCTATGCATGAGCAACCTGTCTACTCTATACTCTGTATGTCCATCTACTCTATACTCTACATGTTTACACTCTATACTCTATCTACACTCTACATGTCTACACTCTACACTTTATACTCTCTATCTAAACTCTCCATGTCTAGAGTCTACACTCTACTGCGCTGCCCGCCTGGAATTCCGAATGGAAATGTGGCGCGCGGGGGCAGCTGAACGGCAGAATCGAATTCAACTTCAGCCACTGGAACCAGCAGCAGAGACGCGAGAAGTGAGCAAACGAGTGAAAGAGCATAGAGAGGACTCGTACGTTGGGAGCAGCACATTAGACCACTGCCCAAGGTCGACCACTGGAATCAAGAGATCAAGGGGGAGGGTATCGTTGCCCGGCTAGCTAGCTTCCTACTACTCGATTGGTCAGTTTGCTGCCGGCAACAAGACCAGACTCCCGACGACTGGCTCTACTTGTTCAAGTACTCGAACGCCGCCGATGAGTGGCCTACTACTGGCTCATCAGACCGACTCAACGACCCAGGAGGATACAAGCGACACCAGTCAGGAGGATTCGCCACTGGATCGTTCAGCGTCCCCCGAACCACTGGATCTCTCACCCACCACCACAGCAACGTCATTCCACCACACTTGCCAAGATCATTATCCATCGCCACCTGCCAAACCATCACCTGCTGCTGGGCTTGGCCGTCGTGCCGACAGTCTTTCGGTCAGGTTCGACTCGAAAAGACACAATACCATTGGCTTGGAAAGCATGACATCGTTGAGCAACAACTCGTCGAGGCAAGGATCGACGAATGACCTGGACCATGGACGACTAGACGAAAACGATGGGGCAGAAGCAGCAGCAGCAGCAACAAGCCTAGACGACCGCTCACGTAGCTTGCAAAATCAAACGCCCGATTCCGTCATGCATAGCGAGACGTCAAGCAGTAGTAGTAGCAGTCTAGCCTCGGAGTCGCCTCACCACCACGACGAAAAGGTGCATTCTGCTGCTGCTGCTGCTGGTGGTGGTGGTCATGCCGGCCCAACGACACTTGCCGAGTTTTTCGATGAAGAGGATGATTCCTCTGACGAGCATGAAGACGAATTTGAAGACGAACATCCTCCAGTCTTTAACCGAACGTATTCCTGCCCTTTGCCAGCCAGAGTCGCCAAGTCGTTTGCTCGTCCAAGTGCTTCACATCGACCGAGCATCAGCAGTGTTCACCATAGCGAGACGACACCGCTGTTGAGTGATGGATCAAGTACATCAGCACCCGTGTCCAACCTCATGACCCCTTCCATCAACAATGTAGCACTTCAAGAACTCTCAAGTGAGCTTTCCGACTCGTTGCAATCCGCCATACAAACCCTGCTCCACCTTTCGCCTCCCCACCTACTTGATAATGCAAAGGAACAGTATTCCGGCACCACCGTACAGTTTCCCACCACCAGTCTATCAGCCCTGTTGACCACCATGAAGGGTCTCAATTACTTGTCGGCCAACGTCTCTCAATTATGTGACGAACCCCAACAACACCACCCGTCCGGTGGTCATACCAAGAGTGCCCCTTCATCAAGACACCCTACACTAAGCATCTCCGATCCTGATGGTAAAACGACACTCCCCGCCATTTCAGGACTTCCCGCCCCTCGTGCACTTGCTCGCTCCCGACCGGGAACCCCTGCAACCTCGGCGGCAATCGCTGAAAGAGCCATCCCGGAGCCTGTCATGGAGGGTATTCTCGATCGATCCACAAAGGAACCCGAAGATTTCGATATCGGAGAGCTGCTACAGAGTACGGCTGATTTACTCGGAGGTCATGCGGCACAGGCTGGGGTCGAGATGGTCTTGTTTCACGGAGATGTCGGGATCAAGCATACAAGTCTTAGTGGAGATGGAGAAGGGCTGGGTTACGCCATGAGCTATGTAAGTGTAGCGTTGCAAAATGTGATGGATCGATACAGCGACTAATGTTAAAAACGCTTTCAGGTAACACGGCAAATCTTGAATGTCTGCAAGTCGGGGGATACCATCGAGCTGGGTCTTCAAGTGATACCCCAGTCTCCATCCCTCACCCCACGCGTCAACTGGCCACTCACGGCGTCTGAACTCGAAGACACCAAACGTGCGAGCCACATTTCGATGGAAGAAACCGGCATGATATCATCAGGCGTCGGCGATACGAGTTTAGAAATGCAAGGTGAAGAATCCACAGGCCCACTATTGTGCACGCTGGAAATTGTTCATACTTTCAAGGACGAATCCGAACAAGATGCCATGGTCGCCACCCCGAGGCCCGATGATATGCCACCCCCACCCTCGGGTTCTGGCTCAGCCGGGCCGCGGCAAGAACCCTCGTTTGACGGGTTACTGTGTCGGCGAATCTTGTCCCATGTTCACGCCCTACTGCGCAAGGGCGAGTCCACGACGGACGAATCATCCTACTTTGCCACTGCGCGAGGCCAAACAGCACAATCACGGACGTACGAGCTCTCTGTCCTCTTGGCTCGGGGCGAACCCATGGATGATAACAAGCTGACCGCCGAAGAAGAGTCTGTGAGGCAACCTTTCCCGCAATTCAAGCTCGATCGAGAACCTACATTGGCAGAGTTGTCTCATTTTGCTACCACGTCTCTTCGTGGCAAACGCGTCGAGCTTCATGCTAGCTTGCTCAGCGTATTCGCCCGTCACTTGACCTCGTACCTCGCCGCATGGGGTATGGAGATTTCTCATATTCCTATTGAAGAAGAAGTCCAAGAGGTGGCGAGGCAAAGCAAAGGTGGATCTTCCAATGCGTCAGCTTCCCCGTCGAATCCATCCGAAGCAGCATCTCAGGTCGCCGCTCAAGTGGACACTGAACCGATTTCTGGATTGGCCACGTTGGCTCCCGACGACAACGGCGGCGGCGGCGGCAGCAGCGGCGTTGCTCAGAAATCACCTCAACGATTCATCTTGATTGACGATGACGTGTTTGTACTCAAACGACAGCTCCTCAAAGTTCGAGCAGAACTCAATCAATTCAAATTGCGACCTAAAACTACCAAGCGACCGACATTGGCAGGTCGGACAAGATCAAAGCGTCAATTACGGAGCGCAACATCGCCCGGTGGCCTCAATAGTCTACCCATGGCTGATAGCCCGACGACCATCTCCACGGCGATTATTCATTTCACCAGTCTGTTCAAGTACAATCAAGTACGGGATATCGTGACGAGTATATGCTCGAGTCCGACAGGGAGCAACCTTCGGTCACCCGAGGTCATTGTGATTCCCAAACCAGTCGGCCCAAGGCGATTGCTGACGGCCCTTCATACAGCCGTTCAACGTCCCGTACTGGATCCATTCTTCACCCCGATTGCCTCGTCACCTCGATCACCCAGCGGTGGGTATTTCCCCCCTTTTACTCCCAAACTCTCGGGTGGCGGAACCGGAGGTCATGTCGAAAGTCCGCTTCGGACGATGCATGGCAACGATTACCTCGGACACGACTTTTCCGTCCATGTGAATGCGGCTGGTGGTGGTGGTGGTGGTGCCCCTATAGCGTCCTCGTCATCCTCGACTCGGCGCCCAGATCAATCGTCCCCCTCTTTCGAACATTCTCCCGGCGCATCCAACGTCGAAGGTTCACTCAATATCACCACACCCGCCGGCGGTTACCTCGCTACCCCTGCAGGGAGTTACTTTGCAGGTCCGTCACCCCAAGGAAGAGTCTCTGGTGCGACGGGTTACCTCTTGTCAGACCCATCTGGACAACACATGGGTGTCTTGTTTGATCCGAGTAGCAAGGGCAGCAACAGTAGTAGCAGCAGCAGCAAACCGGTCAACCGGTCACCATCGGGTGGTAGTAAAAGTGAACTCGCGCGTCGTGCCAACAGCAGCAGCGCTGGCAATCGAACCGCACGATCGATGAATGAACAAGGCGAGAATGCAAATGACACTGTGATAATGCCCATGTCTCCCACGAGAAGATTGTCAGAGGCTTCCACATCATCGAGTATGGATCAAGATGAAGATGATGGCGACGTCAGTCAGGTCCAGCGACCCGTAGCAGGAGCTGGTGCTACTGCTGCTCCGGATCCAACTCGACGGGGAGAAGAAGAACAGCAACGCGATGGCGGACCTGATTCATCCTCGCCGCCATCACCAGAGGCCCATCAAACGAGAGTCTTGAAAGGTCGACGGACGTATACGGGTGCCTCGGAAGCCTCGCACGCCCCACAAGGAGATGCAGGAGGTGCATCCACTGCAGCGGCGGCTCCTGGTGCTTTTGCCGCAACAGACGCCACGTCGGATACAGCTTCACCAACAGACCGACCTTTGATGAAAAGTTATCCTTCAGACACCTCTTCCCACCCTGAAGCACTGACGGTGCAGCAAGTGACGGAAATGGTCTCGTCCCCTGCGGTACAAGACATGTCTGAACGTGCTTCGCGTCGAATGCAGGCTTTGGAGGCTCGGAAAGCCATGAGACGAAAGGAAGAGGCCGAAGCTGCTTCGGCGAGTAAATCTTTGAAAGCTGGCAAGGCTTCCAAGAGTAGCACCGTCGTGCCACCCATCAATGTACTCATTGTGGAAGGTCGGTCTTTTTGTTATTTTCTGTCTTGTTTTTCTGCTGTGTTGGCTGATATGGGTCCTCGCAAAACGTTTGACAGATAACCCAATCAACCAAAACATTCTTTCCATGTTTTTGCGAAAACGGAAAATCAAACATCAAGCTGCCAATAATGGTCAAGAAGCTGTCGAAAAATGGAAGACGGGTACTTTCCACTTGATCCTAGTGAGCACCCTTGTTTCCACCACTTTGAGGTAAAAAAGACTTATCACGCCTCGTCTATTTATAGATGGATATCCAATTGCCTGTGATGGACGGTATCGAAGCTACCAAACTCATTCGTGCCTCTGAACGGGATAGCAATATCGGTTTCTTCCCATCGACTCCCGGTACAGACGGTGGCCACAAGACACTGAGTCCATCGGTGGATACCATCATCCCGGCTACCCCTCTTCGATCTTCAGTCATTATCGTTGCTCTTACCGCTTCGTCTTTCCATCAGGATCGTGTGAATGCTCTGGCCGCTGGGTGCAATGACTTTTTGACCAAGCCGGTCTCGCTCAAGTGGCTCGAAAGTAAGATTGTAGAATGGGGATGCATGCAGGTGAGTCACGTCCCCCCCCCCCCTTCCCTAGACCATGTGATGTGCCATTGCTAAACGAGTGAATGGACGACGCTCTTGTGCGCTGCTATTAGGCTCTCATTGACTTTGAAGGATGGCGACGATGGAAGAGCAATGACGCGAGGGATCGAGGTATACGGGAAGCCAAAAAGGCCTTGCAAACCCACTCGGCCGTCAATGCCAAGATTGTAGCCGACAAGCTCCAGCTTCCATCCAAGGTCGATCGACGAGCCTTGTCAGACGATGAAAAGTCGGGTTCAGAGAATCCTACCCCTCAACGTGTTTCCTCCCCGCCGCCTGCGGCGGGTCCGTCCATCTTGCTCACCGAGGCCACACCTGATTCCGCCCATACGACGGAAAAGATTCGACGTTCCCCTCTATCCGCTGCTCATAGCGAGGTCAACGTATCATCAAAGCACAAGCCATCCTCTGATCAAGCGGCGGCGCACGTCAATAACAATGTCAATGGGGCTCGAGATGTGCTAGCCGAGCTTCATCAAGACGCCTCATTGACCAAGCCACGTCATCAGCATCACGAACGGCCGTCGCTTTCGCCCATCCAAGCATCTCCCCTCTCGACGACCGTCAAGGAATTGCAACGAGAGGACGAGTCCCCACCGAGTCCGCCCGCAAAGCCACCAACAGGCTCATCCTCCTCGGGGGACGACGGCTCGATGACCCCGACCACCATGGCCACCATGACGACCAAGGGTGGTGATAACGCCACGTCTCCACCGCCCGAAGAAAAACCTCTTCCACCCCTACCGCTTCCCCTCACGAGCGACCAAGAATCCTGAATAATCTAGTGTTTTGTTGACCTCGCATTTGAAACACGGAGAACATGGTAATAAACATAGAGATGTGGGGGTTTCCGTATTCATCCACCGTAAACGAATCTGTATAGCCCTGTGGGGAGTGTACTTGTAGTCATGTATACGCATTATGATGGAGAAATCTCAAGTGGTTTGGTTTCTTGTTGAATAGACAAGTCGTCGTATGGGCAGCACGGTGGCTGCTTTGATTTCCCATGGTTGGCAAAGGTGCAAGTCACTCGTGTCTGTACTCTATTTAGAATGTCAAATCCTGTCAATCACACACAAAGTAAACAACTCGCCGGCGCTAAACTGAACATTTCCCTTTGGAATACAGGCTACATGGGTCGAGAGTTCACCTCTCCAAGACACCTCCAAGACACCCTGACATTCAAGCCAGTCTTGCCTATCCCAGTCCACCTTTGGCACAATAAAAAACACTACCCGCCCCTTGCCTCGGCTTGCCATGCGCTCAACGACATGCTTTGACTCGGTGCCACTGCCCGAGCACCTCACGCCCCATGAAATGCTCACCCAGATGAACGAGGTCAATGTCTTGGGTGAGTTGCGCTTCATCTAAATGTACACAGACCATGTGAAGTTTTGATAGACTCATGCTCGTTGTTTGACATTTTGCAGCTCCTCTTGTGCGATGCTCTAAACGTAAGATTGTGTGCGCATGATTTATCGCAGTGTACTAATGCTACCATTTTTTTGGCAAAGAACAGTGCCTTTTCGGCAACTCGTTTCAGAGTACGAGACCCATGTAAGTATCCCCCCCCCCTCCCAGAAGACTTCGCCGCGGTGAGAGACATTGCGTCAACCATGCACAAATTTTCACTCTCGAAAAACAAAAGATCACCCATACGCCCATGATGCTCGCTGCCGAATTCTCTCGAGCTCAAACCGCCCGGATCAGTGATTTCACGACCAGTCGGACCGAACGAGGCGTGTTTTGGATGGAAGACAGGATACCTGCCACAAGAGACCGCGACAGTGACCAGTCGGTGGGGTCATCAAAGAGATCTCTAAGCTCGAGGTCACGACCGGACGACGGTGGCTCGGAGGAGACACTACCTAGGCGGCGCTCACCTAGCAAAACGATACCTCCTCGACCACCGTCAGACCGACATCGACTGGTAAGAGGTCTCGTGATTGCTCAATTTGCAGCGAGCGAGGGCAAGACATTGGCAGATGCGTGTGAGATTATCAGTGTCCGGCCCGAGCAGGTTCTTGATCAACCCCAGCCGTTGACGAGCTCGGGAGAGTTTGTGGGGAGACCACGACGGAGCGTGACGATGACTGACACGGATGAACCGAGCAGGCTCGTGGATGGAATCGACCTCAACTGCGTGAGTCTAGTCGATCTGCTTGTTCTACCGGAAAAATATTCATGACCACGACGCTCACCTGGTTATGATACGTGCTGTGTGCGAGACAGGGCTGTCCGCAACCTTGGGCTTATTCAGAAGGCATAGGCTCAGCTCTACTGCGTAAACCAGAACTGGTGGCCGATATGGTCAAGCAGGTGCACGCTCGAATGGGAAATGATTTTGGCATCAGTGTCAAGATCCGGGTCGACGACGATCCCAAATTGACTGAAAGACTCGTTCAATCAGGTGAGTCACCAACCACGAGAGTCCTGGGAGCCGCCGCGCACAATGATCAGTGACTGACAAATCCGGGTTTTATCCGGTTTAAATGTGGACACAGCCATCCATGCCCATGTCACCCACCTCACAATCCATGGTCGAACCCGACACCAAGCTTCCACCGAGCCCGTCAATTTGGACCGGATCCGATTCGCCGTCGAATGCGCACAGGCTCAAGTTCCTTGTGTCGGGAACGGCGATATATGGACGTTGCAAGATGCTCATGCGATGAGGGAGCATACGGGAGTGAGAGGTGTCATGGCAGCACGGGGGTTGCTGGCAAAGTGAGTGTGTTGGAGTGTTTTCTTTTTTCCATTAAGACCGGGAAAAAGAACGATGTGCTGATCCGGGGTTCTGGCTTGACAGTCCTGTACGTCTTGATTTCTGCGCTTGAACAATTTCTTCCTCCCATATCTATGTGAGCGCCTTTTCACTCTGTCTCTGCTCACACACACACAGGGTTTGTTTGCGGGTTACGATTCGACTCCCCAAGAAGCCGTCGAGGTAGGTGTCTCTATCACTCCTCGTCCTTTATCATTCCACAATGTCACCAACATGCCTACGAATCACGTTTGTGACTACAGACTTTTAGTCACTTGTCTCTAGACTATGGACTCCCCTTCAACCTCTAGTGAGTGGCAAAAAGAATTTGTCTTTTGGGGAAAACAAAGTCATTCTCATGTATACATGCCCAAACCAAACAGCCAACGACACTTGTCCTACATGCTCGAAAGCACCGTTTCAAAGTACGATCGCTTGTACCTCAACAGTCTCTGCTCGTATGCTGGGGTCACGGATTGGTTGGAACAAAGGGGAATGAACTTGACGCCATAGTTGATCCATGCTAATACAACACATACACTCGAGTGCGTCACAAGAAAAGAGGAGAATAATGGGATACAGCATAAAGGCAAAACATGGGGAGGCTATGGTGGTGAATCACTCGACTCGTCATAGTCGACCATTATACAAGCCCTTTTCAAAGATATCCCGCTGAACGACTTGATTGAAATTTGACTGATGGAACCGATCCGTCCTGGTCGCCATGTGATTCGGTTTCCTTGTCATCTTGGTAGCATTCTCGGCAAAGGCTTGGTCGAGCTTCCATTGAACCTTTTTCAGGCGGTATTGAGTCGGGCTCATGTCGAGAGGTACCTCGAGAGGATCCATGGGACAAGAGCATTCGCTGTACATGGAGCTCCTGCTCGCATTGCTGCTGCAACACGCAGTGGTGGTGGATGAAGCGCTCCTCGAGAGGATGGGTTTCAGCGTGACGGTTGTTGTTTTCCTTCGCCGAGAACGCGGGTCCATCATGAATGATGCTAGAGAATGAGACCGGGTCATGCCAAACTTGGTCAAGAGCTTATCGAGCCCTCTATTGATCAATGAGGTGGGTGGACCGACGGTGACGGCATTCGTGCTAGTCGTCGACATGGTGTGTTTAGTATTGTTTGAAATGTCCTCACTCGGCGGCCATTGCCAGCGACAAGCAGAGCCAGTGGTAGACGAAGACGAAGACGATGTCGATAGTGGTGAGAACCCAATCCTTGACCTCGTCGTCGTGGGAGTTGGTGGTGATATACCTTGGTCCGTGTTACTGGGGGATAAAAGAATACTTTTTGGTCTTGTCGAATTACCTGGGGAAACATGCTCGTCCCCATAACAAACAGGCCCCAAACGCATGGCTGTAGAAGACGAGGATCAAGGGGGAAAACACACACACACGCGGTGAAATGGTGAATTGTGAAACGTAACGTATCATTCAATTTCCCTTTGACCATGATTCAAAAGGTGGTTCGACAGTATATATCATCTCAAGTCACATCCAGTCCACTTTGCAATACTCTTTGTCAAACACCTGCGTACTTGCTCGAGTGATTAGAGGAAATTGCCATCTGGTCTTGCCATTCTCTCAGCGCGCGCTAGACAGCAGCCCCATGTCGAGTATGGAGAATCACGTTGAACAAGCGGTCTTGACATTTTTGAATATGCCATACTGCTAGTGGAGATACAAACATGTATACAGTTTCACCTGTCTGCTCTTGTCAATACAACGCCCAAAAATAAAATATCATATAGGTTAAAGTGTCTTTGTGTTTGTGCTGCTTTCTTTTGTGGAGGAGAGCACGTCTCATCCCTTGACTTTAGCGCCGGATTTGGCTTGTTGGACCGCGGCCAGTCGAGATGCTCTGCTGGGGGCAGCAACACTGGCAGCCGCTTTCAAGTCACACCGATTCTTTTCTATACGGATAGCATCTGATGCATATCCTGGGAGATGAATGTCGTAATTGTGGGCTGAGTCGAAAGAAAAAAAAAAGCACAAGGGGCGTGTTGAGAATTTGTGAATCGTTGGGGGGCGGCCTAGACCACACGTGCAACTCACCAAGGAGGAATTGCATGTCTTTAATCTCTAGCTTGTTGCTTTTGCGATGTTTAGCCACTCGACAACTGGTCTCGACGACCGATTCAATAAACTCGTCACAGATTTGCAACAAAAACTATGGCAACAGCAGAATGATTTGTCAATATACACAAGCTAAGACTCTGCTGGCTCATCTTGGGGTAGCTCACCTCTTCTGACCCTTCATCAATCGTCAAATCCCGCTTGGCCAGCTTGGCCACATGGGCCAATTTTCGTCGCTTGACTCGCGGGTGAACAATCACTTGATCCTCGACCTCTTCAATCGAAATCTGACTTGGGGGGGATTGCTTGTCCACATCGTGCATCTCGGCATCCTCGTCCATTTCATCCGCTGCGGTGGCTACTGCTGCTGCTGCCTCTTGTTCCACCTTGACGACCGACGATTCCTCCCCTTCCTCATCAACGGCATCTACTGTTGCTGCGGTGGTGGTTGCTGCCGCTGCTGTAGTAGATGCCGGTTTATCAAACAAGGTTCCCTCGAACCCACTCGCTTTCCCTATTCTTTGTTGGAGCACTCGGGTCAATTGCTCCAGTGCAGCCGGTCGAGCAGAGTACAACGGCATGCCTGCCGAGGGATGTGCACCGAGGCCATTCGAGAGGGACAATCGAGTCGGTCGAGTGAATCCGATAAATTTTGAAGGGGCCGGAGGTTTACACGCTGATTCTGTCAAGACATCCGAAATGATCAATGAATGGATCGGGGTCGGAGGTGGGGGCATGAACGCGGCTGCTGCCGCGTTTTGCTGGAGGAGATGAGGCGGAACAAGGCCGCCGCCCGGTCCGACATGCTGAGGTGTTCCCGTTGGGCCCATTCCTACTCCCAAATGAGGCGGACCGTGTGCGCCACCACCACCACCCTGGGCAATACCATTGGGTTGAGGGATCCCGTTGGGATAACTCGTCTGTAACTGAGCCCGCGCATTGTTCGAGACTTGTGCTAATTGAAGTTGTTGTTGCAAATGCTGCTGCTGCTGTTGCCTCATCAAGTGATTGTTTTGCTGCTGCTGCTGGCCGACCATGGGGGCGTGACCCGGGGGCCCTACTGCTGTTCGCCCAGCCATTTGGAGCTGCTGGCCATCTCCAGGGTTCAGCGGCGAGGCATGAGTGACGTTGGGAGATGCCCTAATGTTACGCCCGGCCGATGATTGGAGCGAATTGACCCTGCTAGGCGTTCCCGCTCGGACACCACTACCACCGGGTAGACCAGCGTCTTGTCGCATGACAGGTGTACCTTGCATCGAAGCCGGGCTGGAAGCTGCCAGTGCCGCTTCACGCTGTTGTTGTGCAGCTAATTGGCTTTGAGCATGGGCTTGCGTAGCAAGCGCTTGCTGTTGTGCAGCATTCATCTGAGCTTGAAGTACCGATCCAGGTGGCAGTTTGAGTCCGGGTCCACCACCACCGCCACCCTGAGCACCTGCTCCTGTGATGGGGCTTGATACCCCTGCAGGACCGCCACCGGGTTGGGGCTTCAAATGGTTTACATTCTGCTGCATCTGTTGTATCTGCTGCTGCTGCTGTTGTTGTTGTTGCTGTTGCTGCTGCTGCTGGCGTTGTCGATTTGCTGGCAACTGGAGATTGGGCAACGGGCCCGGCTGAGCCGTTTGACCAGATTGATTCACTTGATGTTGGACAACTCCTCCTCCTCCCATCTGGGCGGCTACATTGGGTGGTAGCGACTGTCGTGGCGTGTTGCGTTCACTTTCCAAGTACTGCTCGTACATGACACCCAGGGTCGGATGCCGTTGGAACAAGGCTACCCGCTTTTCTTCTGAATGGGAGTGTAAATGTCTCATGTACGACCTCCGAATTGTTGGATTCTTGTTGAACACATCGTTACGCTTGTCTTCTGACAAGGCCTCTATCCGTTCAAACGCCATGTTCATTTGTTGTTGGTTCATCACGGGCACACCACCACTCGAAGACGGGCTGTCCATGTTCATGGGTGAGCCGCCTAGTCCCGTCGTCTGCCCTCCTCCTCCGGGCGCTCCTTGCCCTGCAGCCAGTTGAGCTGCCAACGCTTGTTGGACTCTAGCTTGTTGTCCAGGCGTCATGGGTCCAACGCCAGCACCCCCACCTTGACCAAGAGCAGCCATTTGTGCCGGAGTGAGGTTCATTAAACCCAGATTCTGCGGTGAATGAGACATGCCCGGTCCCTGGTTCTGAACGGCGTTTTGAGCTTGCTGTAATTGGCGGAAAGCGGCCGTCTGGGCTCCTTGACCCATATTTTGGTTTTGCACATTCATTCTCGCCTGTTGGATCTGACGTGTGAGTTGCTGATGCTGTTGCTGCTGGTTCTGTTGTTGCTGCTGTTGTTGCTGCTGCTGCTGCATCAACCCGGGACCCTTGAGCGAGATCACATGATTCAACTGGTACAGGAATGCAATGTCAGTCGTCAAAACGACAGGCTACTATACTCTAGAAACTCACCAAACGAGTTTGTTCGGCGTCTAATTCATTGTTCTCCTTTTTCCGAATAAAGACATCAAGATTTGCCAAGATATTGAGCAACTGCTGATCGAGGGCTTGTTTAGTCATATTCATTCTCGGAGCTGTCCCTTGACCTGCAGGTGGTTGCCCCGGGTTTTGGGCCGGCATGGGTAATGGGCCAGGCGGTGGGGCTCGGCCTCCCATTCCAGCTTGCTGCTGCTGCTGCCCAGCTGCACCGCCCTGACCGTTTGCTTGAACCTGGAGAGGCTGACTCTGATTGGCTTGCATATGGGCAAACTGATTCGGTTGAGCTGGCTTTTTGGGCGGTTGGTTCTGAACAGGGGCTCCGTTTCCCAACGATGCCTGTTGTTGGGCTTGTAAAGCTCGCTGAGCATTGAGATGAGCCTGATTTGCGACCGGAACAGTGCCTCCTCCTGTCTGCTGTTGATCCGCTCGTGCTTGTTGGGCAATCCGTATCAACATTTCTCGTTGTTGTTGAGGCGTGCTACCGGCAGGAAACTGCCCTTGACCTTGTTGCTGCATCAATTGATTGAGTTGATTGAGAGCACCTGGATTTTGTCGGGCGTTGGCGAGTATTCGTGCAATGACTTCTGGGGGTAAAGGCGGCGCTGTTGCTGCACCTGTTCCGCCAGGCTGTCCACTTGATCCGATACCAGGGTTGACCGCAGTGCCGACTCCTTGTGCTAGACCGTTCAACTGGTTCACACCTACCCCACCCGGTCGTGTGGCATTGGAAGCTTGTGCGTTGGGCAGACCACCTGGTTGTCCACCCACTGAACCATCTGCCAATGCTTGTTGTTGTTGCTGCTGCTGCTGTTGCTGTTGCTGTTGCGTCTTCGCCTTTTGCGCCGCAATCCATCTCCTCATGAACGCCATTTGCTGCTCCTGCGTCCCTGTCCGAATCTCTGGTGGCATGATCCGATGAAAGCTCGCCAGATTCATCTGCCCTGGCCGTGGCGGTTGTCCCGTTCCTTGTTGAGGTGGCGGTGCTTGATGAGGCGGCGCACCACCACCGCCACCGGCTCCTGCATTGGATTGCGCCTCAGACATGGTGGTCCTTTTCGTTTGATCCCAACGGGTACGGACGTTGCGTCAGGGAGAATGAATCGATCAATGTCCAGTGAACAATTATAGCCTCCTCTGGAATCCGCCGAGCTAGCGTACTCGTACGAGAGATGGACTTGTGCCGATCGTCCCAGCAATCCGACCAGGCTTGTCAAACATCCAACGACAGGCTGATCCACTGTGACCTTGTTGTCAGTGCTTATCCAGGAGTGGAGAATACGCTGGTGGTCAATTGTATCAGTCGATAACGCTAGCATCGCTAACAACCACTTGGTGCATTCAGCTCCAGGGCGACGCGCACAAAGCACTCTAGCAAGTAACGCAAGGACTGCCTGCTGTAGCGAAATGCTAGGATGCTGAGATGGCCATGGAAATACAACAGATGCAGGTATGCTATACAAGTTTGACGAGAGGAGACGAGTTGGCCGAGTGAGCATATCCGAAAAACATGCTATACAAAATAAGACGGTGTGCCCTGGAGTTTACACAATATGCCATCAGCAGCCACTCTGAGATTGTCATCCACACCCAACAGGGTCCAACTCACCCGTCTAGCAGCCTCATTTTTGGGGTCACTATCGTTCTCCTCGGCTGCGAGATACACTTTGAAATTTGTTCTCCCGTCCTCGGAAACTTCCATGATACTGGCCGAGTTTCCACACCGATAGCAATAGTTGGGTGCAGACCATACCGTCACCAGTGCGTCGTCAAACATGTGCTTGTATCCTTCTTGAACGAGCTGATGTGCCCTCGCGATCAACGAGATGCCATTGATGTGATTGAACTGTTGACTGGCTATCAGTACGGGCAAGGACGGTTACGTGACACAAGAAATTCCAGACGCCTCACCTCGTGTGTCACCTGGGCTCCAAACAACCACCCTGCACCTCGTGGGCTCACTGACCACGAGTCAATATCATCCGGATCTGACCACATCAGATCTTGATCATGTCATGTATCCGCAATCAGTCACGCGCCTTTGACTCGACCAAAATGGTCCAACCTCTACTCACCACAAAAGGCACCTTCATGCGGCACTTCCTGAGCTCTCGCAATCACTCTGACCTGATCGAGCGTCCGAATGTCAGGCGATAAACCTCCATGTACACACAAGATCTCTCCATCGATGACCTTGTGACCATGACACCAATCGAACAAGTCAGAGGGATTGAGATTCTCGTCACTCGTACCCACTCGACTCACTGCTGCTAGATTGAGGTAATCAAATACCTGACAACAAGCTTTCCATACTGTAGCGTTGCCATACTTGGTCTGGCACTCGTCTGTATCCAATACGGAGACACTGGTCAGCGGACGTGGTAATCATTTCATGAAACTCTGAACACACCATAAAATCCATAAACCTGGGTGATTTGCCGACTTTCATGGTTACCTCTCAATAATGTAACCTTGTCCGGATATCTACCACCCCGCAATCCAGCAAAAAAAATGAGCCACAGCATTGACACAACGAGGCTGGCTCGCACGTACCGTGCTTTCAGTGCCATGAGCAGTGAGAATGTCTCTAGACTATAGTAACCTCGATCCACAAAATCGCCCTAAAAGCAAATTGTTCAACACCTAACCCTTCGACGAATTCAACAGCACCCAAGATCCGACACACGGGACTCACCATGAAGATGTAACTCGTGTCTGGCACCATACCGCCTTGCTTCAACAACTCGTGCACGTCCCAAAATTGTCCATGAATATCTCCACAGACGGTCACGGGCGACGAGACTTGCTTGACGTTGGATTCTTCCAGCAAGATATCTCGTACCCGATCACACAGGGCTTTCATTTGACGTTCAGGCAAGTGCTTGCATTGTAGCAGCTGTGAGGAGAGAGCGAGTGTGAGTTTTGAGGAAAGATCTAAGCGCATGAAAGTGGAACGGCTGTTGCAGACTGACATGATTGATCCAGTGTTCCGGGTCGCTCAGCATTGTAAACGTCAACTCTGACGGTCACAGTCTCGAAGAGGGGGAATGCCCAAGGGTCTTGGGAAGGCGAGAGAGAGAGAACTAGGTCACTCGAGGAACAAGTGATAACACAGAGCAACACCTCTTCTATCCCAAATCCAACACAATCGTCGGATGCGAGTAATTGTCAGGCGCCGCGGCTATTACCACCGACCTCCACTTTTAGGCGTATTCGTACTTGCACCAGGGGCCCGGAAACGCAACGAGCACAGATTTACATGTATATTCATCAAGGTATCCAAAGTCTTCGAGACATGATAGTACAGTACTCGAGTCCATGCATCAAATGAGTGTGAGGTGCACCGAGATTCTAGTCAAGCTATTCGTGTCAGTCAATCAAACCAATCAAATCATGAGGGAGCCGATGAGAGCTCCCACAATGGTCATGCCAGTGGCCATCATGCTTCCAGTTCCGAAGGGCATGGCAGCAACCATACCAGCGCCAGGCTCGCTGGGCTCGCTCCCTGCAGCGGATCCAGAAGCCGAACCACTTGGCCTGGTGGAGGCTGCACCAGTGGTCTGTCCTGCAGAGGTGGTGGTGACTACAGCAGTGGTCTCTCCTGCAGAGGTAGTGGCAACAACAGCACCGGCTCCAGTGCTGGCAACGGTAGACTCATCGACAGAGCTGGTGGCAGGGATGGAGGCGGTGGCCTGGCCGTTTTCGACGGTAAAGTAGGTGGCAGCAAGGACTTTACCAAGACCGGTGGTGGACAAGTACTCAGAGGTCGAGTGCTTTCCGAGGTCAGTGCCGGCGGTGTTGAGTCCTTCAGGAGCGGTAAAGTTTTCGTATTGAGGAACCGTGATGATCACATATCGGTGGGGGCCGGAACCTTCAGCAGGACCAGGACCAGCATAGTTGATACTGTTGGGACATGTCGTTAGTGATTATTTCAAACGGCACAAGTTCATGAAAAGGGCTCACATGGCGACAGCGTTGTCAAAGTTCAACTGATCATCCTTGACCTCGACATTGTTGGCCAACCAGTGGAAGGTCTATCAAATACGTGGTCAGTACGCGTCACCTCTGTCACTTGCAAAGCCTGCTTCCCACTCACTTGAGGGTTTTGCTGTTGGTCAGTACCGACAACGTCGGCATCAACCATCATGGCGGTAAATCTTTGGTTCTAGATGCAGCTCTTCGAGGTCAGCAAGGCTCCAGCGCGATCACATTGTCGGACAGCAGTTCAACTCACATCGGGAATGTCGAGACCTTCCATTTCGTCGAGCTTGACGGTAGGCGCCGAAGAGACCTCTATTTGAGATAGACGCGTGATGTACAATGTACCAGTCATCAGCTCCTATTTCGAGTCTCCTCGACCATCAATCTAGACGAAAAAGTCTCACCACTCTGGGGCTTGGCCGAACCAATAGCAAGCTTCTGGTCGCCAAAGGAGACCTCGAGGACACCTTCAGGGTCAAAGGTGCTGAGCAAGTCGGGAACGAGTCCAGATTCTGAGTACATGTAATCAAGACGCACGCGACTAGTCAATCAGTCTGCCACCCACTTGTACACCAGCTTCAATACCCAACTCACGTTCGAAATGAGCCTTGACGACGTTAATGTCCTTGGCCGAAGCATCAGCGGCTACCTGCTGGGCAGCGAGGGCGAAGAGGGAAACAATGGTGGTGGCCTTGACAAACATTTTTTGCGAGTGAAACTTGGTGTGAATGCTAGAATGAAACTTGTGGTAGTCGCAACGATGGAACTGTGACTAGTCTGGAGCTGAACGAGTGTGGCGAGCCTAAAAGTGGCAAAATGAGACGATAGGGGTAGTGTAAAGTGGTAGAGTATATAGTGGAAAGCTAGAATCATGGGCGCTCAAGATCAGATTCACTTGAATGATCGGATACAAAATTTCAATTCAGAATCCGCGGATATTGTGTTTCACCTGGCATTCTGAAACTGGGAACCGTTTCATGGCGGTTTCGAATGTAAGATGTATAGCCGGAATGTTGTCGTTTGTTGTGATTCTCGTGTACAGTCTTCTCGAGTATTGCTGTCAGAGTTGGAGATTCGGTGAACATGCAAAGTGCCGTTATGGCCAAGATACACGAGTAGTTGACATTATATTGGCTATCCAGCTTTGCTATTATCACGCTTAGAACCTCCTCATTTTAAGTTTTCGTAAACCTACATTCACCATGCAACTCGACGCTACCCAACAAATCCGTCTACCAGAAACCACTCCTTTGGAAGTTGAGCCTATACAAGCTACAGAGGGAAACCGAAATGTCTTGACCAACTTCAATCTGCTCGGAGACGACAGCGAAGACGAGGATCCAGTTCTAACAGGTCAGTAACCTTGACTGAATGTACCATGATGATAAAGGACGATAATAACGATTTCTAACAGATCTCAACGAAGAAGACGAAAGCGAAGAAAGTGACCAACCTGGCCCACCCCGGCCAACTTTTGATTCCAGTACGCTTTTTCAAAGGCGCTTTGGTCAAGATGATTCAAGCTCGGATGGAAGTGGAAGTGAATCTGGAGACAGTGACTGGGAGACTGGACCGAGGTGGCGAGACACCGCCGCTGGCGACGACGGCCGACGCAGCAGACGTGCCGAGGCTACTGAGCAACAGGACGAAGAGAATGGCGAGGGCGGCGAGGGAGACGCCGCTGATGAATACAATTTGGGATGGCCTCGACACGACGGGCCATACCCCACTCGACAAGCACTGATTGACGCCATCAACGACTTTGGACGAGAGGCTGGCTACGGAGTGTGGCTGGGGTCCACCCATGGAGTCGAAACCAGCGGACCTCTCAGGTGCGATGCGTACGGGGAACATGAGCTACATCGGCCAGAGTTCAACGAGGGTGCCCGACAAAGGCCAGTCCGAACCACGAAGCAAGGCTGCAAGTTCTTGCTGTACGCCTACCAACGCCGACGGGATCTCGGCGTGCTCCATCCTCGTCCCTTCTACTTTCGAGTCAGGTATGCGCTCCACAACCACCCCAGGAGGCCTCTACAGTGTCTCGGTCCTCAACGCCGGGCAACTGGTCCGATTAAGGTCTTTATAGAAAACTTCCTGAGGTGGGGAGCTTCGACAGCCATAATTCTCAACGCTCTCGACGACACCTTTCCGGGCCACAACATATTGCACCGTCAGGTCAATATGGTCCGAGAATCCATCAAGCGCCGGACGTATCTTGGATTCTCGAGTGCCCAAATGCTCGAAGCAAAGCTGCAAACCGAATCTATACCCCATCACATCTGGACGGACCAACACAATAACATGACTGCCATGTTGTGTGTGAACCCGGACGCTGTGCGTCTATTCCAGCGCATGAACAGCGTACTGTTCATGGATTGCACATACCGAACAAACCAGTATAATCTACCATTACTTCATATCCTGGGTGTTGCTGGCAGCAACCATGGATTCACAATTGGAATTGCCTTGTTAACGCAAGAAACCATACCCTTCTATCAGAATGTCCTGGCGAGATTCAAACTCATGATTGGAGATACCCGGCCTGTGGCCATCGTTACGGACCGGTGAGTGTGTGATACCTTCTTGACGGTACCAGCTCAAAGCAGTAGACTGACTTTGAATCGCTGTCTGGAAACAGTGAGCAAGCCTTGAAGGTTGTTTTGGCTCACGAGTTTCCCACCTCCCGCCATATCTTTTGTCGTTGGCACATCAACCAAAACGTCAAGACAAGGGTGAGGCAACTTCGGGTCCGGTACCCGAACGTGGAGAACGTCTGGAATAATATAATGGAATCCTCGACTGAAGAGGAGTTTGAAAGAAGATACCAACGACTCAGGGATGGGCTGCTGGCCAGCGAACATTCCAGAGATCATAACTTCGCTCAATACCTGGCGGATATGTGGTACCCAGACCGGGCACATTTCGCTTCCTACGCGCTGGACGCCGACATGCACCTCGGTCAAGTGTGGACCAGTCGCCTTGAAGGCCAACACCATCACTTCAAAGCGGCGCTGAAGACCCGTCTCTCGGATGTATTCCAGGTCGTGAAGACATTCATCAAGTTTTCCGATGACCAGATCAAAAAAATCCGAGAGGCGTATGCCAACTCCCGCCGCTTGACGTGGCGAGAATACCCTCCCATAATGCAATACCTCTGCACGAATATCACCAAGACAGCCTGGAAGCTGATCGCAAAATCTCATAATACAGCTCTYGAGGCACTTGAAGGGCAGGAACCCTTGCCCCCCTGTCGGTCTTACCAGCGCCGAGTGAACGGCCTTCCTTGCGCCCACGAAATCTTAGAAAGGCTGCAGGCAGCTGATCTCCGACCATTCGAGGAGGAAGACGTTCACAGGCACTGGCACGTAAGAACCCGATATAAATTCTTTCTGGGCAAGCGGACCTCGCGCAAGATCCGACTGAGGGCAAGCCAGTCTAGGGTGCTCCGAGAGCAACCGATTCGGTCTTCAAGGAGCTTGTTAATAGCCTCTCGCGCTGCCGGTCAGCTAGACACCCAACTTGCTCTGAATACCTTTGTTGCCACCGAGGAGCTGGAGGATCCCCGCAAGATAAGGACCAGAGGTCGACCACGAGGGACGGGAAGGGGAGCACAGACTGCACCCGTAGACGAGGACTCGGATGATCATAGAGAACCCGACATATTCAGCGATGGCAGCGGCGATGAAGACGAGCCCTCAGATGGGGAAGGACGCCCCCCTGGTAATCCCCCACTCCAAGCATCAACGGGTCGTCTTCTAACCACTGCCGAAATCATGTTAACTCCTGCCCGGCGTGTTCGACGTTGTAGACATTGTCGTCAACAGGGTCATAATTTCGCAACCTGTCCCAATCGGCAGGTTGGGCCGGTCCCACCATCTCCTACAACTCAAAGGCCTCTCCCTCGCTCGCCCACGCCTCCCCCTCCTCAAGAATTCTTGCCTCCCCCTCCTCAAGAATTCTTGCCTCCCCCTCCTCAAGGATTCTTGTCTCCTACTCCTCAAAGATTTTTGCCTCCTCCTCATCGAGGGTTCTTGCCTGCTCCTCCTCAACATTGGCCTCTACCTCAAGGCTTCATGTCTCCCCCTCCAAACTTCACCCCTACCAATCATAATCTTCCGCCTTTCCCTCAAACTGGCATTCCTCCACAGAATTTCGTATCTTTCTCTCGAGAAATTCGACCTTTTCCTCCAGATTCCATACGTGCCCCTTCTCAGAACCCCTCGCGATCGGCACCGATGATGTGAGTTGCCCCCCCCCACCTTTTTAACCTATTGGCTGACCGATGTCGGGATTTGCGACAGCTCACACAACACCGCGGGACCTTCTTCTGGACCGAGACATATCGCTCAAGTTCTCAGGTATCATCCTTACCGCACCCTAACCCCAACCATCCCATCAAACCAGGGTAATTCCCCCTTTGGCCACCGTCAACCGCGGCCGTGAGCTGGGAAGCACCCAATTGGGCATTTTAATCGGTGACTGTATACAATACATATAAAAATCCATGTCTTTCGGCGATTAGTCAAACGAATACCCTGCTCTGTTCACATTAGCCAGGTTGCTGTGACCAGCAATGGACTTGCCTTCGCACCTCCGGTAGAGCATATTCAGTACATTCGATCAGTACCGCCTCTGTGACCCGACTGGAATAATTTCCAAGCTTGAAGCATGCATCTTTCAATACAGTTGATGCAAAGTAGACAGCCTTTGAGCCGGCGTAGAAGACAACAGAAAGTCGAACAGCGGCTCCTCTCGTCGACTTTCAAAGTGGCGAAGACGATGCAGTGACACTCTGGCATTGCCAAAGCTGTGCGGTCCTCGCTCGACAGCCATGCATCCAGAAGTTTTTAGTATCTGCAAGAGCATATGGGGCCTACGGGTTTCTCGAACGCTGAGTCTCGCAACTTGAACGCTGTGGGTGTCGAAAGCTGCAGAAATTCTTGAACAAATGGCCTACATACGCCGAGTCGCTCAAAACTCAGCCGCGCGCTAGTAATGTTGTGTATTAGCCGAACGACTGGGTTAGCCGCGTTAGCCGCGACCCCTTGATCGCCTCCCCCTTTACCCCTGAACTTTTTGGGGATTTGCACATAATTTTGCGTATATCATCAATGCTGTTGATTTTGAGCACCCATGGCTTTGGTCATAGTGGAATGCTCCTTTGACTTGTGTATGTTGATGGTATGCTCGTTGGTTTGATCTTTGTTATGGATTATGGCCGCGGTCAGCAGCAGCAGCGCGAACATACGACATGTTCCATCGGTTGCACAGCGCGAAACGCGTTTGGGATGGGCTCGTTTGCTTCCGGGTCCTTGCCGCACACCAAGAATAGACACTCTACAACTACCGTATACCGTATACCGTACGTCTTGCTGGACGAACAAGTCGTGTACGGTAGACTCGAAAGTACATGGACAAGATACAAAAGACTCTGCTCATGGTAAGCAAGCAGTCTAGTCAAGCGGAATGTTATAGACACACCGTTGCATCGTTGTCTCATTCGAGCTCAATGTCATGTTAAGCAATACATAAAGTACACCCGGCTTAGCGGTGGTAGATGCACTTGAGTGATACTGTCCCTGTCACAAACCTTACCCGCCAACGTAAACATGTTACAGATGCTGTCATCAGCGGTCTTTGACAACATGCATGCTTGGTATCGCCGTATCAAGTCGTACGTTGGTCAAGTGCAAAGAGTAGGTAAATTGATCATCATGCCTTGGCGAACATAAAAGACCGCGGCTTGGTGTGCACTTCCGGTAGCCACGTCGCCAACCTCATTTACTGGTTGATTCGACCACTGGAACGATTTCGACGAGATGTGATGAGGTCGATGCCTTGACGGAACCAAGTTCATTGTTCTTGACAGGAATCGCTTCCTCTTCACCAACTTGTCCATCGTCATCATTAATTCGGCCCAAGGCTTGTGTACCTGCCAAATTGTCTTGTTGTTGTGCCAACATTTCTTGCTGCTCGATCATGTACGCCATTCGCTTGCCATGAATCCAGGCCGAGAACCGCTTCCAGAACAATACCCCACCGATGGCCGCAACGACGAATCCACCTGCAACCACCCCTCCGACGATGGCATAGTGGTCACTGAGGACAGACACACCGTCCCAAAAGCGACCTTCAGGTTCGGGCTTGATGGCGTTTTGGAGAAGCGAGAGGAGCTGGATGACACCAATGATCAAAGCCACGACGACTGTCAGTGTGGTGAGAACGGTCGAGTAGTAGAGGAAAATCAGAGGGTTGTGAAAGGTGGCATTGGTGGGCGGTAGGCGTTGAGATTGAGAATGGTCGGTATCCATGACGAGGACGGGTACCTGTTCTTGCTCGTAATCACCCCTCTCCAGGTCCTTGCCTTTTGATTCTCCATGGTCTTGTGGCACCTGCGCAGTTTGTTCCACTGCCTGTTCTGGAACAAGCGTCGAGCCAGAAACGCTTTCCTCGTCTTTTTGCAGCAAAGGTTGCTCCATTTCATCATCACACCAAGTGTACAAGACGAGCATTCCTGCGCCATCGAGTGTGTCAATCATGCACATTCCCACGGTAAAGAGCACCGGAAAACACAGAATAAGCCAGATTGACGTTCCTTTGGATGCTTGCAGACTTGAAAGCCCGAGTAGAGCAACTTCTGAAGATGTATCAAACCCGAGCCCAAACACTACTCCCAAGGGGTACATTTTCCAAGGCCTGCAAGGAATTATTGCCAATGAGACCAGGACCTGGCACGCCACCAACACACATAAATGACGTACCGGTTGATCAACCAAAAGAGCTTCTTCATGACTTTCCACATGGGCCCTCCACTCTTCTTTTCAAAGAAATCCTCTCCACTCTGAATTTCCTCACCGTGTATCCACGCTTTCAGAGTCTTGATCAACTGATACAGAATGTACGCATTCATGGTGCCCAAGACAATGAGGAACCCAGCCGAGACGGCCGTCCCAATGATATTGCCGACAGAGGAAAACTTGTCAAATGAATTGACCAGGTGAGCTGCGGTGGCAGCTACCACCAGGGATGTAATAATGACGATGCTAAACGTGTATAGATTGTTTAGTTGTCGGGCTTACGACGACTTGGAATGGCATTCTCTTGACTCACGTAGAGTGTCCCAGACTGAAAAACGTTCCTACTGTTACTGGTCTCTGACCAGACGCAATCAGTCTTCTAGTCATCAAATCAATCGCCTGCGAGGTCAAAGGCAATGTTGGCAATTATTGAGAGGCAGATGGACATGGTACAGTGGGCTTGAACACTCACGGAGATGTGGTCAGCGTCCATGGCGTGCCGGAGCCCTAGAGACCAGCATAGTACTGCTGTCGCATACATGTCCCTGTGGCAAACGAACGTGATCAGAGGGGCAAGAACACTGCCAGTCGCATTCTCGACTCACGTATGGGAACTCTACATGGTGAATTCAGATGAGACCCACAATGAGTCTTGATCCTCCGTATTCATATCGAGACATGTACCACCACTCACCAGCACGATCAAGCAGACGACCCATGCCACCACATTGACCAGAATCAGCAATACAATAATCGCAAATGCCTCAAAAGGGACCTTTTTCAAGAATCGAGATGGCAGTCTACGATGAATCGCTCGGAGTGGTCGAGTCAGGTGCTGCAAAAACGTCTTGATCCCGGCGGAGCCCATCATTCGACACAAGTACTTGACACCGTTACGAGGGAGAGTGAGCGAGTGAGCAAATGAGAGTGACCTGTCTTTCCGTTTGAATTGACCGATGGCATATCAAGTGTAGAAGGTGAGGCCATTGCCAAGTCATGATTAAATCTTGAAAAAGGGCAGAGTGCCAATCCAGTGTGCTTCGGGGGAGCAATGGGAAACAAGATGGCAAAGCATGCAGGTCACATTCCTAAAGATAGATAAGCCAACGGCGATAAGCGACGATAAATGTCCCGAGATAGATGGAGATTCCGAGCGAAGAGCGTGAGCCTATCAATGCACGGCACAAGGTCATATCCCGGATTCTTATCAGTTGGGCAACTTGGGATTCCAGATTCCAGACGATAGAGGACAGCTGCAAGTACTACCGTAGGAGTGTGTGGTTTGACTGATACACTGGTCTGATATTCAAGCCGATGGATTGTCTTTGATAGTCGTATATTCGAATGAGAGAGGTGGCTCAAAATCACGTGCGGATTCGTCCCGGTGATCCAGGATAAGTCGTCGCTCTTTCTTGGTAGCAAAGTGCAGTGACTTTGAGAAAGACCAGCAGTACTGAAATGGTGGCAATGGGATTCGGGCCCGATACAACTGGATACAATCTCTCTGGGTTTGATACAAATAGGGGTCTCTCTCCTGCCGGTCCCTTGTCGAAAAGCTTAAGCAATCGAGAGATCAGGATGTCGATAATCTCGTAGCGATGCTGGCATCGTCTATCCGCTGCTCGAACCTTTCTAATACGTCGCTATAAACGATCCATCAGAGTATACTCATTAGCAGGGTTGCAATATCACACCACACGCAGATTTATAAGTCGTAGCTTACTTGGTCTGTTGAATCTTGGCGTCCATTCGTTTAATACCTTGTTGAACTTGATCGAGGCCGAGGTGACCACCTGGAAGGCTATACGCAGCGGCTTTTTGAGAGTTGAGCAGGTTCCGTATGGATGAAGCCTAGATATTCGTGACCAAAATGATGCAAGCTGGTTATCGACAACGCGTTCGTGCCATTGGACTGCAACTCACCTCTTTGATGATCATGTCTTCAAGATCAGCCTGACCCTCAGCTCTCTTGTTGCCGTGTGTCGAGGACGAGGGAGGTTGAGAAGCTAATTGAACCTGGTGGTCCCTCAGCAATGACAGGATATGATCAACCTTGGGAAGGATAGGTTGGAACTGTTCTTCCAGTCGAGGAACCGGCCGCGCCGTGTCGTTATTCGTCGGAACGGCAAGAGTCATCTGCAACACCTCGGCAGTCCCCCACCTTTGCTCGACTGATTCGCTGTTCTGACTGTAGCATTCACAAGTTGTCGACCCCTGTTGACCCCTATTTCCCTCGACTTTACTCATCAAGTGAATTTGCATCCGCGCGGGATGACAGGACTCATCGGCCATCGCTCAATGTCCGATTGTTCAACCAGAGAAAGAGCATGTAAAGTGGATATCCCCCCACCAACGTCTTCAATCCCACCACACACTACAACGCATTATCGCTCTGGCAGCTCTCAGAACACCAAGTCATGACATCGATTTTCTCAGGCTTGTTTGACTGGTTGAGAAGCTTATTCTGGAGCAAGAATTTGGAAGTGACGATAGTCGGGTTACAGGTCAGTCCAGTGTTGGACATGTGGAGTCATGCTTGACGCAAGAACTTGGTCATATACTCACATGATGTTTTGTGGATATATTGCTTGACCTATAGGCCAGTGGAAAGACAAGGTACGTCATTCGGATGATATCGCCATGTTGAAGCGACATCCTATTCATGCCTTTCCATCGTTTGCCTTTGTCCTTTCAGTCTTACCAATGTCCTATCAGCGGACCAGTTTAGCTCAGATGTGGTACCAACAGTCGCATTCAACCTGAGACAAGTGAAAAAGGGAAATGTCAATATGAAAATTTGGGATCTAGGTGTAAGTCGGGGCAAACAATGTGACATGTCTTGACTCGAGCACTCGGTGTAGTCGAGTTTATCGACTGACATTTCGTCGGAATGGCATGATACAGGGTCAACCAAAGTTTAGGAATATGTGGGATAGATACGCAAGAGGTGCAGATGCCATCGTCTACGTAGTGGATGCCGCTGAAGTAAGTAGAAATGTGATGCGTCATCCTCGCCATCAAGCACCTCTTGACTTTCGACTTGGGCTCCTGTAACTCTTTTCTAGCGAAAGACAGTACCAACGGCGGCAAGTGAACTGCATTCATTGTTGGCTGTACCAGCACTCGCAGGGGTGCCTTTGTTGGTATTAGCCAACAAGAATGATCTCCCTGGAGCCATGGGCGTGGACGAGATGATTTCGGCAATGGATCTCGAGAGAATAAGAGACAGGGCTGTCAGCGTACGTCACATCTCACTGTCCATCCGCTGAGTGTTTGATGTTGATCGTGCGCCAATTTCGTGTTGTGTCTTACAGTGCTACTCGACATCGAACAAGACAAAGCACAATTTGGACCTCCTTATCTCGTGGCTCTCTCAACGGGCTCATTGAATCACCAATCATCTCTCTCAAGGGCTCGGTTTGCCCCTCGTATGAGAATGGGATGGAGCAACCTATCGAATTTGTAGTCCATGCACAGCAGCCAATCCGGTGGCGATGACCTTATACCGCCAGCCACTATATTTACCTTGGGAACCTACCGTTGGATTGTATTTCTACCTTGTCTATCTTTTAGTATAAATGTAATACCATGGTCTGGATAGGCAGTAGTGTTGACTTTGCCACCATTGTCTCTGATACAACGAATGTACGAATGAATGCATGACGAGTCGAAGGATACGGCGGCGATGACCGATAACAAGCGAGCGGAGCCTGCCGAAACGTTCAACTCAACGGTATGTACTTTGACTGGGACAAACAGCCTGTACGTAGAGGATAGAGAGGGCAATCTGGGCCTGACAAACACTTGGTTGTCTTGGTCGCCATGGTAAGTGTTGTTTGGAAGTGAATGTTCCTCGTCACAAAGCTCACGCATTCATCGTGAATTAGATTCGGGTTCCACGGACGATCGATCGTCACATTGCTTCAAGGGCTCACACCCTCAGTGTGAGGTCTAGAAGCCTGGCCACAAGTCGGACTTTACGCAAGGAGGGGTTCCAAGCTGGTGACGGTCTTTGGGTAAAGAGTCCAAGAGATGTAAGTCGAGAATCGTCACTCATCCCATCAGGATCCTCCAGCTGAACACACTGCTCTTGTCGACGGTTGTGATAGATATCCAACCATTTGGACAAGTACATCATCGGCCAGCCACAAGCCAAAAAGACTCTCTCCGTTGCCGTGTTCAACCACTACCACAGAATCTTGCATTCTCGGGAACAAGCTCAGGTAGCCAAGGAAAAGGAACGGGCTGCACTTGAAGCCAAACAGGAACAAGAGGCTGCAGAGCTCACTTCTGCAGAAGATGAGGAAGCGTCACTCAATGAAAAGGCTGGTTCGAGACGATCGTCTCTCAAGGTGTTCAAGAGACCAGGTATAAATACAGACAATGAAGCGCAGTACCGCGAATTGAGGATTGAAAGCAAAGTCTCATTGAACAAGGAAGGATCTTGGGAGAAGAGTACAGAATCACCTGCATGGCCTCGTAAGCGGGTTCTTTAGGCCTCATGTCTTTCAAAGTGCTCACTTGAACTGACGGACTCGCCAGATCGTGACTTTTACACGCCTGCTGTGCGCTCACGAACAGCAGATACCAACCGGTCACCTGACTCTGAGACAGTTTCGTTGTTGGGACGCATTACTGGTGTCTTTGGAAACCAAGGGAGTCTTCATATCCCTTCAAACCCGGGTGGCGGTAAGGGCAACGCCAAAAGGGGGGACTTTGACCCATCAAAGATGCGAAAGACTGAAGAATTGGACGATGAAGAAGTAGAATTGGAGAAAGCCAACGTGTTGATGCTCGGACCCACTGGATCCGGCAAGACCCTGTTGGCAAGAACGTTAGCCCGTATTATTGACGTACCCTTTGCTTCGTCTGATGCAACTAGCTTCACACAGGCTGGATATGTGGGTGAAGACGTCGAAAGTTCGGTCTCAAGACTGCTCAAAAACGCCGAATGGGATGTCAATCGAACCCAAGTGGGGATCATCCATATCGACGAGATTGACAAGCTGGCAAGAAGGAATGGGAGTGGCGAGGGTGCGAATTGGGGTGGGAGGGATGTTGGCGGAGAAGGTGTACAACAGGGTAAGTGATGAATGATTATGCTCGACTGGCCGGTCTTCCTGCTGAACGATCGTCGCATATAGCTCTCTTAAAACTACTCGAAGGGACCTCATTGACTATCCAAGCCAAACCTCCGGTGCAAGCCGCGAATCAACCTCCACCCTCGACTCCGCCGCCAGGGGCAAGTCTAGGGACCAGTTCCTCGTCCGATAGTACAGGACCGCGGGTCACATCTGACGGCCAGGGAAAGAAGGGCGTGAGAGAAGGGCTGCCTTACCACGGAGCGCCTTCGGGAGGTTCCAATGTCGGTCAAGGAGGTCCGTTCACTAATTTCAGGAAATGTTTTTTGCCGCTTTCGCTCACTATGCGTCCCCTTGTTGTTTCGCGAACGGATAGGAGGGAAAGGCGAGACTTTTGTGATAGACACGTGAGCTCGAAATGATCGTGTCTCGATTCCTAGATGGCAATTCAGCTGAGATCAGATCACCAACAATCTAGGACTAACATTCTGTTTATTCTATCCGGGGCGTTTGTCGGTCTCGAGCAAATCATTGCCCGACGCTCCAACAAGGGCGTGAGTCTCGTCGTGTTCCAATAGTCGCTCATCTGCACATCGTAGCTGACCGTCGTCGTCATTCACCAGTCAATCGGATTTGAAGCTATTCTTTCAGAACCTCAACAAGACGATCAACACAGAGCTGTTGCATCAGGTCAAGAGCTCGAGGAGGCCGCTCAAAAGGGTAGAGACCGACTTAAAGGCCTAACAAGTCATGACCTGGTCGAATATGGATTCATTCCCGAGTGAGTGTCGCTTTTCACTTTGGGGTATCAGGTGCATGGACTCATTGGGCCGCTCGCTTAGATTCATCGGTCGACTGCCCGTCCTTGCATCACTGGACCCACTCACCTTGTCCGAACTCAAACTGATTTTGACGGAGCCCAAAAATGCCATCATCAAGCAACAACGGAAACTGTTTTCCCGCTGGAACTGTGAATTGCAGTTTTCCGAGTCCGCCCTCAATGCCATTGCGACAGAGGCTTTGAGAAGAGGTGGAAGTGCGAGGCACTTGAAGGCGGTCGTATCAGACTTGCTTCTGGAAGCCAACTACGAGTCTCCAGCTTCCGTGAGTATAGTGATCGTGTCGTCTTTGAGTATGCGCATGCATGCTCACAAAACCTTTTTCTTGCCAGTCTGTGCGATACGCTGCCGTAACCAAGGCTGTCGTGCAAAAGACGTCTCCTGTCTTGTACTTTTCGCGGGGACAGAAACGTCTGTTCCATCAAGCGTTGAGTGAGGATGATGAGGCTCCATTGGATCTTGAGCAGGGCGAAAAGGAAAAGACTTATGGAGACAAGGCAACCTATCGTCACTCCCCTACAGAGAATAACGTGGATTCAGAACCAGAGCCCTATCGGGCGTTTGGGCAAATGCCCAAGCCCATCACGGGTGCCAGCCCATTCAGCTTGCATCGAGTTCAAACGCGCCGTTTCCATGCATCGGTTTCGAGACACGCTGAGATGGACCCAGCAAACAATAGTCGGCGACGCAACGAACCCAACAACCATAACGGACATGCCAACAAGATGAGAAAACCCAAAGCGACGGGCAAGTCTGCGAAACGGCGACAGGCCTTGGCGTCTCAGGACCTCAGATCGGGTGTTTCCCCAAGTCGCAGCCCGGTCATGCAATGTCTTGCCTATGCGAGTGCTGAACGATACGATCTGGTGGGTGTAGCGACCGAGCTCAACCGTCAAGAAGTACCCTTTACGCTTGCATTCGAGCAAGATCGTGCCGATCAAGCAATTGTGGTATCCGGGTGGAACTTTGGTGTAGGAGCTGGGCAAGACTCTCGCCAGCAAGAAGCTGCAAGTCTTAAAAAGCTTGCAGATGAGGCTGCACGACGGGCCCAGGTCTCGAGAGCATCCAATGCGGCCATGTATCACGAAGAAACGACTCCATCGCACGACCTTGTCCAGATGAATCAGCAAAGCAAAGACAGCGAGATTTGGATCTTCAAGTCAGGAAGCATCGTGACGTGGGGAATGTCTGCTACTGAAGGATGGACGTTTATTCGAAATGTCATTCGCAGTGAACATACACCTATTGAATTTGGACCAGTACCTTTTCACAAGGTGCAGACTGAAGAAGTCGACTATGCCATGGACCATAATGAGTAAGTCACGCTTCAGCTCCCGCGCACAATGCAAAACGACTCATCATTGGAAGGTTATAGTCGCACACGAATAAAGGGCAACCTCATCCTCTTGGGCCAACCGCCCGCACTACATTCGTTTGAGCCCTCGCCAAGCTACGCCGCCTTTCTCACCCGTTACACTTGCAGCATCGCACTCGCTCGATCGTGCTCTGTAGCTCTCCTCGAAGACAAGTTGAACGCTCATTTGGAAAGTGTTGGAAAGCTGCCTGGGCTCTTGCAATCTACTGGGGAGCAGCCTTTGACGCGAAAGGATGTCATTCGAAAGACTGGAGAGTTGATGGGTCTCAGGCAGGCTGTCAACTTTAGAGGCGGTGGGTTGGAAGAGTATCCCGAGGTGAGTTGGGGAGGATCCTCCTGTTTTTGTCCCGATGTCGGCCCTAACTCACATTCTCTATGGATGTCGATACAAGTTGTTTTGGTCGGAACCTGAGCTGGAAGGCAAGTCTCAATTTGAATCAACGAATCGCGTTCTGGGCGAGAACACCGACTAATCTCGCCCTTTTCAAACCTCCACAGCCTACTTTGAAGCAATCTCTAACGAGTTTGAGATTGATGAACGGATCGAGACCATCAATCAAAAGATTGACTATGCTGGTGAGGTGCAAAGCACTCTGAGAGCCCTACTCACAGAGGTATGCGGATGAGCAGTTCGAAATGTGACCAGCAGCAACCGACTGACTCGCGACCTCGAGTGTTTAGGCTTCCACGCATAGGATGGAGATTGTCATTATCCTCCTGATCGCGGTCGAAGTTTGTTTGGTGAGTGACAGCAGCATGAATCATTCATAAATCGCGTGTGAGACTGACTGCCAGGTTTCTATGCTGATCTCAGGCTCTGATCAGAGATGGACCCGAGGTCGCTCATATGCTTTCCGGGTGGTTTGGCAGTGGCTCAGACTCGGTGTGTGCAACCCTCAAGACGTGTGGGCCTGATTGGATACGGATAACTGACCTTTTATACCGGTGTTCCATGACATAGGGCCTGAAACAAGCCGCTCTTCCGCTCTTATCAGCGGCTTTCTCTACTGCATGCCCTGCTTCATCACAAAACACACCACCCAACAATCCGCTTCCTGTCGCATATCACGTTCTCTCCAAACCTCTCCCTTATCAAGTAGGATTGGACCTTCAAGAGGCCATCATTCGAGCTCGACTTGATGCTCGAAAGACTGATCCCGAGAGCGAGCTCGCGTTGCAGGATGTCATTCTGTTGCTCGGTGAGTCCACACACACTCTCTCTCTCTCTCACACAAACATTTCGCTCAGTCGTGGCATACTGACTTGCATGGGCGGGCCCAACGTAGAACATGCGCCTACATTCACCACCGGACGACGAGACGCCCAAGGCCACATCAACTCGGAGGAGCAAAAGGTCAAGGGCGCAGGTGCCGAGTTTCACTTTACCAACCGAGGTGGTCAAGTCACCTACCACGGTCCAGGCCAACTGGTGGGGTATCCCATCATTGATTTGAGAAGATCGGGAGTGAGTAGGCCCTCTTGTTCTTTGATGTTTCTCACTCGTTTTTTTGTTCCCTTGACTGAATTCACCCACACCCACACCACGCCAGATCACTACCCGGTGCTACGTGTCGTTCCTGCAGGATATCTTGTCAACGTATGCTCGTCAAGGTCATGGCTTGGACGTTTTAGCCCCTCATCCAGACGATCATGTGGGTGTGTTTGCCGCAAATGCCCAGGAAAAGGTGAGGCTCAAGCTTTTTTTCGTGTGTATCGTGGTCGACGAGGGTTGACTAATGTTTTGGTCAACCATGGGAAATGTATACAGTTGGCATCTATTGGCATCCACATGCGCCACCGCCTTTCGTCGCACGGTTTCTCCCTCAATGTCACACAGGAACCTCTCGCCTGGTTCAATCTCGTGACTGCTTGTGGTCTGACAAATGTCAGGGCGACTTCGATCGACAAGATGCGGTCGGATACAGCACAACCCATGAGTGTGCAAAGTGTAGCGGAGGACTTGATGCCCTTTTTTGCAAGCAAGCTGGGTCGTAATGTGGTCCCTCTGAGCGCTTTGAGAAGGGAAAACGCCGCGGCCGAGACCATCGCAAGACTCGTCGAATGTGCAGAAACCCAGGCTGCGACAGAAGAAGACAAGGCAGGAGGCTGGCCATCCAAGCCTCGACCCCCAGCAGAGATGGGCAACTCATGATCATTATATAAAGTGACAACACAGACATCTCCCTGGTACAACACATGCAACAGTGCACTCAGACAATAAATCACCATTCCGTTCAGGCCTACCAGATTCCGATTGTATTCAAAGACACCCTGTTTTATCAAATGACACATTGCATCCAATTATCAAGACTGGTAATCCGGCGGGACATCGGAACTCCCTTGTTCAAATACCGACGACGGGAAGAAGTGATCAGGCCTCTAGGTCAATGTCAACTTTGGCTCTAGCACGCCACATGCTTTCCATCGTCTTTACCTGGACAATGGTGTCGAATCAGAAATTGCGTCTATTTGTGTTGTGATGACTGGTCCGACCGAGACTCACAAAGTCCACGAACCCCTCCTCGCATACAACGCTTGCCACGACGCTCTCCAGGTCATCGGCTTCCAATGAGTACAAGCCTGTCTTTGAGCGTACTTCCACAATCAACGCGTCGCGGTCTATTCCAGTATCGAATTCCATTGAAGTCTCCAGAGCGTTATTCAGTTTTCGCTTGCGTGAGGAATGCTCCTCTTGGACTCGTTGGATGCCGCTCTTCTCGCCATCGCGGTTTTTGCTGTCCAGCATCCCGTGAGTGCTTGACTCGACGCTAGCCCCTTGTCTCGTTGGACAAGGTGTAGACAGATCGATCAAATGTGGTGTGTTTTCAGAATTATTGCCACCCGTCCGCCTTGCGCTAGAATTTGGGGTCACAAATGCGCTCTCGGCCGTGGAAACGCTTGTTACAGGCTCGAAAGTGGTGCGACGAAACACTGAGTGGTCTGGTGTGGGCAACTGATCATCTCGACGACCTGGTGACGTTTCGGTCATGAGTGGTCGACTGGGCGTAGTGCTCTGTCCGCCAGGTTGTGATCGGGGGACTGGAAAAAGTCGACAACACGGGCTGGGATATAGATACCACAAAGTTGAATGCTTTCAGCCGGCCACTGACTCACATGTTTGTTTTGGCGGTGAAGCTGGTACACGAAATCCGTCCATGTCTAAATCGCCTAGCTGAGAGTACCCTTGGCCAGCCTGAGTGAGAAGAGGGACAGTCAGAAAGAGCAAATGGTCAAGAAGCAGGCCATGTGTCATGCACCCCGCTTGTTTGCCACACCTGCTGAGAATCACTCTCTTCGAGCATCTGAGACTCATGTTGTTGATGATGGTTGGTATTCATGGAATCGAGATCCTCGGCAGCATATGGGCGCATCTCGGACCTTGCTTGGCTCTGAGACATGGATGCCTCTCCCGGTTGGTGTTGACCTCTGGGGGGCGTGTCGATTCCCGGGCAGAATTCCTTGAGCGTTTCGACGAGTGTCTGCAAGTCTTGAATTGACTGGAATCTCATCTGAACTCTGCTAAAGACCTTTTCCAGAGGTTCAACTCAAAGTCGCTTCGTTTAGGGATGCTGGGCGAGTTTACCTGGGATGGAGCAAAAGACTCTTGGGACATGCTGTAACTCAATTGAGATAATGGACTCAAGGCTCTTTATTTCGAGAATTTGATCAGTTTTCCATCTTAACTTGATTACTGGGTGGACTACTCACTTGAGCAATAAACCATTTCCCTTGGTCTTGATACCGAGGATCCGGAATTCAGCTTTTGGGTGATTCCATTGTCTGCCATACTCGGCAACGTCCATTGAATACTTAAACATGCACAATGATGGCCGGAGCGCGGGTTACGTCAAGAATAGGGGTCAATCAAACGGCTCAAAGGTTACTTGCAAGCGTTCTCAGACTCACATAACAAGTCGTGCCACTCCAAATGGTGATTTTACAGACCGGTCGTGGGGAGTTGCCTCGACTGTCACCGGCGTACTGACTACTGCTATACACGTTGTTTACCGATCCTTTTTCGATACGAACCATTAACCTGCTCGAGGGTGTGTCTGTACTGCTGGCGAGACATTTCTACTAGTCAGTAGTGACCAAGGACGGCAGCCACTTTGTGGTATCGATACTCGCTAATGGTTCCATGCTTGATCGTTGGCGCTGGTATTGTAAGGTGAAGCTCCCTGCTTGGGCATGGACAGCTTGACCAGGGGCACTGTGAGATGACGAGCCTTGAACATTTGACCCCTATTCAAGGCCGTGGTACATGTGACCCAGAACTTACATTCTAGAGTGGTCAGTGGACGAGGTGGTGACTGTGTAAAGTCCATGACGTCGAATATCTCAAACAGCGGTCTAGATCAATCCCAGGTTACCTCTTGGCCACGTTTTCAGTCAAGGCCACATTTATTTGTGAGTTGGACGATGGTACAAGATTCGAGTTACCGTTTAGTTTCTGAAACACACGACGACCGACGGTGAAACGCACAACGTAAGCTCAACAGAACGAGCGATGCGGCGTGCCACAAAGTCAACAAAGAATGAATAGAGCCATGGCAGAGTGCAAGTCACAGAGCGTGCCCGTGGTGGTAAACGGCTGAGATGTAAAAGACGAGGAACTGCGAACAAGTGTCTTTCCTCTTGATGAGTTGTCAAGGTGTCAAGGTGGTCTAGGCCATCAAGCAATCATTCGACGATGGCGAATGACCCGGCAGTCAGCTATTTACAACCTCGACAACTGCGCAATCAACTTGGACCCCGCACGTTGTCAGCCATGGTCATCTTTATAATGGCGTCTTGGATCAGATTCACACATGTATATAAACCTGTGCAAAACTAGCACGACTGTCCACTTTGGTCTCATAGTCATTTTGTTGGCCCACATTCCGTTTTATCTTGCTTGTCGTCGCCATCTTAATATTGCCGCGTAGCTGCCAGCTGCCCATCTGCTAGCGCCAGGCAAAGCATCCGACCTGTCCTCTCCCAACTGAAATTCGAATTCCTCCTGGCTACAACATACATTCACTCAACACTTGCGCTTCATTCCGCAGCTGACTCTCGCTGTTTGGTAAGCCGGGACACTCTAAAGGACAAGACAACGCACCCAACGTTGATACACATCATAGGGACACATTCATTTGAACCAAACTAGCCTTGACCTTTTGCTCAAAGGCCTGGCACAGCACACTCGTTTTATCGCACGTTGACATACTAGAGAATACCTCGCAATCAAGCTACTGCCGAACCACCATGAAGGCATCGATCCGAGTGGTAGATGAAAGCTCTCGACTCAACAACGGAAAACATGCCCCGTCTCATCTGGAGAGCATCTCATTCCGAACGAGCACCACCTCCACCGCTCGACCACTTGCACCTTCTACCAAAATCCGGCTACTCTCGCACACGGACATTGTGAACCGCATCATTCAAGGTCAACATCTGGTCATTTACCACTCGTTGGTTCTAGACTTGACACGATGGGCCGATAAGCATCCGGGAGGCAAGGCAGCAATCCTGCACTTTGTCGGTAGAGACGCTTCGGACGAAATGGATGCTTATCACAGCGTCCAGGATCTGAACAAGGCCAAGGGGTTCGTGGTAGGAAGAGTACAGCACGACGTGGTAAGTCCTCGAGGGGTTTGTGACTCAATCTTGTAATGGTGGATGCTAATTGAATTCTGGAAACCAGCCATTCAAGCCCATCACACCGCCGTACGCTCTCGGTCTAGTGAGAGACTCGACCTCGCCTACGGGTTGGCGAAGAGAAGGCCCAGTCGAACTGGCCGCCCAAGTCTCAGGCAAGGACAGCATTTCCACCCTTTACCCTACCATCACACCCGAAATGTTGCAAGCGAACACGGTAGTAACATCATTGCCCACACAAGACCATCCTGAAATCGACAAGGAACATTCAAGAAGCCAAGCTTATCGAGAATTACGTCTGAGAATCGAAAAAGCAGGGCTCTTCAAGGCAGACCACTGGCACAAGGGATACCTCCACGACTTGATTCGGTACACCATTTTTGCCACCTTGTCTGCGCTTTTATATTTCAAGGGGACATCAGCGTGGTCGCAAATGCTTTCGGCCGTTTTCTTGGGCGCCTTTTGGCATCAACTGACATTTGTTGCCCACGATGCCGGACACACGGGAATCACTGGACACGCCGCCAAGGACCGCGTCATTGGAACCATTGTCGCCGACTGGATCGGAGGGTTGAGCCTGAGTTGGTGGAAAGACAATCACAATATCCACCATTTGGTGACCAATCACCCCGAACACGATCCCGACATTCAACACATTCCCTTTTTCGCCATCTCGACCAAGTTTTTCGGAAGCATGTGGTCAACCTATTACAAGCGATTCATGACGTTTGACGCCTTTAGCAGGGTCATGATTGGCGTGCAACACAACATTTACTACCTCGTCTTATCACTCGCTCGTTTCAACCTCTACGCCAATTCATATGGGTTTCTTTTACTCAAGATGCGCAGAAACCGATGGTTTTGGTTTGAAATGGCCGGCTTGGCATTCTTTTGGACTTGGTTTGGAGCGTTGCTCAAGCATCTCGACGGCTGGAAAATGAGAGTTGGCTATCTCTTGATCAGTCATATAGTCACGAGCCCCGTTCATGTGCAGGTGTGTGTCTGTGTGTTCCCTGTCCCCATCCAGCGCTTATGATCCGTTCACTGACACTCTTTCTGCGCATTGACTCGTACCCAGATTGTGCTCTCACACTTTGCTCGCTCAACCGACGACCTCGGTCCGACCGAATCATTTGTTTCCCGTCAACTCCGTACCACCATGGACGTTGTGTGCAACGAATGGATCGAATTTTTCCACGGCGGACTTCATCTCCAAGTCACGCACCACCTCTTTCCCCGTATCCCCCGGCATAACCTCCGCAGAGCTAGCAAGCTGGTCAAGGAGTATTGCAAGGAACAGGATATCGAGTATGCAGAGTATAGCTTTACCGAAGGCAATGTCAGGGTGTTACGGGTACTCAAGGATGTAGCCAACCAAGTGTCCTTGTTGAAAAAGGTCGCTGAAGCCGATGCCAAGGGAGAGATTCACTAGATGAGCGTGTATGAAAATTACGGACTCGGAGATGGTCATCACATGTAGCTATTAGCCTTTTTTTTCAGTTTTTTTCATCTTTATTCATGTCATGTGTATGCTAGATGGGATCGGGTGTCGTATCATGCCATCATGGCAGGAAAATCGTTACATGGTCGTGAATGCACATCCGAGTCTAATCATCATCATCGCCACCACAATCCCATTCCAAAATCCTGTTGCCCCTCTGATGACTCTTTGAATTCTTTTCGAATCTCCAACTCGTCCCCAAGCACACCTCGACTTCCAATCAATGCTCGATTGAAGACGGCCCCCGCGAGGATCAAGGGAAGTGGGTAGTACGCAGACGCTTGACCGTCATGGTCGAGTCCAAGAGACGACTGGCTCGAGTACCAAGCGTGGTACGCAGAGGGGTCAAATGGGACTTGCAAGAGCATCATGGGGACACGGCTAGCTTGGACTTCTGTCACGGCTGATTTGGAGAACCCGGTTCGATGGCAGGCGATAGTGAGGACCGAATCGATTGTTGACATGGAGACGGGAGTGGGTGAGGCAGGATTATTGTCATCGCCGGGTGTCGGTGGTGCGGGTTGTAACCAATCTGAAAGTGAACGAGATCCTAGTGAGAGAGGTGGTTCTGCGGTCTCATCAAGTGACGATGACGACGGCGACGGTGATGGCGATGGTGAACGTATCGGATCTAGCATTTCAAAGCTTCTCCGTGCCACACCCTCCATCTCTCGTATCAATTGAGGACCACTCTTTTTCCCCGAGTTTTTGCACTGTGCCAATACTCGAATCCTACGCATCAACGGATCGTGCGAGGTGGTTCCGCCCGTTTGCATTTGACGAATCCGTGTCGCTTGCTCAACAAGATCGTGGGCATCTATCCGCTGTTTTGGGGTGGCCGACGAATGTTGCTGCTGCTTTGCTGCTGCAGTGGGAAGGTACCACCAGCCTCGAAGGTCGACACCTCCGTCATGGGCACCGCCGACTCGATCTAGTGACATGCATAGGGATTGGTGGAGCAGTCTACGGCAATGATCTTCGAAATACGTTCCGGCAGTGACCGCTGACAATTTGAATGTCATGTGGATGTGAGTCTCTATATCGACCACTCACACACCTCTCTGTGACCGACTCGTTGCATTCTTGGATTCCTCGGCTTGTTCACACCAGCAGCAGCAGGTTACTTTTGTTCAGCGCGTCCGACCTTTTTATCCACGCATGCACTACTGCATGTATGTTTACCGAACCTCGCATCTCGCATAGCATGCAGCCGCCCTGTCAGCTTACCGTCAACACTCGCCGTCAGCCCAGCCCACATGCCACAACGCTGTCTCGTCCTGCGGTTCCAGCAAAAAATGGTTCAACTGCGCCGGGATCGATTCATGACAATCAGCTCGATGTTGATTGGCCTAGTTGCAGCTGGTGTCGTCATCAGGCGATCCCCGAAGCCCCGAAGCGCCCCGGAGCTTCGGCGATGATGACGTTTGGGCTGGGAATTCCCCATTGCAATTGGTGGTTTCGATCTCGACCGTTGGACAAGGAATACTTGAGAGATCTGGTATCTGGTATGTAGTACATGTAGTATCGGTAGTAGTACATCCCCCCCAACTCTCCCTTTTCTTTAACAAGTCGCATGTTTCTACGATCCGTCCTCTGCTCTGCTTTTGTACGCTCAATCCGACCAACGACTTTATTCAAACACATCGTCACACGAACGCCTCTCGTTGCTACTTCTACTACTCCCATCAGATTCAATAGCAATATGGCTAGTGATCAAAAGGTTCTCACCCTCCCTGTCTTGAAAGATTCCGAGTTGGAAAATGGGTCCATGAAGCAAGTCGAGTTTGGCGAGGGCGAATCCAAGGGAAACGTGTTGCTCGTCAAGATTGACGGAAAGGTTGTGAGTATCTAAACACATTCACTTGAGATCGCTTATCGCGATGGCTCACTTTGGGTGGTCATGCGTCTAGTATGCCAACTCTGGTGTATGCACACATTACGGTGCTCCTCTGGCCAGTGAGTCTTTTCCAACCCCACAACGTGACCAAACACTAATGCCTCTTGTGCCGAGTAGAGGGTGTCTTGGACCCAAAGGTATGGTGTTGATAGTGTTGCAGAGACTCGAAACATACCCTGTCATGCTAACGATGGTCACTTTATACAGTCTGCTAAAATCATTTGTCCCTGGCACGGTGCATGTTTCAATGCTTGCACGGGTGACATCGAAGATGCTCCTGGTCTTGATGGCCTTCACACCTACACTGCTGAAGTGAAAGATGGCCAGATTTTCGTGACTGCAAACATGAAGACTGTCCTCTCAAAGCAAGGCAGGTCCCCTATCGCCCGAGCCAAGGCCAAAAAGTCGGACAAGGCCGGCGTTGAAAAGAGTCAGAGTGACTTGGCGGCACCAGACCATGATACCAAGGGCGAAAAGGTCGTCATTGTTGGCGGCGGTTCCGCTGGCTTGCACACCATTGAAGCTTTAAGAGAACACAACTTTGAAGGTTCCATTACTCTACTTTCCAAGGAAAATTACGCTCCCATCGACAGGACTAAACTGTCCAAGGCCCTCTTGACGGACGTCTCCAAGCTCGAGTGGCGATCCGAATCCACTCTCAAGTCGGATTATCAAGTCGATATGCGACTCGGCACCGAAGTCACCAAGATTGATCCCCAACAAAAGATTGTCGAGACCAACAAGGGCGACAAGGTCAGCTACGATAAGCTTGTTCTCGCCCCCGGAAGCGTCACCAAACGCTTGCCCATCGATGGAGCAGACCTCGAGGGAGTCCACACTCTTCGTGGGCTTTCAGACGCTCAAGGTATTGTTGCTGGCATTTCGGAAGAATCTCGAGTCGTCATTATCGGAACTTCCTTTATCGGTCTCGAACTGGCCGGATGTATCGCCGGCAAGAAGCCAAAGAGCGTTGATGTCATTGGTATGGACCCTGTGCCATTTGAAAAGATTCTGGGCGCCGACATTGGGAAAGCGATTCAAAAGAGCATGGAAAAGCAAGGCATCAAGTTTCACATGGAGGCGGGCGTCGAAAAGATTCTGCCATCTGAAAAAGACTCCCACAAAGTGGGCGCTGTCGCCATCAAGGGTCAAGCACCCATCCCTGCCGATCTCTTGATCATGGGTGTTGGTGTGGCCCCTGCCACTCAATTCTTGGAAGCGAGCGGCTTCTCGCTCGAAAAGGACAAGGGTATCACTGTGGACGAGTACCTTCGAATCAAGGGACACGACGACATTTTCGCCATTGGTGACATTGCTCACTACCCCCAACACGCCAGCCAAGAAACTCGCAGAATCGAGCACTGGAACGTGGCGGGCAACCACGGGCGATCGGTCGCTGAATCCATCATCACCCCGAGCAACCTCAAATCGTATGACAAGGTGCCCATCTTTTGGTCATCTGCAGGAGGTGGACTCCGATACGTTTCCCGGGCCAATGGTTTCGATGACGTTTACATTGATGGAGACTTGTCCCAAGACGAGCTCAAGTTTGCTGCGTACTATTCTCAGGGAGACGAGATTGTGGCAGTGGCGACCATCAAGCGTGACCCGTACATGTCCAAGGCGGCTTTGCTCATGGGATCGGGCCAAATGCCCTCGTTTAGTGAGGTCAAGAATGGAAAGGACATTCTCGAGGTTGAGATTACAGACGCTAAAAAGTCTGTGTTGTAACGAGTCGATGGCTGAAATGTATTTCCATGTATAGTATGTCCATCGTGTATCAAACGAACCTCGTCCGTGACTTGATGGTGATGTGAGCAAGACATTGCAAGCCCAAGGGATTTAGATCGCCGTCGTCATGCGCGGCTGATGCAATGATGCGATGCTGTCAGTCTAGATGCTACAACGCACGGGTGTCCTCGGGGAAAAAGGGGCGCAGCCTACACCACATGTTTTGGAGTCTTCCACCGTTTGTACTGCTCCATGATGAGCTCATTGGCCACGAGGGTAATCACCGTGTGCGGCGCGATCCTCAAGAAATGCGCCGTCGTGCCCTTGTACCACCCCAAGAACCCTTCGGTCTTGAGCGTCTTCCACAGACAATCAAACGGGTTCGAGTAGAGCGCGCCTCGTATCCGGCCCTTGTTGTCGGTATACGTCGGCTGGTTGTACACTCGAGTCAAGGCCGTATCTGCCGGTCTGTTGGGTATGCGAAGTACATGTTTGGGTAAGGGTGGGCGCAAACGTTTCTTTTTACTGTGTTGCAAAGACTTACTGCATCATGATACACTGTGGGTGCACAAGCCGACCACGAAGAAGGAATCATGAGTTTAATTGAAACGACGGGTCCACCAACACCCTGCAATCTGAGACTTACCACGCAGATACCGGAAAAGGAACTGCTAACGAGGTATGTCCAATAACTGTTTTCCCCCATCAGGCCACTCTGGACCAACTTTGTCTTTGCATAGTTGTACGAAGGTAGCTGGACACTTGAGCCCTGTATATCGTGCAGGGTCGATGACAGTCAGCTTCAGGTGTCCATTTGTGACAAGAGCCCCAAGTCTACTGACCATGGCTGTTCGCAGCATGGCGCTGCCTACACCTCTTGTGAGTCCTCCCCATCCTTCATGAGACACGACGCTCGAAAGCGCGTGAAATGAGCTTCTATACGCATGTTGAGTTCCGATGGGTAAAGCGGGAGAGTATGCTTGCATTCTGGCCTTGATCAAGAACAAGGGGTTTCCAAGCGTGGCTATATATGGGAAACGAAGAGTGCGTCAAAACAGGGATTGACAGAGGGCTGGGGAAAAAGGGGGAAAATGGCGTGGGGCCTCACCTCCAATCATTCCACTCATGGATCCAGCCGTAATGGCTGTCCAGAAAACAGGTTGCTTGGCGTCATACCCGGCAAGCTTGTTGACGCCTTCTCGAAGAGGTTCATAGAACCCTAGCCTTGATCCGTTTAGCAGGATCTGCACAAGTCGACTTTTCGTCAGATAAACTCCCCAAGCATTCCCACGTCAGGGAAAAAGTGGACTGACCTGGTAAGCGTACTATGGATAGCCCAGGCATCACACATGAGACGATTAGCAATCAATGATGCCATCAATCAACGTCGCACAGACGGTGCAACTTACGGCCGGTGCTAGACCTTTTTGCAAACCTCGAATTCCTTCATTCTTCCATGTCTTTTTAAAAACGTCCAATACGCTGTTGTACACCCTCGGGGCATCTGAAGTCTTCATGAGCTCTCCTTGAAGTTGAAGTCTAGTCTTCATGACCTCTGGGATATTGGCTGAGCAGAAAAGTGGAAAAACAGTCAACAAACGGCAACTCGCGGTGGCTCATCGCATCACCACACCGCCGACTCACACACAGTCACGGCGGCACATCCTGCCAGACCACCACATACGAATGCCTCGAGCAGACTGAGTTGCTGAGGATTCGCTGCTGGTTTGCTTAGTGTCGGTAAGGGTTTCGCTGAGCCATTTTCGGCCATTATAAACGCAATCTAGACGTTTATTTTTCTGCCTTGACTAGTGTCCCGGTCAAGTCTTTGTCCAGAGAACGTGAGGGTATATATCTCAACCTACGAGGCTGGTTGTATGCTGGTCCACCTATCAGCTTGTGAGATGTATACAAGAACACAATGAATGTCTTGTTGCTAGGGAAAGATGGGTCTGTGACGATCCATGTATAGCATATAGCAGCGCATTAACCGGCCGGCCCATCGGGTTTCGGGTCAATCGCCGCTTTGTTACACCTGATTCGTAATCGTCGGACTTCATGTCTTTGTACGAGTACTTGGGATAATAACACACGAACAATTGGTAGAGGCAGTCAGCTACATGGTATGTCGGCTTCATGCTTGTGGCCTGATGGGGCTCTCTACATGGTGTACTTGACGAGCTCAAGCTCAATCGAGGGATATATTGTCGGGCAACAACCTTGTCACACTTTTCTACTTGTTTCTGACCATGATAGGGAACTCGAGCTTCCAACCATCAAGCTTGATATTGTCCACTGGCTTGAAGCCAAACTTTTCATAAAGACTGAATCCAGCCTTTGAAGTTTCGAGGTGGGCACGTTGTTCCTGTGGCAGAGCGTTGAGCCGGGTCTCCAAGAGAGTTGAGCCGATCCTCTGGCGTTGGTGATCACGATCGACAATGAGAAGAGCGAGGTACCTGAGGAGGTTCGAGTGGCAAACACCCATGTTTCAATCGTCTGCCAACTTTTGCGTTTTGTTGAGTCGTGCAACTGGCGGACCAACAAGACTCACCAAAAATTTTCGTCTTGATGATGCTTGTCACACATGCCCTGACAAGCTCCATAAAACTGGTTCCAAGATTCCAAATTCATCGGCTGCATCATGTCCTTCAAGTCCGCATCCTCGAGCTTGTCCTTGTCGGTCGACTCAAACACCAAGCCGGCCGCAACACCTGGTGGGTGCCAAATCGAAAACCCAACAATCTTGCCATCTTGCTCACCACCCTCAATGACCGCCTTGAAACCCTTGGCCCCATGGTTCAACTTCCATCGGAGTTGCTTGATAGCAGCTTCATTTCGAACTTGTTGATCGGGCAACGGGGTGACATGCATCTTGATCGTATATTCACTCGGTTCTTCCTCGGTGCCAAACGCTACGCTGTAGATTTCGGCGAACCGCTTCATGTCGACCGAGTCGGCGTCTGCAGACATGGGTTCAACGCGAAGACGAGGGTACGAAGGTTCCGACATGGTGGACGTGTCAGATGTCTTGTTCAACTGTGAGATCGTTGTAAAGCTGTTCAGAGGGTCCAAGAATCTGGTTGAATATATCCATTCTACACGTATGCAGCTATGCAGCCAGGCTAAAATCGCGGGATTTGTATATCCGATCTGTTCCCGGAGTTATCTACCATGACTCCAACAAGTGGATCTGATTATCTGAATGGGCAGTCTCGAAAGACTGAGCGCCTAGGGCTGTATGTTCGCATCAATGCCGTGCCGAGGAGATGTCTATATGGCTGCGAGGGAGTGGCTGCTACAAAAGTATAGTACATGGAATGGTAAGTCTGACTAGCATACAATCAATTTTCGCCTGAGCTAGACACCCATCCTGCAACGGGTGAGGGGAGAGATAAGATAAGATTTAGCGCGCGGGTTGTGACTGACAGACATCGATCATTTTGATCACTCACTCAATCTATCATCTATGCATCAACGACCCCATTACGAAACTCGCCAAGCTCCCCACAGCCAGACCGGCAGTCAGACAAAATCCTGCTAGCGTCCCCGAGAGTTCCTTTTCATCTTCGGCCAAGAGTGGGTTTAGGACCGGAGATGAAGCCAGTACCATGGCCATCGAGGCCACGTAGCCGTTGCTGAGGCCAAACACGGTCAGGATCATCCAGTACACGAGGTCCGAGTTGAAGAACGGTACTGGTCGGGTATGGGTATCCGAGTCAACCACCGTGTTACAGAGCAAAAACAACGGGATAAAGATGATTCGAGTGATCGCAGCAAAGAGGAGTTTTGTATGGTTGGTGATGAACAGCGATGGTCGAGCTGCGAGGTAGGTTCGGCCCACGTAGTCGGACACTAAGACCACAAACCAAAGTCAGTCAAAGAGTTCAAACGATACGACAAAGGAGATACTTGCCATTGAAGATGAAAAAGTGCAAAGCAAGGAAAATGGCTGGTTCCAGTAATCTGGGGACGGGTTCTTGCACAGACAAGATAGTGGTGGTGATGGGAGGGAATACGGCCTGGGATCAACGAGTCGTCTGAGTAACGCCATGTCAATGCACGTGGACAAAAGTTGAAATGCTCACTAGTGTGACGGCAAACACAAAGGCTGCAGAAAAATAGACAGATTTGTTCTTGACAAGCATGCTCAGTGTTTGACCGCGTCCTGAAGGGAATTCCGGCTGCCGAGCAGCATCATCTGGGTCGGTATCGTCACCCTGTCGACTTGTCTGGAGAAGTGGTTTTCGTGAGGTGGCATCGGCTGATTTGGTTTGATCAAAGAGGAACCTTGCCATGACGAGGCATACAGCCACGGGAAGAGTTGCCAACAGCCACAGACCGGTCCCACCCCATAAGTCCTTGGCCGAAGCCTCAGCGTTGGGTTCATTGTCTGGATTATTTGAATGCCGACTTCCAAATGTAGCCACAACAGCAATGAGCAATTGAATCCCGGAGATCAGGACGCCTATGCCTCCTTGTCCGCTCAAGACAGCCAACATTTCCTTTGGCCCATGAAGAGCGGCGATAGCTATGATGGATGATTGCAAGTATGAAGTCGAAAAGGACAGTCCAATGGTGAGCACGAGGAGAACTCCCAGAAGCAAAGAAGGCGTGAGAGTTGGCAGGATGGTGGGGATCAAGGGAAATGCGGTGAGTAGAGTTGTAGCAGCCAACGCATATAAAGAGGAGCGTAACCGTTGGGGCTGAGACACCTATCAGACCGTTTCAGCATCAGCACTTGGCCAAAGCTTGAATGGAAAGTCAAATTCACCGTTCCAACCCCTCTCTGAGCCAGTCCAATAAAGACACAATTTCCCAAGGTCATTGAAGATGTAAGGTAACTAGGCAGGGTTTGTCGAAGCCCAGACTTGGCCGGCAGCATTGATTGAAATAATGGCAGACTACATATCAAGACTGCGGCATGATAGTGGTGTTCATGTCAGCAGCGGTGATACAAAACGATATATAAAACTCAACTTGCCGTTCCAAGAGAGGAGAATGACTGCTCCCAACAGCCAAAACGTCCATTCATGACGTTTGCCATCCCTGGCGGTAGTATTGGTACGTCTGTCCGCTTGTCGTATTGTCTCGTCCTCAGTCTCATCCCCAGACGAACCCTGACCTGTAGCAGAGCCGGAATGTGACATTGGAGTCGTCCCTGGAAAACCCGACGCCAAAGGGTGCAACCAGACTGTCACTGGTTTCTGATATCCAGAGATGACCAGGCGCATCCCATGCGGCATGTCAACCACTTGATCGAACAAGATTTGCATCCGGAGCGAGGCTTCCAGAGACGCAAGGAGCACATTCAAAACAAACACTTTGCAGGAATACGTACCTGTATAGCATCGATAACTCAGCCACTTGCACCTTGTCAATAAAGTCACACATAGACCTGGGTCAAGGTCAGGGATGAGCTTGTCAGCCCACTTGGTTGAATCACACTACCATAAACAGGCATTGGAAGATCATCAATCTCTCGTTCCACCCAACAAACCCAAACCGTTTACGCCCCAATACGTCATTCGATCTCCAGCTCCAAAGTTTGAACCCCCACCATCAGAGCTCTACAGCGTCCAGGACCACGGGTCTAGTAGAGGTGTACAAAGTAGAGGAGTTACCGGCGTACGAAGAATCGATCCTGTCGATCAGAAACCACCTATCACGCAAGGGGCTATCAAGGTCAACCCTCAAAATCCACACGCATTTGCCAAGGTCTCAACAGGACCGCCCGTAGCATCTTGGGAAATGAACACATCCATCGGGCCTCAAAGTGCAGATGTTTTTCCATTCAGTCTCGCAGCTCCTCCCGTACAGGCTGCCGGAGCTCCCTCTGGTGGAATCATGGGGATCTCAGAGTACACAGCGCTGCAGATATCGACTTTGCAGAACAGATTGGCCAAAAAGCTTGGACCAGAGTACATTACTCGTAGACCCGGACCTGGGGGAGGTGTTCAATTGAGGTCAGTAGAATATCAGGTTCCGCCTTTGTCGGATATATCCTCACACTTTATGTCCATATGCTATCGCCACAGTTATATTGAAGGCTGGAAAGGTGAGCTCACGTGTTCGTAACAAGAGTCAAGCATATCACTGACCAAACGTCGTTGAATAGTGATTAACCTCGCCAATGAGATTTTTGGTTTCAATGGGTGGTCGAGTCAGATCATCAGTCTTACCACTGACTTTGTAAGTGTTTCCAATAGATGTTTCCAACATGCACTGAGTGCGGTCCTTTGGCTCTCAACCATTTCAGTGCGACGAGCCATCGGCAGGGAAATTCAGTGTCGGAGTCACTGCAATCATCAGAGTCACCCTTAGAGACGGAACTTTTCACGAAGACACGGGTTATGGAGGTGGAGACAATATACGAGGTAAAGGTACGGCGCTGGACAAGGTAGGTTACAAGGGTATCTTTGCTGGGAAGACATAAACTGATGCGACTCATTTCATTTTGATCAGGCAAAGAAAGAAGCTGTCACTGACGGAGTGAAGAGAACACTCAAAAGTTTCGGCAACGTGCTCGGCAACTGTTTGTATGACAAACAGTATCTGAAAGAAGTTCAAAAAATTGCAGTCAAGCCAGTACGTTGACACTGGCGAGTGCTTTACTTGGGAAAACATTGATCTGACAAATCTCTTGTAGAAACCTCTCAAATCAGAAGATCTCTGGCGAAGACCCGAGTTTGATGAGGGCTTCCAAGCTTCTGCGCAGGCCGGTCCTTCTCGGCCCCATCCACTGCATGATCAATCAAACAAGGCTCAAATGCCTTCTGCAAAACCCACGACGAGCAACGGAACAGCTCAGGGTATCAACGGCTCAAGACTCAATGAGGGGAATCACATTTCGAATCGACCCCTATCTACGACAAGCAATGGGGGAGCTGCCATTTCCCATGCAACAAAGTCAACTAGCGTGCCGGCTAACCCTCCTCACCAAGCCAAAAGCATGTCAAGAGTACAATCGTTCGGAAATTCTACTACCAAACCCGTCACAACGTCAGATGATCCCACGTTTGACTATGACGAGGAATCTTTTGACGATCAAGCAATATATGACATGATGGATGATCCTGCTGTAGGTATGACAGGGTCGGACCTAGTTGGAGAACAGGTCAGATTCGGCGAATCGGCAAACGATACGCTGATGGAAGTCAGCGACCCTGTCGTAGGGGAGTCTACGAATGGCAACGCCCAGCCAGTCGCGCAAAACGCGTTTGGACAAGCAATGCAACCCACAACAGCAGTCAAACCCACCGCGAATGCGCCCACGCCCCCAGACCAGACAAAGAAACCCGACCACGCAACAGGAGGGTTTGTCAATCTCAATGACCCGAAAGCTCCAGAATCTGATGCTGCTGCGAGGCGGCGAAAGGCAATAGCTGAGAGCATGAGTGGTTTCGGAGCTCCCCCAGTAGTGAATCCGACTTCGAACTCGCCTGAAGGAAATGGCCAAGTTCAAGGAATGAAAAGGCACTACTCGAGTAATGATGAGAGGTAAGTTCTTGATCTGATCTTGGCAAATATGTTGCTATGCTTGCTCATTTGCGATCAAATCTAGATTCGGCTTCGGGAAGCCCATTACCGCGGCAAATCCTCCAACGTTCTCCGACCACAAAAGAAGGAAATCATAAGCCTGCCTATCTTTCAATTGCACGACATGCCCCACGACGCACATTCTCCTACCTTCTGTCACTTTACACCAATGCAAGCCGAAGCGAATGGGATTGTCTTTGTATCCTTATCAACCCTGTGTCAACGGAGGTTCGCAGTGTCACACCATGGAGGTATGAATGACGTTACTACCTTTTTTTCGAACGGCTATCGGCCGTTGTTCTGGCTCATTTCGGGTCCGGAATCTTGAGGCCTCATTGGATGGCGGTGTAAACCTCAAGGGAAAAGCGTTTGACGTCACCTCATGATCTCCATCTCTGTCTAGCCGGACACCTTTTGACCGAAGGTGAGTACCTCGGCTGAAGACCACGCTAAAGTGAAACCATGGAGCTCCTTGGGGCGGTGCATCTATCAAAGGACGACACGGATTCATATCACTACGAGTTCTGGGAGCTGAAATTACGACATCATATCCCAGAGCTGTGTCCCTAGACAAGGACCAGTCCGTACAATGCCGATCCACACATGTGGAGCTGCCAAACGGTACAGTTTCCTCCTTTGATCATTTCTGATCACCACTCGATTACAGTTGTTATAAAGGTAGTCGTCTGCGAGGCGTCCGTCCTTCTTTCCATGACCGAATGATTTCGACATATCACACGATCCTCTCTCCATCTTCACTGATCATCGAGAGGGAAATTTTGACGATTACCTTTGGTATAAACAGGTGGATATCTCTAATCCTTCAAATCTTTCAAACCCCATCATTTGAACTAGTGATCAGCCACAGCCATCATGACAAAGAACATACCGATTGCCGCTCAAAAGCAAGACCTTGCAGGCTCTCCAGGAATCACCAGGGGAAGTCCAAGCTCGATCTTGCGGGGACCTCATCAAGATTTCACGGAACGAACGTTTCCTGTTCTAAGTCCCCGTTTCCACCTACCCAACTCACCACTCGGCAATGGCCTCACCACTCCTTTTAATTCTCTGGCCCAACCTATTGGTGGTGCGATGGGCGAAAAGACAGGTCCAGCCCATGGACTGTACGGGCATCAAAACTCTCTCGGTCGAGCTCTTCAAGGTTGGCCCAAGAGATACGAGGAGGAGAATAATGAGCACGCTGGACCCCATGCTGCGCGCTCCCCCCAGTCGGTCAGGGAGCTCAGCTTGAAAATTGCGACATCCCTGGTACACCACGGCAGCCAGATGAGCCCGTAAGTACGATAGAACTTTTGCCCGGTTGTTACATGAAGACTTACCCCCACACACTTATAAACTGTCGCTTGTCATGGCGATTTTAGGAGCAACCAACATATGCTGCCCGAATTGCCAGAGATGGGAAGCTCTCACCAGAAACCTAGGTGTGTATCCTCCTGTTATACCAAGTATACATGGCATCGTAGTGCTCACGCCATCTGCTCTATTCGCAGAAACTCCTTTGATCCGGCCGACAGGCCGAGAGTCACTGCCATGTCTCCGGCTCGAGGTGGTTTTTCGGCTTTCCGCAAGTATCAGAATGGGCCTCAAGACCTTCACACTTACTTTGGCGGAGAGAAACCGCCGACTGAAGACCGAACGAGTACCCCGCGATCTCCTATTCGGACCGAGAGCAAGGACAAGAAGAAATAGAAAATATTTCGTGGGACGAACAATGGAGACTAGAAGAGCGACATAGAGTTCCTTCCTGTACTTGTGTATCTCGCTGCAACAACTTTAGATGACTCGAGCTTATTTGACGATTCAACGACCAGAGACTCTCTGCTGCATCTATCAGTCCTTTATTTCAGTCGAAATTCCAAACGCGTCGTCGCGTGCAGTAGCAGCGCGACGTGACGAGATAAGCGATGAGCGACAGACAGAACTTCTTGAGAAATCATAAAAGGGGCTGCTGGTCGCTCCATAACAGCCAACAACTTTTGATTCAACAAGCCAAGGACACGGTGGTCATCTTGTACTGGGAATCATCCAGTCTTGAAAACTAGAACTGCGTCTTGAACATCCACAACGCAAATGGACCGGCGGTGGACCCGAGGCACCAACATCTGATCGGGGTCGCAAAGATTCACGATACCGTGATCAATGGGTATCTCCGGATTGCTGCCTCTGCTCAAGGAGGTCCAAGTGACCCGACACGTGTCAGACTTTAAGGGTCAGAGTCTGGCGGTCGATGGCTATGTCTGGCTCCACAAGGGTGCATTTGGATGTGCAGAGGAGCTCGTCACTTCTCCTGGTTGCACCAAATATGTCGACTATGCAATGCATCGCGTCAGGCTGCTGCGCCATCATGGCGTGACGCCGTTTTTGGTCTTTGATGGAGGTCCTCTTCCCGCCAAACGAGGGACAGAGGATGATCGCGCTGCCAAGAGGTCTTCAAGTCTGGCTCGAGCTCAAAGTCTCACATCGCAAGGCAGACACAAGGAGGCAAGAGATTACTATACCAAATGTGTGGACATTACACCCGAAATGGCATTGCAACTGATCAAGGCATTGAAAGCGGAACAAGTACCTTATATCGTGGCCCCTTATGAGGCGGATGCGCAACTTGCCTATCTGGAGAGGGAGGGAATCGTAGATGGGATCATCACTGAAGACTCTGATCTCTTGGTATTTGGATGCCGCAACGTCATTTACAAGATGGATGGAGATGGAATGTGTATACATATGGTCCGGGACCATTTCTCTTTGTGCAAGGAATTTTCTTTTGCTGGCTGGGGTGTCACCGAGTTTAGACGGATGGCGATTCTGGCTGGGTGCGACTATCTTGGATCGATACCGGGAATCGGTATCAAGACGGCCCACAGACTACTACGCAAGCACAAGAGCATTGAAAAAGTCGTTCAAAACATCAGATTGGATGGGGCTTTGACAGTCCCCTCAGACTACATACCTCAATTCCGCCTAGCAGAACTAGTATTCCTCCATCAAAGAGTGTATGATCCTCGGGCACGACGCTTAACGACACTTTTTCCCGTCATGGAAGACAAACGACTTGCTGAAGTAGAGGACATGTACATTGGACCAGATATGGACCCGGAACTGGCTCAAGGTATCGCCGAAGGGCGAGTTCACCCGGAAACGAAACAAGTGTTGGACGACATTAGCCCCCTATACAACCCCGAAGTCACCCCCCCTCTCAAGTTTTCCACCGAGAAAGTTTCTACTTCATTCTATAAAGACAAGGCCAAGGTCCTCGGTCCGTCTCAGAAAAGCAATGTCACAGGTCCTCTAGATGCCTTTATCAAACGGCTCCCGCCAAAAAACGCAACAGCAGAGAGACCCTTCATCCCAGCCCCCGTGGGTACACGGGCATCAGGGCCAGCCAGGCTCTCCGATATGTCCGTCTCAAAAGCAAATGCTGTGAAGGCTGCTGAGGAACAGGCGGTAAAGGACGAAAATGACCCCTATTCTACCAGCAAGTATTTTGCCAAGACCTCTGTGGGCATCCAGGCAGAGAAGGAAATTCTCAAGGACCTGGCATTCGATTTCGGCGACAATCAAGACGAAAAAGTCAAAGAAGACGACGTCGCCCTCACCAGTCCACCGCAGCACCTAGATCAACTAGATGATCGAGAGTCGCTACCTGAACTGTCGTCGCCTAGCGCGGCTTGCTCGACCCTCCAGTCACCCAGGCCCGTCAGCCAGGAAGACTTTCCGCACTTTTCCTCTCCGGGGCAACTCACCGACGCAGAAGGACCCATTTTGACCAGTCCCGTGCGACTGCAAGATAGTGACTCGGCTCGGCGGAGGGTCAGGAAGAGACCCAGTGATGTAGATACCCCCATCCCCTTGGAATCCTCACCAATATCTAAAAAGCGGAAACCAGACAATATCGATTGCGATACGATATCTTCTCCGCCTGTTTCCCTTGCACCAGCATCTCCACCTCCTCGGATCGATTTCAGACAGGCTTGTGGGGTGGATGATGTCTCGGACGTCTGCGTAGAGTTGCAGATGAAGGAGAATATAGATGTGTTTTTGGAAGAGGAAGGGATTTCAAAGGCTCGGGCTCAAGCTGTTGCCAAGGGACTAAGCAGCAAGTATGCATTCGTGGCCAAGGTGAGTGCGGCTGTCCTTATTTGACGTTTGACAGAATCTGAGTGATTGGTTCCACTAGGACACGACCCCTCTCGGTCGCCGGAGATACGGACAGAATAGTGTGACTCCTCTATCACTGTTGAATGGAAACACACCAACAGCTGCACGATGGAACCGAACAGCTCCCCACGATTCGCCTTCTGCAAGAGCATTTGCAGGAGCTGCTGCTGGCTTTACCCGATCCAGACCATTGACGGGGCCTAAAGACTCGAGGCGAACTACTAGTGTTCGGGCGGAGAGGGATTGTCGACCAAGATCACCAGCTCCAGAAGCTGTGGTACCAGAAGAACCAGGTGCCGTCTTGCGACCGCGCCAGGATGTGGAACAAGGACATGTATTCACGCCCAGAGGGTTTGATCGATCACGAGAACGTCAACATGGTTACGGGATCACTACACCTACTGCATCTCACAGCCATGGTGCAGACGGGGGCCGACTGAGTGGTTCTCAGAGGTTACAAGCATTTCGCTATAGGGCATAGGTGTGGATCTTTTTACGCAACGCAAGACGACGTTGCCATGTATGTGGCTTTTCGATTTTCTATCCTTTTCATCTTGTACGAGTACAACCCCTGGCTCGTTTATTTGCATCTCAAACATGTACTTTACTTGTACATGGATTATACCTCGACTTGTTTATCGCATCGCATGATGTTCAGAAACCACAACGGTCCAACCATCTCTCCACTTCGATTCTCGTCTTGTCACTCCGTTCGTCAGACCCTTCAAGTTTCTCATACGTCACCCCCTTTCCACCTCGCCCAATGGCCTGATCCGCCCAGCCCTTGACGAGCCTATGCGTTTCGACAGGCTCGTTGCCTCCGAAGATGGACGTACGTTTGTTGGGCGTGGAGAGGACCAAGATGGGGAAGTGGGGCTCGTAGGTGAACCCCCCACCAGTTGACTGGTCTTGTTGACTGGACACTGGGGCTGATGCGCTGCCGGTGTTGGAGTCACTGGTGGTAGTAGTGCCTTGGTTGAGGAGCTTGGTCTCTTCGGCCCCACCTGGAGGGTTGATAAGTACGAGGGCCGAGGCGGGATAGTCTGAGATGAAAGTCTGAGACAGCAGTGTGGATGTGCCCGAGGAAATCAGGACGGGTGGCCAGGGGACGGCCATGAGTTTGATTTGTTGAGAGAGTTCTGCAAAAGGGAATTCCAACCGTCAGTCGATACATTGCATCGTGACAGCGCAGAATAAACGACTTGCCATTGGCCATAGACTTGAGTGATTCTTTGTTTGACTTGGCATCCTCTGGGGCCTCAATGTCAATCTCGACTGCCGTGTAGCCTCGTTCCGAAAACATACCACCCCATGCATAGTAGCTAGGACGAGAGTTTGTCGTGAGTTCAAAGGGAACCCCACCAAACTCATCAACCTAGACTCACTCCTCTGACTCATCTTGGGCTCCTTGAAGACCTCTTGCTCTGACCAAGACGATTGGAGTGGGACATTCTCGAGGCGCCAGCTCGGTAGGCTGCCTGAGCAGGTATCGGGAGCAACGAGCTGTGGAGGCCGGTCGTGACAGGGTGGACGACGTGAAGAGGCCAAAGAGTGAGAGTGCGGCTGGTCGAGCCTGTCGGCCCAAATTGCTGAACAACGTAGACATGGTGAATCAGTTATCTGTCCAGTCCGTCCAGTATTGTCGTCTTCATATTACTGAATTCAGCTATACCGCCATGGAGAAGATGGCCTATGGATGATGACGTATTCCCTTAAAACGCATATTCCGGGTCAAGGCTATGCGTTTTCCATTGATTGTCATGCTTGTTGACATTTCCTCTGCTACTTTGCTTTCAAGACATTCGGCTACAAGTTTGATTATTTGAACAGACAACTCGGGTCATAATTGAAAACACGGATTCGAAAGGAGAAGATATCCAACTGCATCAGTTCAGTGGACCCGGGATTTGGGACCAGGGCTGGCGGCGGGGAGAATCACCTGTCCACGGACGGTGCGAAACGTCATGGAGGCCCCAGAACCAGGCAAGCTGTCTCACTTGAATCCCACGGGTTTTCGGGAAGGTGAATGGATGGCAGCATGCAAAGCAAAGATTCTGGAACAATGGAAGATGCCATGGCAACAAGTCTACTCACAACTCAACCCTCCCAACAATGTGTCTTCTTGCGTGCCCAACATCCTTCGGATACTGGCCAGCTTGTCCTGTATCTTGGACAAGGATACGGCCATTCATTTGATGAAACAAGTGATCGCCGAACGAGTTGAGGCTGCCGTATCGATGAACATTACGGACATTCGACGATTCGGAACCTTGCACTCGATTGACTGGGCCAATATCATCTGCCGCCTCGCCCAAGAATCGACGCCTATGTTTACCCCGGACCAGTATCGGGAGCTCGAAGCAGCATGTAAGTTCCGCTCTAGATGATTCATGTCGAGGATTGTTGACATTTCCTTTACAACACAATGAACTGCAGATTGGATTTTTGCCTCTGGAAGGAGTTTTCTGGATTGCGAAGAACAGACGACCAACATCATGGTCACGCAACAAAGAGCCCCAGTGCTAAACAGCAGCACTCAGCCTAGAGCCCATACCATAGCTCGTTCATCTGCACAAAATCCAGCCTTTGCTCAGCCCTCTGCCTCAGCAACCAGTAGCACCTCATCGCCGTCGTCGCTAGGCAAACAGTCTGGCCGCGTGCAACAGATACCCCTGATGCATAGGCCTCTCAAACGAAAATCGCCGGAAAAACAGACCGTCAGGCGAGTATCAGCCTCTGATGCAAACCCGCAACCTGTATCTCCCAACTCAATCGCCAACGTACCTCGAGTCTCATCCTCTTCTCAGCCCGGTCAACTGGTTCAGACCGGGTTTGGGCTGACAGCTGGCGAAGAAACTCGGGCAACGCCGTTATCAGCTCCAACAGGACCTGTTCGCCGTCACTTGAGCGAATCTGGTCATCAGGTGGGGCAAACTACAAGCTCAGTATCTTCTCGACGTTCCTCGGCTAGTGCACAACGCTCTGTCGAACAAACGAAAACTGCCCCCACAGCTTTGTTCAGTGCGCCAGGCCAGCAGCTCAAGAGAGTCCAGTCTCCCTTCAGCCCCGCTCACCCCATACATAACGGTTCACGGCCCTCGACGCCTCAGAGACTGGATGATCATCACCTCCCCACCACATCTGGTTTCAAAAGAACTCAACCACACACTGGTCGACTCAAAGTTACGCAGCCCTACGTTCAGTCGAGTGCCGGCGTGTCACATACGACATTGAAACAAGCCACAACCACGGCTGTCAACTCATCCCAGTCAGCCTCTGCCTCGCCCGTGTCAACTTCGGACAGTCGATCGTCTCCTGTCGTCGCGCGACCACCTCAACGACCTCGATGGGCCACCATCAACTCGCAAACAACCTCTCCTTCTCTTCAAGCCACGACGACATTGAGCCGCCAGTCGACAGAGCCCATCACAGTACCACGCTCTTCTCCGAACGCTGCAACGCCCACAGCCAATTTGCCACCGACAGGCCCTAAGAACCGTACAGTATCCGCATCGAGTCAGCCCACCTACTCAGCCCCATCGGGTCAAGCTGCATCAGTTACGGCTGCCCCATCCGTGTCTGAAACGACGACTGCCACGGGGAATCACTTGCCACACCCGGCTGTTCATTCTACGACAAGCATCTCTTCTAAGGCCACGCCAGTACAGCAACAGCAGACCTCCGTGACACCCGAGATCATTGGGACCGATACCCTGGCACCCAACCGAATCTCTCCCGGTGTTCCATCCACAGATCCACACGCGCACACAACCACACAGCAACCTAACCCATCATCAAGCATCAACACCCAGCCACCAGTCCGGCGGCCTAGATGGAAGACGATTAACTCTATACCAGACAACGATCAAACTACAGAGCGCAATGCACCCAGAGTTGGATCACCGTTGGGTCAACAGCAGTCTGCAGTGAGATCCGCGCAGACTATTCCAGAAATGACCGGCCCAACAGGTTCGTCGCAAGAGCGAGGCCCCAGGACACAAGTATCACATCAGCAGCAGCAGCAAGTTCGGCCAGATCTACAGCCACGGATCCATTCCTCTCAAGCCGCCGAGGTCTCGTCTGTCAATGCATCAAACAATTCTGCCTCTTTGAGAGATGGAACTCCTCAAGCAGAGCGAACAGTGTCTGCATCTTCTACCTCTGTGGTTTCCCCGAACCCTTCAAATCGTGGCGTCGGTCTAGTGAGCTCTGAGACGCAAGACGGACTTGTCAGACCAAATGACAGCGTTCAGCCAAACACACCTGCTGCCACTAGGACTGATAGCTCTGCTGTCCCTTCTTTCCCTGCGACCAGTGATCGCCAAAACGTCGAGCAAGCCCCCGCTTCTCAAGTTTCCGACAGAGTATTGCAATTAGAGAGTGGACCAATCGATCGACCACGGATCGCAATCCGTTTGGGTCCAGGTCCTCCGCCGACAACAAGGACCGATCAAAGCAAGATTGTATCGCCTGAACCAGTGCGATCTGTACCTTCAGCTTTGACGCCTTCTGGGAGCAATCTAGGCCTGGGTCAAAGGTCCGCTACGCCAGCCTCTGATGACATGGATATTGATTCAGATAGCGAGGCTGTCCTCATATCAACAGCACCTACCACCGGGGCTGGTCCTGTCCCAACGCCTGCACTAGATGGACATCAGCCGCCTCAGCCATCGCCAGTCTCACCAGCCTCGAGGATAGTTCCTCGACAACAAGATCGATCAGACAGCCGTCCCCGAGTCTCCTCCCCTCTCAAGTCGACGCCCGTGTCAACAATCGCAACCTCACAAGAAACCTCCCAAGTCAACGGAGACGTTGGACCCGGATTAGCAGCACCTGTATTGTCTGCTCCCCAGGTCCCCGCAGTCGAACCATACCAGAGAATGGCAACACCGGCGTCTGTAGATATGGACATTGATCCGATCAGTGACCCAGCCCCCAACAGATCGCCCACGGCTGAACCTGAAATCGTGGTCATTTCTTCCTCGCCCGAGATCAGCAGACGAGAGGCTGGCCCCCATGTCACACCAGTCCCACAAGCCTCGAGCACGGTGGGTCAAGGAGAGCCAAGCATCAGGCAAGCTCGAGACTATTCCCCCATCAGCTCTAGGCCTCTGCCCGCTAGTGCAAGTAGGCAGGGCTCCATGACCGTTGCAGGCCTGGGACCTGGCTTGTCGGCATCCAAAGACTGTACTCCAGTTCGTGAGATAGGTACACCGGCCTCTGAGGATATGGACATTGATCCGATCAGCAATGATGCTTCAACCAGACCATCCCCGGTTGGACCTAGTGACGCCCCTGTACCTCGTACATCAGTCACGGCAAGTGAACTCCAGACCGTCGAGCAGTCGACTGCGAGCCAGCCAACAGGTGCCAGAGACACCACTGCATCTGACGATGCACAGGGCATGACGGGCCAGCCATCAAGACCTAGGTCTGGTGCTAGTCCAGCCTCCTTTTTGGCAACGACGGTGCGTCAACTCGTTCAAAACTCGATGACTTCCAATGGTCCCCTCGACCCGGTGACCGCGCTTGAAGAGCAAAGTAGACGATTGGAGCGACAAGAGATCAACCACGTATTACCAGCGAGCCAAAGGCCCATTTCTCGCGAAAAGGCTTCCAAGACAACATCTGACATTTTCCGACCAGGCCCTCCTGTGAAATCCAAGCTCACACGGGACGGCGTCACATTCTTGATGCCCACCGCTGACACGACAGAAGCATTTGGGACCAAACGACGTACCCTAATGGGCCATTGCCTTGGCGGCCGAAGAAAGTGTGGTCAGGAACCGACGGAATGCACAATCACTACCCCAGCAGACTTGGATCCATCCTTTTCGCGCATGTGTCTTCGAATGGTCGATGGAGCCCCTGTCGCCGTGGATGATCTAGCGAGACCGACCATGTGGCCTGGAAAAGTGTTTGGGGTCTTGGTACAGGTCGATGGATCCCAGTGGTTCCCGTTGGCTTCCAACTCTTGGCTTGTGAGTGGACATTTTTCGAGCCCCCAGAAAGTTTTCCCCCCCCTCAAAGTCCATGTGTGATGAAAAACGACGTGGTCACATTTTTTTCGCTCATTTGCTTGTGTGTGACCTTGTTTGAACAGAGTGATGCAAACCATGCGATTGACTTGACGAGCTTGATTGGATCGACCGGACCGCACGTCTTGCGTTTCCTGTTTCTCGACGACTATCGAGTGAGTCGCCCATTTCGTTTGGTTTTCAAAAGCTGCGGAGCGTCTTTTTCACTTTTTTTGGTGGGTTGTTGCTGATGCGTTTGCATGGGTGTGTCGTGTGACAGACGACGAGGATACTTGTTGAGCGATGGGACCTGTAGTGTGTTTTTCCAGGGTGATATGCTCTCATTGGCCTTGCAGTTGGCACGCATGTCGTGGGGTTTTTGTTTCTTGATGACATGGCTATTGTATTTTTTTCTCTTACGAAGGAACTTGTAAAGTATATGCGAATCATGCATCATTCATCATGTCGAGGGTTTATCCAGTATGACCTCTTGCTCATTGCCAAGTCACTTGTTGATGAACCGTCAAGTCCTGCTTCAAAAGGGGCACAGGCGGCTGCATCCTGGTTTGACAGAGGGTCCTGTAGTGACACTGGAACGGTAAACCTAGGTATGATGGACCATCAAGAACGATGCCACAAACAAAGAGCAAGAGTAGAGCAGCAGGTTTATGATGTATATCATGATCGAAAATCTATCTAGTAATGACTGTTACAGTTTTTAAAATTGGAGCGGGTTTTGTTGTAATCACAAACCCTCCCTGAACACAAAGCCCGGAAACGATCGTAGGTGGTTAGGCGGAATAATATATACAGCGCCATGTAGGGCTTTTTTGTAATGTTTTGGCGCGCGAAAGAGTGACATGCCTTGAGGGAGTCCTTGTGTTGTTACACATTTACATGTCGTTTTGATATTATGGGTATAGGTGGAAGGGGGTCGGTCTTGATGTCAAAAGAGAAACGATTCTTCTAGTTGACAGTGTGATTGTGTTTTCGGGGGGCGTTGATGACAATGGCCAAGAGACATGCCGAGGCGGTACACACAATGATGATGGTGGCGAACCAACCGAGGTAAATCCAAGCGATTTGTCGCCAGTTGATCGTTCGAATGTCACCATTGCAGAGCGCTACACCGATCGTGGCACCGGTGATACACATGGTTGTTGAGACGGGGATACCGTATTGGGAGGCGAGAATGACGGTGATGGATGCGCCGAGTTCCATACAGAAACCTCGGGAAGGAGAGTGAAGGGTGATTCGGTTACCCAAGACAGCCATAATGTTGTATCCGTAGGTGGCAAGACCGACGACCAAGGTAGCAGCTCCGTAAACCAACATCCAGACCTCAATCTTGGTCTTTCCACCGTCGGCACCAGAAATTGTTCCCTTCTTCCAGACGTCGTAAATGACCGAGAAGGGTCCGATGGCGTTGGACAAGTCGTTGGCACCGTGGGCGAAAGAAGCGGTACAGGCGGTCACAACTTGCATGAAAGAAAACAAGTGCTCAGTGTCGTTGGGGTATTGCTTGGCCCTGGCGTAAATTTCTTGCATCCTCTTGCCTTGCTTCTCGTTACCGGATTGAGCCTGGAGAGCGTGAATGTCAACACTGGCACCGTGGGTAAAGATCTTGTACACAAAGGGTCCAGCCTTGTAACGAAGGATGATCCACAAGTTTTGAGGCAAGATCCAAGGTCCTTCGATTTGAGGTCCCTTTTCAAAGTCTCGCTCGAGGTTGCTTTCGTTGGGAGGAGTGTCACGCTCTTCAACGTCGTCGGTGGGGTAGATTGCCTTGGCCTTGTCATCGGCACGTAGTTCGTTGGGACCTGCTTCGCCGCCAGCCTTTTCGAGTTCTGGGGAAACACCGAGAGTGGAAGAGTGTTGAGATTGGTTGCCTTCAGCTCGGTCGTACTGGTCAGCACCGTCGAGCTCGTTCTCGGCACGGAGTCGGTAGTCGGAAACAGCTTCCTTGATACCAGCGTCTTCAGGAGCAGGACGCTTCCAGAGCAAAGGTCCCAAGAAAAAGTGGTAGAATCGGAGGGTGTAGTCCTTCTTGACAACCTTGGCGTAGACAAAAGGCCACCAAAAGACCATTGACAAGATGGAAACGACGACGGCAGTGATGATGATGGCAGCAGCGGTCTTGGAGGGAGACATCTTGTCCAATCCGAGCTCGGGAGATCCCTTGTAGACGATGGACATGGTACAGACAGCGGCGACGACAAAGAACCAAAAGGGACCGGTGTAGAGACCCCACTTGGTTGGGTTTTCCCTCTTGAGAACGACGTACTTGACCATGAGGTAGACGACGGCACCGAAACCAGCGGCCATGGCGGGGGCGATACCCAATCCGGCAAAGACGGCACCGAGACCGCTACCACCGTTCCAGCCCCAGTTGACAGCGTCCCAACCACCAGCAGCGATACCAATACCAGCAACGGCGGAGACGATGGAGTAGGTGGTAGAGACAGGCCATCCTAGTCGGGTAGCGATAGAGAGCCAGACTGTGAAAAGCAGAAAAGAGATGAGTAAGGAGTTTGCGAGGGATCCAAAACTTTGAATCAACTCACCAGAAGAGATGAAGATGGTGTTGACGAAACCGAGCAGTTGGAGACCGGGGTTAGGTGTACCTTTACCAGCGTCGCCCTCGTGCTTGTCAAAAAAGATGGATCCGGGAACGATTCCGTTCTTGATGGTCTTTGATACTCGACTTCCGACAGTTACGGCACCCTGAAAAGATGTCACAGAATTAGCACATGAGTCCATTCAATCGCCAAACCATATCCTTGACTCACCAAGAATTCGAAAATGGAAGCAGCAAAAATGGCTTGTTTCATGGTCAAACTCTTACTCGAGACCGAGGTGGCAAACGCGTTTGCTACATCGTTGGCTCCAATCATGTAGGCGTCGAGGGTACAGAACATGACCCCGAACGCAAAGAGGTAGTCCCATTGGTGAAGGGTAGGCATCTTGGCGAGGCTTTGATGCTTGTAGTAGTGGTGGTGGTGGTGGCTGGTGAATGCTACTACTGCTCTACTTGATGAGACACGACCTGAACCGACTCCACACACCAGTACGAATGAAATCTCGACATGCAACTATATACTTGAACACTTGCGAGCCACCGTCTTCTTTTTTTCCTCGGTTGCTGCTCCAACGACACGACTGAACGCACGTTTGTCGAGACATTGCGAGTCGATGATATCAATCCTATTCGACTCGAAAACGAAATGGTAAAAGCCCCTATTTCACGAACGTTTGTTGAAACGCCAAGCGACCTTGTCCTCTTGGCATGGGCGGCGAGTCCGCTCCTGCCTTCGCCGCCGCCCCGCTCTCGATCTCCCCCGGACAGCGCGCGCGGATGTATACTCGACATTATGGCCCTATGTCCGAGGTTGCAGTCGCGTGCGGGCGTGGAGTCGCCATTGGGACAGCGCGCGGGCCAATCGAGTTCAGGTTCCTGTCTAGCTTGTTCGCTTGTTCCCGTAGAGATGACTCATGCTAGCAGAGCTCAACAACCCAACAACCTGAACGTGGCATCTATTCACATGAGCAGCGAAACATTTTGTCTGTTTTGCTACCATACCAGTCCACCTCTGCGATATGAGATACGCAAAGACACATACATCACATGTGTCTGCATCTTTGCTCTGGCAGGACTCCAAGAGGACACCTCGGAGGCTCATCTTCCTCCGAGATTTTGGGATACATTTGGCCACAGTGACTTGTCCTTGGAGTGCCTGGAGGATGCCATAGTCAAACCAGCAAACAGCAATGCAAGGTCAAATTGCCCGGTCCGTTCAGCAAGCAAGTAAAGCCGATGTTGCGTGCTCTCTACCCATGATGTTCTGTTTACTCCAGATCAGGCGATCAGGTCTAATTATGGACTTGCAGATTCACGATCTGGAACGGTATTGGAACAGATTTTGGATTGGGATTGTAGGATCCACTCGTGTGGGCTCTATTGCCAGCTAGGCTGCCATCGCATTCTATCAAATCACGCCAGCGACGCCATGTCGCCCATGACTCACATCCTTTTCTCACTCTCTGTGCCGCTACCAAGACTCTGGGTCTGCCGAATACAGCGATAGACTGACACCCTTTTTCATGTTGTCTTTGCCCAATGACAATCTGGGAATCGACATGGGTCCGAAATGGCATCGAGAGCATGTCACAAAGAGCGCGATCGTCATCAACCATTGGCAACTCTCGAGTGCAGCGATCTGACAACGAAGCTGTAGGTCTCTGCTCGTATGTCGCCGGGTTCGTCTACCTTGAGCTTGATGGGTCGTCTGCACCCATCTGGCATCTGGAGCTCTATCTGATATTCTGGCTAGCGGCCCTGCTCGGTCAGTGTCTGGTCGGGCAGTGGTCGAGCTGAGGGTCTGGTCATGCGATACGCCGGGATCAAAAGAGTTTCACCAATCCAACTTTTTTTTTGTGTAAATTTGATGCCGCCATATACCGGTCAAACTCCTCGTCATTTTCTGTTGTACACTATTGGCAGGTCGTGCGACGCTTTGCTGTTTCGCTACTATCGACTCTACTGGCAGTGACACAGACCAGACTTGGAGCGAGTGCAAGGAGAGTCGGCGTAGGTCGAATGGTCGATGCGTCGAAAAAAAAGTCACATTGCCAGCAAACTGTCGACCGCCGTCAAGGGTTACCTGACCTTGCCCGAATTAATTTTAGACATGCCCGAGGCGTTCGGCGTTACAAAGCCACGACGTTTGACCTCGTAAACAAACAGCTAATAGGCAGCGAATTGAGAGTCAAAGAGATGGAAACGGTGGAAAAGATCTGGGTATAGCTGATCGGTGCCAATACGGCGTTGAGTGTCTCGTGTCTCGTATTCTCCAGAGAAATTCGCATCTAGGTGTCAATGGTTGCCAGCTTTGATAGTGCAAGGAGGTCTTGAGCGGGCACCGCAAGTTGCCAATGGGCCCCACGACACTCACTCTACTAGCCTCCAATGCTCCAACTAGCAGCTCGAAATCCCATGCGCTTCTCATTTCGCCTCATTTGGAGCGACGAGCGACCATCGACCACCGTGGCATTGGCGCGCGCGTGTAGATGGTTCATCTAAGGACCATTTACAAGCCCTCGAGCTGGCTGCACACGTTTGTTTCAAAGGACCAAGCAAAAAAGCCACAAGTTCTTGGACTTGCTCGAGGCTCGATGCTTGACAATGACGAAAAAGGCCACCAGGACCCAATCACACTTGTTGCTTTCATAACATATGACACATGTAAAAGTCCGTCAAGCCAAGTCGTCGGGGGTATCGATTCGTCAAGCACCACGCACGTTATCCCTTACCCTGATGTTAAGCGAGAGACCATGTCCCAAGACCTTTTATCGCTTCTTACTTGACTGCTCTCGACGTCTCAACGTTGACAGTGCCTCTCGCGCTCTTGCTACCCAAGCATTCTCAAGTCTCTCTCATCTTGATCATTGCATCTCCAAGCATGATGACGACAGGATGATCAAGATCATGACACTGTGACGCATGGCCGTTGATGAATGCGCTCGCTCGGTTTGAACCATCGCGTATATTCCTCTTAGCCACCCATGTGTTCAAGATGAAGCAAGCGTAAGGGAGGTTCGCACGTCGCAACATGCTCGTCTTGCGATTACCAATGACCTGTTAGCGATCCATCATACGTACGTAGGTACCGTTTTGACATACACTCTCTGAAAGGCAGGAGTGGTAGACTGCTAGACCTATTGAAGACGTGCCTACTACTGTATGCATGCAGCATGATCTCGTACAATCGGATTTTCAGTCTGTGCGTCAAGTCAAGGAAATGTCAACGGTTGGGTCAACCTACACATCAAGCTGGCAAGTCTTGCCCGAACACGAGGGAAAAACTCGAAAACTCGACGTTTGATATAGATGCAGTGGTATATTCGTTGCGATAATCGTTGACTAGACTCTCACGGCGCTAGCCAACAGTCGTGCGAGCAGCCACTTGCTACCGCACCGGACAGAGTGAGAAAGCGACTGCTGAAATCAATCGTCCAGTACAACGGCACCGAGTCGGACACTACAATCGTACAATTGTTGCTGCTTGGTGTTAGCACCTGTGGTCTACAGCACTTTTGCCAAATGGCTTGTGATTTGATCAATCTCTTTGACCGCTCACAGCCACGACTCTACCTACTTGATTCGAGAGGTCATTGGACACCAGAACAAAGGACCAGACCAGAATGGATATGTTCCAGCCATTCAAGACAGCTGATGATCTCAAGTAGCTGGATGCTGCGGATCACAAAGAGGCCCAGTATCGACACTCTTTGATCAAGCAACTGCCGATGACAACAGGACAGAACACTAGCAAAAGGCTCCGGAATCGAAATTCAGGATTTCGAAACGGTGGACCAGTTTGCAATGCAGTCGAGTTTCCAATCGTTCATTCCTCCTTGAACAGACCTTTTCGTCATGAGGTTCGCCCACAATCCAATCCTTTTCTTGGGGCCTTGCCATACTTGAAAGGACCGCAAAAGCAGCGATACCCCCGAAGGCTCTCCAACTCGCAGAATGTCCTCGTCTTCAAATCCCCTATCCTCTCTTTCAAGTTCTGAACTGTCTTGCTCTTTTGAATCCGAGGACGAAAGCTTCATCATGCGTACCTCACGTCGTCGTGTGCCTTCGTCACCGCTGTCACCTCGAACTGACCAGCTGGGTAAACGTCCAGCACTCAACATTCCGGCCTTTGCGACGACTCCAGCCAAACGACAACGTCTTGCCGCAAGTCATGACGGTCAGATCCAAAGGGGTGATACCCCTCTTCGTTCCAAGTATACCCCCGAGCAACTCTTTCTCATGTTGAAGGATTATGAATACAATGGTCGTCTTGGCTCGTATGGTTTCAAAGGGCCTTGCACGGAAAGTGAACCACCTCCCACCGCATCCACTGTTGCGTCTGATCAGAGCAGTCATGGCAAAGCTTCAAGACACGACATTTGGAGCGACGAGGCGGAATTCGTCTTTCTCGCTGGTAAGTCGTTTACCGTGCCCCTGACCCCTATTTTCAGCTGATCCCCTTTTTCTCTCCCCCCCCCTCTCACAGCCGAGCTGTACTTGCCTGTCTCACACTCGTCGGCGAAGACCATGTTTATGCAAAAAGCATGTGGACGTAATGAGATCATTGCTTTGATCATCACCTTGGCTTTGGGGAAATACATGACAAGGAAGCAAGTGTCTTCACACCTGCAGGTCGTTCGTCAACGCAAAAAAATTCATCCAGAAGGTAAGCATTCCTAGCCCGATCTCATGTGCTTGCTACAAGCATTGACAAGATATGCCTCTCTTGTCCACCTTGCAGTCAAGCGTTTGTTTGACCAACCCACCGACAACGGAGATGGATCAGCTTCCTGCGACAAGGGCGCTCCCCGACTAGAGGGTCTTGACAAGCGTCTCTACGAAATCATTGGCATTCCCACTCGGTACAACTTGTCCGACATTCCCCGTCCAGACTGGGTCAATGAACAAGAACGTGCTCACGTTGCTTCCCCCTCATCTGAAGTCCGTCAGCATTCCGGCAAGAACCCTGTGAGACACGATTCCAGCAGCCCCCTCTCCCGTCCTGTCGCCAAGCAACCTCGAGTGATGAATCTACCGCAAACAAGAATGATTGTCAATGGACAGGGTGACCCCAAGCTTACCGATCGGAAGGCCTCACAATTTGACCAGGGGCGCAAGTTGACCCAACCCTTGAACGGGCAAGATGAGACATGCCAATCTGTGACGGCGGCACCTAGGGACCGCGAATTCGATGAACTGGAAGATGATGCCGAGCTCGGGATGAGCGATATCGAATCAACTCTGAGCTCTTGCTGCATCGAACGGCCTCCTTCTCCTCTTTACAGTGGCAAAATCTCCCTAAACAGCGTTTCAGTTACCGCCACTCCAGGCGTCACTTTGCTCAAAGAAGTGGTCCAAGACATGCCCACGATCAAGCGTCGCAAAGTCCCCAACGCTAGCGTCAGGTGGTTTGATCCGCCCCCCCATATCGATCGTACAGGCCTCCACGATACGTTGCACGTAGAAGTCGGTCTCGAGCGAAAGTACCTGTACAATAGCACTCCATCCCGCCAACAGCTCTCGTTTGACCTCTTCTTTTCCGTCGATGGACTCGGATACTCTCATGACATCAACTTTATCCAGGTGATCGGAAAGGCCGGGTACCTCGATAAGCCTTTGGGGAAAACAGCGATCCCCGTCACCAAGTGCTGCATCGATGGGACCCGTGACGGTAGCGGCGGCGGCGGCAGCAGCAGCGGCCGACCGCTGTTTGGCCTTGCCCGCCCGTATATCCATCATCGGTTCTTTGAGTGGTTGGCCCATTGTCAAGCCGTGGAGACGTCGGTGATGCCGTATTACTGGGTACAACAGGAAATTACGACGGGTAACTCGTCTCTCGTCTTGTTTTACACCATCAAGTTTGACGACATGTGCTCACTCGACGTTCAGCGAGTTGTCGAGGACTAGCGGTTTTCTGTGAAAGCAGGTGGTGGTGAAATCCAATTCACGGACTCGTAGATATTTCCAAGACTTGTCATGATTTGTTTGTCTGTTAAAAGTTGTATGAGTCGACCCATGAACACAGTCATCACTATCAACTGGTCGTGCATCACAGTGATTGCTCTAGCCGAAAACACAAACAAAATGTTCTAGCGAATCGCGTGGCTGAGTGATTATTCCATTATTTTATTCAACTTCATGGTCACTACGCTGACAATCTACAATGCGAAAACGTCTCATTTTTGGCTTCATTCGTCCATTTGTTGTCTAGGGAGAGGACTGGACAAAGTTGATACCCTTGGCAATGTTCTTCTTCAAGTCGGGCAAACAAGCGTTGAGGAGCTCTTGCTCTTCGGAAGAAATGGCACCGACGGGGTGAATCTTTTCAACACCTCCGGGTCCGAGCTCGACGTTGCTGGAAAAGTACTCGACACCTTGGTCCTCGTACAAGGGGCTCTTGACAAACGAGGGGCTAATGACACCCTTTTCACCGTTCAAACCCCTAATGACAGAGTTGGCAAAGAGAGCACCGGCATAGGCCATGGAGAGGGTGGCGGAACCGGCACCAGCCTTGGCCTGGACGACCTCGTCACCACCGAATTGAATCCTGTGGACGAGAGCCTTGTAAGCCTCACCCTGGACACCCTTGGCGATGCTGGTCTGGGAGAGAAGGGGAACGATGGTAACACCAGAGTGACCTCCGACGACGGTGACGTTGGTGTCCTTGGGTTGAGATCCTTGGACTTGGGACAAAAAGGTGGAAGACCTGACAACGTCGAGGGTGGTGACACCAAACAACCTCTTGGGGTCAAAGACACCCTGCTTCTTCAAGACCTCGGCGAAGATGGGGACGGTCGAGTTGACGGGGTTGGAGATGATCAAGACACAAGCGTTGGGGGCGTGCTCGGCGGTGGCCTTGGCGAGGTCACGGACAATGGAAGCGTTGGTGTTGAAGAGGTCATCACGGGTCATACCAGGCTTCCTGGGGACACCAGCGGGGATGACGACAACCTCGGCACCTTGGAGGGCAGAGGCAAGGCTGTATGATTGAGAGCAATGGAAATGTAAGCAAGCCACTCGTGATGGACACCAACAAAAAAACACATGAAGCCCAAAAAAAAAGAGACTCACTCAGCCTGCTCGAATCCCTTGGTGACGGCAGCGGTGTTGACGTGAGAAATGTCAGCAGCGACACCGGGAGCACCCCTAATGTCGTACAAGTTCAAACCGGTGACAAGAGGGTCGGTCTTGAGCAAGAGAGACAAGGGTTGACCGATACCACCACCGGCACCGAGAACGGTGACCTTTCGCTCAGCCCTGGCGGAAGAGGAAAAGGATCGAGCAGAGGCTCGGAGAATGTTGGAAGAGGATCGAGCAAACATTTTCGTGTGCGTGTGTGTATGTGCTTTTTTGTGGGTCAGGAAAAAGAAGATTAATCAATGTTTGAGAATGATTCCAACCTTGAGAGTCAAATGTCGAGTATATGACGAGCACTGATGACCTGGCGCGGGGGCATCGGCCGCCCTACGACGCCGGATAGTGTGGTACGCGTGGGAATGAGTGAATGGACCAGCCGGCTTAATCTTCGGCCAAGTTGATCGGCACAAAACTTGGGACTTTTTCTGTTTGACTAGTTGACTGGTCACGATAGTTTGGCCAGTATGGTTTGCTGCCAAGGAGATTGAATCTCTTGAGCTCTCTACTTTTTACCATGGTAGGGAGAGTCTCCCTAGTGTGAGGTCAAGCGTGGTTTGGATAGTTGCTACGACTGCGCGTCGCCGGTTCCTACATGTTTGTTTACAAAGTCGCGTCAGCTCGCCCGTCAAGATGGATACTATGAGAAAGCGACTCTACTCTACAGACTCTTGAGATGAGCCATGTCGGCAAGTATGTGACAAGCACCAGAATGCAGCAACTTGTTCATGGTTTCGTTTGAGCTTAAAAGCGCAGACATTGTCTATGGGATGTAAAGTTGCTAGTGCGTAGCAGATGAAACAACTCCTGAAACTACTGCGCATGCAGTCGCGCGCCGCCGTCGCATCACCTGCCGGCGGCGGTTTTATGCCGGGATCAAAGCCGCGTTCGTTCCAACTGCGCTGCCTCGTTGAATGCGAATACGAACATACAAAAGTAACGCTGCCACAAATAGTCCCAGTCTCAAAAACATCATCCCCTTTTCCTCCCTGACAACTTGTTGGCCCCCGTGTTTTCAACCATCTTCTTATCGTTTTCCCTGTCCAAGTCGTGTTTACTTGCTGCAACAGTGCAACCCGTGGTCAGCTCTTTTTGCTCAAAAACTCTCAACATGGTCGCCATCAAGTCACTTCTTTTTTCCACCGCTCTCCTGTTCACTGCGACCGCCGTATCAGCTGAAGCCCTTGCGGCTCCAACGGCTGCTCCCAAGGTTCTGGATGAACGGGCAGAGTTTGACGTGATTTCCGACATTGTTTCCAATGCAGAGTCCATCTTTTCAGAGGTGACTTCGAGAGGAGCCGAGGGCGTTTCTTCCCTTACCGTGAGTCCAGTCGTGGAGACGCCTGGACGTCCTTCAGACACATTCATTTCGACCTGTCTCATTGTCTTTTAGAGCGCCGGAGGACAATTCGCCAGTGATATCACCAGCTGGGGAGGCAGTGTTGGATCCAGTATCACCGAGGCTGGAGCTTCCATCATCTCTGAGATCACGGTAGGTTTTTTGCCCCTAATTCTCACAGCTCGAGATCCTCGCTCACATCAGTATTGACGGTTTGGAATCTAGTCTGACGCCCAGAGTCTCGCCACCAGAGTCACCAGCAAGGCCGGGGGAGTTGTAGAGACTATTACAGTGAGTCGTGTCTAGATGCGCAACTCCTATTGAAAGATGCACGATCTGATGCTCTTGTGTACAGTCTGGCGAGGCATCCATTCGTAGCGTCGCCTCTTCTCGTATCGCATCCGCCGCAAGCTCTATCGAGGCTGATGTCTCGAGTCGGGTTAGCGACCGTGCTAGTCAGGCCGAAGGAAGCAACGCTGCCACCAACAGCAAGAACTTGCTCCCCGCCGGTTTCGGTCTAGGAGCTGGGTTGAGCTTTGGAGCTATGGCTATCGGAGCTTGCGTCATTATGCTCTAAATTCATTCTTTTGTCATTTGCGATACTTTGATGAGCCTCTTTGTATACCCCAGGCCTTTGTCACGCCAGCAACCCCCTTGGGCAATGCGTCATGATTCCCACTCGTTTTGTTTTCTCAGTGTACTCGGTCAAGGACCAAGTCGTGACCTGGTCTTGCCATGGTTGTGTTGCGGTGTCTAGGACTGTCGTGACTACCGTCTTGCCTGGGTATTTTGTAAAGTGTCCATCAAGCGAGTGCTGAAGACGATGTCGGTGCAACGATGAAACACGATTTGTTATCAAGCATGTCTGTTATCCGCGGCGACCAGCAGCAAAAACCTGTCACGTTGGCCTAGCAGACACTCTCTCAGATTTTCTACTGCGCAGCTGAACCACTGAGAAGATCTTGACGTCTTTTGGGCCTTGTCAACATTTCAACGAGCAGATTGTCACGAGCTCAGGCGCTCAGCGTACTAGCGTACTCGAGCACCATGACGTATATCGCACGCGGGTTGCTCGGTTATAAAGCTGTATACGTCTCTCGCTCGCCTGCCCCATGCCCTCACAGCAGCGCGGGATAGCCTCGGGCATCAGGCGGGTTCGCCCGAGCGTATTCAAGCATGCGCAATGCAAAGGAGCAAAGCAGACGAGCAGCTCCAGGGAATCTATGACGCTTTCCAAAGGGATACACAGGTTGGTATATATACTATACAAAGAGGCGTGCACTGCCTTGAATTCACTATCTCGTTCAAACCTATATCTAGTCGTCAACTACCCCAAAAAAGTAAACTACACCGTTATCATGGTCGCCATCAAATCTGTTCTTCTCTCTTCGGCCGTCCTCTTGGCCGCAACTGCAGTGACGGCTGAACCTATTGCTGCTCCCACTCCCGCCCCAACTCCTATCGGCCATGCTGTTGAGAAACGAGCTGATATTGGAGAAGGTATCGACTCTGTTATTTCAGTCGTCACCTCGGGCGCTGGCGGTGTCATTTCGACCATTACAGTGAGTTTTGCTTGGCACTCGCATTGCTGATTGTGCGCTGGTGTGCTCATTTCGACATTTTTTCAGTCGGGTGCCGAGTCTGTTTTCTCAGTAGCCACTGATGGCGCTGGTAGTGTCTTTTCGGTCGTCACTGATGGATCCGGAAACGTCGTTTCCACCGTCTCGGTGAGTCCCGCAATGGGTTCATGACCATGGCTTGTTTACATGAACCTAGTACTGAATCTCGACCATTTATTTCGACGTCTCTCTCTCATTTCACAGAGCGCACTCGTGAGTTGATCTTTGTCTTGTTGATAAAATGATAAAAGGGTCCAAATACCAACGAAACGCCCCTCTTTTTTTACGCGACAGAGTGATGACCCCGATAGTGCAGTTCGAGGCAAGAACAACTTGTACTACCCTGGGTCGGGAGCCGGACTTGCCCTTGCTCTTTCCCTAGTCGCCGTCGCGGCCGGTGCTGGGTCCATCTTGCTCTAGAAAAGAGGGCAATAGACAGCTGTTTGTTTCGCCCCGTTTTTGTCATTCATTATTGTTTCTGTACTGCAATGCTCTAGGATCAAGTTGATCGTCTTGTATCTATACACGTCAAAGATAGGTTTCATTTATGATTGCACGAGTCATATTCATGTACACTTGTGCTCACTGGAGGTTCGCATTAAGCCTTTAGTGTCCAATACTAGAATAATCAGCAGAGACAAGACTGCAAGAGACGATATATTTTCCTCCAGTCAGACATGCTGCCACCACGGTTACATACGATACAACCACTTGAAAGACCCCGAGATTCCCAAAAAAGGCAAGTTCATGATGCATGTCGTCAGTACTGAGCTACTGAGTACCGACCACAAGGTACAATTTAGTTTTGGTATTGGGTACAAAAGACAAATGAGGGCAGGCTGGGCGGCACCAAGAACTTGATCCTTGATGTTCGTCCCCCCGCCTACTTGTTTTTATTTTTTGTTCTTTATTCAGCTTGCTCGATTTTTTTCAAAATCAAGCCTTGAAGAGTTCGATCCCTTCGAGGACCTTTTGGACTTGTTCGGCAACGGTTTGCGTAGGGTACTCGTCTTGAGGGCCGTACACCTCTTCAGCTCTTTTCCTGAGTTCCGGGATAGGCTCGAGTACATAGTCGGGGGAAAGGTGGAAGAACTGTTGGGATTAAATAAAGTTGAATGAGGCGGAATTACAAAAAGGGGGTGGAGACATGGGTCAAGGGAGAGATACTTACAAAGGTGGAGGAGATTCGAATCTGAGGTCTATCGGGGTACTTTTCCTTTCGAGCTTGCATAGCCTTGACGGTAGCTTCGTTGCATACGACCTCGTGGTATCCAGCTATCGAAAGCACACACATACCGCCCAGCAATCAGATGAGCACAAGGAACAAAAAAAAAAGAAAAGAGACACATTGCGAACCAAACAAACATACCCTTGACGAGTCCACCCGTAAAGGCTTCGATTTGCATACCCGCTTGGACCAAGAGACATCCCGTAGGGACCTTTACGGCGATCTTTTTGCCCGAGTTACGCGCCCATACGTGGAGGCCTGGGTATCGGGACTTGCCGTGAATGGTCAAAAAGTTGAGATCCGAGTGGAAACCCGCAAAGATTCTGTGTGAGATGGAGAGAGTTGGATGAGCGGGGGTGTTTTGCTTGGATCAAACCGTATGGTCAAGTTTACTTACTCGCCGACCTTGCCGTACTTTTCCAAGTCGGTGGCGGTGGGGGCCAACAAGTGGTTGCTATGAGTAAATAAGGGATGATTTCAGAGAAGTTGGAAATATTCTGGGATTGAATGCAACTCACCCGTGCTTGCTGGCGTTCTTGATAGTGTCCTTGGGAAGACCGACTCCGACCGCAAACATTTCGGCAACACCTTGAACGCTGTAGTGAAAGGACACACAGTCTTTAGTTTTGCACCACCAATAGAGACAAGGAAACAAATGACAACTCACGCAGCTCGCATCTTCAATCCCCAATCTTCCATCTTGGCTTCCCAAATATCTTCAAAAGCCTTGGGCACCACGTTGGCAGTCTCGGAACACTGGAACACAATGTCTCCCTTGGTCCCAGCCTCCCTAACCTCGGTGGGTCGTTGCTCATCCGACATCTTCCAAAAGAACCTACACTTGGGGTCGGCACCCGTGATATCCAAAGGTCGTTCACTTTCAGGGAGAGCAGCGATAATGTCGGTACACTTGGTGACCGATTTGCAAGATGGCTTTTCGGTATCTTCAAGTGTCGCACCGACCTGGTAACCAATTTCAGGGCGCAAATCCGGGAGAATGGCTTCCCGCGGTTGAGCAAAATAGTCTTCAAACATGTCGAGGTAACGTTCATTGGATTCTTCATCTGCTCGAGAGTCTCGCACAATGAGCGCTCCCGTGGTCATGAGGCTCTCGACGACCTTGAGGCATTCAGCCATTTTTGCCTCGGGAGACGAAGCAGGGTCTCGATAAATGTCGAGGTTGGCGATGCCGAGTTCGGCCATGGAATCTGTAGCGATGGGCATCTTGGATTCAATGTGTAGAGGTGTGTGTGTGTGTGTGTGTGGCTTGTGCTGTCTCTAAAGAGTCGTCACGAATGACAGATGAATTTACATGACTGCTGCCTCTTGTAATAATCTTTGCAGCGAGGCCGATTGGCGCGGATCGATACCCGAACCCACCGGACGATTGACCGAGTAGTCGAGACAACCTTGGCCGGTTCCACCGCTTGTTCACCTAGTCTTGAAAGAGGACATTGCCATACCACCATTGTGTCTGCGAGGTGCTCAACAAAGTCACACTCCACATGGCTCTCCGGTTTTACCCCGCATTTCGGTCTTTGACTCGACCCCGAGTCGCTCCTTGCCTGTCAAGTGTCGCAAGGGCCGGTTCAACAAGTCCTGCTCTTGCTCTTGCTGCAGTGACTACCACCAGGTCGTTTCATTCGTGTCCACCATGCCAGTCAGGATTGACCAACCTCTATGATCGACCAGACCAATCGTCGTCGTCGGATCCTGCGCAAACACGGCTTCAAGTGGAAAAACTCAACGACCAAGGATTCGTTCTCGCCGATGGTCTCATCATCCCAGGAGGTGCCATCTTTATAGACGATCGAGCGTTTTTATGGGATGTTGACCCTGTCCAAGTAGACCCATTGTCGGGGCGAGGCAAGTGGGAGGGATGGTCAAGAGAACAGTTTAGGATTTTCGAGGCTGTTTTACCCAGGCCAGAGATTTTGTTGCTTGGTACCGGAAAGACTGTCCTTCCACCGCCACCCGAAATCAGAGCCTACCTCTCATCACTCGGAATCCAGCTCGACGTCATGGACTCGGTGAGTGTGTTCGCTGCTGTTTCCTTGTCTACTCGACGTATGGGGCGCTAGGGATTTCTATCTGACATGTCACATTCATTTTTGGCTTGGGCAGAGGAATGCGTGCTCGACGTTTAACCTCTTGGCCGAAGAAGGTCGGACAATGGCTGCAGCACTCATGCCTCTGGAGCCTATCGACAATCGAACGGGAGGTCGTCGATGATGACCATTTGTCTCACTATTAGATGATGTGCAAGAACAGTGGCAATACATGTATGGATGCATCAGTGACCCGAGAGCTCCCGTACATTGTAAACAGGCCACATTGTCCCATTTCACGCCAATGTAAAGCTCCTCGCTTTCACCGTGATGGAGTCGAGGGGTGGGTTGTTGTTCAACAGTGCCATTAGAGTGCCCAAGCAAGGGGCGGAAGCTGCATACAATAGTTACATACAGCCCTAGCATGATCATCTGCAACGGCGATTCCGATCAAAGAGTAGTGAACAGGCTGAGTTCACCATGTCAGCTTATGTTGAGCTGGAACTGTCTTGCAGCCACCGTTCGAGAGTTGAGAATGTGCCATATGCCTTCTGACATGCATGTGCGTACGTGGTCGGTACCGATGCACTGATGATTACCGTATGACGAATCCAACTGACGAGGTGATGAGGTTACAAGGATTTGGGAAGTAATATGATGATGTTCAAGTACGATACATGCTGAATAGTAGCCATCTATGCCGTTCTTTGAGCACAAGGAATGCTCGCCCGCCTTTCCCTATCAACATCTCACCTCATACTCTTGTTGATTTTCCTCATGCCGGACGCTGCGACTGCCCAGGCATCCAACGCTCTAGGTGCGATCCCAGCTGATGAGCTTCCTGATAGACAACAGCAGGTGCCGTTCCTCGTCCCTGGACCAGACAATGCACAGAGTGGTGACCATGGTAATGCCCCGAACCCATTGAACTTGGCTGCTCAAGAGGTCGTGAACGAGCAAAAAGGCCATCAAGACCAATCCGACGTGGATCGACGGCCCAATAAAGGAAAGGACAAGCATCGTGGAGTCGTGTTTGCAAACAGTCACAATGATGAAATGCAAAAACACCCATTCGTCAGTTTGATGGTTGTGTGTCTTGTCAGAGACAAGACGGTCGGCTGACCGTGTCTACATCTCACCAGACCTTGGCTTATTCACTAGGATTTGCATCCATGGAAGCTGATACCTGGCTTGTCCCTCCCTCTTGGTTCAAAGACGGACATCCCAAAGGCAACAGCACTCCCCCACCCGAGGCTCCTGCATTTACAGACGAATCTGCCAAGGCAAACGACAAACCAGTACTGTGCGTAGGACACACACCATTGGATCTCAAAAAGGAAAACACACTGAAGAGGATCTATTTGGATCCTCTATGGGAGATTTTGGAGAGAGTGAATGGCAAGGACAAGCAATCCTATACAGATGAACAGGAGGAAGATGCAAATGAATCTTTGGCAAGCAAAAAGCAGCGAGGGGTGCATGGTAAAAAGGCATGGGATTGGAATGGCATTTACACAGAAAGAGGGGCTAGGAACGAAACATTCTTGTTTTACATTGATGTGGTATGTTGCGATATTAAGTGACTGTGCTTGATTGGCTTTCCTCATTCTTGAATCGAACAGAAACATGACAAGAAGTCGGCGCAAATCATGTATCCCTACATCATCGAGGCCCTCGAACCGTTTCGCAAGAAGGGATACTTGACAACGTTTCACCGGAAATCGAATGACTCTGCTCTAGACGAGGGAGAAATGGTGCTCGGTCCATTGACCATTATCGGCACTGGTGACACTCAAGTCAATGACGTCCTCGGCCAAAACCCCCGGGACTTTTTCCTAGATGCTCCCTTGACGGCATTATCAAGACCCATCATTTACCCCAACCCCAAGACGGGCGATATGGGCGTGGTGGATTGGAACCCGACGTTTTCTCCTGTAGCTTCAGGAAAGTTCCCAATCGATGCTTATGCGACGCAAGACGCCGTTTCAGTCCTCCCCTTTACCATTCCTTCAGGCGTCAGCAATTTGATCCCATCGCTGTTCAACCGGTCAGTCCAGCAAGTCGAAACAGAATCATTGGCACCGCCTTCCAATGCCGAGAGTCGATCGCTGGTTCCTTCAACCGTGGCTGCCCATATACAGTTGGCACATTCAAAGGGGATCGAGACACGATGGTGGGGTGTGGTCAACTGGCCAAGGTTTGTTCGTGTGAGGGTTTGGCAGAAATTGATGGACTGGGGAGAGGATTGGTTGAATGCGGACGAGCTCGAGGAGGCGGCCGACTTTTTGAGACGGAGAGGAGCAGGCCAAGTCCCTGTCGATGGCTGAACGGCAGAGGCCCGCCTTGATTCTTATATTCCACCAGAGTTTTTCGCCACCTTGTTATTGCGTGATGACGTGCAGTAATGATGTCGTGTTTTTTGTGATTTAGATGACTCGTTGAGATTATGACATGACGAACTATAGACATTGATCCATTCATAGGGAGAGTCGTTTGACACTCTGGGAGATTGTCCAGTCAGTTGGCGTAGAAACTAGGCCAACCAATCGCTTACGTAAACAATCTCCCCGAAAATGTAAACAAACAAACATTCAAAACAACTCGACCCAAACGACCTTGTCAACAAGATACTTTGCAGATTCAGATATCTGTAGATTCATATCCCATTTCACCCCGTTTCTCATCATGGCTGAAGTAGCAAACAGTATGGCGGTAGATGACAAGGATCTGTATTCAAAAGAAGATATTGCAAGGTAAGCCCTCTCGAATGTCTGCACGATGACAACTTACCCATGCTCATGCTTAATCCCTCTTGCCAACTCTTCCCGACAGGACACTATCAGAAGCCTCGGAGCGACCGTTTCACATTCAAGCCATCAAGACCAAGTTTCTCGATGCCACGCTCAAAGACGCGACGTTGAATGCGAACGGGGGTATGACGGATGCGACGAACCCGATCAAGGTGCAATGGGAAGTCAATGCTCAAAAGGTAAGCAATTCATCGGGCACAAGAGACAAAGACACTCAACCATCTCAGAAATGAACTGAATGGGGTCATTGCAGGATTTTTTTCGAAAGCTAAAGTTCAAGTATCTGGAACAAGAGGCCAAACTCGAGTTTATCCAGTCGATTACTGGGGAGCAACCAAAGATTCTTGATAGGGGTGAGAATGACGAACGAGGTCAGTGAATGCCGCGAGGTCTCTGGAGCATTAGCATCATGGTCTGAAGGATCTATATTTGCAGAGACGGCCAATGCAGAGAAGAAGGCCCAGCTCAAGACATTCAAGGCGGATTTGGAGCAACTCAACAAGTCGAATGAAGAGTTGGGTCAACACGTATCTGAATGTGAGTCTTGTTCTACTAATCGTATGCCAAACGAAAGCCTTGTTGACAAGGGTTGTCAATGAACTTTCACAGCGTACACTGCAATGCTCAAGGAGACAAAAGAGTTGGCAGAGCTCGACAAGGAGGTACGAGAAATGGAATTAGAGCTTGCGCGACTGAGGAGCAAGTACCCCATCGAGGATGTGAGTGCTCCTTTTGATCCTACACTTGCCCAACCAATGTCTCTCTCTGACTCTTCAGCTCTCTGCTGCACAGAGGATCACGACGGAGCAAGCGGAAGACATTCTCGACGCCCAAATCAATGACATGCAGGTTCTTGAAGAACAGAAAAAAGCCGTCTTTGTGCAAGTCGATGAAGTCAGAGAGGAGCTCGCCCGGACTGCCAAGGATGTGCAACGGCTCGGTAGGGAGAGGGATAGAGAAGAAGCCAAGGCGAAAGAAGCGAGGGAAGGGGCAGAGCAGGGTGATAAAGGCGTGGACGAGCTTTGTCGATGGTAAGCTGCAGACCTCTGGTGAGGTACGCCATCGAATGCCTTGACTTATGAAACCGCCCTTGTCTTTGTCAGGTATACCACTGCCATTTCGGTATACAAGGACATTACAGGTCTCAAGGCAATGCGACCGATCTCTGAGAACCAACTCGAGCTCGAATATACCCTCTCCGCCAACGCACCCGCGAAAGCGCAATTGACCGATGGACGTGATTCGATAAGACTCATGTTGTGGTTTGACCCTGTCACGAGAGGATTGGAGAGGGCAGAGGTAAGTGGCAATCAAACTTGCTCCTTCTTGAATGTTTCTATTTAAACTCGGATCAATTGGAGGACTGATCCCTCATCCTTCGATGCATCAGCTCTTGAATCACCCAGCGGATATTGAAGAAAGTATCAGTGTGGCGATTGCCAGAAACGACACCCCGGGACTGATTGCAGACGTGCTGGCAAGGCTGAGACCCAAGACAAACTGAGCTGCTTCATTGTCAGAGAGGGGTACAGAAGAGGAAGACGATCAGTCGTGCTTCCTGTAATTGGTTGTATCGTGTACCTGACTTGTTTACTTGTTTCGATTTTCTCATGTACATTGTCATTGTGCCAAAAAAAATGTTGGATCGTTACAAAAGAGTCTATTCGTGTCGTTTCCGCATTGAAAGGGGGATGGGGGGGGGCGTTGAGCGCTCTATGCGATTCTGAATGATCAACGGGCGGTGTACTACTTGTTAAACCAACTTGGTCTTCGCACTGTTTTGTAAAACGAAGAGTCAGCCACATGCCCGTCGGTCAAAGTCAACCAACTACGACACCTACTGGAACCTGCAATGTTATCGGCGAGCGACTTTGTACCAGGCACAGTCAGCCCTCCTCCTCCAGATGAAGCAGCCGGTTGTTGGTTTTGAATATTCGCGATACCACCCCCACCTGTGTTTTATCAAAGCGGACGCAACGTCAGATGTAGGCAGAGGTGGAAATATCAGACCTCTCAAGACAGTCCATCGACTCACCTCTCATGGGCTTGGCGATCCGGCCAAAGTTAAAGGCCGACGCATTGTGGGGTTGACTGACAGCTTGTGCCAATTGCGACTGCAAGATTTGTACTCGGTGCGACAAGTCTGATTCACGGAGTTTGAGGTCTTCGTATGGAGCTACCAATTGTTCCAGGTTGATGATTCGTTCGCGTCTTTCCGTAAGCTTCCTTTCTGCGGCATTGAGTTCCCGTTTGAGAGAAGAGTTTTGATTGACGAGCTGGCATGAAAAATGTGGTCAATGTCAAACTTTTCTTTCTGACCCTGATGCTTGGGACAAAGCTCACCCCTCTTTGAACATCGTTGATCTGGTTCAAGTTATACTCCAACACTTCAATCCTCTTGAGACGGGCTTTTGCGTTGGTAGACCTCGCAATTGATCGGTACTTTTCCTTGTACTCGTCGAGTTGAATTTGTAACTCGACCACCTGAAGGAGGGATATACATATCAGCCTCAGCCGTACTCGAACATTAGCGTCCCAAAGCGTTTAGCTCACCTTTTCACAGCGATCAGTCACATCTCGCATGAGGTTACGCTTCATGGCCTCAAAGTCAGTCTGTTGGAGTTCAGCTATCCGTTTGACCCTTTCAAGCTCTTGGACGGCCACGGCAAACTGTTTGCCACCTTCGATGCCCGAAGTTGCTTCGGCCAATAGACGCTATCATGGTCCATAACAACCCGGTCAGTCTCACACCGCAAAGAAAAAGCTCCTGTCACACGACTCACGTTGAGATTGTCAATGGAAGCTCGTTGATCGTCAATGGTGTCGTGCAATTTGGTCATCTCCTCTTGCTGATGTTCAATCCTCTTGCGTAAGGATGCTTCTTCAACTTCCATCAAGCTTTGCTTGGAAGCGTATTGAGCTTCAAACTGGGCTTTGATCTCTTCAACTACTTGCGGTCCCAATGCTTCGGACGATTGTCGAGCTGGGAAAACATGGAATCACTCTCAACACTGAGCGCCGGAGCAAAATCGACGAGTCATGTTCAAAGACTTACCAAGCAGATCGTCATATGCAGCATCTTTTTCAAGCAAAATCCTCTCATACTCTTCCCGCTTCTGATCTTGCAAGTCAAGCTCATCTTGGAGCCTCCTCAACTTCTCGTGCGACTCTCGCAAAACCCCTTGGTTCTCCATCAAATGACCGCGGATGATTTGGGTGCTCTCATTGATAAAGTCGGGATTTGCGGCACTCTTGGGATCCGTCTCTAGTCGGTCCAAGAGACCTTGAAGAGCTCTTGAGCTCTTTTCAGCAACCCCGCCCTAGGTTCACACGGTCACTCTAGGTCAGTGGCACCTCACACAGTCAAAGACGTGTCGAAACTTACAGTATCAATCTTGGCCATCATTTCAGTCAGCATGTCAGCTTTCCGCTTCTCCCGGTCGTCAGCAATCGCGCTGGCTTGTGCCAACTTGATCTCCTCCAACTCGGCCTTGAGCGACTCCAAATCTTTACCCAATAACGCCTCGCGGTCGTTGGAAGCCTCCAAAGCGCTCACATTGTCCCGTGCTTCTTCTTCCAGCCGTCCTTGAGACGTTCGAAGCTCGCTGACCTCTAACTGGGCGGCAGAATTTGTCTGTCAAGACGCGAATATTCAGCGGTAGATAACTAGCTCGGACAACAATGACCCTTGACGGTACCTTTTTCAGCGTCTCATTTTCCTCCTTGACAGCCGCGAGCTCCTCTCTGAGCTGTTCTATCGTCTTTTCGTGCTCGACCAGCACAGTTTCCTTTTCCGCCAAAGAATCACTGAGCTCATTTTCCCGCCTAAGAAAATCCTCCCGTTCATCCGAGTCAAGTTTTGACATGGGCACGCCGACGGCTGGAGACATTCGTCCGCTTGAACCGACAGAGTCCCCGCCGTAGCTGTCCAAGAGAATACTAGGTGTTGCGGCTCGGGAGACACCCGTGGATGTCGAAGGTGTCATGGCTGACATGGAGGAGGGTGGCCGTGGTTTGGATGGTCCGGCAGATGAGATGGGCCCAACTGAACCTCCCGCTAGCGTCTTGACTTTTTCTTCCGTCACCCATTCACTCTCTTCAACACTCTGCCCAGTACGCCACAGATTGATCTCGCCCAAAAGCGCTTGCTTGTAGCTCTCGGCGAGGGAGAGCTGACCTTTGGTTTTGCTCAGTAGAATCTTGAGTTCCGCTGGGCTCATTTCCGTATTGACTCGAGCCTTGTTCTTGATGGTCTTGGCCCTCATTCCGAATCGCAGTGTACCTAGAGTCTCAGATTCGTTGTATGTCGCCGGAGAACAATTGATTATCAAGGTCGTCCGCGAATTTCCTCCAAGAGACTCTTGCAGGATTCGAGTCAACTTTGAGTCTCGATAGGGAATGTGGCTGGATTTTCCGTCAGTCAGAGAATTGATGACCATACCGAGTGCAGATAGAGACTTGTTGATTTTCTTGGCCTCTTCCAGAGTTTGTCCACTTGCACCTGTTTTACCGACCTTTTCACTACCTGCCAGATCCACTAGATAGAGATTACCGGATTTCTGACTTCCAGTACTGACGTTTCGTTGATGGATGGCGATCAGAAAGATGGAATGTGATCGGGAAGACTCGGCATTCATTTCTGTGATGAATCTAGTGAGCACTAAACCCCCTGAGTCTTGACAATGGTTGTACTCACGAGTGCTGGAAACGACTCGACTTTTGGCTCCGACCCGCATCACCTCAAAGACCTCCATCTCGGAGCCAACATACACGTCTGTCAATCCCTTAACATAGACACCCCTATTCTTTTCCTCGTGGATGGACAGGTTGTCGTTTTGCGCTATGTGAATATAATTGACAGCGTCTCAATTCAGCTTCAAGCCCAATACACGATTCAATGGGGTACACAGACGTACGGGCTAACAAATCCTTGATTCGTTCCATGTAGATTTCCATGTAGCTGACTTTGACGGTGTACTCGACGTTGGCGTCTGCCACGGCAATGGATGCAAAGATTTGCTCCGTAATTCGTGGAATCAATCCTTTCAAGTCAGGGTTCTCGATATCCGCTCCCATCATAGCTGTTTGGACGCATGTCAGCCAAGAAACCCAAGGAAGAAGGTGGCTACCCTGCTATCTCACTGAAAGTTTTTCCACTACCCGTCTGTCCATAACAGAATAGTGTACCGTTGAAACCAGACATGACATCTTCCACGATTCCCTTGACACCGAAATCGAAAATTTCCGCCTGGCCGGTCGGCGAGGGAAACACTCTATCAAACGTGAACCCTGGGACAAGGCAATTCAAAGAATTTGTCAGCTGGCAGCCGTACTCTACACGACCTCGTCGGCTTACCATCCCCCTCTCCACCTCCCTTCATTCGTACGGTATGCTCGTCGAGTACATCAACACATTCTGTGGAGGCATTTTCGGTTTCGAGTTTATTGAACGGTCGGAACCTGACCAAGGAAAACAAATTGAGTCCCTGCTTTGTTCCCGAGTTTTTTTGCAGTTGACCTGCTGGCTCGAAGACTCACCGACAGACGACCTACAATCACAGCATGAGCGTCAGTGAGTTGATCGATTCCCGCCCTATGGCTCGAGCTTACCTTGATGTTATTGTCCGACATGGCTCCGACGACTTGAGCAAGGGACAGTCGTTGAGATCCCAAACAAGGACAATGGTGATCAGGTTGGTAGCGTCGACGACAATGATACCCAGCGATAAACGCACACCTACGACTCTATTGAGCGGTGTATACGAGTACAATCGCTCAGCGTGACACACCATAATAAACAAACCGGTGGAAATTGCAACACACGAGTTACTCTGACTGATGAGCTTGATTCGTGTTTTCGTATCCAATACTACGAGCCTGCATGACAACCACCAGGCAAAGCTTCGGACCCCGTGTTCAGTGGTCTGTGTTATCGATCTCGAGGCATCGAAATGACTGACAATCGAGTCGGATCATCCCGCCTGCCAGGGGGGCCATGCTAATTTGTCTCTTGACCGTTTTCCGGGAGGGGCCATGCTAATTTCGGATTTCATTTTCAATCCTTTTTTCAATACTGCCAGAGTGTGATCACTTTTGCCTTCAGGCTGCAAAGAGTAGCTGCGATGTCTGACGAGAGTCAAATGCACTCGAAACATCTAAAAGAGACTTGAATAAAGACGTGTCTAGATAGATCGCTCGCTCGACAGACACATTGTAAACAGACCAGTGAGACTTGGAAACAATTTACGTTCTCTTGACTTCCCGGCTTCTGCTGTCGTGTGACATGCTTACAGATAGCCCTTTGAGATGGTTGCAGTGATGCAGCATGGGTCACGGACTTTGTGGTGTCACTGTTGCCTTAGGGTACTGTCTCGAAGCATATTCATGTACATATGTGGTTGATGATGATACGATGATACGATGAGCGAGCCTGCAGACATCTATTCGAGGCCGTCTGCTCGAGTGAGTCTCTCAGGACCTCGTATGAAACCATATGCAAAGCGGTTTTCAGCTCATTCAGAGAAGGCTGGAGCCTGGTGATCCCGAAAAAAACTGTTTAACTCCTACCTCGTTTGACATTTTCTTGTACACATGTACGAAATGTGTACGAAATGCAAAATGCAAAAGTGTTTCGGCTAGAATGACGATCTTTTCTTTTGTGAAGACTAAAACGTTGCTTATTCTCCCGAATCGAACTTCCAGCATCGAAAGATCCCGTATACGTTTGTTTGCTCTGCTGCACTATCCAATTTTGTCTGAAAGACGGACAAACTAGAGTTCTGAGCCAGCACCCAGCCAGCCCGCGTGGAATGCACGCGCTCGGTCATCTTGCTGGTTCATTTTGGCGGAGGTAAAGACATAATTTCAGGGAAATCGACTCACCATTTCTTTTCACCTGTTCCTTATTTTGCACCTCTTTCTCCCTCTCGCCCTTTTGGTTTTGTTTTGTTGGCGGATTGGATACTGGACCGACTCTTTTGATATTTTCACACTCGCGCTCTCTGGCCTGGTCACTCCGTTTCAACGTTGAGCGAGTGGCTCGTACATTTCAAAGTCGCTGCTTTTCTGCCATACCAACAGCATCATCGCCTCTCCAGACCCGCAAATCACAAACACAAACACTTTCGCCTCACTCACGACACTCACGAACGGATCCGACTTGTATATACTTGATTCAGGACATTTTCAAAAACAAGAAACAATCACTGTAGCCTGACATCGACGCACGAAACAAAGAGTGCTATCACGACCTTCAAAAAGAAGTATCAATTATCGTATCGACACAAATACACATACATCATGTCGACTAAAGCCCAACCACTCCTCTGCAGCGGCCATACACGGCCAGTCACACACCTCCAATTCTCAAACACACTCGCGGACCACTCTTACCTCCTCATTTCCGCATGTAAAGATGGGAACCCAATGCTCCGGAATTGGGTCGGGGATTGGATCGGAACGTTTCTGGGCCACAAGGGTGCCGTATGGTCATCCAAGTTATCGCTGGACACGTCGAGAGCTGCGACGGGGAGTGCTGATTTCTCGGCGTGAGTGGTTGTTTATCGGGCGCCAATGATCAAGTGGTGCATAGTTTCCTAACATGCGAGAATTGGACTGTGTCTAGGAAAATATGGGACACATATAGTGGAGAAGCGTTGCACACTTTTCAGCATTCACACATTGTAAGGACAGTCGCATTGAGTCCACAAGTGACCCCTCAATACCTCTTGACGGTGAGTTGACTTGTGACTGCATCAAGAGGACCGTGTTATCTCAACCCGTCTATTGCGATTGTTAGGGAGGACACGAGAAGAAGATTCGACTATTCGATCTCGGTCGACCCGACGCCGAACCCCTGATGCTCGGGGCCGGAACTAACGATTCTGCCACGTCTTGCAATGGTACCATTCGTAGTCTTGTCTGGGACGAAGGACAAGGCGGAGTCGTCGGTATCTCTGCTAGTGAAGACGGATTCGTCCGATGGTGGGATCTCCGAACACTTCGCGAGACCAATCGATTGGATATGGGTGAACCAGTGAATAGCATGGAGATGGTCCACGGAGGCGGGACGTTATCGGTCGCTGCGGGCAAGACTGTGCATTTTCTTGATATCATGGGTCAACACCCCCCAGTCTCGATCCCCCTGCCGCACAATGTCTCGTCGGCGAGTCTGCATCCGATCAAGAGGGACAGATTTGTTGCTGGTTCTTCGGTCGATTCATGGGTCCGAGTGTATGATTTGGACTCGGGCAAGGAAACGGAAGTCTACAAGGGACACCATGGACCTGTACATTGTGTCAGTTATAGTCCAGACGGTGAAGTCTATGGAAGCGCCTCCGAGGATGGTGAGTTGAGCAATCTCGGAGCTATGCTCGTCATATGGGGGCACACCTCACTGACTCGATTTGTGACAAATGTGACACGACAGGAACCATCCGTTTGTGGCAATCGAATCCAGGGACAAACTATGGCTTGTGGCAATCCCCTCAATCAAACCAACAGCCGCCTCTCAACCTTTCAGCTCAAGGTGACGACTACGGCAATGGATATGGAAACGGTCTGGCACCGCCATACTAGATAATTCATTTACCTCTCATAGTGCTGTTTTTGGGGTCGTACTGGAATTTTAGGGGTTTTACTATCACCTTGTCATTGAGTGCATCGATTAGATGAGTTGTAGGTTATAATACGCTGGGCATGAATGGTATCGCACAAAGCATGTACCCGGATTCTGGCATCGGATCACTCCATAGACAAGACAGGGTGAATCGAATGTAATCAAAACATCTCGGGATTTTACAAAACGCTTTGGGTATCTGATGGCGCAAATTCGGTGGCCATCTTCTCATACCATGCCTTTCTCGTCCTGGCGATCACGCTTGTCTTTTGTGCATGGTTTAGTGTCTTGTACCACCTTGCAAACGCCTTGGTGTCATTAGGCTTTATCCGGACTGTTGTCTTGTTCTGAGGGTTGAAAGCGAGAATGTTTGAGGTTGAGGCGTTGGGTGCAAAGGATGGAATATCGGGCCCTGACAAATCTTCCTTGGCGATATCTCGAATCTTGGTCGACACGTAGGGTTTGAGCTGCATTCAAAGGCAAGATGCAGGGTCAATCTCTGCTAAACCCCACCCCCGAATCACAACCCCCATTTTTTGACAAGATGCTTACATCTGTGTTGTTGAGGGTTTCGATACCTGGGCTGACATAGTACCTGACCTTGTCGTCCATGACAAGGTACGATGGTTTTCCTTTACTTGCCCATTTTCCTGGTGCACCTGTTCGGTGTCCAGCTCCTGGCACTCTGGCTTGTCCTCGACCTATGGTTGAGGTGAACATAACACACGGAAATCAAGGCGGCTCGAGTCAGACTCAGGAGGTCCCCATCACACCTTGACAACGTCAAGACTGACCTTTGTAAAAGTTCATCCGTCCCTGCTTGGATGACATGGGCAGCCTGCTGGCACCCTGTAGAACCTTGGAGGCTTGCATATTGTAAGGCCTCTTGTCTGAGAAAGTGTGAGTGGGTGCTTGGTAGGTTGTTCAGGCAGGCTAGTGTGGCTACAAAGCTAAGACGGGAATTCTTTATGCTTTGGACTGTGAATGGAGAGAAGTCAGGTCCGCTCGCTCTCTCTTACTTCGCGCGGACATCGACCTCCGCGTTGACCGCAGGCAGTCTACCAGAAGTGTTGTATCTGCAACTCATGGGCAACCGCTGTTGATGTGTAGATTGATATTTGGGTATGCCGGTGTATGATTCGAAAGCTCAGTACCTTTATAAAAATGATTGAAAAGGAATCTCATCTGCCAAAATTCCATCGATGGCTGTTGGCTATATAACCTATACCCCTTCTCGACGGAAATGTATGCAAAATTTTGCAATTGATTCGCTTTTTTGCAGCTCACCAGGGCACGGAAAACAAACTCTTTTCTCCCCACAAGCCAAAAATGATCCGCTCCAACCTTTCCGATGCACGCACCGAACTCGTCAACTTTTGCTGATTGTCATTAGTGGCGGACATCCACAAATTCTATTCCGCGTCTTCGCGCTCACATGAACGCAGTGCGGAGGGTCGCTCATGTAGAAACCAACGGAAATGTCAAACTGGACGAGTAAAGTCTGTATTGACATCTCAATCAACATCAAGCCACCACCATGCATCTTCTCGGACGTCATATGAAGGATCACCTCCCGCTGAGGGTGAGTCGTGTGTCACATTCATGACGGAAAAACCAGTCTGCTCACGAGCATCCGGCTCTTTTTGCATACAGATTACCCTCACTAACTTTTACGGTATTGGGTTACACATGGCTGAACGTCTCATGGCCCGCCTGTCGATTCACCACCGAGTCCTAACTGGTGACGTGAGTGAAGCTCAGTACACAGCGCTGTCCGCCTACCTCTCTTCCACCACGACACATCCCACCCCTGCACCTACACCCATCTGTCCACCGGGAATGAGCCCAAGCGATGCAAATTATAAGCCGACAACATCAGTCAAGAAGGAGGACCCATTGGAATCACTCAAAATCGAGACTGATTTGAGGAGGGCTACGAAGAGTGACATTGCGCACTTGGTCGCAATTGGAACCTACCGAGGAAGAAGGTATGCCGTATATCTGATGCGTGCCCAACACCCGAAGTGTTTCGGTCTTGCTAATCATTCGTGCCTTTCTTTCCTCTAGACACGCTGCTGGTCTCCCTGTACGAGGACAAAGGACGAAGAACAACATTGAGACGGCTCGTAGACATAACAGTAGGAACTACAGACCCTTCTCCTCGTGAGTTGCTGCGTGTCTGTTGAGCAGAGCTAAAGTCATTTACTCACCACCAACGAGTCCACAGATCTAGTACGAGCCAGTCGACTCGCTCACTGGCATCGATACCCCTGCCCAATGGACAATCAGCCTTGTTCCAAGCCATCAACGAAACCGCTCCTCGTTTCACCAAGGCATAATAAGATGACCAGATCCAATCAACTCCGATTTGCTTGGACAAGTCTCTTTGTAAAATATGAAATGCATATGAATCGCATGTCAAGCAAGTAGACTTGGTCAAATTGACATGTCAAACGTTGAATATGAATGATGTTGTTACACAAATATGTGGTGAGGACACAGGGGAAAGACAGCGGGAACAAGATGCGAGGAGTACGACAACAACTATTGAATGTCGAGCTTGGGCTTGAGAGCCTTGATGAGCGCCCAGTCACTAAGCTCAACTTGGTCTCGGAAGGTCGTTTCTGTGGAAGTAACAAAGATGAGTAGGGGGTCGACAGCAAACGGGTTGGGCAGGAGGGTCGCAACATACTCAGTACATCAATAGATTGTCGACTGATGTGCGAAATGAGCTCGTCCTTGTCATCGAAACTGGTCACAGGGAAAAGCATGAACCCAGTCAGCAAAAATGGTTTGTAGGGCTACGGTTGACCCGCAAGCACTTACTGTCGACCATAAGATTTCGCCGATTGCCACACTGCATGGTCAATCTTGATGGCGGCACCAGCTCCCATTTGACTCTTTTTCACAATGTCCTTGCTTGAGTGGTTGATTTCGATCGAGGAACTGTTCATGACAGACCAGCAGTCAGTCAAGTCTCATCCTCATTCGCATTCTCAGTAGAGCTGATGCAAAGCGCAGCAACTCACATTTTACCAAGAGGAATGATTTCCTTTTTGCCCTCAGCGTTGGTTTTGACGACACAAATGGGCGTACCCGTACGCAACGTTCCCTCGATCAAGTCAACACCAACGACGATCGGATCACGCTTGGCAAACGCAGCGATAATCTTGAGTCGACAAGGCCACACGGCGTTGGGTGCGGCGTCTTTGCGTCGTGCCTCCAAAACTTCACCCATGTACTTTGTAAACGCATCAAACAAGTGGTAAATGATTTGAGCCTCGAAGACTTTGACGTTGAGTTCCTCGGCGAGCTTCCTGGCATCCTTGTCGACTTCGACGTCGAAACTGAGGACGACGGCATATTCGGGCGCCTTTTCCAGCATGGCCGCACATCGCATAATGTCTCGCTTGTAGACAGGACCAATGTTGATACCCATAACCGGAATCTTGGAAGACCGCAAGAACTCAAGCAAGGCTTCGAGTGAACCCAGCGTACTGGCTTGCACCCAGACACCTCGGCCGCTTTGGTCAATGTACTCTTCCATTCCCTTGAGGTCTGACATGATCTCGTCCATGAGCTCTTCTTCATCGTCATCGGGTCCAACGACCAAGAGCCGAGATCCGGCAATGGCTTTTTCAAGACCGGGTGCGGCGATCTTGATACCGAGAGCTGCCTTGACTTCCTTGTGGTGTACATATGCAGACTGTGCACAACGAATATGTGGGTTAGTGACTTTGAAATTCCTGAGGTTGGGATGGAAATTTTTCGATCACTTGCCTTGACTCGCAACTCCCGCAAAGGCTGAGGCGTCAACAAAGCTCGCACGTTGGTCACAATAGGACCGTTGAGACCACAGACGACGATCCTATCACCTTCATGCATGACACCGTTGGACAGAACGACGTCAATGGTCGTTCCCAAACCTTCGATCACCTTGACTTCGAGCACCGTACACTCGAGCTCTGACAAGTACATTAAACGCTCGCTCATACGTTGTTGCGTCAACTTGACCAACAACATGATCATGTCGGGGATACCTTCACCGGTGATGGCGGACGTAGGAACAAGAGAGACGTATCGTCCAAAGTCCTTGTTTTCATCGTACAAGACGGCGTTGAAACCTTGCTCGGCAAACGCAAGCTTGGTGGCTTCAAGACGGTTGTTGAATTCTCGCTGAGTGTTGGCGTTTTGCTGGGCAAATGTCTCCCGGAAACCTCCGTTGGGGATGTTTTGCCATCCGTAACACCTATCGATCTTGTTGAGGGCGACGATGAAGGGAGTCTTTCGCTCTCTCAAGAGTCGGATCGATTCGAGGGTTTGAGGCTCCAATCCGTGCTGTGAACGAGACCCACCAAATGAGCGAGTAAAACCATCTCATGTCAAGAACCTCTACTCACCGTGATATCAACGACCAAGATGGCAATGTTACACAACGAACTTCCTCGGGTTCTCAAGTTGGTAAACGACTCGTGTCCGGGGGTATCAATGATCAACAGTCCAGGAATCTTGTACTCGATAGCCCCGTCCTTGTTGACGACGGCCGTCTTCTCCTTGATGGCCTCGACAGGGAAGTAGGTGGCACCAATTTGCTGGGTGATTCCACCTGCTTCACCTTCTTGAACACTTGTTTGACGAATCTAATCGTTTTAGAGGCATCGAGACGGTAAGCCATCACGTCGTGACAGCAATCCATCATTGTGGTCTTGACTCACCTTGTCCAACAACTTTGTCTTTCCTGTGTCGACATGTCCCAAAATACAACAAATCGGGCTTCGCAAGTCATCCTTGCTTCGTGCAGCCATTGCTTCTTCGTGACGTTGCTTTCGCCTTGCAGCCGCCTCTTGCTTTCTCTTTTCGGCTTCAGCAGCAGCCTTTCGCTGGGCCGGAGTGAGCTCGTCTTCGGAAGAGCTGTCATCCGAATCAGAGTCCGAGTCGTCGGAATCGGAATCCGAGTCTTCATCAGAGTCATCTTCAGATGAGGACTCATCTTCTGATTCCTCCTGGGCTGGTTGAGCTTTCTTGGCTTGGGTGCCCTTGGCAGGAGTGCCAGCTGTCTTTGAAGCAGTGGCGGCAGGAGCGGCGGGTTTGGGGGGCTCAGGCTCCTCGTCGCTGCTCTTGTCCCAATCGTCACCCGAGTCCTCCTTGATCTCAACCTTCTCGACAGCCTTGGTCACTTCTTCCGTATCAGACTTGTCCCAGTCATCATCACTGTCTTCTTGAGCAGCGGCGGGCGCAGGCGTAGCCTTTGGCTCTTCCTTGACGGGCTCGGGGGCGGGCTTAGATGGTTCAGTAGCATGCTTCTTTTGTTGTTGCTTCTTCTTGTTGCCATAGACGACCTTTTTGGGCTTAGCGGGGGCTGAGCCGTCCTGTTGCTGCAACCCCTCGACCTTGACACCGGAAGCCAACAACGCCTTCATCCTAGCCTCTGCTGCGGCCTTTTCGGCCTTTTGCTTGGGGGTCAACAATCTACCCTCCTTCCTCGCCTGTTCCCGCTTCTCCTTTTCACGCTCCCGCTTGGCGAGTCGAGCTTCCTCGGCGAGACGTTCCTCCTCCGCCAGACGTCGCTCTTCCTCTTCAGCGGCCAATCTGGCCTCTTCCTCAGCTCGTCGGGCTTCTTCTTCGAGCTGCTTCTTCTTCTCCATGGCGGCAGCTAGAGCTGCGACCTTGGGGTTGACCTTTTTCTTGACGGGCTCTGGCTCGGCCTTGTCAGCCGCCTTCTTCTTCTTCTTTTTCTTCTTCTTGTCGGCTGCTCCGGCACCGCCAGCACCACCTTCATCATCATCTTCCTCGGCCTCGTCATCCTTGTGTCCAGCGTCAGGTGTAGGTTCAGTTTCATCGGCCTTGGGTTCCGCGGAACCAGAGGCAGGGGCGGCACCGCCAGATGCGGCAGCTTCAGCCTTCTTCCTCTCTGCTTGAGCCTTTTTCTTGGCCTTTTCCTTTTCCTTTTTCAGCTTCTCCTTCTCCTTTTTGGAGAGAATCTTGACCTCACCGGCGTCTTCGTCCTGGTCCTCGACCTGATCGACGGCAGCTGCTGTTGGTGCAGAAGGAGCAGCAGTGTCGGCTTGGGCCTCGGGCGTGGGAGCAGCTGGAGTCTCCACATCGTCGTCATCCTCATCTTGCTTCTTTGGCTGCTTCTTGCCCTTCTTACTCTTTTTGGGCTTGACGTCCTCTTCAGGCCATTCGTCATCCAAGTCGGCCGTGGCAGCTTCAACCGGTTGATGTTGAGCAGTCGTATCATCCGCTTCCATATCATCGGCTTGTACATCGTCGTCATCCATGATCTTTTTGCCACCCTTCTTTCCTTTCTTATCCTTTTTGCCCTTCTTAGACTTTTTCAGATCTTCCTCTGGCCATTCATCGTCTAGATCAGCTTGAACAGCTTCTTGTGGCGCGGCTGTGGGAGCGAGATCGTCTTCGTCGTCCGAGACAGGGGCGGTCTGTTTCTTGCTGGCTTTTGGTTTGCGGTCTTTACGACTTTGCATGGCGGCCTTGCAGTTACGAATGGATCCTCTTTGTAAGTCAAATCAGCCACTGAAGAAACATCCGTCAAGTACTCACCATCAAACCTCCGCCACCGCCTCCACCAGCCTCATCATCTTCGTCGTCATCGAGTCCACCACCAGCTTCAAACTGTTCAAGCAATTCATAGGCGCTTTTGGCCTGCTTCTTGCCCTTGGATGACTGGGCTTCTGCAGCAGCTTTGGCGATTGGGTCAACATCTACCTCCTTGTTGGCCCTGTGTCACAACAAGTCCATAAAGGATCAAAGGGCCGGCAGATACAGTCAGACGACTTGTATTTGCACCTTTTCCAGCGGGTACGAGAAATCTGGTACTTACCAATAGTCATCGCTATCGAGATCCTTTTTGTTCTTTTTTCCTCCCTTCTTAGGCGGCATGGCTGATCTATCTCTGCCCTGGCTGTGAGTTCTCTGGCGAGATGACTATGAAGACAACTGTGTAGGGAAGGGTATCTGGAGCAAATTCCATGTCGAGAGTGTGAGCCATTCCAGTCGAAAAGTGGAGGCTCAAGGAAACTCAAGCGCGCGCTTGGACTCTGCAGCTCAGAGAACATGTTGAAGAATATTCGATAGTTGTCAGCAGTGTGAACTTTGGCAAAGAGACTTTTGTTTGACAAAGGTTTCATTGACCCTCATTCGTTACTATTTCAAGAAGTTTGGTGTAAGTTATTAAAGATATCCTTGTCTTTGAGTTCTTGGCGAATCCTGGGGGAGGGTTGTGGAGGAAATCCAGTACCATGGTACTGCTGCCAAATTCGTGGGCTCCCCCCCAGGTTCAAGTTGTTTAGTACTATGAAATACAGGCACAAGATTGTTAAAAACAAACGTTTCAGCAGCAAAACTTAAGTATAAAAAGAAAAGAGATTGTCTGACAATGTCGTTTGTACGGTGTTTGTGGCAGTTGTTCTGATAATGTGTTCAGCGGCGCGCGGCTCAGTCGGTCTCGAGTCTCGACATCTCGAACTTCACAGGACCCCTCGAAGTATGACACAGACACTAAACGCCAGTACCACATTGTCAAACAAACTGAGGCAGATATGCTCGACCATGTCTCCGTATCACACCAAAGTCAGTCCTCAGTGATATTCTCACTGACTCGGTCTAGCTAACAGGTGTTGTGATGGCATATTACCAGGCGGTCTCGTTCTCTGGTCTCACTCGTACAATCCAGCTTTCGAATCCGTTGTTGGGACACCACGCTCTCCCATCAACGCTTTGGTCAGAGATGTCATGATCGAGAAGAAGGCTAATGCTGCAAGAGGGGAACAAGATGGACTCGAAACCAATGGGTACAGTGTTCGATGGACGGTCGAAAATGGACTTGACTTGGTCTTTGTGGTTAGTCGATATGATAAATATGATAATGACTCTCATCGCACTCACTGATTCTACAACATGTGCATGCTTGTTGTGCAGGTTGTCTTCCCCGCTCTGCTACCTTTGACTTACATTCCGACTTTGCTTGCACGCACGAAAGCCCTGTTTCTGTCCCTATTCACGCCCCTCATACAAACACTGGTGACCTCCCTTGCCTCTACCTCTGCACCTTCACAAACCCTGTCTGGATCGACCGATTCCGCACTCACCTCTCTGCAACAAGCCATCATTGACGAGAAATGGCAAGCGATTTTTGACCGTTGTTTAAAATCCTGCGAGAGTGAAGGCGACAAGAAGGGCGGTAGCAAGAAACACGGATCGCAACCATTGTCACGTAGAGCACAGTTGACAGCAGAACGGGTCAAAGCAAGCGAATCCGCCTCAAATGTATCTCCCCCCGATAGCGAGACGTCCGCTTCCATGACTGATACCGCCAATCTTTCCTCGGAAGATATCGCCAAGAATGTCGCGGCTCTGAAATCAAGATTGGGCAAGGGCAAAGGTGGGAAATCTTCCTCCAAGCCTTCGTCCCCTGCTCCTTCTGGAAACAACAAGAAATCAGACAAAATCATGCGAAAGTGGGGAGATTCAACTAGTCATTTCTCGGAATCTGAAATGGCCGAGCTCGATTTCTCAGCTCCCGAACAATCCCGCCCTCAGACGCCATCTAAAGACGGGCCAGCCGCGCCCAACGTCGATGTCGACACACTGGTCGACAGGCAGAGCTTAGGTCAGGTGGGGGAAAACGGGCTGTATGAGGTTGCAGATTGGAGCGCAGGCAGGAGCTCGAGCACTTTGGCTGGTGAGCTGCCGAGCGAGGAAGAGATTCTGCGTCGAGGACAAGCTCGCGCTGCAAGGTCATCCCACACAAAACAGTCATCGTCTGATGTTGTTTCACCCACATCGGATTCGAGCACTCCCGAATCTCGTCTATCCAGCTTGTTCAACCGTCTCACAGGGAAGAAGGCCTTGACAGCCCAAGACCTCGAGCCCGTCCTCGCTGAAATGGGTAAACACTTGATGAGCAAGAACGTTGCCATGGATATCGCCGAGAAACTGTGTGCTGGCGTTGGAGCAGCTCTCGTGGGCAAGAAGTTGAGCATGACGAGTAATATTCGTTCTGAAGTTGTGTCAGCATTGTCAACCACAATTACCCAAGTCCTTTCCCCCAAGACATCGACGGATATCTTGCTCGATATCAAACGCAAAGCCGCACTACCCCTACCCCCATCTGTCGACCCCATGCATCCACCCAAACGTGACCCCTATACCATGACGTTCGTTGGTGTCAATGGAGTGGGCAAATCCACCAACCTTTCAAAGGTCGCCTTCTGGTTATTGCAAAACAAGCTACGTGTGCTGATTGCGGCATGTGACACGTTTAGAAGCGGGGCCGTTGAACAACTTAGGGTTCATGTTCGTAACCTCGGAATGCTCGAGACGCAATTGATGGGCACGAGCGATATCCAAGGAGACCGGAAACTAGTCGATCTCTACGAACGAGGGTACGGGAAAGACGCTGCCGGAATTGCTCATGATGCGATCGCCTATGCCAAAGAAAACGACTACGACGTCGTCCTTATCGATACCGCCGGGCGCATGCAAGACAACGAACCTCTAATGCGAGCGCTCGCCAAACTCGTCACCGTCAATAACCCAGACAAGATTGTGTTTGTCGGGGAAGCGCTCGTAGGGAATGAGGCGATTGACCAATTGAGCAAATTTGATCGTAGCTTGAAAGATTTCTCTGCGGCGGCGATGGGGGCCAAAGGCCAGGCTAGGGGAATCGATGGAATGATTTTGACAAAGTTTGATACGATTGTGAGTCGCCCCTAGCGCTGTGGATTGATCTTGTTCACTACTCGCATCGTCGCTCACTCTCATCCGAAACCATTCACAGGACGACAAGGTCGGAGCAGCACTCTCCATGACGTATATTACCGGTCAACCTATTCTATTCGTAGGGTGTGGGCAGACGTATAGTGATATCAGGTCTCTACGAGTCAATCACATCGTTCAAGCTCTGCTCGGGGCATAGGAGACTGGAGGAAATCGCATTGGTAGAGCTTTGTATGGACATTGTGTTGTATCGAATTGCGCACACATGAGTGGATGAGATATCAGATCATTTGATCACAGCACCCACAGAGACCATTGTGCTGCTCAGAAGCCTCGCGATGGCTGGCTTTAGAGCGTGACTTGCTCCAGATCGTCAGTGGCGTCTACCACATGGCACTCTGCCAGAGTCCAGCTTGTGTAAACGCTCGAAAATGGGCCCCAGGTACAGCCATACAATCATTGCTTTGTTGTCTTGTGGCGCTGTTCCTAAGCCGCCCACAGGTACAGGTTCAGTTCGCTACGCTAGGTCTCGAGAAGACGTATCGCCACACCAGCAGCCACGAGTGTCCCCTCGTCGAATAAAGTTTACCACTCTGAACAGATCCCTGAAGGATCAGTTCATCTCTCGGGTCCGAGTGACAAGGAAAGGTGTAATCTGAGTTGTCTTTCCGCTGTTGACCCTCTAGGGTTTTGAACGTCAAACTGTTGACGGGATCGCTAGGTGAAAAGCCACTGAACGCGGCCACGGCTCCGATGCTCTGTGGCCCAGAGCCACAGTCCAAGATATCGACCCCCCCTTCACTATACTCCCGACTCTTTCCAATAATCGTCATCAAGCCCTCAGGCCACGGGCTCACCATTGTAGGCTAACCGTCTACATTGCAAGGTGTAAAAACATGGTCCAGCCAAGTTTGCGGTCTGGCCCATTTTAGCGCGAAAAGATGACAATGGCCGAGGCGACGTATCAATGCCCGATCGCACAAGGTCAGTGAAGCAGCAGCAGCAGCAGTCTTGAGGCAGGCACTCCAAACCTCCAACAGACTAGCAGCCCCTGGCCATTGGACGGGGAGAGGATATCCGCCATGCTCTTTTCATTCCTCTCTGACGTCTGTGTCTTGGTAGGGCTCTGGTCCCGGTGTTGACCGATAGCGTCCGACCAAAACGAGGAGAGTGAGATGGAAGGGGGGGGACAAGCCCTCGAAGTTGACCCTGTACATATACACTCTGAACGACCCATCGAGCCTTGTACCTCTTTGCCAGACTCTTGACTGACGACTTGAGCTGTTCTCAATCTCCAACTCAAGAGGTCCCCTTGATACAGCGCCATGCTTCCTCCTCGCGAACCGATTCCTGTCGCTCAATACAGCCCCAGCTTTGCTGGAGGTATGGACGGTACCATCAACCCCAGTGTACGTCCGTGGCCTCTCCGTTGCAGTGGGTTCCAAAAACCATTACTGACTTGTCCCACTGCTTTCTCTTTATCAAAGATCCTGCACTGTCTCGTCAACCTCGAAATCGGCAGTCACCTTCCCTTTAGTGCCTCGATTAACGACACGGGTGATCATGCCATGGATCTCGACGTGTTCGAGGATGAGGATGAACGCGACGACTCGTCCGCCTCTGGTCAAACCACCGATAGCGCTCTAACTTCGGGGACTTTGACTCCTATTACCACCATTGGTTCTGTCGCCTCGGACGGGCAGGGCGAGCCTCCCATCCCGATCGTCTCCCCTATTCCTCAAGTTTCGCGCACCCCTAGGGCTGCTCGTCGCAGGCGTGTCAGACACCGTTCGCCCATTGCCCGTGGTGCTGGTGGCCGCAAAAAGAATCCCAAGATGCGTCGTCCCAAACTCGACGCTTACCAGAATACCTTACCCTTTGAGTTCAACCTCAACTTGCCCCCTGTCCCGGTCCCCGGTCTTGAGATTCCTCGTTATGCCGGTCTCATCAACGAAAACGATTTCAATCTCGTCTTTTATTCCTACATTTCTGGGCTCGCCGGTCCCAAAGTCTACAAGGCTGCCGTCAGCCTCGAACTCGCTCGTCAAGTCCGCCAATGCTTGAAAAAGCCCTGGGACTGTCGTATCGGTACCACTCAATTCCGCAACTGGGTTCGCAGGCGGTTCGTACTCGAAGAGGACCCGACCGGTGATCATCAAGATGGTATGCAAGGAGACCGTCTCTTGTTCAAATGCAAATACTCCAACATGATCGTTGCCTTGAGGGAGGATTTCTACCGTCTCTTGACTGACGCCCACGCACAAACCGGTCACGGTGGCCGAGATCGCGTCATGGAGTGGTTGAAGACAAGGAACATTGGGTGGTTGTCCAAAGACCTGGTTGGAAAATTCACCAATTGTTGCCCGACCTGTCAACCGGAAAAAGCCTCGGCTTTCCTGACTCAGCAAAGGGCCGCCGTTGAATTGAGCAGGTCCGAATGGGCCTTGTAGAAGGGAGAATCCGCACAGAGTATCCGGTCTGTTCATCTTGTTCAAAGCCAACTTTTTTTCCAACCTATCATAATACACATATAAACAATAGTATACAACCAAGTACTTACAAACGGCCGCCATTGTATGAGAGAGACGACGTTTGTCGCTTCTCCGGCTCTCTGATATTCAATCTGTTCAAGTGATGTAGACTTTGCGTAATCGATTAAACGAGCACTCTTCTCCCGTCCGAGGGCATTGAATAGGCAGACCGTTCGTTTGTGCATGCATAGCTTTCAGAGCCTGTGTATGAGACGCAGCGTGTTGGATCAATACCAAGCTTCAATGTCGATCATCACCTCTACGTTACGGTGCATACCTTGTACGAATAGACATAACCATTGGGGAACGCCATTGGATAGTTTTCATCATCCATGACTTCTCCGCTGATTCTGCATACCATGGTCGAGTTGACGTGATGAGAGTACGGCGTCTGTCTTGCCAGGACACCGAGATGTTGCCCACATGAAGGACAATCGATGTTGCGCTGTGGATGCTCGGGATGTCCCCGGACGGGAGTTGGGTCCGTGAGAACTGGTAGTGATGGGTCGATGGCGTCTACATTCATGAAATGGACGGGCGGTGACGCGGCAAGTGACGGTATGGCGACCTGTTGCTCCTTGTCGGATGTAGAGAGACTAGCGTGGGGTGCAGAGGGCAAACATGCGGGGAGTTTGAGGCTTGCAAGTCCAGCAAATACCGTGAGTGACAGTAGAGGGATGGAAGTGATTCCGTAAATGCCAAAGAAGGTCTCTCTAAACTGATTGCGTAGACCCGTCCATCTCTCATCATCGTACATGACCTGTCAACCAAAATAGTATCAAATGACTGCTAGTCATACGTTGCGCGATGCAGGGTGAGCATACCTTGTAAGGAGTAACCTGGGTCCAACCTGGAAAGACCAACAGTGCCACCATGGCCTTGATCTCATGAAAGTGAGTATCGGCCCACTGTGTGGCCAAATGCTTTCGAACATAGGCCAGCGCTTCAGCGGTCTGACCATTCCGACAAAGCTCGACGTATTCCTGACGTCGAAGGTGGAATTCGAGGTCGTTCTACGGAGATGGCGTTTGGATGGCAATATCAGCAAACTGCAGCAAATATCTGATAGGTGCCGTACTGACCTTTGTCTTTTTAAGGGTTCCTCTGTTTTCTCCACACCAAGCCAACGCCTCGGTACAGCTCCTCTTATCGATGAGAGCAGATTCAATTCGAAAGCATTCTGTATAGAGAGGTATATCGACGTATGCCTGTTGGCCAAACAAGCGGATTGAGAGTCTTGATCTGGTGGTGGATGTTTAGACGATCGGATGCCTCCTCACCTCGATGTCTCTATCGGACGCCCACTTGGAAGCCGCCTCCTTTTGACCGGTCCGCATCAACTGTTCCACGATCAAACGATCAAGTCTTTGTCCTGTAAAACTGTCGGTATTGTCATTTTGCAAAATGAAATTTGTTTGTTGAGCCGTACTGTGACGATTCCATACCAACTCTTGACACTAACTCTTTGTACTGATCCTGGTCGTCTGACACGCCCTCAGTCTCAATCGCCTGGATGTTCCGTAGAATCTCAAGTCTGGCCTTGAGACGAGAAGAGGGAGGTAGGGAAGACGTAGTTGATCTAGACCCAGGTTGAAGCTGTGCAAGCTGTTGAATGGTATATAGGGCCGACTTGCAGCTGTCAGTGGGCCGGGCTCGATGAGGAATAACACCACGAGGCTGTTTGCGCCATACCTTTTGTTTCAAGTTGCTGATCCGTTCCTTGGCCTGTTGAAGGCTTTCAGCAAGTTGTTGAGGAGTAAGAGAATCCTTGTTCTTGAGTAGCGTTTTGAGATTGTTCTGTGATACAAAGCACGAGCCAACAGTGTTTGGTTATCAGTGCAATGTCTGGGAGCTGCTGGACTGATTACGAGTCATACCTGATAAGCGGTGAACTCTCTTTCGACTTGACGTTGTGCAGCCCGATGGTTCCTTCGCATAAGCTCATAAGGTATCTGTTGGAAAGAAGACATGAGCGTATGGGAGAGAGAGGCAGGGAGGGGGTGGCAGTCAAGGTTGATCTTACTCTAATGGACGGTTCTTCGAGCATCTCTGCTGATGCCCGGTCAAATCTGCGTTCCGCCATAATGTCACACAGGTCGGTTCCTCACGAGCTCGTAATGTAAGCTGTCCTAACGATGCACTGGTGTTCTGTCCGTGTTGAGATGAAGGTCGTGGTAGAATGTGAAAGATGGCGGCCGGGTTGGTATACACAGTAACATATCGAGTTGTTATACAGTTGGTGTGTATCAGGTCATTCGTCATTCCCGCACATGTCACATGACTGTTCCAGGACCAAGCAATGTTGCTGAGCAACAAGCCTCCAAATCTCCCACAACTCTCTTCAACACATGCCTGCACAGTCTTACAAGGACAAGTCATCCTTTCTATGCAATGCGATATACTCGATTTGAGCAGAGGTCCCTTGTTGATACATCTAATACATGATCGAAAGCGAACAAGAATACTCTACTCCGACGCTCCCAGCCAGACATACACCCGGACTTTTGCAAAACCCTGGCCACCTTGCAAAGTCCATGACAAGCACATTAGCTCATCTCGACATCACCGCTCTGAAGCGCCTTTCTCTCTTCTGCCACCCGGACCTTGTTGTCATACGCCTCTTGCACAATTTCGTTCACTTCAGCCCGAATGTCCCGGTCGTCTTCTTTGGTGTAGTCACCGTGCCTATTGTGAGAAAGAGGTGACGAGAGACAACAGCAGATAAGGCGTCAGCGTCTCAACTCGAACCTTTGAGCTGTAGCAGCGAGCGGCCAGCGTCGAAAGAAAAGAGATCAGGTTGGTTGTTGATGACTTACTCGACGTCCGTAGCATACTTGTCCTGGATGGTGTTGTACATGTCCCGCAGATTTGCCAAGGCCTTCATCAGACAATGTACTGCCGACTTTCCCTCGTACATTTGCACTCGGAGGTGAATCTTGGGTTCGGAAGGATGGGGAGCACTGTAACCACAGAATTCCACGTCCTCGCTGTCGAATACACAAACAGTCAGTGAATGGGGCCGAAGCTTATATGCGACACTGCATGAAGTGTATCCTGCAGTTATGTGATGTCGGAGGGTCCAAGAAAGATAGGGATGATGACTTACTCCTTCATACACATCCACCGAAGAACATTTCCTAATGTGTGGTCCTCTTCGTTCAGACAGAATGTTACCATGTCATAATTGGGAGTGTTGTGAATCTGAGACAATGGCCGCAGAAAGAGTTTGAAGTAGTTGATCAGCGAACACATGTCGGGAGCCAAGCGTTGGTCGAGCTGGAGGATGTGAGAAATGAATCAAGTGACACTTACGATGGTAATCTTGTCCAAGCCATCTGATGTCGTGATCGAGGGCTCGTTTGGTGCAAAATCTTGGGACATTTTGACTTGATTGTGATGCAAAGTGGTATGACCTGCTGAATCTTTAATTGAACCCAAACCAACCACTTTGTCCATGAACATTCAGATTTTGTCAAAGTCAACTTGTGCCTCCACTTGAGAAAATTCCTTGCGGGCGTTTCCGCCATAACTGCACGTATTCATCACTTATCGCTGCATCACTGGCATCACTGCAACATCCTCGCTGTATGTACCTGCAGCTATTCTTTTGTGGGCAAAGACGAGTGAAAAGCCATGGTCAATATCCAATAGACGTGATTGACAAGTACCATTACATCGTCTTCATCGCGATGCACCATACAGTAATCACCATCAACTGCAAGGATCCCGCGTCATGAGGACTGAAAAACTTGTTCTTTTGCGGTGCTCGATACAGTCAGTCATTGGTCCTGTATATCCTGGCTGCCTGCAGCTCTACAAGACCGGAAAGATGGTAGGCAACTGTCACAAAGGGTCAAGTAGTCAAGCGCAATGAATCCTGGCCGACTCGGAGATTAACACTTGACGAACCGCATCACCCCCCGCTACCACCATTCAGCGTCAGTTACAAGAGCTCGAAATGACTCGTGGTCTAGCATGTCGACATGTTCATACTCAATCCTCCTAGATATTATACTCGACGGTCAACCACACAAACAAAAGCACAAACCAGGAAGACAAGAGGATGATTACAAACTTTGCATTCGCGACGACGCGTGTTATTGTTGAATTTAACGTTTCACCTTGTTCAAACTCAACTCAAATGATCGGCTATCAACCCGGCGCCGCCTTCTATTCATTGTTTCGCCACCGTTTACCCGAACGATAACCACCATTCGCAACCATTCATGTGGACATTATTGTCTCTGAACACTCTATTGTGCTCCCGCCGTCAATGACCTCACTCTGCAATCCAGATATCCACCAGGCTGACGAGAGGCTCGGTGCAGACAATAAACTGAGGATCGATGGCTCTCCCATTGTTCACATTCAGTTATTGGCCATGGAGGGATGATGATCCTTACCAGCAGTCCCGTTTCAGAACCTTGTAAAAGAGATGTATAAAGCTGACACCATGCCAGTGAGTCTTTTTTGGAATTCATCAATCAGACTGGATGTTGGCCACCAGCTCTCCCTGCAACCAACCGCTTCGACGACGTGAAGCTGGGTTGATCCCACCCCTAACAAATTACAACGGACGCCTTCTCTCTCTCCCCTCACTGCTCATCCATCGCACCTCACCTCGACTCTCTCATCCATCACCCGCAACCGCCCTAACTAGATACAAAACGGACGCCTTTTGCACACATTGGGAGAGAAAAAGATTCTTTCTAGACAATGGACACCTCTTGCCTTTTTCAAGACTGTTTACTCAAGTCTCAAAGCTACAATTGTTCACCCACTGAATCATTCCAAGATCAACTCGGTCAAACAACTCCATCGCTCACCGCATCCTCCATCTCCTCGTGCTCGTCACCATCACCGTCTCTCGACCCAATCCCTCTGGTAGTGGATCTCAATCACCCCGAGTCAACTCGACCTCCCCGTGATTCTCCGTCTCAAGCAAGATGTTTGGTCGCCTCTCCACCCACCCCTGAATACTCGTCGTCGGGGCAAACATCTCTTTTCCCTCCTCTTCCATCTTCTCACCACCATTCTACATCGCCCACTACTACACGCTCTTTACTGGTCAGGAGCAGTAGTGTCCCCACCTCTCTAGACGAAAGGGTCTACCCCAACGTCGCCCCACCACCGTCTTCCCCTTTTGGAATCCATCTCGAGCAACTCTCTCTCCACTCCCCTGCGCTTGGTCCTACCCTTGGTCTTGCTCCCACCCCCACCACCACCACCGATCGTGTTCCGGCATTCCACCACCACCACCACCACAAGAGGACAGCTTCGGGTTCGTCAATCCTTTTACCCCGTTCCAAGAACCGCAAGTCTTTCTTGTTTGGCGGTAAACAATTCGTCCCTGTTCGGTGCAGCTCGTTGAAACCAGTCGAGTAAGTTCATCTTTCTCAGCTTATCTTGCTTTTGGAAGCCCAAAAAAACAAAAACTGAACAAGTCTATACCCGTTTCCAGTCGTGAGGCGGCTTCACGGTCACCGTCTCCCAGAGTCAACCACCGGGCTCAACAATCATCTCCTCCATTCACGACCAAGGACAATCGACCCAGTCCGTACTCTACCACTCTACGACCTCGGACGTCACCCACGCCTCGTTGTGAAACAAGTCTTTCCAGAAGAGATCATCCTAGCACGGGTGTGGCATCGACCAACGAAATGCTTGGCTTGGACGTAGATACAAGAGCGACTGCTACAGCAATGACCGTCTCCTCCTCACCCTTGGTCCATTTACCGCCATTCGATAGCCACAAGCTTCTTCTTGTAGGTCCAGCCATTTGCAAACATCTTCAAAACGGAGGCGGCGTCAGAGTAAAGGATTTCAATGGAGCTATTGTGGGATGGATGCATTAAACACGCAGCCCTAGTGCAGAGACGGAAACAGGGACACTGTCATCATTTTTAATGTGACGATCGGCTTGTACCGTGTTATAGTTGTACAATGGTTGTCGTGATGGAAAGCTTGTGATACAATTGCTGAATTCACTCACACATTGGAGCGATAGCGGTCCAAAGCTACAAATCGTCGTTACCCGCTACAGTCGATTATAAAAAGAGTGATATTCTTGCTGGGGCTTGATGGAAAACGTGACCTCTCTCAGTCACTACAAAAGAAAATAGGCAGTCACTCAATGGACGATGATGTGAAAGATCTCAAAGTCTTGCTCAGGACGTCTTGTCGTTCCCATTCGAATCTACCCCGACTCCCAAATCACCGAGTGAATCTCGACGAGGTGGGAGCCCAGTGTCTTCAGACACTCGTCTTGGAGAGTACTCTCGGTGACGGTCGTCACCCACAGCACCTGCATTAAACGTTCTGTCCATCATCTGCTCTTGAGACTGAGAGTGGCGACCACGGCTAGACAGGACTCGGTCTCTCCAGTCTCCAAGTCGGACAGCAGCGGTTTGAAGACCGAAACCAGAATGCGAACGATTTCTAGGCAGATCCTGTTCTTCTTCGTCATCGTCGTCGTCATCACGGACCACACGATAAGGCAACGGCACTTGAAGACAAGGGACAACATAATCAGCTCAGTGACATGTGAGTCCACTAGGTAGACGAGAGTGACCTACCTTCTCGAGTTACACGATATTGATCAGTGTTACCGACTTGTTCAGTCTCCACACGGAAAAAGTTCCATTGCCAACGCCTTAGCATCTCCAACAAGGCGAAAAAGAAGCTTCTGACTCGCACATGCGAGCTCGATACTGGAATGTACCAAACCCATACGAATCGAATGAGTACGTTGGTCACGATAGCCACGTAGTAAATCTATTCACGTAAAAATGTAATAGGTTGGTGACCGAATCAGAATGACTTGCTTGTCATGCACTTACCAGCCATAGCGAAGGATAACCCTTGGACTCTCGCAAAAACTTGTGGCTTGGTCTCAGCAAATTCCAGTCCACCAAGAGATCCCAGGCAGAGGTGTAAAAAGATGTCAAGACAGCAAAACTAGCGGTACAAAGCTTTGAGTAAGTATCATGATACTGCTCAGCAATAGGTTCAACTCACATCGCCCAGACAACAAAACTTTTATCGTGAATCATTGATCCTCGCGATCGCCACCATGTAAAGAGTGTCAACTGCAAAATGGAGAATGCGTATTTTCCGGCGTTGACCAGATGAATGTCCAAGCGAGAATCGACAAAACGCTTGAGACATTGAATGAGACGGACTAGTGCCGGTAGGCAGATTCTGTAAGGACGCATCCACGAGGCCCCAAGGCTAGCAGGTCAGCTATGGACGCAACAGTCTGAAGGTTCATTTCAAGGCTTACAACAAACCGAAGACCCAACTATCATTGGTGCGACAAAGTTCCAGGGTATCCGGAACCCAATTCTGATGATAGGCACATCCGAGCGTCCAGAGATGACCGATACTATAGGTCAAGCTATTGAGTTCATCGGCCATGAAGAAAGCGATAAACTATTGAATATGATCTCATTCAATCAGCTTCTGGTTTCAATATACGAGGTCAGGTTGATGCCTTACCTCGACTCGGCTGTAACCAGGTGTGAGAACCCGGCCCAAGACGCTGATCAACCAATATCGTGCATGTTGATGGTAGATTGGGATAGGATTGAGGAAGAAGACTGCGACAAACACAAGCCAGACCACTGGCCAGCTATACGCGCAAGACTTCTTATTCAGCATCATATTTGGGACAGATCTGCAGCCCGTCCAGACTCACGTATGAGGCGCAATGTTACTTTCTCCCACACGATAGACAGAGAAGAAGAAACAATAACAAAGAACTGCGTACAGCAACGCTGGGATCTCTAGGAATTGTCTGTGATCCAAAGCAGTCCGCATGTCTAGTTCCATGATGAAGCCATAATTGATTCGGGCCGACACGAATCCAGACAAGTTGAGCTGGAACAACATGGCGAATAGGACGGGAAGAAACAGAGCAGAGTAGATGACCAACAGGGCGTCAATTTGAGGAAACGCTTCTTGCTTGCCAGGTTTGAGAGCTGTATCACGACCTGCACTCAGCATCACGTATCGAGCATCGCGAAGAGTCACAGAGATGCGCACCTTCAACCAAGGATAAAATCATGATGGGTAGCCCAATACCGATATAGCTTCCAGAGACAAAGGTACTCCAATGATGCTATCGATCACTATCAGCACGGCGAGTTCGTCGGTAGACTCAAGGGTCAATATGAGATGACTCACCGTCTTTGTCACAAACTGTCCCCGCAGTCTTCCAATGGCCTTTTTGTGATTCCCCTTTTCGAACCTCACAGTGAATTCATCTTCCATGTCCTTCAAGATTTTGTCAATGGTTGTGCCATCGGCGAGAGGTGTCTTTGCAATCTTGTTGTCAAAGTATAGGTCAATACATTTGATCCTCGCAGTCTTTTCAAACTTTTTGAGCGCCTTTTTGAATCCTGTAATGTTCAGGATGCGGTAATTTTTCAAGATCTCGAGCTCCTTGTAGAATTCGACAATGGCGTTCCTCAACTTCTTCTTATATCTTCGGTACTTTTCCGGATTGAACTGTGGTTGTCCAGTCGTTGTGGGGAACTCTTCCCCTTGTCCATTCATCAGTGATACTTCTTGACCATCTTTAGAAGACTGGGCTACCGAACGTCGAGACAAGCGTCCGTTTGGTGCGTGAGCAAGTTGATTCTTGGAATCCGATGCATTGATGGCTGTTGAGACTATTCCAAGTTGTTTCGTCAACATTTTGGTGAGCTTGCCTCCGTCATTACGCCCTTCCTCGGCCTCGTGGTAGACTCTTCGATGCTCAGCTAGTTCATTGAGTTGCCTACGAAGTTCTCTCGATTTCTTGACTCCGTCTGAAAGTCGTGCCTCATAGAATGCTTCAACCTTTTGCAGCTCACCATCGAGAATATTGAAAAATTTGAGTTCCTCGGGAGTGCACAACTCGTATAACTCTTCCAAATTCTCAGGGAACCTAGCTTCAGCCGAGGAACCAAACCGTCTTCCGTGTATTGATTGCCAGGAGTTTCGTTCAAGACTAGCAGCTTGTCCAAGCTTACTAGTTGCGGTCCTGGCTATACCCAAAGAAGGACTTCCAAAGAATCGAGGTGATCTGCCGGTCGGCTCCTTGGCTTTGGGTTGAGATATTAGAGGTCGCTCCCCGTCTGACGTTCTATGAATTGACACTGAAGGTGCGTCTCTTGTACTTAATCTTGCAGACGATGGTTCGTGAGGTCGATCGGGCGAAGAAAGAGCCTGGTGGGCATCAGGTGACTCCAAGTTCAACACGGTGTGCACCGTGGCTGGATGGGCCTCTGATGTCGCACTGGCCGGGCTGTTCTTCTCCCAGTCTTTAGCAACGACTTTTGCACGATCAGGAAGATGCAATGGAGACGGTACTCTGGTAAGGCGGCTGGTTGATTCTCGGGAAGCCCCTATTCCCAAGCTCTGAGGGGTAGTAGCTGGTGAACTAATCACTCGCCTCCTATCATGAATCCGATCAGCATCATTGCCAGATTCCAAATCATAGCTCTGGCTTGTACTTGGGGGAGCTTTCAGTTTCAATGCGTCAGGCGAGTTGAGTGCCCATGGCCTCTGAAAACGGCTCCATTTCCGCTGACCAGGAGCACGCAATTCGGCAGAAGGGCCATGGTCCTCCTTGTCCGAAGAATCACCAGCGTCTTCGTCGTCGTCGTCATCAGCATCTGACTTGGAATCCTTGCCACTGGCATCTGCATCGCGGGCATCTTTGGGTACTTCTGGATCTTCTTGACTTTCCCTTACCGCCTTGATTTGCTTCTTGAGCCTTCGATAGTCAATGTACGCACGTTTCCATTCCGGAGTCTGGTAGCATGAATGCAACAGGTGAGTCAGGTTGGCACGACAGTATGCGATATGATAATACGAACACAATTCTCCTCAAGATACCTGCCAGCCACAGAGTCAGTAGTCCATGTCAGTCACGTTTCGATACGAGGTGATTTCGTCGGTCCCCATGACCTTGTCCAACTTACCGCGCAAACTTCATTGCAGCGAGCCGACAAGATCAGCAAACTCAACGCTTTTGAAGGGATGCATCAAGTTTGCCCCTTTTCTAGGGGCAACACTTGTTTATACGATGGAGCTATGTATATATTATGAATGATGAGAGGACTGGTTGAACGAGATTCTACAACATGCCCATTGCCCTATGAAACGACCCCTCGCCCGCTTAGTCGGTCAATCGAACGATCATCGCGGGGAACTTTTGGATTTAAGAATACAGCTCCTAAATCAAGTCAAAGCCAGTCCTCGCTATCTAAATCCATTCTATGCACGTCGCCTTGCTTCATTGGATTCTCCAACTTCGTGTTTGAGTGCCTGTCAAAGGGAAAACTGTGTGTGCTGGTCCAGTTCACTAATCACAAACAAGTATAAAAAGTCATTGACTCAAAAAGGTGAGAACCTATTGTCCCTAGACGATAGTGGAATAGTTGGACATCAGCGCTCACAACTGTCTCTTTTGACAACAGACTTTCGAAACTGTTCCTTTCTTGACCTTTATCACTACTACAAGACTCGAATTCCAGAACCCGACATGTCAGCTGAAGAACAAACGAAATCTTCCGACGCTCCTCAAGAAGTTGCTGCTGCCACACAGGCCGAGGGTGGGGATAAGACAATCTTTGACGATGCCTCCAACTTCAATGTCAAGCACCCTCTTTACACCCAATGGACCCTCTACTTTTCATCTCCCCACGTCAAGAACGTACCCAAGACGCCAAGCACAGCCGCCGCTCCTCTTGGTCAAGCATCTGGATGGATGGAAGATATGAGAAAGGTGGCCAAGTTTGATTCAGTAGAAGAGTTTTGGGGTCTGCATAACAACATCATTGCCCCATCCAGTCTAGGCAACAGGGCCGATTATTACCTTTTCAAGGAGGACATCGCCCCTGCATGGGAAGACTCGGCAAATAAGAATGGAGGAAAGTGGAGCATCCAGTTGCCCAAGGAAAAGTCCAAGGGCTCTGTCGACCAAATGTGGCTATACACCATGTTGGCTGCTATCGGAGAGACGTACGAGACTGATGTTGGTGGCAAGGATATGGGAGAGGTCGCAGATGATCTCGTGACTGGTGTGATCGTAAACGTTCGACCAAACTTGTGAGTTGATTCGCTTGACAACCTCGGTAGGCAGTCTTGACTGATCCATTTTTTTTTCTGCCTTCATCACAGCTTCCGACTCAACATTTGGACTCGAGAAGCTCCTTCTGACCCAAGTGAGGCTTCCCAGCTAATGGAGAGAATTCTCAAGATTGGCAGACACTTTAAAAAGGATGTTCTCGGATATGAGCTCGACCACAAGTTGACGCAGAATGGATACTCTACCGAGGTAGAGTTTATCAGTCACAAGGATGGAGAAAAGAAGAACAAGCACAAGAAGGTTGTTCTTTAAATAGTGACTTGACTTGTTGTAGCTGGTAGACGAGACCTTGAGGATCATCAAGGTCTCAGATCGGGGAGCTTAATGTAGTTGATGTCATTACTTCACACATTAATAGGTACAAGATATTTCGTGCTTGGCTGCAGGCTGGGTTTACAACTTTGTTCGATTTCGTGAGCAACTCTCATGATCTGACCGTCTGGTCCCCATAATAGAGCAAGAGGAGGCGCTCTCATGAGGCCGACATTTCGTTTGAGGCTTCGCCTGCTTCCGCCGACATGAGCTCATCCCCTTTGGGTGCCAGGGCTCCAAAACTGTTGGCAAATCGTTGCAATAAATGAGACGATTAATCACTTTGTTGCTCCTATCAAGGATACGGCTCGCATTGCCTGCGTCCAAGTGACTGACCTGGTTGCCCAACTGGCCATCTCCTGATTGTGCATATCGTCGATAAAGTTGATATTCTTCAACGCTTGGCGGAACGACGGGGAGGAGCTGATGAGGGTCAAATGGTGCAGAGCGGCCGGATAGCTACATTCACAATCACAAATGTTGCCGTGCTCCATTCAGTCGTCGTTTGCAACTTTTTGTCAACACACCACTCACTGGATGAATTGCACATATTCAGGTTGTCGCCAATAGCTTAAATAATCAAGGTAGTTGATGAAACAAGGATCATCGAGGTACCCCTTGGAAGCAAGTTCGTAGAGATAATTGGGCGAAGCCAGACATTGCAGAAACTAGCAAGTACCACAAAGGCAGCCAAAGATGGGGACGTGGGGAGAGTAAATAAATGGTCAGACCATTGAACTATTACATGACAAGGTAAGAAGTAATGTACCTCCAGCTCCACCTCGAACCGATCCTTGTTTGCTTGCTTGGCAGTCGCAGACGGGCCGGTGGGAGGCGGGCTAGAGACCATGACCGCTAAAGAACCCCAGCTAGATCAGCTCTAATAGAGTCGAAATCGCAAATCAAACGCAAATAGGTCAGCGCCCAATACATCCAGTGCGGATTCGAACAAGTTGTCGATTAAACAACGCAAGGGGAGGAGGTTTTCAGAAGGAACAATTGGAATAGAATTAAAACTTTATTGGGTTTCCGCAAGACCCTGTCCCGGAGTTGCGTATTGGGACAGGGGTTGGTTTGTTAAAGTTGTCATCTTGTAATGGTTTGAAGACGAGGGGGGTTTGGGATGCTCGACAAGATGAAACGAGACACTTACAATCTATCGAGTCGGACGTGATGGCACTAACTCGGCAGGTAGCTCACCGGTGTCTTGTGTCTCCCAGAGAGTGTCCGAGAAGTCTTTTGAGCATGCAATACTCTCTGCTCGCTGGCGACGACAGCAATGTAACTGAGCAAGACGACCCTTTCAAAAGCGCGAATGCTCGAATCTCGACAGGCGCATCACCTCTCGTCAGTCACTCGACAGTAATCAGTGCGATCAGTGACGTATCAACGGCGGATAGAGACCAACCATGTCAATTCTTCAGCCATCATGGGCCTCGCAAGGACAATGAGTAGTGTCGTCAAGCATTACCTGTGCTTCAGCATCCACTAGCAACCGACTAGGTTGTTTCCATGCGATCAGATCAATATGACATTATGAGATATCACGCAAACGCTACTCTATACTATGCAAGGGTGTAAGCAACAAACAAATTTACATCTATATCCAAAACTGATAAAAAACACCTTTGAATCGTCGAGACGACTGCTCTCTTCAACGATGGGATCCTTGAGAACGTCTAGGCGCTCAGTGCGCGCCTAGTCCTTTTGGAACAAGTTGAAATCCAACTTTCGCTTCTTTGAATGCATCGATGTCTCGTCCGAGTGGAGAGAGTCGAGCTCAGCATCAGGTCGACTTTGAGCGTCCACCATCTTTCTGTTCCTCAAAAAGGCTCCAAACAAGATCAAGAGGAATCCAAAGCAAAGCGCGACGATACAGAGGATCTTTTGAACGTGTTGGTATGCTTCCACGGCGGCCAATCGTTGTTCGGTTCCCCATGCCCATTCTGGCAAGGTGATGGTTGTGTAGGGGTCAGCGTACATGGTCTGAGCAGAGGTAGCATCGCCCAGGTTTCGCTCGAGCCTGCCAGGTAGAATTTGGGTCCAGATGGCGCCAGAAATGGAAGCAGCCAATGCGGATCCGACTTGGTAAGTGGCCAAGTAGATGGCAGTGACGACAGCAACATGTTCGTGTCGAGTCTCGGCCTGAACACTGGCTTGTGTAGTGTACGAAAACATTCCTCCAGCAATACCCAAAACGACTTGAGCTCCGACGACACCAGCGTGACTAGTCGTTCCACTTCGGTATCGGACCAAGAGACCCATGGCGACAACCCAGAGGCAGGTTCCAAAGACGATGAACCACTTGAGACGCTTGACGTAGCAGACAACGAATCCCAAGATGGTACCAGTAATGACTGAAGCAAACGAGTAGAGCTGAGTGATCCTATTGGCGGACTTTATGGATTCGTTAAAGGCAACTTGGAGGACAGCGTAGAGGTAATCTCCTTGCATACCCCATGAAAAGTTGAGGGTGATGGCGATACCAAACGCAGCCCAAACACCTCGGCCCTTGAGTAGCCTCCAGGGGACCATGGGATGCAAAGCCTTGGACTCCCAAATGACCCACGCAGGGATGCAGCAGACACCAATGACCAAGGGTACAATGATCTTTGCAGTCTTCCATTGTGATTGCTGGCCTCCGGCGAGGGTCAAGGGCGTCAAGATCAATCCAAAGACGGCAATAGTGAGAAAGACACCGATAACATCGAGCTGCCAAAAGAGAGCAATCAAGGTCTTTCCAACTCCATTCAACTCAAACAGGGTCTTGTGGTCTTCGAGAGCGCCGGCCCGCTTTGCTCGAAGTTGAACAATGACGAGGACGATGACGAGAGGAATGCAGCAGACCGTGAAGATGATTCCCCACATTCCGATACCCCATCGCCAGGTAGTGACACCGAGCACAGCTTCCATAATGTCTCCACTGACCCATGTGTTGATCTAAGCGACAGCAGACCATCAAGTCAACAAATCAACAATGGCTCTTTTGTAGACAGTCGAAACAACTCACAATGAATGGTAGAGCTGGAATGAAACTGAACAAGAGACGGGTCCTCAATGTTGTCAAGTCGGCGATAATCACTTGAAGCAACAAGATGATCATGGTGTATCCAAACTGGTAAATGACGGCTCCCGCACAGAATCCCTCGACATTGACAGAAACCGACTCGACGATTGTGCCTAGCAGAGGATGATAATGTCAGACATTGCCCATTTGAAAGTCACCATTGTGGTAAACTCACCAACGTCATAGAGGACGACGGCAGCCACGATCAACTCTGTTCGGCCAAAAATGTCGGAAATCTTGGCGACAAAGGGTTGAATAGCGGCAGCAACGACACTTCGTACCACACCAACCGTGGAGAGAAGCGAGTGCTGAGCAAAATCAGCGGTGGCGTATCCTTGATAATTGTATCGAACTGGATGAACAAGGACCGAGTCAAGCATTGTCCACGAAAAAAGAAAAAAAGCATATACGGCAACAAGCTTACGGGTTCCGTCCAGACCATAGGCATAAGCCACCAAAAAGACACTAAAGAATAGGATGCATCGTTCCGTAGTGCTCATGTGGGCATTGATAGCGTCCATTCGACTGACACCTGCCGAATCTTGCTGGGCGATTTCAACAACATCCTCGGGGAATAGCTGGGGAGCGATATGGTGAGGCCCAGTAGGTTTGACGGGGACTTCTTCAGACTCGTCGTCATGACGACCTAGTGTATGCATGGGCTCATCCCTACCAGCAAGCTTGTCATCGTAATCGTGTGGTTTATTGGCGAGGTCTGATGACATGTTGTGAGTGTCAGATGCGGTTTTGCAGAGGGTAACAGACCGGACTCTACAAATATCCCACAAGAGCCAAAAAAAATGGAACTCTTCTCTACGACTTTATGTAGCAACCCTGCGTTGGAGCAGATTACAGAGCAGTGGAGTGCAATCGAAGACGGTCACACGGCGGCTTGGAAAAATTACCTGGCCGGTACGTTGGAGTCTGTCTGAGCTGATGATCCTGCTTGTCCAATATGACCCGGGTAAGGAAGGGGGGAGAAAAGTCACCAGCCATAATTGCCAAGTTTTGCTTCTGCAGCCAGAGAGCGCTGCAGGCCCCCCTTGCGTTCGCATGGTTATCAGATAAAAACCGCGCCGCAGGGACTCGTAGAAACTTTTTGGTCCTTGTTTCGGCAGTAATGCAGACATTTTTCCTCGCCTAGGCGAAGCAAACTTCCGCTCCACCAGCCAGGGCGCAAGGGGCGGCGAACATTTTCTCACTCATAAACGCCGGAAGCCGGAGGTGCCTCGAGCTGGTTTCTCGTCGTTTCACGTTTACTCACACGAGGGGAATGACTTTAGACACCACTGCTTCTGTGGTCGAGAGTGGGCGGGACTCTGCGAGGATGGCACACGACTATACCTGATCGAAAAGTCACTTTCGAGATCTGTGAGATCCAGGACGACTTTTTTTAGTGAAAGAAGAGTTTGCATGCGACAGGGTCAACGTCATACGACTGTTCGAGTACTCGAGTACATATCAGGGAACCAGAGCGAGACAACGAGGGAGAGGAGAGAAACAGCAGAAGCTGCAAGCTGCTCCAGCAGTCGGACTGCCTGACTCATCCAGCATCTCATGAACGGCCGATCATAGCATGCAGGTTATAGAGGTCCACCTGTTTGCCTGGCTGGCTACACTGTGAAGACAACTGAGCAAGCAGCAAAGAATGCTCTCCCTCTCTCGACTCTTTCCACCAGGATTGCTTTGATCTTGCAATCCTACCTGTACATGAACAAGTGGTGCCACCTCAATCCAAACATGAACAAAGTCGCTGTCTTTGACTCTTGAGCGGGTGCGGATCTTGAACTTTTCTAACGCAGTCGCCGCGCAATCGCTTGTTGGTCGCGCGAGCAAAAAGTATCGAGGCATAGCGCGCTTCCCCTTATCTGATTGCCCTGCTGGCCTGGTTGCCGCGAGTTTCGATCACAAGCAGGTGACAAGCCTCGAAACGTAAAATACGAGAAACCCGAAAGGGAATAAAGGTGAAATCGCTAGGCAAAGTAGCAAGCGTGCTGGTAGAAAAACGGGAAATGTGAGCATAAAGGCTGCGACGTTTGAATGAGGTAATGAGACATGAGAACAACGAGAGGGGGCGCTTGAGATCTGCGCTGGAGTTGACTGTAGATGAAAGCTGGACTAGTCCCTCTATTATTCTTGGTGAAGCGCTAGATACAGCTCTGCTCAAGGATAGAATCCAAGACGTGGGGCCTCTACCCTGGATCCAAGTTTGGCAGTGCTCCACATAAACTGTATGAGCCAACAGACCGATACGGCGAAACTTGGTGGACAGCTCAATAAACGCTCGCAGTATCTGCATCTGTACTGAATACTGAAAGAGGTCAGGTGGTAATACAGATTCTATCTTTATCACGGACAAGGTGGGTTTGCATCGGGTCAATGAAATTAGGCATCTGGTCGACTACCCTTAAAGATCAACCACCCCGTGCACCGTTCCAAGGGCGAGCGTCATTGCCTCGAGTCCATACGTTTTGCGTCATTTGTCCATTTCGATAATCGACTCTCTGTCATCCACCACGATTATACAGTCATGAAATGATTCATTCATACGTCCATGCAGACTATCGATGATCACCGCCATTCCCCTTGATTTGTGCCTTGATACATTCATCCAACAAATCCCCTAACCCGAGTACAAAGATGGGGCGAACAGGGGTCGATATGGCCTCGTTTGAGACCTCATTTTCACTGGAAAGCGCCTGGTCGAAGCCTGTCCCGACCAATGGCTCATCCTCGTGCGATATAAGGCATCTTGGTGGCTCTATGAATCGATTCGGCCGGGGGTATAGAGCCCACGTTAGACTAACATTCACACTCGACACAGAAATCCGAATCACTCACGTAATAGTCACGTTGAATGCATTCGCGTTCAATGGAAGATTCGACATGAAAACGACCGCATTCGCTACCTCTTGCACATCAAACGTGGCTTCCGGTTTCTTGCTGCCATCAGGTTGAGTTGCACCATTTGCAGCGCCTCCTCCCATGTCGGTCGCAGCATTGCCTGAGGACAAGGTTCAAAGGATGATTGACGTGAGGTTGCCAATGCATGGGCCGAACAGCACTCGGGTCCACTCACCAACATCGATTTGACCACAAGCAATGTCGTACTTTCGACCATCGAGCGAAGTGGATTTGGTGAGTCCCGAAATGGCGTGTTTGGAGACAGTATAGCACAATGCGTCTAATGGTAGTCAAGATTATAAATGTCACTCAGTGGTCGCATCGCACAACAAAGCCATGAACAAGAGATTGGTTTGACCCACCAGGTCTTGGCACATATGCCGCGATGCTGCCATTGTTGATGATCCGTCCACCCCTAGGCGTTTGCTCCTTCATGTACTTGACGGCATACTTTGTGCACATGACTGCAGCCGTCACATTGACGTTGATCACATTCATAAACGTACTGATATCGAGGTCCTCGACTGCAATCTCGGGAGCAGACAGTCCAGCATTGTTGAAGAGCATGTCGACTCGTCCGTACGTTTGCCTTGTCTTTTCAAACATGCTTGCCACAAAACCTTCGTCGCTGACATCTCCGGTGACAATCAATGTCAAGTTTTCGACGGCCTTGCCATCCGAAGAAAGAGCCTCACGACACAATTGTGCCGTTTTTTCCAGCTCGGCTTCACGACGACCGCACAGGACGACACGCCATTGTCCGGTTTTGGCAAGAGCAATGGCAGAGCTACGCCCGATACCAGCTGAAGCCCCTGTGACGATTCCAATACGCACTTCAGAGGTCATGTTGTCTCTCCTTTATTTGTCTAGTCGGCGAAATTGAGACTGATGTAATGACTTGATACTATCGCGGTTGATGTCAGAGATATTTCGAGTTGACAAGTGGACCTGTTCGGGTCCCACACAGATGTTGGATGTGACGGATGACGTTGCCGGACCGGAACGCCGAACTAGATTCACGTCGCCTCGGGCAGAACGCGCCTTGTTTTGTAGCCTCGGGGATCGAGACAATTGAATCTTGTTTTGGTAACAAGTCTTTTGTGTTGCTGCACTTGTCTTGACAAGATTGGAGAGCTTCATTCACATGTTGTCTCTGACTTGCTCTACCATGGCTCACCACCACAGGACGCACAAATGTCGACGCAGTTTCAACTTTCACCAGTCTCGATCATCTTGCTCACTGTAGGTTTGGGAGCTTTCTTGGCTTTCCGGATCCTCTGGTGGAGACCCAGAACCAGCCCACTTGGGAAACTCAGAGGTCCTCCAGGATCGTTTGGCCCTGCTGGTCATTATGTTGAACTGATGGAGTAAGTCGTCGTTCCACTTCCAAGGTCCTTTTTGCAACCTGTGACGACGGCTACTGACCCCCAGATCACGCCTCGGGTCCTAGTCCTTTGCAAGCTCCGAACAACTTTCGAAAATGGACAGATTCATATGGTGCAACATTTGTCACCAACGGTGCTTTCGGGGTGAGCTTTGGCCTGGTTTTCTCACACGTTGACCCATGCTCATTCAGCCTATTGAACACTTTTGGTATTAAAGATTTTTCACCGACTCTGGACTATCGACCGCCGAGCTTTACACTACGTGCTCAAGAATACCGAGACATGGGAAAAGCCACCCATGTTGCGAAAGACGCTCGGTCGGTACCTTCGTTCTGGGCTCATCAATGCTGAAGGACCTCGTCACCGTCTCGTTCGAAGGATCGTCAACCCTCTCTTTAGCCAAGCCAACATTCGTGGAATGATGCCGCATTTCAAGTTCAAGTGTGATGAGCTGAGGTCCATCTGGTTGGAACGAATCCAGACCAGTATATCACAACATGGATCGGAAGAGGATGGTGGTGCCGTATTGATGGATGTTTTGGATGGTCTCAACAGGCTCAGTTTTGACATTATCGGATTGACGGCGTTTGATCACCCTTTTGACGCTTTGCATGGAATGGAAGGAAAACTATATCCCGTCAAGTGGCTCGAACACGACGGAGCAGCAGCGGCTGGAACTCGTGGGGCAGCCCATGTAGAGAAGCAATCCGACTTTGATCTGGACCCGCAACAAGCCAAGGTCAAGGACGCCGCCTCTCATCGTCAAGCTCAGATTCAGCAGTCTGTACAAAAGGGCCATGGGGAAGGATCTAGAATCTACGAAGCATATGATCGAATGTTTGACGTGTGTATGGGTCGGACTGATTTGAGGGGAATGTTGAGCGTCATGTTTCCGGTTCTCGACAAGCTATTCGTGAGTCGCAAAATGCCTGACTATACCACAGACTCCCCGTTCCCCCGCTCTCTCACTAACAAATATACAATGACTCACTCAGCCGACCGAAAACTCACAACGAGTCAAGGAAGGAATGGGATACATTGACGATCTGACTGACAGACTGGTGGCAGCCAAAAAGGCCGAGCTCTTGTCAGCTGAAAAGGGAGCAAGTAACGATGTCTCGGGAAAAGGTGGCAAGGACTTGTTGTCACTCATTGTCAAGGCTGACATGGCACTGAAACCAAGCGAAAGAATGACCGATTTGGAGATCTCTGGAGCTCTAGCTACGTTCATGTTTGCCGGAACGGACACGGGGTCGTGAGTGTTTTTATTTTCAAGAATTCTCCCACAATGTTAGTCCACGGATCGTACTCAATCTCGGCCATGTTCCCACAGAATCGTCATGTCATGGTGCCTATATCATCTCGCAGACTCTCCTTTGGTTCAACAACGACTACGAGAAGAGTGTGCTTCGTACGGCGAAAACATTTCCATGGAAGAACTGGATGCGCTCCCTCTACTCGACATGGTCGTCAAGGAAGTCTACCGACTGAACCCCAGCATTCCCACCACAGTGAGTCCGACAGCGCTTTTTGGAAAAGCGTGCTACAAAAATCAAAGGTGTTTACATTTCGTGCACTTGTGTCCCAGGTCCGCATGGCAATGAAAGACGACATTATCCCACTGGAAGAGCCCATCGTATTGAAGTCGGGTGAGACGGTTTCCGAAGTCCACATTAGAAAGGGCCAATACGTGAGTTGTGTAGGAGTGCGCTTGCTAAAGAGTCTTTTTGCTGATTGATGTGTTCGATACAGGTGTATATCCCAATTGAAGGCCTCAATTGGTCTCATACCTTTTGGGGCGATGATGCGTTACAATTCAAGTCAGTGTGCACCGCGCCAATGCCTGCTTTTTTTTTTCTGCATGGTCCTCTGATTTGACCAATCCCTCTTTTCAAACACTCACTAGGCCCGAACGATGGGAGGCATCCAAAGTCTCGGCGTCGAGCGGACTCGGTATCGACCAAAACGTCCTGACGTTTATCGATGGCCCTCGCAAATGCCTAGGCTACCGGATGGGATCTATCGAGTAAGTCATCGGATACTAGCTGCTCAATGGGGAAAGCGGAACCACTCAGTCGGCCAACATGGGCCAATCTTGTTTGACATGCAGGGTCAAGTCGACACTATTTACCTTGGTTCAAAACTTTGAGTTTGCCCGCGATCCCTCCATCAAGATGTACAAGTGGAACATGTGAGCAAAAAGACAGTCAATGCTAGAAGCAAAAATACGACGATAGCTGACAAGGTTTCATCCACAAGGTTCACGAACAGACCCTTTGCTTGGGACAAGCGATTCACCGAGGGGTCCAACATGCCACTTATCGTCAGACCTTGTAAATGATATTCTACTAGTGTACCCGGGTAGGGGACAGAGCTCGTTGCCAGACGTTGAGCCATTCGATACAACCGAGTGATACAAAGAGGTTGCAAACACGGACAAATGTACATGGTTTGGTGTTCTTTTGTGATCATCGAGCTCATGAAGAAATGTATCCTCCTTGTGCCGAGGCTGCTTGTCGCTGGTTCCATAATGCTCTGATTCCAGCTTGCGCTCCCTGCACCAAAAAGTATTTCCCACGATCCCTCGCTGCTCTCCAAAAGACGAGACGGGCAATGACTTCCCCCGCTGCTACGCACACGGCCAAGCCTGGAAAAAGCAGACCACCAACGAGTCAGCAAAAGATGCGGCAAATATTCTGAGAGTCTGTCACTCACCAATCAGAATGATCAAAATCATGGTCACACGTTCCGTATGCCCTTCATCAATGTAGTCGTGAATGATTTCAAGTAGCTCGGCAGATACGGCGAGTCGGTCATTGAGCACTTGGACACGTTGACCAATCTCAAGGTAATCTCGGATTGCTTCGTACAGGGGGAGCATGGATGCTTCAGACCAGAAAAGCTCGGGCGTGTCTGGAGTCGCGATGAAAAATGGGAGAATGAGCTTGGAACAAGAGACCTGTGCGGCTCACGATCCAACGTACCCAAAATTCCACTACTCAAATTAACATCAATTCTCAGCGTAAACAACCTTCCGGTAATCCTGAGTGCGTCGGATCTTGCCAATGAGAGCTCTCCAGTCTCTGCCAACTCTTTAGGGAACAAGGCGGTAGAAACAAACGAGTCTTGCATCTGCCCCTCGTAGATGCTGAGTTTAGTAGATTGAGCAATGGCATGGGAGACGGAGAGCTTGAGAAGATGTGAACGTGATTTGAACGCTGGCATGATGAAGAGGTTGGTGGTCAATGGAGTATGTCGGAGTGACATTCTCGAAAATGTGGACTCACTGAACATGTCATTGTAGATTCGGGGATAGCTGGCGTCAGGGTCATAAATCTGACAACGGAGGCGGCGTGAGTATGCCATGTCTGCAACTGAACAACATCTGACTCGACAAGAATCACTCACGTAATGACACTCCTCCACCTCCCAATCATCTTCCTTGACACCCTTGACCCAGACTCCCGCACTATCACAGTCCTCCAAGATATCTCTTTCCTCGCGCTCCGTCAGGCCGAAAAATACGGTCACTCCATAGTCGAAAAACACGACTTCAGCAACCTTGGCTGCCGTGGATGACTTTCGTCGTTTTCGGAGCGAACCATTGGGACGGGCCGAGGATAGGCCAGAAGATGAAGAGCGATAGTAGTCGTCTCGGTAATGTGAGCGACGTTCCATGTCATCCTTGGCGCGGAGAGCAGCTTCACGAGATGCAGTCAAGTGTTCCTGGGGGGAGATAGACTCCTCTCGATTCGACGCATCCGGATCATCGACAAAGTCGACACGTCTCTCGTCTCGCAATTCCTGTTCAGGTTGTGTGGTCTGTTCAGTGCGCACCTCCTCTTGCTGTTGGTACTGAAGCTCATCATTACTTGACCCAATTGCACTCGATGCCGACATGACAAGTGATTCGAGCTGCTTTGGAGCCTCTGTTTCCGGAGTTGCGTCCCCAGAAGTAGGCTCTTTCTCCTCCATGACCGTGGGAAGAGCATTGTGACCGTCAAATGTGGCCTCGGGCGGCGACCTCGCCATATCCATGTCATTTGCCTCTTCTGCCGAGGGGCTGGTGGACAAGACGTACTCATTAGAATGTATGTGGTCTTGGGCGCTGCCATCCTCTGTAGCTTGCGGTGGGAAGAACCCGTCATGATAACCAATTTCTTCGGCTTCCGTCATTTGCTCCAGCAAGGATACTCCCCCAGGCGATTTCACAGCTGGTGATGAGCGAACTTTGGTGTCTGCTCCATACCCTGGCAGCAGGGGCAGTGTATACACTGCGTACACTGCATCGTCAAACACTCGAACGACGCCTACACCATGTTCTCGTTTCAAAAACGCTTGAAGTAACTTCATCCGATATGACTCTGCTGTGGCATAAGCAGTCAGTCTCGGCAGTCCAGCATCTTGTCTCTGAGCCTTGGTCATCTTTTCTGCCTCTGTTCTCTCGTCTTCGGCCGGTACCGAACTGGATGTATCCATGTCTGAATTAAAACGTGAAGGCGGAGGCGGAGCTGGGGCGACGGACGGTGCCAAGGGTCGTGTCTGAATTTCTTCCGGCAGAAAGACATGTTTCTGAGTCAACTTTGATGTCCTGACAGGAAACGATTGCTTGGGCTGTGGCTTTGATGGTGTACCGCGGCCAAGAGGCGAAGGTATCCGTGGGGTATTCGATGCCGTCCGAAGGTGTACCGGTAGCGAGATCAAGGGTGCCTGCGATGGTGGTGCAGCATGGTGCTGTCTCAAAGCCGAAGCAGCTCCCGCAAGGCCTTATGAATCCAAGTTCACCACATTCAGCCACTTGCAAACATGTTCCAGAGCAGTCGTCAATTGATTCGGCTTACCTGGCAGTGGACCTGCACTTCTTCTCGGTAGTTGATTTGAAGAGCCGCTGGTCTTCACCGATGGCCGGTTCCCAGCTGCTCCTCTCGAAGGACCTGCACTTGGCTTGGACATGTCTCACAATGGTAGGTGGAAGTGCAAATGGTAGTGACAGTGGACAAAAGTTGGGCTTGTCTACTTCTCTATTCTCTATATCCCGTGATGCGTGATGACGAAGAACTTCAAGGTCGCTCGCGACAACGCATTTTACATTGATGAACGCTGAATGAACTGGTTCATGTACACGTCTAGTCATTATCCAGCTTTCATTTGGTTACGGAATGGACTGAAATAGTCAGTGAAAAGAGGCTTAGTGGTACAAATTATCTGGAGATGAGTCTCTACGACTATGCAGCTTGGCATATTGGGATGCTATATACTGTAAGTGCAAGTGAGTGAACCCTGACTTCGATCAAGAAGTCGAATCGCTTGATCGGGCTTCCCGTTCAGGGCTCTCAGCTTTGACAGGGTTTACACGATTCGTCTTTTTTTCACAATTAAACTTCGCCAGATAGCTTGGATTGTTTGACCGTTGATTCGAGCATCAGTCAAACCCTGCAGACTGTGCCCAAACGACCCATTACAAGAGATTTCATTGAAAAATCGCCATTCGGCTGCGTTCACGTGAACGAGCACTTGCAAGAGAATCGGAAACCCGGAAAACCTACATCAGGTCCACCGAATTGGCAAAGCAAGCGCACCAAACCGTAGTGATCTTGATCCATGAGAAGCCAAACAGCACATGTAGGGATCACGTATAGGAATGGACTGTTGTAGACCTCATTACGTCGCGTTGTCTGGGCCAGATGAACGAATTCCGCCGCTCTAGCTGATGTATCGGGCTATCGTGCAACTGTGTTCATTCCAAGTTGCTGTAGCTACCTGGTCTGCGAATGATACACCGAGGGCTGAGCGATAAGGTAAATGACTAGATGCCTTTGTATGTCATATTCATGATTGATTTAGCTACGTGCAGCCATACAATCAAGTCTAGGCCAAGCTCTTGAACTTCTCAATGGCAAGACGAAGAGTTTCGATCTCAGCCTCAATCTCTCGAAGCTATCGCGCATCAGGACGGCGGCACAATGGTCAGTACACTGCAAAAGTCTATTCTAAAGGGCAAACCAATGGCAAACTTACCTGATCAGCGTTCTTTTGCTGCACGGCTTGAGGAATGTTGCTTTCATAGTTGGCTTGGCCTTGGACCTTTCGGATCTTATCCGCATTGGCATTCGCCAAAACAACCTTTTTGTCCAACCTCTCGATTTCTTGGTTGGCGTCAATTCGTCCTCGAACAGGGACATGAACGGTGGCTTGAACACTGATTTGCTCAGTGCCGCATCCAGCGGGAACATCCTTGATATCAGAAACGACCTTGACCTGCCTGCATCCCTTGATCAGAGCTTCAAAGATGGGGATTTGAGAGGAGATCATTTCGGCCGTCTCAGGGGTGTCGACTTGAACAATGATTTCGTGCTTGTCCTCGGGCGTCTTTCCATTGGTGGGCAAACCGTACGTGCTCATGACGGATCGCGCCGCTCTGATGCAGCTAAAGACCAAATCAAAGTCCTTTTCGGCTTGAGGGTCATGGTAATCGGAACGCTGAAGCCAAGCATATAGGTCGTGAGATGTCATTCTTTCGGATACTGTCTGTCTATTTCAAGCAAACTCACCTCGACAGGGAATTGAGTCATCATGACGGATTCACACTTTTCTTCAGGTCGCCTAGGAAGCCTTTGCCACAAGTCTTCAGAAACAAAAGGCATGACGGGGTGAACGAGTCGGAGGGCAGACTCGAGAGCGGTGTAAATGGTGTTTTGAACGCTCTTCTTGACGTCAGCAGGTGTCTCGTCTGTGGTGAAAGGCTTGGTCGCTTCCTGCAAGGTTCAAAGTCCCGGCAGACATGTTTAGCACGCGAATCAAAGTGTCGCAATGTACTTTGGACGACTTACGATGAAGACATCACACAACTCGTACAACCAGAATCCGTGGATCGTCTCGGCGGCTTCATGGAAACTTCTGGCCTCGAATGCCTTGTTGACCTTGCTTGAAGCCCGGTTCAACTTGTGCAAGACCCATCGTTCAGCCAAAGTCTCCTTGCCACTCTTGGCATCAGTCGCGTTGGGAACAAAGTCAGACTTTAGCCTCTTGCCGTCGATATCAACCATGTCGAGCTTGAACATGCAAAACTTGGTTGCATTCCAAAGTTTGTTGCAGAACTTTCGGTAACCCTCGACGTCATTGACCTGGAGCAAAATGTCCCTTGCTCCGGTTGTGTAACTGCAAAGGGCAAATCGAAGCGCGTCGGTACCACATTGAGGAATACCTCGGGGGAAAAGCTTCTTCTGGCCCTCGATGGCTCGCTTGATCTCCGCTTGAGCCAAGTTTCCTCCTTCAAGCTGGGCACGAAGGGCATCCAATGTTGCACCCTCCATCAAATCGATAGGATCGACAACGTTACCCAAGGATTTGGACATTTTCCTACCTTCAGGGTCTCGGACGATTCCGTGGCAGTATACTTCCGAGAATGGCATCTTGTCGGTCAAGACGATACCCAAGAGAACCATTCGAGCGACCCAAAAGAAGAGAATATCCCAACCGGTTTCCAAGAAGCTGGCGGGGTAAAAGTTCCTCATGTCGGGAGTCTCTTCGGGCCAACCCTGAATCTCGAATGGCCAGAGACCAGAAGAGAACCAAGTATCGAGAACATCTTCGTCTTGCTCGAGAGTGAACGGACGTCCATTGGCGATCTGTTCAGCAGCTTTCTGGGCATCAGCCTCGCATCGCTCAACGATCCAGCTCTTGTCGTCTGCAGGGTCAGGTCGGTTACCGTCAATAACCAACAACCAAGCCGGGCACCGGTGACCCCACCACAATTGTCGGGAGATACACCAATCTTGCATATCCTTCATCCATCTGTACCAATCACCTTCGGAGCTCTTGGGAAGAATCTTGAGCTCGCCGGCTTCCGTTCGCTTGGTAGCTTCCTCGGCGGCGTCCCTCAAGTTGACCCACCATTGAGGCTTGAGGATGGTCTCAATGATATCACCAGACTTGCTGCAAACGGGAATTTGCATGGGGTTGTCCTTTGTTTCGACGTACAGTCCACGCTCCTTGAGTGCCTTCAAGATAGCCGTTCGAACGTGGTATCGCTTCATGCCCTTGAATTCACCGGCATTGTCGTTGTAGGTTCCATCATCGTTCATCAAGTTGATGAACTCCAAGTTGTTTCGCTTTCCACATTCGTAATCGTTGGGGTCGTGGGCAGGGGTGATCTTGACGGCACCGGTTCCAAACTCCATATCGACGGTAATGGGGTCGGCGATGATGGGGAATCTTCGGTCGACAAAGGGGTGCTTGATGTACTTTCCAATCAAGTGCTTGTAACGCTCGTCATCGGGATGAACGGCAACGGCCGAGTCTCCGAGCAAGGTCTCGATACGGGTAGTTGCAACAACGATCCTCTCATCGGTTCCTTCAATGGGGTATGCAAACGAGGTGATGGTTCCAAACTCAAACTTTTCCTTGACATCGTATCCGGGGACGTTGAGGAAGGTCTTGCCCTTGAGCTCCTTTTGATCAACTTCGAGGTTGGACAGGGTGGTGTTGAGCTTGACACACCAATTGACGAGTCGGTTGGCACGGTAAAGCATTCCCTTTTTGTGAAGTTGGTAAAAGTTCTCCCTGACAGCCTTGTCACATCTCTCGTCAAGCGTAAAGGCAGTCCTGTTCCAATCAGCCGAGATACCGATTCGCTTGAACTGGGTGGTGATTTTTTCCTGGTACAGTTCCTTCCACTCCCAAACCTTTGACAAGAAAGCTTCACGACCATAGTCGTGTCGGCTCTTGCCTTCCATCTTGAGCAATCGGTTCTCGACGACAGCTTGGGTGGAGATACCAGCATGGTCGAATCCGGGGTGATACAGAGTGGTGTAACCCTTCATTCGGTAGAATCGAATGAGGATATCCTGCAAAGTGGCAGCCAAAGCGTGACCGGTGTGCAAGCTTCCAGTAACGTTGGGAGGGGGAATGGGAATGACAAAAGTACCTTCATCCCGAGTTTCACCCGTGTAGTTTTTCCCGGTTCCATCTTCAATGAGCTTTTCTGTTCCTGCCTTGTACTGGGGCTGGAAGTAACCCTTGGCCTCCCACCAATCATACCAAGCGGCTTCGACGGCGAGAGGATTGTAAGCCGTTTTGGGCAAATCGCCCGAGACATCCTTCTTCTCGCCCTTGGGAGTCGTGTTGACAAACTGTTCTTCAACAACAGCCTCTTTCTTTGCCTTTTCCTTCTTAGGGCCCGAGGCAGCGGCAGGGGCTACAGCTTGCTTGGTTGCTTTGGCAGCCAATTTTGCTTGCTTTTCGGCCATCTTGGCAGCTTTCTTGGCCGCGCTCTTGGTCATGGGCTCGCCATTGGGTCCAAGTTCTGGTGCGGCTGGTCCTTCATTCAAAGGTTGAGGGACTGCAGGTTGCCCAGCGATAGGGTCTTTTGGGTCGGCCGACATGGTGCGTCGGTGTGCGAGTACGGGTGATGGAAGTTGTCCCGGATGAAATCGATGATTCAAACTTTGAGCAGTCTTGAGAGTTGGATGCCAGTACCTGCGAAAAGATCCTAGCATTAACACCAATACCTGGCTGACTCTATGTTCCGTAGATAAAGTCCAAGGTATATCACAATTTGATCTATCTGTCTCGCCCGCTCATCCAAAAGTCGAGTCAATCGTCGTTAATGCGCGTCGCCCCTTGACTGTGGGATATGCAGCATGTAGTAGGTATGGGCAAGCAAGAATAGAGGCTCGCACTGTCATACAAGCACCACTTGAACCAGGCAAAATGGCTAGACTACATCGTTTCATTGCTTACTCACTTCCAGTCGTGGTGTTTTATCTTTTCGCATTGGTTGGGCTTGTCAAGCTTCCCTTGGTCAGCCAAGAGGTATCTGATTCTCTTGTTCCCGTGGTGAGTCTCTAGCCTGGCTTCATACGCCTGTACCAGACGCCTGGCTGATTCGTGGATGCTATACAGCTTCCCTTTTGGCTGGTCGTGTGCTTTGGATCTTACTCGTTGGGGTCTCTTGGACTCGGTCTATTGACATTCCGTGACTGTCCAGAAGCCTATGAAACACTGATGACGGTGAGTCGTCATGTCCGTGATCCTGACAGATCATGTCAAGACTGACTGGTGACCACTCGATTGTCTAGGAAATCTCCCAAGCAAAAGACGATTTACGAAGTAAAGGAATCACTGTCGACTAGCATACCAACGCACGAAACAGTCGCAAATGCAAGAATCATTCACGAACTATTTTACGAACTCATCGACGTTGTATTTGGAATGCGAGCCCCACATGCTCTGTGTTTCATGGTGATATTACATCCTGATATAGAGCTGCAAATTTTGCCTAATCATATACGAGGCATGAGTAAATAGACTGCCGTTATGATGGACAGAGTACTATATTTCGTGTTGTTTGGCAAACCTATGCTGCAGAACACTGATCACCATTCGACATGTCCCACCGGTTCCCATGATCGAGGTCCAAAAGTTGCTTGCAGCCTACAGTTTGTATTCAGATTTCTGCTAGTCAAGAGCTGTTGGATGAGAGGTGCAACGATGAGACGATGAGACGATGAGACGATGAGACTTTGCAGGGCGACGCGCGCGAATCGCAGCAGCAGTAGTAGCAATACGTAGGAGTGGAGGTAGGTCACCCTCTTTTGAGCTCCAAACGATTCTCAGAGAGTCATTCTGCCATCAAGTCTTGCTCAACACTCCGAGACTCGGCTTGGTAGCTACATAACAGTATAACTGTCGCTGCCAAGATTCACGGCAGCCTCAGCAAAATTTGAAGTTTGAACACATCAATTACATCGGGGAGGACCTACCGTCAATATGGGCAAAAAGACTGCCATGTCGGCCGAGATTGGCCCTGACACGGTATACCAGGTGAGCTCGAGCTTGCAAGCCCTTGCATCTCTTTACCGCATGCTCACAATTGGCTCTATTGTGCGATTTCATAGGCAACATACAGGTAAGTCGAATCAGACTCTTGAGATTTATCGGTTTGCACGAGTGAGCTCGACGCGTCGCTGACCACGTCGCGTCTCCTATTCATCATCGGCCAATTCAACCCCTATTTGGCGTCTAGTGGAGTGTAAGTCCAGTGATGGAAGATCAAACAAGAGTTGCAACTGATGAAATAATGTATGACGCTTGATACTTTGCGACTGTGCAGACCCGTGTATGAATTGATCGTGGGCAAGGAGCTTGTGATGAGGAGGCAACACGATGGTTGGCTCAACGCGACTCAATTGCTCAAGGTTGCCAATTTCGATAAACCACAGAGAACGAGGATTCTCGAACGCGAGGTTCAAAAGGGCACCCATGAAAAGATTCAAGGAGGTTATGGAAAGAGTCAAGGTGAGGCTATCGATCGTGTGTTGAATGATTCAACGGAGTCTCATTGACCAGAGATTGCCTGCATGTGTAGGAACGTGGATCCCTCTCGAGAGAGCTGTCGATTTGGCGAAACAGTATCACATTGATGATGTCATTAGACCCATCATTGAACTCGATACGGGTGGTGGAACACCTCCACCTGCTCCCAAGCACACGATCAAGCCATCACAGACCAAGCTGAAAAAGCAAGATCTCTCAGCCTTGTCCAGGGCCGGTAGTTCTCGGCGTGATTCGAACATGGCCGCTACGGCTGGCCCGCCTGTCGGTCGTGGATACTCGTCGGCGGCTGCTACAAACACGACGCCAAACTATCATGCGAGCATGGGTGAGATCGGGGGACCTTCGTCTGGAGTGGACCCTGTGGAAGAATCAGATGGTGAAGGGGCCATCAGCGCCACGCCCTCGGTTTCCTCGTCTTCCTCTCGGACACCGTCTCCCATCACTCAATCCAATAACATGCTCGGCACATTGAATGATCACTTGGCGGGCATGTACCCTGATCAGCAACAGCCCAGTTATAGCATTGACGGGATGCAGGCAGGCGCGGCAATTGCTGGGCAAAAGCGCAAAGCAGAAGAAGAGCACGACGGCATTCCTTCGTCGTCCCGGTCAAGATTGGACGACGGAGACTACCACAACCTCGGCAACGGACACCCTCATGCACATGTGCCCGGTGGACCGGAAGCCTATGCCAATGTCATTCTCGACTACTTTATCACCGAAAAGGCCAGAATTCCTGAATGCCTCATTGATCCTCCACCTGATTTCGACGCCAATGTATCGATTGACGACGATGGTCACACAGCGCTCCATTGGGCCTGCGCCATGGGTCGTCTCCGAGTGGTCAAACTCCTCTTGAGTGCAGGCGCCGACATATTTCGAGTCAATCAAGCTGAACAGACAGCTCTCATGCGAAGCGTCATGTTTTCAAACAATTACGACGTCCGAAAATTCCCCGAACTCTACCAGTTGCTTCACCGTTCAACTCTGAATATCGACAAGAACAACCGAACTGTCTTTCACCATATCGCCGACGTTGCGTTGACCAAGGGCAAAACTCATGCCGCAAGGTACTACATGGAGACTATCCTTTCCCACCTCGAAGACTATCCGCGCGAGCTCGAAGATGTGATCAACTTTCAAGACGAGGAGGGCGAGACGGCGTTGACGCTAGCGGCTCGAGCTCGAAGTAAGCGACTTGTCAAGGCGCTCCTCGACCACGGAGCAAATCCTCATATCAAGAATCGCGATGATAAGAGCGCAGAGGACTATATACTCGAGGATGAGCGTTTCAGGTCTTCGCCAAACCTTGGTGGCCAGTTGAAGCTTGGAGGCGGCGGCGGAGGTGGTGCTGACGACATTGACGGCCCAGGATTGAGAGCTGGCGTTCCTAGCTTGGCACCCCAGCTTTATCACTCGCAATCTGCTCAGCAGGCTTCGGGAAAGTATACGGTGGATATGACCACCATGCTGGACGATCTCGCCAGGTCTTATGACACGGAACTGCAACAAAAAGAGAAAGACATTACCCAGGCCGAGGCTCTATTGGTGTCGCTTCGGTCAGATATCGACAAGGCCAAGGTGGTGTTGAGTGAATTGCAAGCCAAGAGTGCCGATCTACAAAGTCAGGGAGAACGTGTCGCAGGGCTTCAGAATTTGTTGGAAGATAACATGGGCCGAAGGTATCGGGCTGGATGGCAAACATGGCTCAGCCATCAGCAAGAACGAGAGCGAGCGTGGGAAGCCGCCGGGCGACCTGAAACTGACGAATGGCGAGATGTCCTATCGATTGTCAAGGTCGATGACTCCAACCCTATGGCGGTCAATGCGGAAGAGGCCCAATTATCCCAGCACGTTGAACAAGGACGACGTCGGCGAATGGAAATGTTTAAAGCGTTTGTCAGGCAGCAAGGGGATATAGGGACAGGAGAAAAAATGGCGAGTTACCGCAAGTTGATTGCGTCGGCTTGTGGTGGTATGGAACCTAGTCAGGTTGACAAGTTTTTGGTGGAGATTCTCGATGTGAGTCTAGAGGTCTTGTTATCGCTGGAAGAAAGGACAGCGGTTTTTTATTAATCATTGCGTACATGCTCTAGACGCTGGATGGCGAAAGTGCTGGGGTTGCACCTGCCGAGGAAGCTACATCGTGATCTTCGTGTCTATTGAGAGATAATCTAGTTTACTGGTTGTACGATTACATGAATATGGGGTGCATGTATTACACAAGACGAGCAGCATTAGACTTGACCGCTTCTTTTACCGATGCCACAGAAATGTTTAATGTCGAATGCAAGACGCGACGCGACGCGTCGACGCGTTCAAATGAGTTGCTGCAGGTTGATTGAGAAAGAGTACTCGTCGATGGTAGAGTTGAGTAACCCAAAGACTCTATACATAGCCCACATCCTCCGATTGGTTAAAAGCCATACTGCATTCTTGCCATTCAGTCATGGACACTTTTGCATCCCTTTCAGATGTCAGGGAAGGTCCTGCTCATCTGCCCGGGGTGACCCGAATGGCTTATGCCAAGGATGGCTTGTGAGTCGCAAAAGTTGGGCAATGCGATATTCTGATCACCAAGCTCATGCTTTTGCATACCAAAACCCACTGCAGAACAATATTCACCGGAGGATCTGATTGTATGATGCGATACCACAATGTTCGAGATCCCAACAGCGAACCTGGCTTTTTTGACGAACATCGGGATCCGATCACGGCAGTGGTAACGACCAAGGACCACATGATTACGGGATGCGAGGACGGCACGACTCGGAGGTTCTCATACCCAGCCAACGAGTTCGAGGGAAACGTCTCAAGATCTTCTGGTGTCTCCGTACGATGGCTCTCCGTCGACCGAACTGGCGAAAAGGTGGCCGTGTGCTCGGATGACTTGTTGGTCAAGGTCATCAACATCCGTGACCCTACTCAAATCATCGTCTTACCCGGCCTTTCGAGACCTGTCCGCTCAGCTACTTGGCATACAACTCAAGATATGTTGACCATCATTAGCATGGATGGCAAAATACAAGTCTTTGAATTCCTCGAGGGTAATGCTTCCTGTCTCAAGACCATCGAGGCCATGGCTGCACCAGGAAAACCAGAGGATGAGATGCCATGCGCAGTGGCCTGGCATCCCAAGGGTGACTTTTTTGTCGTGCCCACGCGAAGTCACGATATCGCCATTGTTGACCGTGATTCCTGGAGCCGACAGGGCATGTTTACGACCGCTGGCCATGATGGAGAGATTGGTCTTTTGGCGTGGTCACCCAACGGTCTCTACCTGGCCTCCAGCGGAAAAGATGATCAAGTGATTATCTGGGAGACGGAAACGAGGCAGCCCGTGACTCGTATAAGGGTACCTGGAGGACTAGTTACCGCACTCGAGTTCTCACCAATAGACAATGCCATTTCCTGGACATGTATCGATGGTACATTTAGTACATGGATCGACCCCGTGCCCGCTGAAAAGCCACATCCGGCGCACCAACCTAGAGTCCATGGGACTCGATTACGGGGACTCGAACAAGGGGATGGCCTAGTCAGTCTCGAGGATGATGATGACGACGACGACCAAGACGGTAACCTCGATCTCGGACACGGCTTGAGAGATCTCGACAATGACGACTGGATCATCGATGACGAAGATGGTGTGAACTACAAGGATCGCGGCGCAAGCCCCGAGTTGGGTGCTGGCGTACGAGAAGTGGTGGGGATCACCAAGGCACAACCTGCATTTCAACCTGGCTCCACTTCTTTCAGAGGAAAGAAAAAGTATCTTGCTTTCAACATGATTGGCGTCATTGATGTCACGGATCAAGAGTCCCATCATGTCGTCAATGTCGAATTCCACGATCAAAGCGCCGACCGAAGAGGCTACCACTTTCAGGACCACAATCGTTTCAACATGGCCGCGATTGGAGAGCAAGGAATCATTTACGGTTCCCAAGGTTCTGGTGATCTACCAGCATTAATTCACTACAAGGCGTACGATACCTGGGCATCGGGGTCCGATTGGCAAGTCTCCCTCCCATTGGGTGAGAAACCAGTCGTTGTGGCCGCAGGCGGAAAGCCAAGCTCCGATGACTTTGAGGCGGATGATTTCGGGACAGGGACCATCATTGTCGCCACAACAAAGGGGTACATTCGATTTTTCACAGGCAGTGGCGTTCAGAGCTATCTATGGAGGATGGGGGAAGAAATGGTTTCAATGGTTGCGGGTACTGAAATGGTCTTTTTGGTGCACCGTGAAGGTGGAACAAGTCTTGACGGTAAGCCGGCTTTCTTTCTCACTCGAATCACCCTCAAAAAGGACCATGCTGACTGTTGCTTTGCGACCAGGTTGTCAAAACTTGAGATATACCTTGATTGATTTGGAGACATTTGACACTTGCCAAGAGGGTCGACTGCCCCTTCCTAAAAAGACAACACTATCGTGGATTGGTTTCACCCGGAGTGGAGCTCCCGTCATGTTTGATTCAGACGGCTTACTGTCCATTCTGGATCGAAGCCGACGAAAGGGTCAAGCGAGATGGGCACCGTTGTGTGACACGAGGGCGCTGGCGAAGAAGGATGGATCCAACCAGACGAGGTACTGGCCAGTCGGTGTCAATCAGACTCAGATGATGTGTGTCATTCTCAAGGTACGTCGAGATCGACTAGTCGACCGACATGCTTTTGCCAGGTACTGACGCCTCATGTGCACGGTCTCTCGCGCCCCCCTAGGGTAACGAACGGGAACCTTCGTTTCCTCGTCCCATCGTTCTCGATGTCGATACGTGCATTCCGCTTCTCAACATGGACATCACCCAGGGTCAGCTTGAAGAAAAGATCCTCAAGGAGCAAATGCAGCTTGATTTGCTTCGTGACATTACTGCCGATAACCGCGAAGTCAACAAGACCGACACGTCCGTCACACACGAGGTCAACAAGATTGAAGTCACTCAGGACAAGGAATTGTTGCAGCTTGTTCAAGCGGCGTGCAAGGCTGACAAACTGCAGCGAGCTCTGGATATCGTCAGGATGATGAACGCTCCCCGGACGATGGAAGCGGCGGCCAAGGTGGCACAGTTTTACCATTTACCTGGGCTTCAAGAAAAGATCGGCATCATTCGGGAGGCGGCAGAGGAGAAACGGGCTCAGCTACCACGAGAACGAGCGAGCGGACGATCAAGTTATCGCTACTCATCCACGACCATGACCCGAGCTGAAAGCCCAGAATTTTCATTCGCTTCCTCGAGACTGACCGCGCCTTCCTCTGCATTGGCTGATTCGGCGAGGTATGATGTCGACTTTGCGCCTCGTATGGGGAGCTCACGAAGAACAGCCCGAGCCGGTGGCGGTGGTGGTGGAATCGCCGCCCCTCTCCCCGTGTCAACTCACAAGAGCATGTTTTCGTCACCGTCCACTCGAGCTGCCTATCTGGACTCTCCCGATCCATCGATCCACACGAGCAGGAAAGAATCAAGATCGCCCAGCCCGGGGGCGAAGCGGCGTAAACGAAACCAAGAGGACGACGATTCTGTCGAGGAAATCGGGACTGCAATGCTATCCAATGCTGTTCCAGAGTTGGCTGTGGATGATACCCCACTCCCACCCGCAGCAGTGGCGGAGGTGGCGGCGGCAGCCTCGAAGAATCCGTTTGCGAAACGGCAGCAGCAAGCAGCTACGGGTGGCAATCCGTTTGCCAAATCAAATGCTGCCGCAACGACCCAGGCGAAAAAGAGTTATTCATTCTTTGACAAGGTGGATGATGTAGAAAAGACGGCTGGCAAAGGTGGGTCAGATGTCATACGCTGCTCAGTGGTCATGTGTCAAAACCTTGAATTCAATTGTTTTAATCTCTGCAACCACAGGCAAACAAGCAAAAGAAGCGAAAAAGACGGGGGGCAAGCAAACGACGCTCTCGTTGGCTCCGAAACCCAGGAAACAATCGAGCTTGTCGACAACACTGAGCAGCAGCAACTTTGACGAACACATCATCGAGTCCTCGGTCCCGACCAATGGTACCAGTGGCAAGCATGGTCCCTCACGATCCACCGAGACAACAAGAGATGTTGACATGGACCAAGAATTGGAGGAAACGCAGGTGGATGACCCGCCCGTGGTCACGACGAATGGTGCTGAGCAGGATGAGCCTATTGAGGTGAGTGCGAAATGTTGGCAAAAACACACACGCACATGTATTGACGCATTGCCCTTCAATTTTCGACAGTGGGAAGATTCTGATCATGAGGGTTAGCATGACCCAACAACGCATGGGTTTTCAACATTTGTATGAAATTTGGCATGGTGCAAGCTTGTGAGAACATGGGTTACACGATCGTCCGTCTTGTTTCATCACATCCTGAGAGCACTACCTGGTGAATGGCATTACGGATACAAGTTATTTGAGTCGCTACAAGAATTTAAAAAAAAAAGAGCTACACCGAGTTCATTCTCAAAGAAAGGGCGGTACACTGTTGGTACATGTATAGCCAAGTTGTTTGGATATGTGCTCAAGGCAACGGCCGTCCAGAATTGATTGCATCTGCCACCTGTCCTCCCCGCATGAACCGTAGAAAACGTCTTGAGAATCAGCCCCACCACCACGCTTGCACCTCGCACTCTCGACGATGAAAATGAACCGGGCTCACCTGACTCAAATTAGGGATATTCTCAGCGTACCGGTGATAACTATCCGTGTACAATTCATCCGTACTGGTCGTCGCTGCCACGGCCGGATGAGTCTTGATGGCCTCGAGCCATTTGCCAAACCGACGGGAAGTGTCTGATACCACCGGGGGTGAAAAGTGCCGGTAGTGCGTCAAGACGGGAGCGATACGAATGGCCCCTGTTATATCCCAAGCATTATTGTGTGTATGTGTCAGCCAAGGGAACAATCAAAGGTTGATGAGCCGCGGGGAGTGACAAGTCGAGCCGAGACTTACAAGGTGCAATGAGAATATCAACCCATCCCAACTGCTCCCCACTAAAAAACGGTCCTTCCTGATGCATTTCTGCTTCAAAAGCCTCCAAAGCCTTTGCAAATTCCCTTGAGAAAAAACATGAATAGTCGGTCAGTGCATGTCATTACAGCTGAAGAAAAAAAGAGGGTTTCAACATACTGCCCGTATTCGACCTGACGCTCAGCATCTTGGGCTTGCAGGAATCGGTAAAACGCCGGTGTAATCTTTTCCGAATGGATTTGCCCGGCCATCAGCTGCCTAGCCTTGAGGTACGGGTCGGATGGGAGGATCGGATTATGATGTTCAGGGAGTGGGTGGGACAGAGACGAGAGGTAATGCATGATGATGATACTATCATGCAGCGATTTCCCATGGCCGAGTCTGACAGCCTGCAATGACAGAGAATGAGACAGTGAGTGTGTATGTGTGAGAGAAGAAACTGGGTGGGGCCCTGTTGCTTACCGGGACAAGTCCCTTGGGGCTAATTTCGACCAATTCTTTCGGCTTTTTGTACGGATCAATTTCGATATACGTATAATCTACGCCCCACACTTTCCGCTCCTTTTCTAGCCAGACGGTTTGGTTTAAAAACTCGAGGGCGATCCAGGCTCGTTGAACAAACGGGCAAAAGCAGGCGCCCATGAATTGAATCGATGTGGAAGCAGCAGCGTCATTCAAATGAGGGGCATGAGCTTGAGCGGTCTCGGCCGCGTTGCCGGTGCATTCAAGATGGTAACCTGTAGCTGAACGTGAAGACATGAGTGCTGTGGTGAGTGATCCAGTCAGAGTCGAGTTGTGTATCCAGTTCCAGCAGTCTACGTATATAAAGTCGAGAAATGTGCCAAGTACAGTAGGTGGATGACGAATCCCCTCCATTCCCGATCGATTCTTTTTCGATTTCGGTCGTGGACAAGTTGGCAATGACCATGGTATACATCATTCATGGAAAAAGTAAATAATTCTAAAACTGACTGGTCATGCTCTGAGGAGGAGGCAGGAGTACAGGGCCTTCGGCCGTGACATAGGCAGAACTTAAACCTCCATCGACCAACATGTCATGTCCAGTGACATAACTAGCCTCATCCGACGCCAAAAACAAGACGGCTTTGGCTTGCTCGACAGCTTCTCCAAACCGTCCCATAGGGAGGTGGGTCAATCGCCTGTTGAGCTTTTCGGGTGTGTTGAGGAAATCCATCAAGAGAGGAGTCTTGAGGGGTCCAGGACAGAGCGAGTTGAACCGAATCCCTTCACGGGCGTGAACCATGGCCAATTCTCGTGTCATGGCGAGCACGGCACCCTTGGACGTCGTGTAGGCGATTTGGGGCGTAGCGGCTCCCATCTTGCCAACAAACGAAGCCGTGTTGATGACGCTACCACCTACTCGCAAACCCTTGGACTCGTCGGTAGGGTTCTATGTGGCTCATTTTCGTGAGCCATCCAGGTACATGTAACATTTAGTGGTTGGATTGTTGCAACTTACCTGTCGCATGGCAATAATGGCATGCTTGCAGCCGTACCACACTCCCTTGACATTAATGTTTTGAGTCAAGTCCCAAATCTTGTCGTCCGTGACAAGAGCACTGTCATCTGCTGGGTGCATGATGCCGGCATTGTTGAACTGGTCATACCCCATGGTCAGCATACAAGACACTCGTTTGTGGCGTAAGACCCGAAAACAAGACCAAGAAAAAACCTACCATGACATCCAACCTTCCAAACTCTTGTACTGCCTGCTTGACCAGAGCCTCGACTTGTGATTCCTTGCTCACATCGCATCGGGCAGCAATCGCTCGGACTTGACCTTCGAACCGGCTATTGATCAGGTGTGCGGTGCGTTCAGCCGCTTCGAGGTTGATATCCGCCAAAACGAGGTTTGACCCTTCGGTTGCAAACAAAAGCGAAGTTTCCAAACCAATTCCACTGAGAAACCCCGTATGTCATGTCAGTCAATATTTCCAAGGAAACCAAAAGTCGAGTCAACATACGATCCGGCACCGGTAACAATGGATACCTAATGAACAAGCCATTCACATTCTCTATCAGCAATGTAATATTTCTTTGCCACACTCAAACACCAGCCCACCTTGTGAGCGAGTCTTCCAGGCATGTTGAATGTCTAGTCGCAGCGAATATGTGGTAGTTTATCTCAATCCTGGTTATTCCCTTTGTATCCAGACTTTATGTATGTCAATGATGAATACTCTGGATCTTTCCTTTTCAAATTTGCTTCCGCGGCGATAAGCGAGTGAGCGGCAGATTAGCGCGGAAATGAATCCCCCCCCTGTCGATCACGTTTCCCCGCAATCAGCAGCCAGCTCATCATCAACAATTGACCCCTATCTTGGACGAGGTCGTTGTGTGGGCGAGAGTCAAATTTCAGAAGCAATTCACCATGGCAGATGTCAAGGACGAGTCGATCCAGCAGGGCAAGTCTATCTCGTGATGCTTGCTCGCAACCCCCGCTAATATCGGATTCACAATGACGTGTGTATAGCCTACGACAAGGTCAGGTCTGACAAGGACCCCGAGACCTGGCTCTTGTTGGACTATGAATCCCCGACTTCCAACAAGCTCGTGCTGACCAAGACGGGCCAAGGCTCAGTGGAAGACTTTGCACAAGAGCTTGACCCGGAAAAGGCCAGTTTTGGATACGTTAGGATAAAGTACCGAAACGATGAACAAAGCTTTAGGGAAAAGTTTATCCTAGTGATATTCATTGGTGCTCAAGTCAAGATTATGAGACGAGCCAGGGTCTCTGTCCATGCGGCCGATGTCAAGCATGTATTGAGGAGCTATAGTATTGAAGTGAATGCGAATTCACCGGATGACCTCAAGGAAGTGAGTCGTGTGAATCTCTTTGGCCGCCCCTCTGTTGTTGTGCCGCTGAATCCACCTGTCGCTTGTCCAGGAGGAGATCGTTTCGCAGTTGCGAAAAGCGGGGTGAGTTTGTTTCCAGAGTTGTATATCCACACATTCAACAAGAGCTGACCATGATGGAATGATGACCTCGACCTCGTCTAGCGGCGCCAACTACAACCGCTCCGACTTTACATGATCGTCCTTGTATCACTACACAAGCATTACACACATACTACCCCTGACTCTCCGTCTCCGCACTATACGCATTACTCTTGTGTTTGGGAACAAAATGAAAGTCATCTGGACTCTTGCCCAAAAACATTTCCGAAATCTTGACCCAATCCCGACTATCCGACGATGCCAACAAGGTTTCAAGCTCGTTTCGACCACGATACGCCGGCGGTCGTTCATTGATTTGAGCAGGCATGCGTTCGAGCAGTCCAATAGGAATATAACGGTATTGAAAGGAAAGCGCTTCACAGAGGAATCGTCGGGTCGTATTGACGCCTTGGGTATCCGTACCCCAATGAGACAAGCCGAATTCAGCGTACTTGCGGATCCCATCCAGTCGTTCAACCGCCGAGATATCCCATTCCCGTTTTTCCTGAATCTCCGTAAAGATCCACGGCTTGATGAGTGCTCCACGTGCGACCATGACCCCGTCGACACCAGAAGCGTTCATTTCATCATAGTAGGATTGCGCAGAGAAGCAGTCGCCATTGCCAAAGATGGGTGGAGCTGGCAGACCGGCATCGACGGTGGCTTCTCGGAGTACAGTGGCGCATTCTTTAATGTAGGCCCAGTCGGCGTTTCGAGAGTACCGCTGTTGCCTCGACCGCCCGTGAAGCTGAGAGAGAGAGAGTACATGTATTGTCAGCGGTGCAAAACGAGGTGTCAACGACTTGCGACTTTGGTCAACTCACTGTCATGGCAGAAATTCCCCACTCGTTGGCAAAGCGAGGGACAAATTTGTGGGCAATGTTCTTATCCTGTCGGATTCCCGTACGGAATTTGACCGTCAGTGGGATATCACCCAGCATTTTATTCATTCCCGTCAGCATCTTGGCCAGTTGGCCTGGTTTTTCAAAGACTGTGTGTGCGCATAATGTTGTGTGAGCTCGGGCAAAAGATTCAAACAAGAGAAAGAAAAAAAAAGAGGACGCACGAGCTGAACCGCCCCCCTTTTGAAAGACCAAATCAATCGGACATCCCAGGTTTATGTCTACAAAATCAATGCCCGTGCCGTCTTTGCCATCACAATACTCCTTGACAAGCTCAGCCGCAGGAATCATGAACCCTGGTTTGCCACCACACAGTTGAATGCCAAACGTACGTTCGGAACGGTGTCGACGGAGCAACGACCATTCCTGTTTTGCCGCCGAAATGAGCGAATTTCCCATGGCCATTTCCCCACATGTGATATCAGCCCCGTAGGATACGCACAGTTGGCGAAATGGGAGGTTGCCGACGGTGGTGAGCGGGGCAAGGTAGGTCTTGCCTCGCCAATCGAGTCGACGTTTTTCGACTGGTCGGAGCGGGACGTCGGTCGTGTCGGCTTGTTCGTTGGCGGCGTTCATGGCTTCCTCTTCATCGTCGATAATGTGGTTGTTCGTGGTCGTGGTGGCGGGGGGTTGGATTGGGATTTGAACACTCGGTGCTTCGTTTGCCATTTCCTCTTCGTCCATTTCGTTTGCATTGAGCGTCGCCGGCCGTGGGGTAGGTTCCACCGGTAGCTTGGTATTGGGTTTACGCTCCTGCTTGATCTTGTTCCATGCCTTTTTCGCTGCGCCTGGTAGTTTATCAATCGCGCTGGGGTCATTTTCGGCCAAGTAGGGAATAGTCTTTGGGTACGTGAATGAACGAATGTCTTTAAGGTCTTGAGCCGAGACGACGTTGAGTTCTTCGTACTTTTCTGAAGAATGTTCATGGGCGGTTCGTTTTGCTTCATCAATAACGAGCTTGTAACCACAGGCAATCTGGTGGGGATACAGGGACGAGGATGTATCACTGTGGTCCGCCACATTGTCGGTCAACAGGGGCTTGACGTGAGAGCCGAGGAAACGACACTTCCACCCATGCTCGCAAAATCCGTAAATGGAAAACAGATAACATGTCGTTGTCGTATCCAGCGTGTTGGCCAACGCCTGAGTGGCTGAGATGGGTTCAGATTTCTCTGGTTCACCAGGAGCAGACGGTTCCTCGGGGGCAGTACCAGGTGTGGTCGTGGATTCAAGCTTGACAAACGGTGCTGTTTCTTGCAACGCTTGACTTGACACGACAGCCTTGATGTCTTTGGGTTTGGTTTTAAAGTAAGACTCGAGATCGTGAGAATGTTTGCAGTCTTGGCCAAAAGGACAAGGTTGCCCTTTGGCAACCATGAAACAGACTTGAATTTCATCCTTGAGCGTTCTGAATTTCCGGCCCTTGTTCTGCCCCGTCCGTGCCTTTTTCTCTTGCTTGGTCAGCTTGCGAACCGCTTGGTGGTCGCCTGTCTTTTGAAGTTTAGAGTCGGTCTCATCGTCGACATCGTCATTGTCAGAATCGCCACGCTGTCGCTTGGTGGTGGTTTCCGATGTCGTTTGAAGGAATCCTGGGAGACTGACATGCTCTCCGTCCGACGGCGTCGCTTGTACGGTATGAAAGATGCGGTACCTATTTTGATCATGGTTAAACTGGGCCGACTGACCAACACATCTCCACCGACTTACTCTTGTTTGATTGGAGCGATACCTGCTCCACTCCTGGCTGGCTGAGCTGATTCTGACATGACGCTATGCCAACTTACTCGTAGTGCCAACTCTTGTATAAAAATGTTTAAAGTCTTGGTGAAATGGTTGCAGGGGCGGAGTTGGCCGAAGCAAGAAACGCGGCAAGTCTCAGCTCTTTGTTTAATCAGGTCATTTGAATGCATTCTAATTGTCATTTAATCGTTTCTGATTCTCATTTGAATGAATTGTAATTGCCATTTGAATTCGTTCTAATCCTCATTCAACACATTCTAATCCTCATTCAACACATTCTAATCCTCATTCAACACATTCTAATCCTCATTCAACACATTTGAATCCTCATTCAATACCCATTCAGTCAATATACACACACTACACACTCGCACATTCAACACATTTCGATAGGTCACTTGGGCGGCACACAACCATCATGAACAGATCAAGGCCTGGTCAACTGTCGGCAGAAGAAAAGGCAAGGGCGCTCGAGACGTCCAAGACTATATTTGGCAAGTCCTCAGTGTCGTTTCGAGAGAAAGAGTAGACGTTCTGACATTGCTTGTGGTGTAATTTTTCTTGGGGGGTCACAGTCGCCAACATTCCCTAGTAAGTACATGTAGGCTGGTCAAAACAAGTCCATAGCCTTGACCAAGAGTATGTTGCACAGCGACGTCACCGAGGAACAACTTGCGGGAATCTTTAGCGAAGTCGGTCCAGTCCAGGAATTCGTGTATGTTTCTCTCCGGACCCATCGCAGCCAAAACCCAAAGCTCACTCTGATCACACACACACACACACACACACACACACACACACACACACACACACACACACA